>JAXCHB010000004.1:1200000-2400000 GCA_036926305.1 Uropetala carovei
GCCTACAGTAGTTTATGGCTACTGTCCCGGAACTTTTGGGTAGCACCTCATATGTGTGATAAACGGCCCTTATTCCCATTTAATTTTTACTGATAATTCTAATCCAATTCTTTTTCAACTTTATTGCGAAAAATATTTTTTATCTTCATATAATTAGTAAAAATGTAATTATAAATACAGTAAACTTTCAGCAAATAATACATCCCAAAAATTACTAGACAATAGAAACAAATCAAATAATAAAAACTGAAAAAAAATTGCGAGTGTTAGGATCGAACTCACGCCCAAAATTTTATGAACCCGATGCCTAACCAACTTGGCCACCGCCTCAGCTGACTGTATCGACTTATATTAGGATATACATTGGACCCCTAGTATGTTCGCTAAATTTAATTGCAAAAATCTTGCGAATGCTTGAGAGGTGCGTCTTCTTGCTTTGGCGTTTTTCATCAATCGGTGTGTGCTACATGCTCACCAAGTTTCAACCGAATCGGCGACGAACATGTCGTAAGGTTCTCTTGTTAGTCAATTGTCATGTATAAAGCCATTTTAAAAGATGACATTATATTGTTTGGGGATAATTTCATAAAAGTTAGCATTCGTTTTATTAGCGTGTTTTAAAAAAAATGTGCTTATAGTTTCACTTTAGTTTCTGCATGCCTGTCTGCGCATTAATTTGAAATTGTGATGAAACCGTAAAAGTTGAAACTTGGAGAATAGATTTCTGTACTGATGCCATTTGTTTTTCTTTAAATTTGAGTTTTGTAAAATGTACAAGTTTGGATTGAGGCCCATTTAATATTTTGAATCTCCAAAAGTATAAAAGATGGAAAGCTGTAAATTTCCACATTAATGCCACTTATTCTGTAAACGTTTGAGAAAAATCCAACAAGAAAATCGTAATTTATTTTGAAATTAGAAAATTTCTTATGTGGATCTGTCAATCATTGTCAATGAAAACAATCTTCGTAGCAACTGAAGTAAACAAGGTCTACTGTGAATACGTAAGTATGTTTAATTTCCTTTCTTGTGCACATAGAACATAATAAATGAAAGGAAATGGGTTATCTATGGCGAATAAATGAACTTGATATGTTAATTTTCCTTTCGTGTGGGCAAAGCGCTTGTTACTGAAAAAGAATTGTTAATTTACGATGAAGGAATGAACTTGAATATAAAGATTACGTTACAATTACTCAAGTAAGGTATGTTTTCAGTAATATTTGATTGTTTTTCTTATATCTCTGATGATATAAAAGATGGAAATCTGAAAGTTTGAGAACTTTAGAGAGACGCACAGGAAGACATTCAACTTTTTATTACAAAATTGATTACATTCTAAATTTAAATATCATTTAGAAAGCATCAGTTATCCAAAAAAGTACCTATATTTTGATGTGAGATATGTGTTTATGTAGAGTGATGATGGGCAATACAATGGCAACTTAGCTATTCAAATGCTAACCTCACCTTCACGTGGTACTCCCATTATGAGTCAAATGAGGCTCTATTGAACGATTATGTGGTTATGTGATATCATGAAAAGTGAAAAATCTGCTTATTTTATCCGTGCTCGTGAATAATACTTGTTTTATTATATTTCATTTTAGGCATTACTGGTCTGGTATGAATGTAATTGATGCGATATCTAGAAAAGCATTGATTGTATTTGCTTTTCTACAATAGTTTTCTCCAACTATACTCACAGTGATTGTTTTTACTTTGCATCACAATTGAAATAAATATGCACAATAAACAAAACCAAACAAAATAATTGAAATATGCATTTAAAAATACTTGCGTTTAGCAATAGCTACTCAAGAAACTAGCAGGACAATGAGAAGCCTGGGCATAGCGATACACTTCCATACACCATATGTTGCATCTAGGAAGTGGTGAAATTTTGAAATGCTTCTAGAGCAGTGTTTTCCAAACTTCTCCAGGTGGCAACATCCTAAGCCACGTACTAAAATTAACGTGACACCCTCATCCTCCATTTTTCTGTTTTGCACATTTGTAAATGTGTATGTTAAAAAGGGTACTGATTACTTATCCAGGCCACACTACGTAGTTCGTTTTCTCACTAGATGGCACTACTTGTGTGTGCTGGTCTGCCTTATAAGAACTTTGTATTTTGGCCATTATGTGGCACTGTGTGCATTACTCGATGTATCTGCGATGTTTATATCGTACGTTCTCATTGCTGGCAGTATTGGATTTCCCCGAGTCCAGGGATCGCCACAATCGAACCATTACTTTGAAACCCTTATGTGCGACAATAACGTCAGGCATAAAAGTTATTATGGGTTCCTTAATGGAACCTATCCTTCAGTCCCGGTTTGCAAGCTAAATTGGCTTCAAGCTTATTTAAAACAATTACGTTTAGTGAAGAAGTTCTAATGGGTGCCTTAAATAGAACCTATCCCTCAGTCATGGTTTGCAAGCTAAATTGGCTCGGAAGCTTTTTTATAACAAATACATTTTGCAGAAATGCTATAACGGTTGACTAAAATGGAACCTATCCCTCAGTCCATGTTTGCAAGCTAAATTTGCTGCATTTGTGGCTCAACATTCAGACGAGATATTTCACACCTTAGTATCCAATTCTCCTTCACAAATAACAAAAGAGTAGTAAAAAACGCAGTGTCGCGTGCACTCGGGAAACTCCCAATTTGCTGGGAATGAGAACGTACAAACATAGCAGACATCTGCAGTAATGCACACAGTGCCACATAATGGCCAAAATACGAAGTTAGTATAAGGCAGACCGGTGCACACAAGTAGTGCCATCTAGTGGAGAAACATGGAACTACGTTGTATGGCCTGGCTAAGTTACCAGTACCTTAAAAAGTATTAAAATGTGTTAACTTCATATACAAGGAGAAAGAGACAGGATTTGTAATGCTGCATCATATTCATAATAAATTAAAGATAATCATCATAAACTTTGTTTTTTTTGGCTTTACAGTGGTATTTAAAATTGCCAAAGAATTATATAAGTTGTGAGATAAAAATAAAATTTCTATTCAATAAAAATCAATTGTGTTAAGTATTACATTATAAACTGTTTAGTGCAAAATTGATTAGCGCAAAGATCTTTCAGAATGCATTCCATGTGCTAAGTGAGACATATCTGTACATATGTATAAGTAACCTTAAAGTGTTATCAGCTTATTGCAAAAAATTAAACAATTTTAGGTAGTGGAGAAGCACCAAAAAATTCAACATGCCACTGGACTTTACCTACGACTTATGTCAAATGCATCCCAAAATCCTGAAGATGTAGCTAAATGGATTGCAGAAAGAAAGAAGTGAGTTGACTTTAATGACTCTTTTGAATATTCTTTGTAGTCTTTCATTTAGTAGGTTGGCCAGTCATGAATCCTTCTTCATAGTATTATTGTTAATCCAGTCATGCTGGGGTGGTATTCTGATAAGTAATTGATATGATAACTTTTTCAATTTGCATCCTACAAGTTGAAGTAAGCCATGTAATGTTCATTTAACCCTTTCACTGCAGAATTAATTTTCAGGACAGTTCCCGAAAAAGTTTCAATTATCCAACAAAAATCTAGTTGTTGTTTTATTCTTATTTGTATTTTTTTACACATCATAAGGTGTTTTATTTTCCAAATCTGACATTAGTTTTCTAGTAATATCATTTTAGATAGTGAATGTGAATTATTATATTTTTAAAATGATGAAAATAAAAGGAAAGCTAGTATGCAATAAATGACATAAACTAAGTGCCTGTCGTCGCAATATCGGCAAGTTTTAGAGAAGTCATTTTTTGGCTTAGATATATTTATTTTAGTAATGATATAAACATTTTCCTGGCATTATTATATGTCAATTGTTCAAAATTAATGCATGGTACTCTGCTTACCATTTTAATTACATTATACCATGAAAACATTGCTGTGAGATTTGCCAGTTTTATGAAGCGAAAGTAATTTAAATTATATTGTTCTGCTTATGTTTCTACATGGACTTGCTTAGCTACAACGATATTTAAAACCAAATTGAATAAACACATAAGGCAAAATTAACGTTTGTCATATTGGTGAGTTACAATACAATGATTAGTATGAAATTTATGCAGATTCATCAACATTATAGATAAATTTTAATATTGAAATCTAGTTAATACTTTTATCACTGGAAATTTAATTAAATTACAACAGAAAATATTGTGGTGATCATTTTGAATGATCAAATTTCATAATATTCAAGTGATCGAAATTCCCGATGAATTGAGTGTTCGTAATTCTATTTTTGCATTAAAATGAGAAAACTGCTAAAGAAATAATTCATCTAAAATTCTGATAACCTGACAGTTTTAAAGCAGGCTCTCCAGTCTAATAATAAGATAGTTAAATTCCTTGCCGCCAGAGGCAGGGCTGCTGCTTTTCGGCAACCAATGAAAATGCTTAGCATGACCATACAGAAGCAGCAGCAGCAGATGTTAGGGCAATATAATATAGATTATATCCATTAATGAGATTAAAATAGCTCAAAATCATAGCAACTGAAAATATTTTAATTTAGATAACAATCTTCAAATATAATGGAACTCTTTATTGTAAATGGAATACAGTGAGTCCTCAATTTACTCGGTTTCGAATGACGTGATTTCACCATAATTCAGTTTTTACTTTGGTATTCATAATTCAATTAACACAGTCTATCCTCACTATATTGCGGTTCTGCTAGTTTACTTCTGAAAGAAAATTCCTATTTTATACAGAAATTACAAGCTTATGCGTGCCACGTATTATCCATCCTCACGTATTGCCATAAAATTGAAATTAGTTATTTTTCAATGACTCAACCAAACCAAATAAAATAAATTTTAAATTATTGACTGATTAACCTTGATCATACAGATTTAAATTCCCACTGTAGGGGCCGCTGGCCGGACTTATTTGGGATATTTAACCTTTAGCTGCTGAGGTGGTTTCTATGGTACAGAAATGCTGAAGTTACGTCTGGGAGACGGGTTTATATTTTGCCCTTTATTTCCTTAAATTGGTACTATAATGATTAAATTACTATTTTATGTGTTTGACAAAAGCTGTTAGGTAAGATAAAGCTATAGAAGTAAAAACAAATTCAGTTATTTTTTTAAACAGTCATATTTATTAGTGAGATCAAAATTATTATCACAATGGTAGGGCACCTTACTTTTTTTATATAATCTATATTTTGTATAAAATCACAATCAACTTAACTTTTTCTTAATCTTCTATGATTGAACTAACAAACGAAAAGGGAATTATCAAAATCTGTTAAAAAATAAAAAAACTGCAGTGACTTAAAATTTCATATTTTAGCACAACTCTCTAGCGCAGTCTGCAAATATTTTCTTGGAACACCCCAAACAAATTGGTTTCATGCACATGCAGCAACAATACTGTGTTCTCCTCTTCAACCGCCTTGGACAAATCACACAAGTTTTTCTTGTAGACCTGGGTAAATCGACAATTTTCCATGGTGGTGGGGGCAAATCTTGGCCAAGAACCCTGTTGATAGACAACCGTAATTCACGCAGGAGTCTGTCATTGTAGACGCAGTATTTCAATTGTGGTAACACTAATGATCTTGCTAAAGTTTGTAAAAAGTTGCCTCTAGTAATAGCCGCAACATTTTCACAGGACTGGTATAAAACAAATGCGTTTATTGCACTGAGATCCAAAATTCTAAAGAATATTGCCATCGGCCAACGTTGCGTTCTGCGGCTGCTTGAGTAATTGGAACATTTTTTGTCAATTTCGTCAACTCCTCCTTTAGTGTTATTATAGTTGGCTATCATAAGTGTTTTTTCGGTTACTGGGTCTACTTCAGATCTATGATCCATAGAAGATATAAGGATGATGGCATTCTTCTGTTTAGGAACATAAGAGAGTATGGTGTAATCTTTCGTAAAACCGTATAAGGCACTACCGACTGCTCTTTTCTTGCTGGGTAGAAATTGTGGTGGTATTTATTTTTTATTTTTCTTTGTTGTTCCTAAATATGTCAAATTTATCTTTTTTAGGTTTTCCATTAACTCTATAGAACTGAACCAGTTGTCTGCAGTGATGTTACGATTATTTCCTTTGATTACCTTCACAGACGAATAACTGATTGAGTGGGAATTGACAATTTCTTCTCCTGTTCTGATAGTCCTACTCCGTCAGACTTCTTTCCACTGTAAATATATGCATTGTATGTGTAGTAGGTACGAGCATCACATAATATCAACATTTTAGGCCATATTTGGTCGGTTTATTCGGTATATAGATTTTATATGAAGCTCTACCTCTAAATGAAACGAGCATTTCATCCACACATGTATGTGTTCCAATTGCACAGGGTGTCTGTAAATGATTTTTCCAATTTTGATATTTTATTATTCAGCGCTACTTCAAGTTACGCTTATGAAACACATACCAACTGAAAGAACAATTCAACAAGTTTTATGGACGTACACAAAGTCATTAATAAAGTTCAATGTGAGCGCCACGAGTAACTCGAACAACATCATATCGATATTCAACCTCCTGCCACACATTGCAGTGCATTTCATGATCAATTTTAGCACAGGCCTCTGTGATCCGTGCCTTCAGCTCCTTCAGTGTCGTTGGCAGCGGGGGGACGTAGACATTGTCCTTCACAAAACTCTGCAAATAGAAATCCATTGGTGTCAGATCAGGCGATCTCGGAGGCCATTCCATAGGACCTCTGCGCCCAATCCAATGCTGAGGAAGACGTTCATCCAGGTAAGACTTCACGTCATTATGGAAATCTTGTTGATAAATCAGATCTGGAATGTCCTCCTGCAGCTGTGGCATTAACCATTCACAGTGCATGTCCAGGTAGATGATCCCCGTCACTGTGGATTCGATGAAGAAGAATGGCCCGTAGAGCTTTTCTCGAGACATTGCCGCAAAAACATTAACCTTTGGACTGTCCCTTTCATGTTCAAAAGACTGATTCACTGCCCCAGATTCGTAAACTGTGTCGATTCACTCGTCCCGACAGGTGGAAGTTCGCCTCATCACTGAAGACCGACTTGTTCATAATCACAGAATGTTTTCTCCGGTCCGGACGCCATTTTGCCATACCGACGAATGTAGCTCTGCCTAGCGGGCAGAATGCACAACTGGCAATCTAGCGCCAAATTCAAACTTTTATACTTCATCTTTCATATGGTTAGTGTATTTCAAAACAGCTAGTTAAGCAAGCTCTGAGTAATAAAACATCAAAATCGGAAAAATCATTTACGGACACCCTGTATATAGTCTGAGAGCCCCATATAAACATCATCTAAAGTAAGAAGTTATTTAAATACCTTTAAATAGGATGATTAGGGTCAGCATGTTTCCATTTTCGCTTTGTTCCAAATGAGCGTTCCATAGATTTCCAGTTATGTTCTTGACGAGTAACTTCTCTTTTTAAGGTCCAACAGTAGTCGGCCATCATGGACACATCCCACCATCCTGATATCTTCTTTCCATCTCTTTGATGTCCTGATGAAATCTCTCACCCTGTTCTTCACTGAGGGCTCCTAAATTTTCGGGAAAGTAATCGAGATGAGAGTGTAAAAAATGTAATTTTAAACTCATGTTACATCCCAGTTTCTGCAGCTTGTCTAACATATTTCCCACAATTTTTTCATACTGGGGATCTTTTACATTGCCGAAGAACTTCATAACGACATTCTTGAATGCATCCCATGCCTGAAGTTCTATTTCACTCATGGTATCAGTAAATTCGGTGTCCTTCATGAGTTGTCGAATTTGTGGTCCATCAAATATGCCCTCTTTCACTTTAGCTTCAGATACAAATGGAAACTTACGGTAGAGATATCGAAAGGACGAGCCACTTTTGTCCAGGGCTTTTACGAATTGCTTCATGATACCAAGTTTTATATGCAAAGATGGCAATAAAACTTTCTGTTGGTCAACTAAACTGGCATGTTTCACATTTTTCATTCCTGGTATGAATCTTTCCCTTTTAGGCCAATTTTTATTTGTCCAATGTTTGTCCCTCGCTCTACTATCCCATTCACATAAGAAACAAGGGAATTTCGTATAGCCTCCTTGTTGACCCAATAAAATCCCGGAAATCTTTAGATCACCGCACAAAGACCACTCATGTGCATTATATTTAATTTTTTGTAATACTGTTTGTAAATTTTCATATGACTCTTTTAGGTATATTGAATGTGCGACTGGTATGGAAGCAAATTTGTGTCCATTATGCAATAATACAGCCTTTAAACTCCTTTTTGAAGAGCCAATAAACAAACGCCAGTCCTTCGGGTCGTAGGTTTCTTCTCCCAACTGCTGAATCAAAGCAGGAATATCACAGCAGAAAACCAGTTCACCTTCCATTCTAAAATGATTCCAAAACTCGTTCTCGTGATTTCTAAACCAGTAAAAGGTTGTTCCTGGGGTTAATAGATTCTTTTATTTTAATCTTGATCCCAATAATTCACTCTTTTCCTTATTAAGACCTAAGTCCCGGACTAAATCGTTCAACTCACTTTGAGTAAATAGCTGCAGAGTTATGTCTTCGTTGTCAGATGAGAAATACACATATTCTTCTGCTGTAAACTCCAAGCTGGATGAGGATTCGACATCCTCCAACTCAGCCGGCGGTGTAGGAATCGGGACATCTGGTCCATGCGGCAAGGTCTTATAGCCGATGACAGGTTGGGATATTAAATTCCCGCCTTATTGCTCACGTGCTTATGCCATTGTGTTCTATTTGATATTGTCGCTTGCGCGATCGCTATACGACCACGCCAAGAGTACTTTGTGCCAGGGTGCGAGATATCTTCGTGGCGCGCCCCTGGCTCACTTGCTCGCTTACCATAAATTGTTGAAACCTAATTGGTAGGCAGCAGAAGCATTAAGTCTATCCCACTTTAGGATGACAGTAGTGTTGAATTTTTTATCACATTCTATTCAATGTTCAATGCATTAATGAAATTGTATAAAACTGTACATATATAGGAGTCGATAATAGCCATAAAATATCGAATTGTGTAAAATCTGTACGTGATACGCCAAAACGAATGCCATTTCGATTTCAGCGCATCAGTATTTATATAAATCACATATGTTTACCAAAACAGCAAAATCTTTGCAGGCCTGTGTTATTAATATGCTCTGTTATATCAGCTACGAAGACCAACATCCAAATCCACTTTTCATCCGAAATTTATTTTCCTGGACGACCTTTTTCCATCATGAATAGATCTATTACGGAATGAAGATCAAAAAACTTTTTGAGAACTTTCCCACGACTTAACCACCTCACTTCAGAGTGATAAATGACATCTTGACATTCAGTTTCAATTTCCTGTAGAAATTCTTTGAATTTCCTGTGATTTAAAGCTTGAGAACAAATAAAATTTATTGTGGAAACTATCACTTTCATAATGTTATCATATTCAACAACCTTGGAGCAAAGAGCTTCCTGGTGTATAATGCAATGTAAGGCAAGAGGTTTCTTAGCATTTAATGATTCTAATTTGCTATTTATTCTCTTGACTAAACCTGTACTTTTTCCCGTCATATTCTTTGCACCATCAGTAGTTATGCTCAAGTGTTGCCAGTTTAATTTCAGCCTAGATATTGTTTCAGATACCTTCAAGTAAATATTCTCTCCAGTAGTAGCACCCGTCTAACTGTGCAAATCGGCCAACTCCTCTGTAATTTCAAACTTAGTGTTTATTCCTCTAATAATAACAAGCAACTGACTGATGTCACCAATGTCAGTACTCTCATCAAGGAGAAATATTCAACATCTGTGGCTTTGATAAGTGTTTGCTGATCTAAATCTTGTCCAATATCCTCGATTCTTCTCATCATGGTATTTGCTGACAAGCTTACTTTATCAAACAGTTGCTTTTTTCCAGGACAAATTTCCTCTGCTATTGATAGAACGCACTTCTTTATGAATTCTCCATCAGAAAATGGTTTACCTTTTTCTGCAATAAAAAGTGCAACCTTATAGCTTGCTTTTAATGCAGCAACATTTTCCATCTTCACTCCTTTGAAAATGTTTTGCTGATCAGACAGCATCCTTTTTAGGCATGCAAGTTTCTCTTCACGCAGTTTTCCAGTTAAATTTGAGTACTTTTCCATATGTTTACTTTCGTAATGTCTTCGGATGTTATACTCTTTAAACAGAAATTTTTTCATTACACACTAGGCACACAATACAATTATTGCTCTGAATGCAGAAGTAATCGACACAACACTTATCGTTGAAAATTCGATTTTCACTATCCACTTTTTGTTTATTTGAACAGGCCATTTTCACCTTTAGGGTTACTTGAATTTTAAAATAAACGGAATACCTACAAACAGAAAATACTTTGTTATTAAAATTAACGCAGCTGAACACTATTATAGAAGAACTTTAGGTGAGCATGATACTCGTCTTCACTCCAACTTGGTTGTCGCTATGAAACTCACTGCTCTCGCGAAACGGTGAAAAAATCCCTATCAAGGATACTCACCCTCCTAAATATCGGGGATTCCCAACCGCCTCGCTCCCTCCACTATGCAGATCTCAGCACGAGAGATAGCGTACAAAGTGGTCATTGCCCCTTGTAATTGATCGACTGTTTTCATTTTCAATAATTCTACAAACTTTGTAATATTTCTTTCATTTTTAGGTGCAATTTAAAAAAGTTAGTTATGCATAAAGACGATATTGTATGGATAAATTTCATTTATAGAAATATAAAATATGATGAAATACAAAAGGAAAAATGTGACAAAGGTCTTTCGGGCCGGATTACAACAGTCCGGGGGCCGGATCTGGCCTGTTTTTCCTTATTCTATCAATCCTTCAATTTTAATTTATAGGTTACTAGCAGAATTTCCCGTTGAATTTCAACGGATTTAGTGAAGTTACTACAGCACAACATACAAACTCTTTAATATATATAGTAGATACTTTTTAAATTACAATTACCTTTTCTTAACAATTAATCATATTTGCTTGTAAAAATCCGTTTCCGAACGTATTGTATTCAAATATAACGATAATTGTATTTCCAACATATATATCACTTTCGCCAAATCCAGCTTCATTTCTTGTGTAATTATGCGTATGAAATGTTTACATTTATTTCTTGTGAAAAAGCAACGTACAGTTGTCCATGATTGAACACTGACTCCGGTAAATGTACACCAGCTACGTGAGCTTATTTACGTTAATAAACATCATAATGTAGAATATAATGATTTTACTTCCAAAAAATGTAAGATTCAAGTATTCAATAGATGAAAGAAGGTTCAATTACTTTCATCAATAAACACTTCCTGAATAATAATCAGTATCTATTTACGTTGCTATCTATAAACATCGATTGTTTCGTTGCATAAACAAAAGTGCGAAGGGAATAACGCTAAACTTTTGTCTATTTATAAGCTTCATTGAAGCTAACTGAATCGGAGGTAACAATGACTGCCGCCTTGGCAACGCCTGGAAAGTGTACGAAAAATCCACAAAATTTCGAAACAAATAGCATATTTCTGAAAACTTCGACCGTGGAACATGTAAACTTCGCAGGAATAAGATAGTGTAGAGTTTTATTCGTCGAATAAAGCAAAAGCAAAAAAAAAATCGGTCCATATTTACGTATTTTAATGCTTGAAGGAAGAATACCTTGCAAGTCAAGAAATGGATTCATACGTGTTATCTTATGGAAAAATGTTAATCCCCTATATTGGCAGCACTGATTAATCCCGGTTGACCAAACCTTGACCATTCACTAAGTTAGGATGTAAGGAAGAATCGTACCAAATTTGGTTATTCTAGCTTTTACCGTTTAGGAGGAGCTCCATGAATAAATACACAAACACACACTTCAAAATATATTATAGTAGATAAGTCAAATTTTTATGTTTGACTGAGGGCTTGAATCTTCAAAATAAAGCTTTTGTTAATTTTAATATATTTATATTTAATATAAAAAATAATTTAATAATAAAACTTTAATTAATACGGCGATTTATACTAGCTTCACTCATTGTCTTAGTCCTCACATTTCTCATCTTCATTGTAATTCATGGCATTATCTGAATTTTTGATGAACTAATTTCTTTTTTGGAAATGTGGAAACAAGTGAAAAAAGTCTGCCATGACCAGGAATTGAACCCAGGTCTTCCACTTTCTGGGTGGATAGTCTACCACTTAACTACTGTACCAGATTATTTTTCCTGTAGTCATCTGTGTGCAACAACTAGAATGTTCCAGACTATTTATAATGTAATGAATAATTTACCAGCATGCATCCCTACTGCATTGCATGTATCTCTATGGGAAATTAATGTTCGCTTAACATGATTTCACTTAACACGGTACTTTTCCAGAATTCATTTACCATTTTAAATATACACAGCGAAATACATATAAATGGGTGTAGTCGAGCCAGGGTGCGCCAGGGCGTCGGCCCGGTAATTTTTTAAGCAGCCAGGGCCCGCCCTGCCTCTTTTCCGTGGTGACCGTATACTATAAAGATTCAACTAGTGTCCCCACTAGCATCCATAATATGGGGAAATGCGAGCATAGTCATGGTCACCTAAACTTAACATCCGACTCCAAGCAGCAAAGGGTCATACTACCCGGGCGGCAACCCATGAGGCGGAAACTCACGCAGGACGACGACAAGAAACTTAAACTGGGCCTTTCCATCAGAACCAAGGCTTTCGTAGGTAAATTGGGTTCGAAAGGCCGACAGCTAAAATACTACCAACGAGTCCGGGTTTCCTTTTTGAAGAATATGACCCAAGAAATGGCGCACCTCCCGGGTTTTTGTGCCCCTGGTGGTCGACCGTCCCTTGCGATGGCCCTGATTCTATCCTGACCACTTTCGATTATCCTTGAGGGCCTGTAAAGTTGTCAATTATGTCTTCATATTTCAATTATTTCATAATATCACTTTCTATTGACATAAGTTATAAACCAGTTAACTATCGTGAGACATTGTTGTGCGTAAATAATTCTTGATAATTTTTAACTTTGAAAACGACCTTTCTGCAGATGCCACTGTCAAAGGTAAGGTTAACAAAATTCTAATGTCTATGAAGATATTGGGATAAAGAGCAGTTAAGTGGTTTTGGATGATGAAATTCAATACATTTATAGGTAAAGCTGTTCAATTATCTCAAGTTATTAGGGAAACTAAATACTCACTGTGATTTTTAAGGAGCTGGAACATCTCCCTTTTGGAAGCAATTGTTTAATCCTACACAAAATAAAAGAAAGTTTTCTTGAGGATCTTGAAAACTTACACCGACCTGCGCACATTCAAAATTAGAATTCTTTCTTTGTGGCTGAATTCATGTCTCTTGCGTAAAATTTGGTTCTGTCTCTAATTTTGTTGTCAGTTCTCGAGCATCTATGAATATTTTGTTTAACCATATTTCTGACCTACAATCTTCGAAATATGCTTGAATCTGCGTAAGAAAATTTATTGAAGCCTTCATATCAACTTTGCAATAATTTACTAGTTCCATTTATCTTTTTAAAAATGCCATACCAAACAACCAACGAACAAATAAATAGGAATTTTTTGATTATTTTTGCTAAATATTTGATCTCATTTCTTGAGGCAGAATCTCGCGAATCATTGCTCTGTATCTCAAAGAAAGCATCACAAATTTCCCAATTTGATATCTTAATGGCTTTAAAGCATTGATACGACTTCCACATCGGGTGTCACTCAAGGGTTTTAAGGTCATTCTGGGAACTTGTTTTATCAGTACTTCCCATCGTTTAGTTGAAGCAGAGAAGATATTAAAAAGTTCTTGCACAACAGAAAAAAACCAGTTACTTTGCATATTGTTTTTACAGCATCACTAACAACTAAATTTAGAGAATGCGCACAACAAGGAATAAATAACATCATGGGATTTAGATTTCGTATCCTTGATTGGATGCCTGAGTGCTTGCCTCGCATGTTAGACGAATTATTGTATCCTTGCCCTCTCATAACATTTAACGGTCATTTTACCTTATTCAGTTCCTCCAATAAAAATATGTTAATCCTTCCCCAGTTTTATCCTGAATTGGAAAGAAACCTAGGAAACGTTCATGGATTTTTACATTTTATCCATCTTAAAATGTAACATAACGAATAACAATTGATAATTGTTATCGGTGGCTTTTATCGGGTGTGCAATCCAATATTACTGAATAATATTTTGCCTAAAGAGTTATATTTATGATATTTTGCTTAATGTGCCAAGAAATTGATTCTATAAGCTCATTCTGTATGTTTTTTCCTAAGTAATGTGCTTGCAATGTATTGTTTTCCGACATCCTTTTCTGTTTTACAATTCTCCGCAAGTGCTGTCCCATATCACCGTCAAACCATCCTCGAAATGCTAAACATTGTTTGGCAAGATATTTTACTATTTCCACAGCCCATTCAAAACTTTATACCAATGCTGTTTTTTGCTTTCCAAAAGAATGAATGAATGGAATCAACGGTTTTGTGATTTTTAATTCTTTTGAGAATTTCTATCCAATCACTTCAACAAATGTGTTCTACTGGTTTCGTGTTGTTTCAGAACTCTGGATATATTTTTCCAGTTTGAAAACCCAGTTTCCCCAGTTAAACTACTGTCAAAATTTCTGAATAGTTTACAGCAAAAACAATAAAGCGAATTTCGTATTTCCAATTACACTAACCAATCTCTATGCATTTTCTCTCCATGTGGCAACAACCTATTGTAATTTTGAACAGTAAAAGATCTCCATCATTTTTTGGGAAACTAAAATCTTGAAGCTGCACTGGTCCCCTTGTGACCCGTTCTGCGAAACTCATACTTTGTGTCCTTCCCATATATTGTTTCCTACATCCGGAAACTATTAAAAGGGGCATTAAAGAGACATGGAAAACCCCAAAAAAAGGGTACACTGAGGGCGTTGCTTTTGCCCCTCTACCTCCCTCCTTTTTTGGAATATGCCTCTTTGAGCTGGGTGGTCTTTACACCATGTTTGAGACCAAACTTAGCTTAGAAGCATTGGTGTCTGAAGCCGGCCCTGTATGCCAGTCTTTTCTTACTAGTTACTAGAGAAAGATCGCTCCGCTTTTGTGCTCCGGAAGTGGTTACTGTAGAAGTGGGAAGTTTATATACTAGTGTGTCCACTCTGTCTTGTTTTGCTGAATGCATATGCATCATCATCTTTGTTGCCATAGGTGTTTATTTCTGCAAACATTCCTGCCATTGTTAATTCTTATAGAAACATCAGAAGTGGCATTTTCTGAATAAGAAGAGATCTTGTCGCGCGGTCGAGTGTAGGTGTCTAGCCATTTTCGTTACTGAAATGTAGTCATGTACGACCAAAAATTTTAAGATGCATTAACATTAAAATATATGCAAACCTAGTTTGATATATTAAAGTTATTTCGTCCTTATGAAATTATTTTTAAACTTTTCAACAATCCTTTTTTCAAATTTCAATTATATTCATTATCTTTATTGCTGAGCTGTATTTCATAGATTTCTTTTACAAATCATAGTTTTCCACAATAAACGTTTTTTAATGCTTCGTTATTTAGTTTACCTCTATTGAAAAGAATTGCCTTTTGCTTTACTCAGTAACATGTATTCTTTTTAAAATTGTTGGTTATATTTTATATTAATTATATTTTACTAGTTAATTCCTATCATAATTTTATTCATTTATAAAAAGAGGTATTTTAACGGAAGTCGCCCCCTACCCCTGAACCCTCAAATCCTTCCTCCTCTCACCCACCTTGTAAAGCAAAAAATCCACTGATCGAAATTTTCCTGTATTTTAATATCGCTAAGGCATACGCGTAATGCACTTGTTTACACTACTTATGCATAGCTAAATAAACAGTATTGTAATTAATAAATTAAAATATATAGCTTTAATATAATGTGTCAGTGATTGTTTCCAGTGTGGTTTAATGTCATTTAAATTTATTTCTACCCGGGTATGTAACCCTGGGTTGGGGGTGATATTTCCTCGTTAACAATCAACGTAAGTAAAACTAAAATGAAATTTCCTTACAATTTCTTATATTTAATATTGTTTATATATATTTTTTAAATAATTGATTGTTATAAAACAGCTATTCTACATTATGTGATTATAAAGTAGTGATGTACAACAACACCTTAGTTATTTTTGCGTATTTAGGCAGGTCATGAACTACAGTATATATAAGATCTTAGCTCCGTGGCACTTTTTTTTAGGACTAAACCCCTGCATATAAACAAAAAAGTTTTCATTAATTTCTAGATCTTGCACTTGCAGTATTTCCTGTATTTTACTTTAGTATGGTATTCTTCAGAACATGGCACTACACATAGTGCAGGTTGACCTGGGCATTGGGGACAAAATAATATGCTGTTTACTTTCATTTACACACCCATTTTTTGTACAACATGATAGGAAAATGCTACATACAATAGTAATTTGTTTTATTTCAGATTTTTTCACTTCAAATGTGGCTCCTGCTAATATTAAAGGATCCAATTCGGCCTACTAGGTTATAAGGGTTAGGAAATCCTGTGTTACATTGGTTACAGATTATTATGTCTTTGTTAATATTTTTCTTCAGGAACTACCCAACGAGGGATAATATAGAAAGGCGGAAGGAAGAGGAAGAGGAGAGGCTGGAGCGAGGAGAGTCTCTGAGAGTGGGAAGAGGGCGGTTTGTTCATTTTGGACGATCTAGAAGGGGTCGTGGATATGGTGGTCGAGTTCATGGTGGTCACATTCATAATGGCAAAGCACGTGGAGATCAATTGGACACTCATCAGCCACATACAAGAGGTATAAGTTGTGGTTTGACTTATGGATTGTGTAATTTGCCCTATATTACAGCAAAACCCTGTATTTATATTGTCACATTTTACTTTGACAAAGATTTATCAAGCTTTTTTTATGGTTTAAGGTAGGGTTAAAGTGGGACGTGGCAATGGAATTCATAAGAAGAACTGGCGCAAGAATTCTAACCAGAGGTGTGGTGCTCACTTCACTGTCACTTCATGTCAGGAAAAAATGGATGTTGAAGATGAAGCAGGAAAGGATATCATTATGTTTGCTGGAACAGGCAAGTTTTAGGTCTTCAATACATATTTCTGTGATTTTACAATTACCTGTTTTCCCATTTGAATTTTTCTTAAATAGTATTTGTATAGCACTGGATAGCTGTGTTATCTCTGTTAAATTTACGTTATGCTGAATTGTTTAAATATGGTGGTGCATCAAACAATGTTTCATTTAATGCATCCTAGCAGAAAAATACATTGCTACAGTATCTGGTTTATATTTTAACAAGGGATATGGTCCCAAGTCCCCTGCTGCTCTAATAGCATGGCACTGCTAATTAGGCACAATATTGAAATACAGGCACTCCCCGGGTTATGTAAGTAATGCAACCCATTACATAACTCGAAATTTGCATAAGTCGAAAATTACTACGAAAAGTACAGCAGAGGTAGGGAAACTGTGGCCCGTGGGCCGGATCCAGCCCCCGAAGGCATTTTATTCGGCATGCAAAGCTATTTCAAAAAAGCAATCTCTGAAAATTAAGGTACGTATAATTTACTGCATCAGTATGGTACAAGTAATCGTTTAATAGAGGCATGTAAATGCAGTGGCTAATATGAGTATAGAATATAGTTATTAGAAAATGGAGCTTACAAAGAAAACTAAGACTGATGGTGTGTGAATTGAAAGATGAATGAATAAATTCTCGATGTAAATCAATAATATATTACACAAGGTGAAACGTCGGTTTTTTCTAAGTGCAGTTTACTCTCGCAGCGTCCAATAGACATTTTCTTGGGAAACAAAACGTAGAATGTCAATTTTGCTAAGCTGTTTATTTCCGTGCTAAAGCAAAGGCAATTCAAGCCATTTACTTATTATGCAGTTATGGGAAAGTCACTTTAATCATCGGAGGAGAATTTCTGAGAGAGTTAAGAGATTTGTTCACCAAAACTATCACGGTGGGCGAAATGTCAGGCAGTTCACTGTGCAATACAACAGTTCTAATGCCTTTGCATCACTTATTACTGTAAATCACCAATCAACCATCTCCTGAAAAATCTTAACTGTAAATAAATAAAATATTTTTATCACTGCAAATAAGCATAGTGGCTAATGTCAGCATCGAATTTAGTCCACAGAAAACAGTTATTAACACATTTCTACAATCACAGTTTATGTTAAATAATTTAACATTGAACTTCACATACCTTAATTCTTAATGTTGGCCTGTTCAGGGGAATGGGCTTAGGTTGTGGTTGGATGGTGTCTTGACGAGAAGGTGAGGATCACACACACACACGCACTCACACTGTTGAGTTGATATCATTGAAGACTTCAGCTAATTCCTTGACTGTGAAGCATTTTTGTTCCTCTATTCTGTTGCCTGCATCATCGTCTTTGATCTCTGCCACCTTCTGTGCCTTCAACTCTATCACATCCTCATTCGTCATCTCTTCACTGTGCGAGTCGATGAGCTTTTCTTCATCTTCCACCTCCACTTCAAACTGGAGGTGATGAGCAAGCTCTACTACTTTATTGCTGACTTCGTCAATAGCACTTGTCTGGAACCCCTTGAAACTTACTGAGGACACAGTTTTTACCAAACACCATTCATGTTAGTGTTTTTAGCTTCTTCCCAGGCTGCTGCAATGTTTTTTACTGCCTGTTACACGTTGCAGCCCTTCCAAATTCCATCAGGGTCATCCCAACCTCCCCTTCTGTAGTGTTGATAGCTTGTGCATACGTCTTGCGTATATAATACTCTTTAAAGGATGCTATAACCCCCTGGTCCATAGGCTGTAGTAGTGCAGTTGTGTTTTTGAGGGCAGAAACGCAACCATAATGCTATCATCAAAATCATCCAGATGTGGAGGATGGCCAGAAGCATTATCAAGCACCAGCAGGATTTTGAAGGATATTTTTCTTTTGCAGCAATACTCCTTCACTTCTGGTATAAAATGATTGCAATACCACTCCTCAAATATGGCAAGTGTAACCCATGCCTTTTTCGTTAGACTTCCATGTGATAGGAAGAGAGGACTTTTTCACATTTCTAAATGCCCGTGGATTTTCTGAGTGGTATACAAGCAGAGGTTTTAATTTGCAATCTCCCACTGCATTCCCTTCAAGTAGGAGTGTTAGGTGATCCTTAACCACCTTAAAGCCTGGCATTGCTTTTTCTTCTTTTGCAATGTATGTATGGTCAGGCATTCTTTTCCAAAAAAGACCTGTCTGTCTATCAACATTAAACACCTGTTCTGGCAGATACCCACCCTCCTCTCCTCAATTATTTCTGCGAACAATTTAGGAAACTTCTGCTGCCACTGCATCAGCACTAGCTACCTCACCACTCACTTTCACATTATGTAAATTTGCACAATTCCTAAAACCATTGAACCATCCATGACTCGCAGCAAAACTTCCCTCTGTTTCACCTTTCTTTTCCTTCAAGTGTGCGTAAAGACTTTTAGCCTTCTCTTGGATCGTCTGAAGGCAAAGCAGCATACGTCTTTGATTTTGATCTTCGATCCATACAGTTAATAATTTTTCCATTTCGTACAGTACATTAGAACATTGCTTGGTAATAATAGTTGACTTCGTAGGTGCAGAACCTTTCACATGCTCTTTAACCTTTAAAAGACGGGATTAAATCCCAAATGTAACTCTGCATGGCTGGACATTTAAATGGTCCAATTTCTATTAAGGATGACTTCCCAGCAAAAGTTGCATTACTAAAAAGGTACCTATGATAAAACATTCAAACAAAAACCATATTAAAGGAAACACGATGATGATTACTCTGATATAATTATTTAATATCACTAATAAGATCGTAAGATGATGATGTGTACATAAACTGAAAGAGAATAAAAATATTTATTAGTTCAACATTATATTTGATATCAGTAATTTCAATTAGTGACAAAAAAATATTAAGAATTTATATGAAAGATCTGCAATACCATTTAATATGAATCTGCCCTTTTTGTAGCTAATTATAATTTCCTTTTCGTGTGATATATACGAAAGCACGGGTCGATGCACAGGCCAACATCATACTTCGCACAGCGTATATTTGTGCATGTTACTAATTTTTTCGCCGAGCAAACACGACACCGTAATTTACTCGTATTTTCAGGCCAATGTTCTAAATGTCTTGCTTCTAATCTTGTGATTCTGCTTTCACTCGGGTTGGGCCTCCCTCTTGATATTGTCTCTGCTCTCCTCCCTATCACTTCCAAAAGATCGCGAGCCAAAGTTAATCTAAATTTCTGGTGGGATAGTTCTTTGCCAAGTGATTTTGAAATGATATAGCTATTGAGAATTGTCGCGTCCATCAAGTGAAAAAACACTTTCTTTGTCCACTTCCACGTCCTTCGGCTAATAGAATAGCTATTTGCCATTCTGTCTCCTTTGTCTACAAAACCCATATTGTAGTTGTAGTCCTGAATAATCACAGGTTTTATAGCATTTCCATGTTCATCACTGAAATTACCATCTGCGGGTGGATTGTGCATATTTGTCAGTAAATGTACATCCCGTTTGTCTCTCCAGGTAATAGCTGTCAAATCATCTCGCACTCTAACACGTAAGTCATCCCTTTTAAGTTTTTGTGTCTTTCTATCAAACATCTCTGCATTCCCTTGCGATTCGGTCTAATGGTCCCACAGCAAAAAATATTTCTTGTCTTTAGGTCATTGAATAAGTCAGGAGATGAGAAGAAATTGTCCATATAAAGTTTATGTCCAACCCCCTCCACTCTCCTCATCAGATGCTTCACAGTTCCATGTGTTGCAGTGGCATTTTTTTTGTCCTTCCCAAGTAAACTACCATGTCGTAAGTATAGCCAGTAGAGTCACAAAGTTTGTAAATTTTTACTCCAAAGCGTTCATGTTTTTTTGGAATATACTGCTTGAAAATAACTTTCCCCTTAAATAAAACAATTACTTCATCGACTGCCAAATTTTCAGTGGGTTTGTAAAATTTTGCATAGGAGTCATTGTGTTCTCAAATAGTTATGTCAATTTCCAAAGTCTGTCGTAGTTATCGTCATTTTTGTCAGGCTGATCACCATTATCACTGAAATGAAGAAATCCAAGTATGTGGAAGAATCTGTCACGCCTCATTATGTTCCGGAAAAATGGTGTATCAAATTGCTGAAGCGTAGACTGGTAATCTTTCAATGTGTCACGTAAGTCATGTCCCATTTGTATGATGAGTGCCAAAAAAGAAAACATTTCTCTCTAGTCACGTTAGGTTGGGAAGTAGGTCTTTTGTCATCGTCTAATGAAGTCAAGTACTGGTTGTAATACCTGTTAGTCTTCTCCACAAGCAAATGAATAATTTCAGCAAAGAACAGCAGAAATATCGCCCCAGGTGAAGCATCTCTCTCTATATGAAGGGCCTCTTCATTCCTGAAGCCACTATGCTCCCCTGAGTAAGGCAAAGCCCTGTTGTCGGTTTGGCGGTGGCGGCGGTGACAGCTGGTCCATCCACTGATGGGAGCACGAGCAGAGGGTCCTCCCTCTTCAGCATCGCTCTCACATGATTCCAATGAAGTTATTTCCGCCTTCGAATCACTTTTCAAAAAGACTTCTATTTCTCTTTCTGAGAGCTTCTTAGCCATTTTATATAAGGGTAAAACAATCTTTAATAACACAACACGGAACTAAAAAGATCTGTTTTGATATAGTATAGGATTCTTTCGAAATCGCTCTCACTTCCAAACTGAACTTGGAGTCCACTCTCTGGGATTTCATTATCATCTTTGTTGATGAAAAAGAGAAATATGCTGACCACAGACGAAGTTTCAAGACACCCGAGATCCTTGAGACTGTTTACTTTGAAGATGACACAGTAAGAGATGGGAGAGGGAAGGGGCAACGTGAAGCTAATTTCGAATGTGTTGACAGACGTATACCATATTGAAAGTGAGTTCCATCACTGTAACTATCAAAGGCAAGCCCTTGAGAGTGCCCCACATAAATTTCTTCCTTATTATTGCATTGGAAGAGAAACTAAGCTGCTTGGAAACAAAGAGT
Organism: Uropetala carovei; assembly: GCA_036926305.1. Classification (NCBI taxonomy): domain Eukaryota; kingdom Metazoa; phylum Arthropoda; class Insecta; order Odonata; family Petaluridae; genus Uropetala; species Uropetala carovei. Next base: position 1,222,089 of record JAXCHB010000004.1, read on the forward strand.
GTCTTAGTAGTTCCTTTAGGGACTGCAAGGCCACTCATGAAAACATTGAGTAGTCCGTTTAGGAACCGCATGGACGATAAAGGTTAATGCATTCTTTTTCTTTTACAATGGTGTTTATGGTCGACACTGCCATACCAAGAGCATGTGAGATGTACGAAAGCGACTGGCCATTTTCATATCTCTTCACAATATCCATTTTTTCTTCTAAAGTAATATTACATCGCCTTTTAGCAGCACTAGTACTTTTACTCTCATTGCGATGCTTATCAGCCATGATTGCAAGGGCAACATTTATGTCAATTTGCGCAAAAGCAAAACACGGGTTAAGAGATCAAGCACCCACGTCAGCGATCGGAAAAAGACTGAAGGGATTAGAGAAACCACAGTACCACACAGACACATAACAAAAATGTAATCTATTATTGTATTCATATGAGTGCAGATATATGCCGCAATTATAGCCGGTCACTAGAATTAGGTAGATTGTTACATTGATTCACTAGATTAGTAGGTAGTCGCTGTGGCTTTTTTTCAGGTGCAATTCGAACCCAAAGTTGCTAGATACAGCTAAAAATTCTCTAGAATGGCAACATTGGCTGGGTAGCATAGCAGGGATTTTGCATTACAACCCACACCTTGCGTTCTTTCTCCTTGCACATACGTATAGATTTAGTTCGCGCTCACGTAAACTGCTAACGTAAGCATAACAAAATTTTTTTCGTACATAACGTCGATGAGTCGGTTGAGGAGGAAGGACGTGTCACGTTGTTGCTTGTAAAAGGGGAAGATGACGTGCAAAGGACGAGTGGAGGATGCGATTGTGGTGAAGTGTTCGATTTGCCACAAACAGTTACGGAATGGCATGCAATGTGGAAAATGCAGTAGTTGGTTCCACTTTAAGTGTTCTAGGTGTGAGCTGGAAGAGTGTGTAAGGGAGGGGTGGAAATGTAGGGAGTGTGAATCTGAAGGCGAGCAATTGATAGTACGGAAGAAAAAAGAAGATTTGATTGAGAAATTGAAGAAGGAACTGGAGAGTGCGAATTGCCTGATCAAGGAGTTGAAGACTGAGATTGAGGAGCTATGAGAGAGAGTTCTTCGGAGAAATCAGATCGTGAACTGTGTAAATTGTAAGCGGTGAGAGGCGTCCATGAGGTACGAAGCGGCCAAAGGTACAGCGAGTGGTACAAGGCTACAGGAGGACGGTGGGGATAACGCCTGGATAGAGGCTACTCATCGTAGAGGAAGGAGTAACTGGAATGATGGGGGTGGTAGGACCACGAGCGCTGCTGAACCCAATTCTCGGAAAGACAATGGAGGAAGAGAAAGTGGAAGACTGAGAGCGGGGCACCACAGGGGTTCGGTGCACTCTGGAGCGAGCAAGCGATTAAGCGGGGGTATGACCTTGCAAAACGAGGGAGATGACCAGGAAGATAGCAGGTGCATGTGACAGAAGGGAAAACCAAAAGTGAGAATAATGGGCGATTCCATGCTGCGTTACAGTGGGGATGGCTGCTGGAATGATGGTGGTATTGTTGACTGTTTTCCTGGAATACGAATTGAGCAGTTGGAAAACAAAATTGACTAGCTGGATAAGGAGGAGGAGGTGCTGATTCTCCACGCTGGCACTAATGACGTGAAAAGTGCTAAAACTGAAGACCATATAGTTGGTTTAGTATGGGATTTATGCGTTACGGCGAAGAAGAAATTTTAAAATGTCAAGTGATTAGTGGAATAATTCGGAGAAGAGATGTGCCTGACAGTAAAATTGATTATATTAACGAAGGGTTGGACTGGGTTTGCCAAAAACAGAAGATATATTTCGTCGATCCAAATGGATGGATAAATGATAGTGATTTGCGAAAAGATGGATTGCATTTAAATAGAAGGGGGGTGTATAAGTATGGGAAGCTGTTGAGGAATTTGGTGAATGTTTATAAGAAAAGGGAAAACTAGAAACGAATCCCGGAGATGGCATCATGGAGCAGAATGGGTGGCAAAAAGAAGAGCAGACTGAGGTGCCACTAATTGGGGTGGATGAAACTTTGATGTCCAAATATGGTAATAAAAATGTAAATAAAGCAGGTAAGGCTCTTAAACTTCTCCAGGTAATTTGTCGTAGTATAGTTAATAAGAGTTGTGAATTTAGAACTATGTTAGAAATGTGTAAACTGAATGTAATAATAGAGACAGAATCCTGGCTTCAGGAAGATGTGGGTACGTCAGAAATTTTTCCAGATAATTTGGTAGTGTATAGGAGAGACGGAAATACAAGGGGTGGAGGTGTTTTTATATGTATTTCTAAAGAAATACATAGTTTTGTAAATGTAATTGATAAAGACCATTAATTGTTAAGTGTAACATTAGTCGATCCCATTAGGAAGAAGAATTTAGATATAATTGTAGTATATAGACCCCCTGGAGGAAGTTTAGAAGTGCTTGAGAGAATAATAGATATGACAGTGGATGGACAAAAAGCAAATAGGAATATTTTAATTGCAGGTGATTTAAATTTACCCCAAGTTGATTGGACAGGAAAAGGCGTAAGTGCTGGTAGGTCTCAATTATTAATTAATAAATTAATAAGGGAGGGTGATTTTAATCAGATTATTGATAGTCTCACAAGAGGAAATAATATTATTGATGTTTATTTAGTGAAGCATTTGGAATTATATGAAGGTCATGAGATCAGAGGGAATTAGTGACCATTCTGCAGTAATGTTATATTTGTGTGTGAATTATGATTTAAATAAATTGCAAGAGAAACGAGAAATTTATCAATTTCTGCAGGTAAAAAAGGGGAATATATAGAATATTTAACAACTGATATATTTTTTATTGCCAGGGTAACTCATTCCGAGTTCATGTCCTACAAAATATACTCTAACATCGAAAATGTGATCTCTTGTACGTACAATCTTACCTGCATATTCTTCTCACATTCACTATTTAAACTTGAGCAGGCCAACACTTTCAAATATAGTATGTAAAGAATGTAACGGGTTGTTCAAGACGTCATCAAACTTATGGTCTCGCTGTCCTTGAACTATTCACCAATACAATAGAAACAAATTAGGCTACGTCCAAACAGAAAGCGTTAAAAAAGATTTCAACGATAAACGGGATTAAAAACATTACAATGTGTCAACAATGTTATGGCCACACAAATACTCGCGCGACAAAAGAGGGCGATGTGATTATCACGTTACGCGCTGGAATATCAAACTAGTTTGATATTTATCGCTAAAATGGAAGATAACCTTGAAAGTTTGCTTGAAGGGGGTTAAATTTAGATGAAAGGGACTACTTACATCTTCGTAATAGAGGAGTTTCGTATTTACTGGAGGTTCGTAAGGATGGAGGTTTCATTAATATTTCTTATGGAGATTTTTGGGACTAACGTTGCCTTTTCGTTATACGGAGTTCTTCATTAACAAGGAGTTCGGTAGGTAGACGTTTTACTGTAGTAATTTAGGTTGGGATAGTTGACAGAAGAGGAGAAAAATTACTAGATTAAGTAAAATTTTTGAAATGCTTATGGGGAAGGATGCATTTGCAGATTTAAAAATAAAAACACAATGTGGTTGTTATTATGGAAGGGGAGATCACAAATGGAAGATGAAACTATTAAGTCAAAAGCGGGATATAACTAAATATGTATTCATTTTTAAATAGAGGTATTAAAGAATGGAATGAATTACCTGGAGAAGTTTTTGAGCCCTTTCCCAAAAATGTAAAATGTTTTCGTAAGAGATTTTTTAAATTGAATATAAATTAATATGTTTTGTATTAGGTTTATATTATAACATTTTTTATTATATTAAAATTTTGTATTTAGAATATGTTATTATATTTGTGTGTGAATGTTGTTTTAATAGTTTGTTACACCTTGCCACCTAGCAGATAGCTAAATTGCATTGTATTGATAATAATAATGATAATTTATGGGGCTGCTTACATAAGTGCGGGTTTACATAAGTTGAGGCTTACGTAACCCAGGGAGTGCCTGTATATTTCAAGACCTGTCATTCATCATTTGGTATGATAAGTATGGTGTAATTTGAAACTAAGATCAGTCCCCGGTCAACACCATAGGATTTTGCATACCTTTTTGGTACGGATTATTCGAAATATGCCTATAATGAAATTCGAGTCATGACCTGACCCGGTGACTCACGAACAGTTCATTTAATTCAAAACCTCGATCCTGTGTAAGCAGAAGGTTAGCGCATTCCCCATTACATCCGTTTTTGTTCCTCATTTCTTGCACACAAAATACATATAGCGCCCCAAACAGGTGACTCCCTTTTACTTATTTAATAGTAGGATGACCAAACATCCCATTTTCCCGTTTTTTTTATCAAAAAAGTCATTTTGTACCATTTTGAAGCCCATCGTAAATAAAATATAGATTATCTGATAGTATAGCTGATATTCCTATTAGAAATGTAGGATTCTCGGAAACATGGAGGTTATCAAATGAACAACTAATGTTAATTACAGTCGCAATTGTCAGATTAGGAAACCTCAGGGTCATTGATGAATTTGAGGTGGCAAACCTGGTCTCTGCGTGTAATATCCTGCCTGGGTTTTATCCTAACTTATTCCCTTCGAGTTTTGATGACGACAACACTATTTGGATTGTCCTTTGATTGTGAGCTCTGCCCTAGTCTGGCATGCTCCAGACTGTAAGGAAAGTTTGTATTTGTCTTTTTCGCTATAGATCATGATGGTATCACTGTTTTTACTATAATATCATACAAGAAGAGCACAATGTAATACATATGCAGCAGTATGGAGTAAAAATGAGTGATAATCTTTCAGCGCGTGGTTGAACGTCTTTTCTTTGTGGCATAAAAGAGAAACTTGAAATGTACTGGGAAATTCGGGATATTCTCTGGAGCCTTTTTTCACCTTTGGTGGCCTTTGTGAATTGCAAACTAAGTGTTCATTTCAGCTCTGTTTGAATTCACCATGTATACTAACTTGTAAGGCCAATTCATTTGTAGAATGGATAGATAAGATTCTGCATTGTGGTTTTAATGCCCAAATAGCTGATTGTAATAAAGTTTGATTTTTATGAAAATTCATTTATTTTGAAACCGGATACTTCGAGTTGCAATTTTTTTGTCCCTTGAACTTTGAAATAACGAGGTTTTACTGTATAAAAATGCAACATTTGCTTCTTTTAAAATTGCACATTTTTTTAGCATAAAAGAAAAAGCTGCTTAAAGATGGGCTGCTTGTTAAGGAAGCGTTCATTGCAAGTGGTGATCAACTTATTGATTTTAATAAGCAAATGTCAGTCAAAACTGAAAGGGCTCCTATGATGATAGGAAGCAGGGCTTTGGAGCTGAGGTTTTGGAGCTTGGCTCCAGCTCTGGCTCCTGGTAACTTCCTAGCTCTGCCTTCACTCTGGCTCCAGCCAGTTTTCATGATTCAACCAATCATTTTTCATTTTAATATGACTTTACATTTTTAACAGTTTTTAGTTTTAATCATAATAAAATATTAACTGTAGTACAACTTTTTAAAATCAAAGTTTAGCTTTATTTCTTTAGTCACTTTTGCTCATCTATAACAAAGCACATAACAGGAATTTTAAATAGAATCAAGCACTACCTGCAAATAGAAATTACCAAAATATTATCAGTAGTAAGATGAAACAAATACTTTGTATAAGATTAATTTATTTGTACGTCCCTTGAAATATGCAAAAAACCGAGAACTGAAGAATTTAAAACTTTATTCATATATAAGAAGAGGATAGCTTCCAGGTCATTTTTATTGAAGATCTGAGGTCACTACAAATGAACTTTAGGGCTGAAAACAATCACGCAACGCCAGGGCTGGCTCTAGATATGGTGGCACCTTGATACAAAGTCCACTAGAAGCTCCCCCATCCATTTTCTCTCAAATAAGAGAATAAATTCTTATTTTCAGGATAATTAAATTAATGTATAAAGTATAATTAATTTCTAATTTTATAACAAACTACAGGAAAATAAAAAATAAATATAATAAAGTTTGAAGATCAAAAAATGTATTTTCATTTTTAAATACATTGTGGTCACGATCGATCAAACTAATAAGGCAGTTGGGCCTTTCGAAACTTGTGACTTTCGTATCCAGTTGCTTTAATATGTATGGACAGTCATAAAAAAGTTCATAAAAAACCTTTAAATGGCTAAAATAGCCCTTAAATAACAGCATTATACACAGTTATTAGAAGCTATATTAATGAATCGGTAATCATCATTTGATATAAATAACCTTTGCAAATTGTAGGAAACAAAATGTACTATATACCACCAAACTCTACTGAATTGCATGTTTGAATATCAGTAGGCTTGTGGAATGCTGTTGACAGTGATCCATGTTGTATCAGATAGAAAAAGATGTTGTGATGAAATAAATATACAAATTAAATTAAACTGGTTTCTATTTGGCAGTTCGAAACTTTGAGATTTCGAAACTTCGTGTGTTCGAAATTTCGTGACTGCACTGTATATAAATTTTTTATTTTACACGTTGTTTTTGAGAAATAAAACAATTTTCTGTATATGCAGGTGGACCTCGTCTTTCGTGGCTTTATCTTTTGCATGTTTTGATCTTTCGCGGTTCCGCATTTGCGACCAGTTTTGTCTTTAGCGGTCTTATGTTTCGCTCTTTCGTGGAAAAAATCACGGAAAAGGCTGCACGAAATTTTCTATACATGGAATGAATCGCGTTTTCCTCACATTTGCTCTCATAGTCAGGACTGAAAAATATTGTTACGTTATTCTGATATGTAAAGGTATTTATGTAATTTAAAAAAATAGATACGTGTATCTATTTTTAAAAGTATACCTATATATGAGACGTGTATGTGTCTTATATATATACTTTTAAATATTTTTATAATGCAATCCTCCCACACTTTTGTGTCCCTTCGCACGTGAAAAGTTAAAGAATATAAGTTGGCATCACCGTTCAGGAGCCTTTGTCTTTATTACGACAGGGAAGTCCCGAGGGGAAAGACTCAACTCTTGGCCATTCCGATTCAGGATCATTGGGTTATTTGCTCAGGTTTGACATAGTTCAAACGCTTAAGCTTTGCGTTTTGTGCATCATTTATTATTGGTGGAGTTTTGCAGAGTTTTTCAGGAATTTAACCTCCAAGAAAGACGCAGTCTGCTGTATTTGGGGAAATTAGCCCCTGCAAGTTAGGCAACCTACGTTCATTTTTTTTCTCGATTATACTACGGAACTTAATAATTTATTTTCTGATACTTTTTCATCTTCTTTTAACTTGTTTAAGTCTCACTTTCATTGAAGTTAATTTTTCCATCTCTTTCTCTATTTTTCAGCGGTCACCAATACAGAGGACAAATGATCCGTTTTTGCTTTGATGGGAACCAAACCCTGTATTTCCCATTGCCTTAATTACTTCTCTTTCACGATTACATCTTTCGCGGTGTTTTCAGGAGTGTAACCACCACGAAAGACGAGGTTTTCCCTGATGTTCATTCTGTACATTTCTGGAAAAATATCTATTCAATCAATGTTAAATAGTACCACATTCATCATTCCTCCAGTTATCATTTTCCCGCATCAATCGTTCAGATTTTCTCAGTCCTTACCCACGATAGACCTTGATCTATCGATGTTTTTGCACTTGTTCCTCAAGACAACCTCAAACCAGCAAAGGTCTCAAAAAGGATCCTTCTCGGTTAGCACAGTAAGTTACTTGTGCAACTGGAGCAAAAGCTAAGGAGTGTGACATTTGTATTTGCATTCCAAAGGCCATATGAGATCATAACAGGTAGACTTTGGTGCACTGCACCCCCTGCCACCCACCAATATGGTGATTTTCAGGGTATTAAATAGATGTAGATGTATCCCATTTGGGACATTTCATTTCTCTTGATTTCCATGAAAGGATGTATAGTTTGACCATCAAATATATCTTTTCCGATCTTAGGGGATAATCAAAGAGAAAATATTAAGAAAAAAATTCCTGCAACAAAACGATAAAAATTATAATTATAGTACATTTACATTACATTAATACACTGCAAGCTGCTGGAAGCATTTAGGAAAAGGGTGTTAAAAACATTATTGGAATCAGTTATTTATTAGGTATATAAATTGATTATTTTAAAACTGCGAAATAAATTGTAAACATAACCTACTTCAATATGGTGGTTACCTAAGTAGGATTAGTCATATTCAACTACATATTATTCTACATTAATCACCCAGAATTTAAAATTTGCATTTTTACTTTCTCCATACATAGTATGGGGAGAGTTTTGTGATCACGAAAAAAATCGACTTCAAGATTTCAACGGAAATACTCGTTTTGAGGTCCCTTGAACACGTTTATACTATTTACGGAATGATGTGTGTGTTTGTGTGGATGGATGGATGTATGTGATTGTGGGCGCTCTAACTCAAAAATTACTTGTCATATTAATACCAAATTTCTTATATAACACTAGCATGAACACAAAGAACATTAGTTTTTGGACAATACCGGTTAACCGGAAGTCGAGGTTTATTTGAAATACGATTTGGTTTTCGCGATATTTCTCCGTTAAAACATCATTATTGTATATACAATTCTATACAAAGGTTATAGAGAATGTAATTTCCTACAAATTTCATTTGAAACAATTTTCCATAACAGTTATTTCTTAGGAATTATTTATAAATCGGTTTTTTCGATTTCCGCCAAATATCTCCTTAAAAACGTCATTGGTAATCTTCATGAGGACCAGAGTTGTAGAGAATGATTTTTCTTCCAAGTTTTGTTTGAAATAAATTTTCGTAGAACCATCCATTTCCGAGATATTTTACTTTTTCTTAATTTCCAGTATACAGCGCCACCACCATGTAGCGGTGAATTCTATAAACATATTAAAAATATAATTTACGGCAATAAGGACGACAGTATTCTTTTACGATACGAAATAATAAATTTGCCTTATAATGCTATCTATAATATAATTCGATTAAACCGACCGGCGCCGGCGTGCGCCGTGGCTTTTTTTGGTGCATTTCTACTTGAAGCTTGTGTGTGTGTTAACGCTGTAACTCCAAAACCAATAAACCTAGAAAGCTGAAACTTGGGATACATACTAAGAGCACCCTGAGGGTGTGCACCTCGAGCTTATTTTTACTTTCTCCATACGTAGTAATGGGAAAGTATTGTATTCATGAAAAAATCTGATGTGGCCAACACATGACTTTCTCCATATTTGGGGTGTAGATATTTAAATTATTATGAATAATATTACGAGGCAAAATTATTATTTCGTATCGTAAAAGAAGACACGTCCTTGTTGCCGTAAATTACGTATATATTGAATGTTTACAGAATTCACCGCTACATGGTGTTGGCGCTGTATACTGGTATTAAGATAAAGCGAAATATCTCCGAAATGGATGGTTCTACGAAAATTAGTTTCAAACAAAACTTGGAAGAAATATTATTCTCTACAACTTTGGTCCTTACGAAGATTACCAATAACGATGTTTTTAAGGAGATATTTAACGGAAACCGAAAAACCGGTTATTTATAAATAACTCCTAAACAATAACTCCTATAGAAAATTGTTTCAAATGAAAACTGTAGGAAATTACATTCTCTATAACCTTTGTATAGAATTGTATATGCAATAATGATGTTTTAACGAAGAAATATCGCAAAAACCGAATCGGGTTTCGAATAAACCTCGACTTCCGGTTATCCGTTATTGTCCAAAAACTAATCAGTTCTTTGTGCTCATCTTAAAGTGTTATATATGAAGTTTGGTAACGATATGGCACGTACTTTTTGAGTTAGAGCGCCCACACTAACACACACAGACATCATTCCGAAAATAGTCTAAACGTGTTCTAGGGACCTCAAAACGTATTTCCGTTGAAATCTCGTAGTCGATTTTTTTCATGAATACAGTACTTTCCCATCACTACGTATGGAGAAAGTAAAAAATCGACTTCGAGATTTCAACGGAAATACACGTTTTGAGGTCCCTAGAACACGTTTAGACTATTTTCGGGATGATGTCTGTGTGTGTGCGTGTGTATGTGATTGTGGGCGCTCTAACTCAAAAAGTACTTGACATATCCTTACCAAACTTCAGATATAACACTTAAGCATAAGCACAAAGAACTGATTAGTTTTTGGACAATAACGGTTATTGACTTATGGGCTGCAATGTATGGTAATAATTCAATCCTTCTTAAAAACTTGAACAAAGGAATCCATATTGTTATTTATTTTTGTTTAAATAATCACAAATGGATGAGATAGCATAGTGCAAAACTGTCTAGTAAAATAATATAAATCTTGGATAAAGTGTTTAGTCACTTAATATTTATTAAATAAATTTTTATTGGGATATTTTTGCCATTTGCAGAAGTAGTAATTATTATAACATTGGATACTATATTTCTATTATTATTATAACTATAATTTTAATCTCATAATATGTAGTTCTTCTTAATAACAAATTCTGTTTTATAAGTTAATGCCAAATAAAGGATGTATTTTTTCCTTTATCGTCTTATATGAATTCATTTGCAGCTGCTCTTCTTGGCTTGGACCTTGATAAACCAGAATCATCGGATGAAGAACAAGAATACAGTGGTACATTCAGTGACTCAGAGTGGATGTTAGACTCAGAAAATGGAATGAAGAAAGACCAAACAGTTGAGAAGGAAGAAGCAACCATTTCACCAAATGGCAATGATGTGATCATGCTCAACAATGCCTTAGGGCTCTTGATGGGTACTTACGGCTCTGACTATTCAAACTCTGATGAAGGCAAGTGAATATTTCTACTTATTTTCTAACCTAGTAATATTTATTCATATTGATAGTGCAAATTATTATTAGATTTCTTTGTGATATCCTATATAGACCCTTGTTAGGACTACTGCCTCATCGTGGTAGAAGGGCTTGAGTGTTCCGTAGACCTTGAGAGCTATGCTGGCTGGAGCATTAGGGTCACCCATGCCAGTAAGATCAATAGGTAGGGACCAGACTAAGAGTAGTCCACGCAGCATCTGTACATCAGTGAGGTCGCTGCAAAAGGCCAGTGATTAAGTGATGGTGTCACGTGTCACATACATACTAGTTGTTTTTTTACTAGGTCATTCTGTCAAACTACTAGTTATTATCGGCAAACATTTATTTTTGGTTAATTTGTAGAACTAAGCATCATTCCTAAGATCATGAGAGTATGCTAGAGGTGTGCAACCTACGGCCCGTGGGCCACATCCGGCCTGTGAGAGCATTTTATGCAGCCTGCGAATCTTTGGTAAAGACGTGGTCTGCTATATTTACTACAATTTGTTCATTTTAAGTTCGATTGTTGTCATAACACATTGCCTGGTGAAATTTTTACGCTAAAAGAATGTTAAAACATTATTTTCAATTTAAAAAAGGATATAATCCCTTGAGTAAGTTCCTATGTAAACTCTAATCCGGCCTGCAGAAGCACTTGTGACATCTAATATGGCTCGCCAAAGCACTCAAATGTAAAAAGGTTCCATGGCCCTGGAGTATGCCATGTATGAAAAACTTCAAATCGCTGGTGAGTTATCAGCCCAACTTAGTGTAAACCTTCTGACAAAATGAATGTTCTACTTGTAAACCCAAGTATACTTGTTTAAAGCAGGAGTGGGCAACATATGGCCTACTGGCCACATGCAGCCTCCAAGAGCATTTTATGTGGCCCATAGTTTTAAGGGCCACATAAAATGCTCTTGGAGGCTGCATGTGGCCAGGGTGCAACATTTTAAATAAACATTTTTGTTTTTTTAGTATCTTGTATAGAAGTCAATCTCGGTTTTTTAGGTGTAGTAGAACAAAATTTTTCTATTAAGTATGAGTTGATCCATTTAGTTCCATTTGAAGAATCCAAAAGTATGCTTTGTTACGTCTCTATAATTATTTGAATATCAAATTAACTACATGGTGTCAAGTAGCAGTGAAGTCCTGCAATGTCTACCCCAGATCCACTGCATAACATCAAAAGTTGTTACACTGTATACCTCTTTATAATACCTAAAACAGAGGACTCGGGATAGACTTTGCATTTCATCCTGTGCTCAGTCGAACAGTTTAGCAGCTTAAGTTTAAGAAAGAGAAACGTAACAGCAAAGTAAATTAGACGAGGGAAAGTCAGAAAGTAAGGTTCCGTATTTTTTTATTTTGAATGTAAACAAGTTACAATGTGGAACACATGGAACAGATATAGGCGCATATTCAGTCTATTTTTCGACATAGTCACCTTGTCTGTTGAGGCACTTATCATAGCGGTAGATCAAGGAATCGAAGCCTTGGTAGTAGAAAGATGCGTCCTGCAGACATAGCCAACGTTTGACCTCTTCTTGGACGTCTTCATCAGACTGGAAGCGTAGGCCTCGAAGGTGCTTCTTCAGTTTGGAGAACAGGTGGAAGTCCGATGGTGCCAAATCTGGACTATAGGCAGGATGGGTTAGAATTTCCCAGTGCCAAGTGTTCAAGAGATACACTGTGGCATGAGCAGTGTGCGGCCGGGCTTTATCACGCAACAGCAGCACTCCCTTTGACAGCAAGCTGGACCTCTTGCGACGAACAGCCTCCTTAAGGTTCGTAATGGTGGCCTGATAACCAGCTGCATTGATTGTCTGTAGGACGCATCTTTCTACCGCCAAGGCTTCGTTTCTAAAAAAAAGTCATCACACTGCTGGTTCTTTGTCCTGCTGCCATCATGTTACCAAACGTTACGTTATTGAAAATTGCTAAATTATTTGCGAGGCATCAGAGATCAACTTAGGGTCACCAAATTATATAGTAACTTTATTTTATTGTATACATTGATATTTAAATATTCGATATTTATCAATAGTTTAATTACAGCAATAGTTTAAATTCCATCAAATTTGAACAACAATAGGGCAAAAAACATCATGTGTTTTAAACTTATTACAAATATTACTCAGTATAAGTAGACCCCTAAGTTTTTCGCTAAAAATTAGTCTTAAAAACTCAACCTATACTCAAGTATATATGGTAATTCATAAAATCATATTTAAAAAATGCAAATTATGGCAATAAAACATTTAATATTGAAATGTTTAACTTAATAACCTAATTTCGACTTGATTTTCACTTACAGTAAACCTCGGTTATACCGGCCTCGGTTATACCGGCCTCGGTTATAACGGTCTTCGATTATAACGTATTTTTTCCCACACCCTGATCGTTTTGCTATTCTATATAACAGTAACTACTTTGGATATACCGGCCTCGGTTATAATGGATCTACAGTTATAACGGATTTCATCAGCATTTCCTAACAGTAAATTTTTCTCGGCTATAATGTTTTTTGACAAAATAATATACAATTCCAGGAAAAATGGCCCGATACGTGTCTATAATGCATTAAACATTATTGTATCTGGTATAGTGTACAGGCGACTCCCGAGATTTGATCGTTCGAGATTCGACCAACTCGAGAATTCGACCGGTCGAAGCCCACTTATTCGACCCAGCCGATCGGTCGGTCGAATTAGGAACTAGTTTACGCAAAGTAATTTTTGGCTCGCCCAACCACGCATGGTTTAGTTTCAGTCTAGACATCGTTATTTGTGCTTTTAATTGTTTGAATTTGTGCTGATTCCACTCATTTTTAGGTGTGTTCGACATTTGACTGTTTGAGATTCGACTGCGTTTTCAGGAATGCATCCCGGTCGAATCTCAGAAGTCGCCTGTACAGTGTTACTCGGTTAGCGGAAATGTTAAAAATAAATGCCATTCTATATTATAACCACTTTATATATGAAATCTTACTTGAGATTGCTAGAAGAAAGACCAAATGTTTTTCGAGTTTAGAAATTGTGTGAGTCAGAGCACAAAAACAAAGCAGCAGATGAGGCATCTGGTGGGATGTCAGGTGATGACATTTGTTGACAACAAATAACTGATGCAGGTCTTCCCAACAACACAAAACTAGAATAACAACCTTTCTGCATTTCACCCATCGGGTCAGTCATGCGTATAGGTCAAAAGCTCAAAGCATCATGATTGACACTTTGAGTCCATATGGATGAGACTTATGCAAAAAACCTTTCACTTCATCCATCATTGGACCTTCTTCGAGTCTTTGCGTCCCAGTAAGGGATCTTCCCTTTCTCTTCTCCTTATCTTAGGAACCAATAATCAGGTAATTAAAAACTTGAAACTTCATTATCACAGCCAGCTTGTGTGCTAGCGAGTAGCTGCTTATGAAGAAGCAGTTCCACTTGAGTTTGATATTCTCGATTCAATGCGTTTTTTGCATCGTGCTTGGTTCATGGTAAAGACAGAAACTATCTTTAATTGTTACAAAACTGGGATTTGCTAATGATGAAGTTGATGACTCTGAGGAAAATGATTTGAATGCTCTACGGCACTGTATTTCTATTCCTGATGGAGTCAACCTTTTTGAGTGTGCCTCTATTGATGACAACACAGCAGTTGCAGAGGTTCCTACTGATCGTGACATTATTGCTGATGTATTTAACCATACTTTAATCGATGGCAGTGATGATGAAACTGAAATCTGCGAATGTGGACAAGAAAGCGAACGCCCTATTATCACTACACAGGAAGCTGTGAATGCTTTCAAGGTTGTAAGTCAATACTATAACTCTTGTGGTTCTGATGAAAAATTAGACATGTATTTGTATTATATTGAAAAGGATCTGCAAACACAGTCATCAAGCTCGAGAAAACAAAACCAGTTAACTGATTATTTTAAAAAGTAAAACAAAATTGAGCTAACCTGTCTTAGAATATTTAATAGAATATGTATTTCTTTATGAACATTTGAAATAAATTTTAAAATTGTCATTTTAACTGTATTTCTTTAAGTTACATTTTAAAACATAATTTTACCACATCTCGGATATAACGGACTTCGGTTATAACCGATTTTTGCCTGACACCCCTGGCGATCCGTTATAACTGAGGTTGACTGTATATGACACCTCAGAATCTTTAGGTAACTTCCATTTTAAACACATTGAAGCTTAGGAACTCCCAATGTGGCCTGCTGAAGTATTTGCAACCACTGATGTGGTCTGCCATGTAGAAAAGATTGCAGACTCCTGGTTTAGAGAGCCCTTATGTATATCAATAAATTTTAGTGCCTTACAATTTGTTTATATCATGAGCATTTTGCGTAAATGATTGAAATGTTGTCATGTTGAAACTAGGTTTGTTTTTGTGTTAATGTGTTCACACCGGGTCACTGCTGTTATTCTTTTATGGTGGAGTGACCCACTGGTGGGTCATCTGGTTTCCTTATTAGGTGGACAGCTAACTTTTACAAAAGGGAAAATAGTTATGAAATGGTGATGTGACAGTGGGTTGCTGCTGTTATTCTGGTAGATCACCCAGGCATGAACATGTTAGTTAATTTGTAGTTTTTTGGCTTATTTTCTTATATTCCTTGAATTGACCATATTAAGAATCGCTATTTAAATTTATAAGATTTTTCTTTTGATTATTAATGATCATTTAAATAAGATTTTGTCACTGGAGACAATTTTTTATTTTATTCTCCATTAATCTATAATGTTCCTTTGTTATTATCCAGAAAACCTTCCAGCAGATAGCAAGCCACCTACAAAGAAGAAAAAATGCAGGGTGGACAAAATTGAATCTGCTCCACAAGAGGTGGCAGAGGTCATTCCAGCTTCCATCGTGAAAGAGTTAGATCCAAAGGGGATAAATTTAATATCAGAAGAGGTGCAGTCAGGAATATCAAAGGAGGATGAAGATAGTGATGGCAGTGCTCCAGAAGAAATGTCAATCAGGAAAGAGAGTCAGCAAGGTGAGATTGTGGTGGACAGGAGGGAGCAAGGAGCAAAGAGGGAGCAAGGTGAGATTGTGGTGGACAAGAGGGAGCAAGGAGGATGTGAGGAAAGGGAGAAGAGGAGAGGTGGAAGGAGGTGCAGAAAGAGGGGAAGGTGTAAGGAAAGCAGGAAAACGGCGAAAGAACCTGATGCTTCTCAACCTGAAGAGCAGCAAAATGTGAAACGAGAGAGGCCTCAGAATCTATGGCCACGCTGCCCAACTCTACTAGAGGAGGTCAGTGCATCTGCCAAGAATCTTATGACAAATAGAGAGACTCAACATTGCCATATTTTTTATGGCATTGTTCAGTACTTATATTTGTAATAACTTTAACTGCTGTAGTGCTCTAAAAAATTTATTTGAACAAAGAATCTTATGCTAAAAAATTCCTGCATAGTATTGTCTCTTGCTATTTATTTTTTCAGCAATCAGTGCCAAAAATCAATATTCAGCAAAACATTTAATATTTACAGCCTTAAATTTTTTGGTTCAATGTTTAATAGCAATGCAGTAACCAGATTTTCTTGTGCTTTTGACAAAATGCTTAAAATCTAACTATATATTAATTTTACGTTGACGTCTGTAGACATTTGTGTACAATTTATATCGGCGTATTTCTCGAGAGCCGTTCATCGTAAACATATGTGGTAAACGGCGTTTTGTTACTACTGGCTATGAGGTCCCTGGAAAAGTATTTTCGTTTTATAAAGTGTCCCGGTTCAAATCCAGGAGACAATTATGTTTTCCCATATGTTTACACGGGATTTTTGATTTTTCAGAGTGCAAGGTTTTTTTCCTTCATTCATTAAAATAAGTAAATATAGACCGATTTTCGTCTTTTTTACTTTATTCAACAGCTAAAGCTCTAGACTATCTTATTCTTATGATGTTTATACGTTACACGGTCAAAGTTTCAGAAATACGCATTCTTTTTTGAAATTTTTAGGATTTTTTGTACTCATTTCGGGCATTGCCAAGGAGACTCTCATTGTTGCCTCCGATTCATTTAATGCCAATTAAACATTCAAATACATGAAAGAAAAAGGTTATTCACTTCAAACTGTTGTTTGAGTATCGAAATTAAGGAAGCATAGCAACGTAAATATTCACGGATTATTATTCTCTTGACTGCATATGGGAAGCATTTCTAGCTGTGTATAACAAACAACCTCCCAGCGCATTGAGTTTTATTTTAAATTGTGTTTTTTGTTTTGTCTCATTGTTTGAATGCTGGAATCTTACCTTTTTGTAAGTAGAACCATCATATTACACATCTGTAATCCTTATTAACACAAATAGGCTAACGCATCAATTAAAAATTAGATGAGAATAGGGCTGCCCTACTAGTTGTTTTGGAATTTTGTTTTGTGCTTGAAATTGCCAGTATATGTTGTGATTATTTGGATAATTCAACCTGTTGAAGCTTTCCTTACCTGGCCTCAATACATATTAGCTTTGTTTACACCTCTTTCCGATTAGATGTTTTAAATAATCCTTGTGATACTTCCCAGTGATTAACTCAAGAACTTTGTTTCCCCTTCTATGGCAGTGTTGAGCAGAGTTCATAGTGAATAATTGTGTGCAAACTTATCTTCCATTCCTGGGAATTTTATTTTCATTAGGACATTTTGAGCACTATACAGGCATCCCTCGTTTAATACATTAGATACGTTCCAGGAAAATGTCGAGCTAAATGAAAACGCACTAAACGAAAATTACTTTTCCATAAGAATACATGTAATGATGATGAGATGCGTTCTTAACTCAAAATTTTTCACATGTTACTTCACAAAAATTTGTCACGCTAAGGTTTCTCTGGATCTAATGCCTTCAGTAGTCAGTTCGCTAAAAATATTACATCGCGATAACCTATATAAAACATTTTTAAAATTTGAAAATTATTGCATTAAATTATTAACCATAAAAATGAAAAATTTCATTAAATACCAAAAAAGAGGTTCCTCATGAATTTATTGGGAGTCTGTGTTAGAGGCTGGTTGCACGAATTACATCAGCATGTTCTAAAGCAGTTGTTGAAGGCATGCTTGTGCTTGGTGTTGATAATGGTCTTTTTCTTAAAAATATGTCTAATGTACTTTGAACTGTAGACTTCTGCTTCTCCCTATAAACTTCCCTATAGCATTCGATCGATTGATTTAAGTCCCTGCAAACACGCAAACTCCGGTTCTCCATGGGATTCTTATTCTTCAATAATTGACTGCACATCATCAATTAAAGAGAATACTCGTCCTAGTTTATTTGTTGTAATTTGACAACTGATCTATCCTTCTGAATCTTTATCTTCCTTGTCCTCCGAAGATACTTGCAAATTCATTTGCTGTATTCATGAGCCAACCACATTGATGAAGAAAATTGTACCCACAATAGATAATTGAGATGCGAACGTTAGTATTCAGATTTTAGGCTAGGGAATTATAATCTTTCGGGATGAACAAGTCCTTAAACATCTCGATCATGCAAATTCATTTGTTGCATTCATGAGCCAACCACTTTGATGAAGAAAATTTAATTTTTTAATTTTTAGTGCATATGAAGTAAAAGTGGTTTTTAAAAATATTTTTAGTTATATTTTTTTAGTTTTTATTTGTACTTGGATGAGATACCGATCTGCAAACAGAATTTGTATTCTGTTGTTGTGTGGATGTTTTTGTTGTATCAATAAGCAATTCTAATTATAATTCTAATTGAAACTTTAGATGAACTTAAGCAGGGAATCCGTGCAGCAGTTAAAACAGTCACTCCAGAAATGTTGTCTCGGCTGAAATTGATTATCGACTAGAAATATACCGTGCGACAAAAGGAGCACACACAGAAGTTTATTAGCCTCAGGTGTTAAACTTTTTTAGTTATACATTTTTATTGTTTTTCATTTTCTATGATACCTGTATTGCTTTAAAAAAATATAGTTTCTTAAAATACCGGAGAGATTAAATGGATACCCTGTATAATAAAATTCAAACGAGTAATGGCTTCTTGTCTGAAATTTAAATCATTCTACTCAATTGATGAGTTTCTAGAAAGTGACCTAGCAGTTTTAAATTTCTGAAGACAAAACTAGCCTTAAAGTATGTATGTAATAATATATGTATTATATGTAATGTAAGATTTGTGTGTAATGTTTTTTAATATTGTACAGGCGGTTCTCGACTTTCGTATGTTTGACATTCGTACAACATGCACTATCGTACATTATACATTGACACCCCTGAACTGCCTTTCGTATACCGAATTCGGACTTTCGTACGTCAGCGAAATGACGAACGAACATTTCCTGCCAGCCAACAGTTTCGGTGGTTTTGGCAGCGTCGCTATCTTTGTCTGTACAGCAGTGTTTATTTGTGCAATTATTTAAATATTTTATTGCATTTTGCCCTATCTCTTTATATTATAAAATCGTAATGGTCATCATCATGGTCATGCATAATGCTCTAATTTTGTGAATAACTTGATTAGAAATAAACTTAGAAGCCTGAAATTTCTCAGAATTTCAGTGTTAATGACTCTTTACGTTATGACTAAAATTATTGTGAAATAGGTACCGGGTTTGACTTCAGAGGATGAATGTTTTTTCCCATAAGGTAACAAGTAAAAATCACCTTTTTGATTTGAAGGCTTTCATTCTTTTACTCTTTAAAATATCTTAAAATTAAGTTATCAACGTGAAATTTGCACTACAACATGCCAAAATGAATGAGGATTCTTATTCTTACTGTCGAATACTCAATCTAATTCGAATTCGCTCATATTTTGAATTTATACTCGAGTTTTGGTAATTTTTTTAACATTTCAATAATAAGATTCCATGGTTACCGGTATTGTTGTCATTGGTAATTTCTGTGCATATTCACTTAAATAAAGGCTTAAAGATCGAAAATAAGATTAAAACTTGCTCAAAATGACCGAAGATATGAATTTATGAATGAAGTGGTGAGTGAATCTTTAGCCTTAATCGGTCACTCATTGGTCTTAAGCCGGTCGATTGTGTGATCAGTTGTGAAGGAAAAGAACAGAATTAAAGAACATGTATGAAATGCTGGAAATATATCATCGACGATTGTGTCTAAAAGGCCCCTGATCAAAAAACTAAACATTTATACCATAATTAGAGATTTTATAATATTTTTTGGCTTTCTGGGAATGGAACCCCCATTATAACATGTAAGTCTATTGTTCAACTTTCGTACATGTTTTCAGGAATGCATTATGTATGAAAGTAGGGGACTGCCTGTATATACTTTTTGTTTCTCCTGATTACTTTTAGTTCTTTTAACGATTCATAAATTTTTGTCTCATTAATTTGTCTTTATTGTCTTTGCAGCTTTTGAAGAATGAAATACGCCATGAACGCAATGTCATCCTACAGTGTGTTAGGTATGTCATAGGAAAGTATTTTTTTGATGCAAACAATGTACTTTCCTCTAAAGTTGGCAAAGAGCAAAATAATTCATCAGCAACTGGTGGGGAAATTGAACTAATTCCAAAACATAGTTTAGATGTCAATAACATACATTTCCAAGACAATTGCAACAAAGAAGATCTTCTGCCATGTGTAACTTTCCCTGAAGAAAATGGTGCAAGCCCTGATTTGTCTTTAAAAAAAGAATTTGATGACAAGGAAGTGGGTGGAAATCTTTGCATGGCTGTGGAATGCGACTTATGTCCTGATTTTTTATTATCTAAAAAGGATGTTTATGTTGCTGAAGTAAATCCATGTGTATCTTCCACTAGAGAAGATGTTGAGCATTCCAAGTTATCATCTCCAGTGGAAATTGACCCCCACATAAAAGTAGATGTGAACCTGAGCATAGATTCTGCAAGTGCTGAGTTGTCAACGTAAGGAGAAATCAGCACCCGCCTGACAGTGGATGTCGAGCCAGAGGTTGCACCAACAGGAGGAAGCAATAGAAATGTTTCTCTTTCTACTCAAAATAAAGTTAACGTAATGATGATTGTTCAGAGGAAAGTTTTGACACCAAAATGCAATCGATAGAATATGGAATAACTCATCTGATTCAAATGTGAATGATGTCACCAAAGAAATTTGAGTTGCCGTGAAGGAATTGTTAGTTCTGGACTTCATTTTTAATTGATTCTATGCTTGAATTTCTATTTCTGACTTTTGGAATTAAAAAAAATACTCGAACGATATTATGTTACTCTTAATTTATTTTTGGTGTACATAGTATCTGTATTAGTGTTGTAAGCAGGGTTGCCAACCATTTATTTCTGGAATCACCCAGTTTTTCTTTGCTTTTTCGGTTTAAGCGAGACAACAGGGAATGTTCAATTAAAAATATAGATAAATCTTATATAATAAAATTGAATGTCTGTCCATCTGTTCCTGTATACATTTCCACGCCCTTTGAGCTATCGGAACCAAACTTTGCAAATTGACTTCATATGACTCTATGAGTAACATAGGGTACCCGGGATTTCCAAAATCGACTCGGGTTTGAATCCAGGAGACAATTTTATTTTCCCATAAGTTTACATGGGATACACGCAATTGTTTTTGAAATTTTGCAGATATTTTGTATTCTTTCCGGACCTTGTCAAGGCGACCGTAATTGTTGCCTCCGACTCAATTAATGCCAATTAAACCTTCAAGTAGGTGAAAGAATAGCGTTTTTTGCTTCGAACTGTTGTTTAAGCATCGAAATTAATTATGTATAGCAACGTACATAGTTAAGGATAATTATTCTGTTGACTGCATAAGGGAAGCGTTTATAACGACAATTCATCGTGTGTATGCTGGAATCTTACCTTTTAGTAAGTAAAACCTTTATATTATACATCTGTAATGCTTATTAACGCACATTTATATTACTCTCCATAGAAGTCACTCGACATAAGTTTGTGGTTGTGAATAAAACGTCTAATCTATACAAGTTTTTCTAGGATGCCAACATTTCCCCAGAAAGTGACAAATGCTTCTTTGGTTCATAAATGACACACATACCGCACAGCAATATATGGGGCATTTGCTGTAGTTAGAAGGTAAGTATGTTTTATTAAAGATTCGATCCCATTTTGAATGTTCTTACAAGTTAAAATTCTTAAGATTTATGGATTACAGTGTAAAGACGACTTTCTCTTGGTCACGTGTCTGGCATAACCCGGGCATCACCGGGTACTTTCAGCTAGTCTGTTATAAAATACATTAAAGCTGTCATTTCAAGCCTTTGCTTTGTATATTGCATCCCAATTGTGACAGAATATATTTGAAGTATTGTATTTTTTCATTACTGAAGATTCGAGTTGAATAAAGTGTTTTCATTATTGAGTGAAAGTCTAAGGTAAAATTTAGCCAGAATGGCACAATGATCAGAGAGCAATGGATCAAAAACCTCTGTTACAATATCAAGTTTATCAAGATTTGTGTATATATTATCCAATAACGTCTTGGAGGAAGCTGTCATCCTGGTTGGGATACTTAATAAAGGTGTCAAGTTATAAGATTCCAAAGCGTTAATTAGCTGCTTCTGATTTGGCCCTTCAGATAGGAGATTACAATTGAAATCGTCTGTTATTATTTGAAATTGATCGTCTCTGTCATTGGTCAAAGAAAAAAGGAAATTGTCTAATTTATCTACAAAAGTATTAAAACATCCTTAGGTGAATGGTAAATAACTGCTATATGAAACTTAAGATCATTTGAAACTACATGTATTGCTGCACATTCAAATATCTTTTCTTCATTAAGGGGTTTTAGGTTTACGGTAGGGTCTTTGAAATTTATATCATTTCTAGCTAAAATTAATACACCACCATGTTTATAAACAGATCTGCAGAAGGAACTGGCACATGTATACCGTGGATGGGTTGCCTCGTACATTTTCATGATATAATTTGTTGCCTCGTACATTTACATAATAAAAATCGTTGCCTCATACATTTTCATAATTCATTGCCTAGTACATTTTCATAATATTGTTAGTTGCCTCGTACAATTTCATCAGGGCTGCTGCTGATATATAAGGCACCCCTGTGCAAACAATATTTTGGTGCCCCACCCCCAAAAAAAAGTTCTAAAATTTTTGAAGGGTAAAAGGTCTATAATTCTAAATCAGAAACCAGGAATGTGAGAATACTGGGATAAGTATCCTGGAATGTAAAAGATGACTTTTAATTGTTTAAAATTTTATTAACTAATAGTAGAATAATAACAAAATGAAACAATAATTACGGAAAGGAGTAAAAGTAAAATTATATTGCATAGTCAAATCACATATTTTGAAGTTTTTATAAGTATCATATTTTGACTTTCCTAGCTTTTAATTTAGCAAATTTATTGATTGTACTAGGCGAATGATCCCGTTTAAAACGGCCTTTGTAAACAAACAATATAAAAATAAAACCAACAAGCAAATGATAAAATTATAATATTTGAATAAGATTGGAAAGGGCTACAAATGAAAACAAAGGAATAATTTTTAAAAATTAAGAGGAAAATAGTCTTATACCTCAATAACATTAATTTACCTATTCAGTAGCTCTCTTATAACGACGTTCCTTGTAAATACTCTTTCGTTTAACAGCAATTGCCCTTGATTATCTTTATCCTTAACCCAAAATTTCAAATTATGTTTGTCATGTGTTCTACTTATGGCTACATACAGCTGTCCATATGAAAAGCAGTATTTAGTAAGTAATCACAATCAATCGTTCAATTCCACTAAACAGCAGTTAAGAACAATCTCAATAGATATCTCAATACACACGCAATCAGCGCATATACCTTAATTATTTAGATAACAATGTAATAGTTGTTTGTTTGGTTACCCTATAATTGGATTGACGCGAATTATAAATAAACAGCATGGAAAAAATTATTTTCATAATATCTGTCCTATTCAGATAATGCGAATGCACAGCGCAAGCAACTGCCTTTAATATACAGAAAGACTTGGATAAGACAACGAAGGCACGTTAAAATATCGTCGAATTATTTCAAACATTAGCATGTTTTAAAATACGTAATTTACCGCATTTATCCATCCAATTTACGTAAACGAATATAGGTTTATATGAGCATATATGGCTTGAAACAACAATGCCCGTTTCCAAGGCGATCATTGACGAAAATGAACGATTGTTCTTACATCGGCAAATTTAAAGGTAAAATTTGCTAAAGTTTTACCTTTAGGTGAGAAAAGACGAACAAAATTAAACGGCCCGTTTATTTTCCTTTAAAATGGTCCGAACTTGAAGGTCGTAGGTCAATTCTTTCTAATTTTAAATTCCAAAAGAGTAAAACTCTGAATGTCGAAAATTAAATTTTAGCGTGTAAACTTATGGGCCGAGATATGAGATTCATATGGAATGTAAAACATCTCCTGGCGTCGAACCCGGGACTTATTTGAAATTTTTTTTATGGAAATCGCTTTTTGAACGTATTCATAGAATCCTACCGAATTTGGCTGGACTGGCTGAAGAAATGGCCGAGATATGTTGAGATATTTATAACTAACTGATGAGACCGTCCGGCCAGACACCGACAAAGACATCAAGCGTTTTCTTATAGGAGATTACTTATATCGATAGATTCCAAAACCTCTTGTTCTATCGATATTGTTGATAAACGAGACAATCTCTCTTGTGACATAATTGACCTTAAGTAATTTAGCACCTTTCTCAATTTTGAAAAGCCTCTTTATGCAGAGGTGACCGACACCGGTAACGTCAAATATATTCTTAAAGCTATTGATAAATTTGGGAATGTATCAAGTAATTCATTTTTACAAATAAATTGTAATACATTGAGGGGTGACATATTATTATTTAAAAAGGACTGCAAAGATTTTATCTCTTCAAATAATAATACACCGTCTAAATCACTACTATTTGAATTTGTGTTGTTTGAAAGCTTTACATGCAAATCCTTAGTGTTTCAATATTTCGCTTTCATCCCATTCATTTAATTTTGTTATGTTACAAATTACATTAAATGCATCATTATGTTGCTCCAAGAGTTTAAATCGTTCAGTCAGTGACATAATAGCAGTATCTAGTATTGCAAAAAAGAAGTTCATTTTAAAATTTAATTTAGGATCAACTCTACTTTCATCTGCAGATTCATAATCAAAATTTTTCTTTTTCCTTCTATTCCCCATATTGTCTGGAAAGGTTGGTTCAACGTCAAGAAGCTCTGCCATTTGATTCGCAGAAGTGATTACATTTTCAAATGATTTATCTGTTCTATATTGATTTAAATAGTTCGTGAGGTTTTTCAAATGTTCCAGAGCTCCACGCACATAAAATTTTGGATTTTGTAACATTTTGCTAACTACATTAATCTTACTTAAAACATCGTGCCAGATAATAATGGAACAAAGAAATTTGAACATGGTTATCTTTAAAATTAAAGAATTTGCTTGTGTCCTTGTGTTCATGTCTTTTGTTGTGTCATTTGTTGTTTCTAATAAGGCGTTATAAATTTCTTCAGTGTGAATTTTTAATGGTTTCATTGCTTCTATCCGACTTTCCCATCAAGTATTAGATAAAGGTTTAAGAGTTAATTTTTTTAAATGCTCATTCAATACACTCCAACGCTTTGTGGAGAAACAAAAGAAATTGTATAGTTCCTGGATGATATTAAAAAAATTAAGTTTCAAAAGAAATTTTTGCTGCATCATTGACCACTAAATTCAGTGAATGAGCAGAGCAAGAATGTAAAACGCTCTAGAATTTGTTTCCAGGATTTTTTGTTGCAGTCCATTGTGTTTACCTCTCATGTTTGCACCGTTGTCATATCCTTGCCCACGAAGATTTTGAATAGCAAGATTAAGGTTTTTTAAATGATTTAATATAAATTCATACAACCCATGTCCAGTGGCATCTTCTACAGAGCAGAAACCTAAGAAATGTTCCCGAATTTCTACCACTTTTCTTTTTGTTGTAATACACGAAACGTATTATAATTGCCATTTGCTCAACACGATTTATATCGGGAGTTGTGTCTAAAATTAGAGAATAATATTTTGGATCTTTAACCATTTCTAGTATATTTTGAGTAATAGCATCAGAAATAATTGTAATAATCTCATTTTGAATTTGGTCTCCCAAATAATGAGTTACACTTTTTGAAGTTGAACTTTGAACACGGCATAAATGTTCTGCTACAACTGGATCGAATTTTCCAAAAGTTTCCATTAAATTCAAAAAATTGCCGTGATCATGAGCATATAACTCTTTTGATGACCCGCGAAATGCTATACATTGTCGCGCTAAAAACTGAATTGCATAAATTAAACGTTTAATGACCGAATACCAATACTTTTTTTCGTTTTCATATAATCTCTGTTCATGAGAATCAATTGTAACATTTTTTGCTAACGCTAACTGAAGTTGTGCATAATTACTGCTGTTTTTAATATGTGATTCACTTTTTTCATGAACACTTAAAACATGAGACAAATGTTGCCAATCATTACATCCGCAGTTGTTACTAAGTTGAGATTTACCATCTGCAAAGAGTTTGCAATACAAGCAAAGAACTGAATCTTTCAAAATTGAATACAATAACGATGATCTTATTACTCTCTCTCCATTTGGAAGTAGTCGCTGTAATACAAAGTAGAAAATTTCCTTCCCAAATAATCTCTTGGAAAACTCCAATCTGTTACCTGGCAAGGGCGATGTTCAATGAGATAGTCTCTCTGGTTTATTGTTAGAATTTCTGGCCACGCACCCGGGTCATCTGGTACAGAGAAGTTTTCCCAAAGATTGCCCTCTTCTGTTTTTTCTACCTCTTCTGCAAGAGTATCAGTTAGTGCGATGTTTGATGCATTTTGGTTGTGTTTCTTTTGTATCTTCATGTTGAGTTGATGGATCGTGATTCTTTCTCAATTCTGCAGTTACTTCATCGTCGTCAAAAGTCAATGGTCCTTCAATCTTCTTTCTTTTCTCTGAAGCCATGGATGATTCTTGACTTTTCTCTAAATACTTGTTTAGCATCCCATATAAGTGTTTTTCCAACTCCTCCCCCTTATAGTCTTTCTATTTTGGGCACCGGAAAGCTTTTTTGATTTTCTCTCTGACATCTAGAGTAAAATTGTGTAAAAAAATATTAAATATAAATGAATTTGAATAAATATGAATAAAAAACATCATAAATAGAATGGAATCGATTCTGGAAGCATGATAAGATTGTATATGTAAACAGTTACTAAAAGCAATAAAACCAAAATCCACTAATCAGTGGCGGTCGTTCCATTAAAGCTATGCATTCAATGTATGCCCTTAAAACTACTTAGAATTATTTTTTAAATCTTATTATTGGAGAGTACGATAGGAATTAAAATAGTTTGACGCCTCGACGACGGGGTCATTCGCGCCAGGGATTATGATTTCAAAATTTTTGCCGCACTAACCTTACGTCCACCCATCACTTTTGCATGCAGCGAGATTCAATCCAGCTTCACCGTCGGAAGCACACAGCTACTTCCCCTGTCGTGCCTCTAATACTCCTCCAGTCCTGCGATTTATTATGGCAAAATAGTATGTCTTGTAGGCAATGAATGCCTTGAGTCATTTTGGGTGGAGGAATAGGCTTCTATCACACGGGCACGTGTGAGCAGGCACACGGGAGCCGAGGGACAAATTACATTGTAACTGCTTATGCCTGTTCAGACACACGCGAGAGCCTGCTCGAACTCTGCGCCTGTTGAAACTGGCACCCCCTTCGTTCGGCACCCGTGTAGTGCACAATTTGCACAACGGCTTGCGGCAGCCCTGATTAACAGTAACTTTATTGAGGTAAGCTACTCTTGTTCATTTGTTTTTACAATTACTGTATTTTTATGCAGTTATAAAGCAAGTTATTTTTAATTTTTACAGCTTGAGATGGGGCTTTGAATCTATGAATACGGCTGAGTGTCGATGATTGCAATACGGCTAATTGAAAGTTAATGAAACTCAAGTTTTAAAGATGTTTGAATAGTTTTTATCCTTCATAGCTTCTGTTATACTGGTATTCTTAGTAGCATTTATTTTAAAAATCTAGATTTGCCTCATTTGTAGAGGATAATCTGAAAAACCGAGAAGGCATAGAAAATCTGTAGAACTACAGATAACTCTGTAGAAACGGCAACACTGGTTGAAAATGAGATTATGAAATTTATTATGATGAAATGATTGATGAATTTGAATCTGGAGTACTAAAGCTGATATAGAAAAAATTAATACATATGTTTGTTTACTTTAAAATAAAGGATTTTAAAATTTTCTACAGATTTACTTTATTTGTCCACTTACGTTATTTCTACATACTTTCCTTTTTAATGAGAAGAGGGACCCAAAAAAATTGCTTTGCCTAGGACCCCGATTGTCCTAAACACGGCTCTGAGTCTAAGGCGCACGATTTAGTAACGAAATTCAGCCAATTTATGGTTATTCTGTTTAACTTTCTATTTGATAGAAACGTATAATCCAAATATTATTTTAGTACACCAACATCCCGCAAGATGTATTCTATTAACTATAAGATTTGAAATAATCGTAGAAAAATTCGAATTAAAACTTTTAGGAATACGTAAAATACTTAAGAATTCAAAAATATAAATTTATTTCAATATATTACAGCAACACTTCAAACGCAATCTGGCAACAGTGCCGTTGCAGGTTTGAAAAATCGTTGCATTTATGTTTCTAATGTTGTGATATGTGTATTAGGCTTGGATTGGCTCAGCTTGGTTGTCGTTTAGATGTTGAGGTTTATTTATGTATTTTAATTCTATACTATATTTTAGGTTGTGACTACTATCCATAAAATTTGAAGGTGTTATAAAGGTAACTGAGGCACAAGTATAAGCTTTGCTTTGATTAAAATATAAGAGATATATGTATATTTATGTTTAGTTTACAGAGAAAATGTTAGGTCACCCAGTATATACAGGAGCAATGATCATTGGGGCGATTGTATTTTCTGTTTATTGTTATTTTACTATGCAAGAAAGACGGCAACATTATTCTCGTCATCAAGCTAGCACAAGCACCAGGCCTAGCAATAGCTACTATAATAGTATTGCACAAGAATATTCGTAAGTTTTTACCCCATTTTATGTTGTGTTTCCTATTCCTCTGGCACTTCATTACCTTAAGTTAATACTTTTAGAAATGACATTCCACTCAAATTTAGGTTGTTTCAGTCTACGGTATTTGTTATTCGAGTCAATACTTTCATTGTTCTCTTTCCTTTTAGGTGCGTTATTTGCCAAAATACCACCGAGGGATCTTTTACAGCTCTAAATTGTCAACACTCATTTCATTCGGCCTGTATCGCACGGTGGTTTAACGAAGTAATTTCTTTTAATTATTTATGCTTGAAGTGGTGGTGATGTGATTTATACATCATTGGCTTATTTTGATGTAGGTAAGAAGAACGTGCCCAATTTGTAGACAAAGATGAATGGAAGGTAAATTTTGCCTTGAAGATGCTCCTGATACCAGTCGTTTCATCATAACTCCGGATTTATTATGGAAATGGCTTTCAGAAGTCCACCTAGATATTTTATTACAAAATTCCTAAAATGTAAGTCTGAAGTAATTTTAATGTATGCTATGCATATCTTTCATTAGACAGATGTTATGTTGACTCAAGAATTAAAAGTAAACTGTGTGTGGTGGCAGTTAATGTGATTCGATTAAATGACATTAATTAAATGCGATATTGAAAAGTTAATTCTGTGATGTATTTATAGCTCATTTAAATTTTAAGTGTAGCTAAGGAAATAAATTTTTCTACCCAATAATGATTTTTGCATATTAAAATCATTTGTTGTCTTGCTAAGTAAAAAAGGCAATAATTGTGAATTGTTAAACTCCATGAATTGCTAAGAGGGCATCTTTGTAAAAAGTGTATGATCTGTACTTAAAAATTAATAAAAATGAGGCAAGTGATGTTTTTGGTTTTCTTCTGATCTTGAATCCTATTTTTAAGTCACCTTGCAAGTTTTAATTAGCAAGCGGGACTTAGGTAGGTTATCCAGTTCAGAAATAATATATGTAGAGCTAAACTTGGGGTCGAAACCCAATTGATTCAATATTATCCACAAAATGGTAGGACCCATTTCAGTCATACCAGTCACATTCTCTGATTAAAATAACCATCTTTATTCTCTTCACATAAATACCAATTTGTATATTTAAAATTATGATTTTTATTTATAGTATTTGTTGGTATTTCTAAATGTTTGGATGACATCACTTCTGCACCTCATTTTAATAGAATGTGACAACATTGTAGTTCAATTGTAAACAAATTGAAATGGCAAAATGCTGCATTATTCCTTATCAGTTTTATCCGAGCAAATACTTGTCTCTTTAAGATAAGATATTTATTTACGGGGATAAAGCCCAAATTTATACATACATAATATAGTCATACATAAACAAGTACCTACATAAATACATAGTGAATATAAAAGAATAAGTAAAAAATAAGTGTATACATATGCACATAGGGGTATATTATATATCTGTAATCCCATCATTCATTATAATGTCAGAAATTTAATTGTCCGAAGATTACAATTAAAAATGTCAAACTTAGATGAATATTTATTGCCTGTCCTCAACAAGCGATCAATAGAAGAATGGAATGAATAATTAGTATAATGAAATGAGGTTTCAAATGGTGAAGTTAGTCTAGTAGGCTGTGATGGAACATGAAAAGAAATTTTTGACAATAGCTCGGAACAGTCAATGAAATTATGGATAACTTTAAACAGGAGAATTAGATCATGAATTACGAATCTATCCTCTATGGGGATAAGATTAATTGTAGATAATAAATGGTTATAATTAATATGTTCAATTGGTATTCCAAGTTTAAAATTTATGTTCAACTCTTACAATTGTATCAGAATGTACTTTGTAATAGGGATGCCATACAACAGAACAATATTCAAGACATGAACGAACAAGTGAACAGTATAGGTAAATAAAACATTCCAATGATTCAAAATTTTTACAGGTTCTAAGAATGAAACCAAGCATACTAAGAGCCTTGGATGTGATCATTTCAATATGTGGAATAAAAGTTATCTTAGGGTCAAAAACTACTCCAAGATCCTTAAAGGTAAAAACACGAGGTAAAGATATCCTGTTTATATTATAATTGAAATCAACAATATTACAGATTGTGAAATACCATATAAATACATTTATCAATATTGAGTTACTGGTACAATAATCAAAGAATCTGTCTAAATTCTCCTGCAAAGTTATGGAGTCATTAACAGATTTTACAGTTTTATAAATTTTAATGTCATCAGCAAATAACAAATAATGGACACCCTCAAAGATTTCCCCTACATCATTAATAAATAATAAAAACATTAGAGGTTCTAAATGGGATCCTTGGGGCACCCCATATGTAGCCTTTATGACGCTGGAAAGTAACCCATTTACTTTAACTTGTAAAAGTCTATTGGATAAGAAACTGCCCAACCAGGCTAG
The DNA here is from genome assembly GCA_036926305.1 of Uropetala carovei. Classification (NCBI taxonomy): domain Eukaryota; kingdom Metazoa; phylum Arthropoda; class Insecta; order Odonata; family Petaluridae; genus Uropetala; species Uropetala carovei. The sequence goes on from JAXCHB010000004.1 coordinate 1,253,443, forward strand.
AAAAGGACCATAGATACCAAGGGCTTTGAGTTTAGACAAAAGGATAGAATGACTGAGTTTATCGATAGCTTTGTTTAGGTCTGTATATACACAATCTAGTTGGAATTTTGATTCAAAAGCCTGAATTATATGTTGCTCTAATATAAGCAAATTAGTAAAAGTAGAACGGCCAGAGACAAAACCATGTTGATAAAGAGATATAATATGATGAAATTGTGGAACCAGTTTATCATGAATAATAATACTTTCGAAAAGTTTAGGGATGACAGACTGGATGCAAACAGGACGATAATTTTTAATATCATTAACATTACCAGATTTGTAAACAGGAGTAATATATCCAACCTTCCAAGCAGAAGGAAAAATTCCTTTGGTTAAAGACATGTTGAACAAGATAAGGGAAGAGTTAATGAAGAAGAGCAATTCCTTAATATAAGTGGGTGAATAGAGTCAGGTCCTGGATTCATAGTTAAATCAATGTTTTCAAGCTTAGTGGATATGTAATCCACACAGATTTTGATATTAGAAATAGTAATAACATTCTGGTAACTAAAGTTCTGAATACATGCATTATCAGCAGGCTCATACACACTAGAAAAGTGTTTGGCAAAAAGATTAGCAATACCAGCGGCCTCAGTACAACTTACATTATCAAGTTTCATAAAACTAGGAATTCCTTTATTATTCTTAAGTGAATTGACATAGTTCCAAAACTGTTTAATATTCTTCATAGAGATACTATTTTCAACTACACTAATATAATTTCTATAGCATTCACTAGAAAGTGATTGCATTTTTTACGAACAAGTGAAAAATTACGATAATCGTCAAGTGACCCAGAAATTTTAAACTTGCAATGTAAAATTCTTTTCTTTCTAACTAATACTTTTAACTCACTTGTAAACCAATGAGGGAACTTACTGTTATAGTAAACTTTAATAGGAACAAAACACTTAATAGTTTCCTGAATCACAGCATAAAATTGACTAATAGCTACATTAATATCACAAGTAGGTAAAGACCAAATATAACTATTCAAATAATTTGACATATTCACATAATCACCATTGGAAAAGTCACGATATTCTATCCTCAAGCTCAGGTAAGAATTCTCGGCAGGTAGGTGAATATTTACAAGAAGCGGTGGGTGGAACTGAGTATCCATAGGTACTACTGAATCCATTGAATAACTGACAGAAGTTAAATCATTATTGGAGAAAATCAAGTCCAATGTTCTTCCTTGGGCATTGGGGACAGAATTCTTTTGATTGAGTCCAGCAAAGCTGGCCATGTCCACAATGACTCGTTCTACAGCAGAAAGTGTATTGGTACTGGAAACAGACCAAGTAAGGAATGGAAGATTAAAGTCACTCGCAAGGAGAATGTTTATGTCTGGGTATTGAAGTGATATTAATTCAACCTGATCACAGTGATCAGTATAGTGATTGAAATCAGATTGGGGGGGTAGGTAGGTACATCCAGTTATGATTTTACTATTTTTGAGAGAAACATGAACAAATACATATTCAATGTTATTTGCAGTTGTAGTAATTTAAAAAGCAGGATACTTTTTATTAATTGCTATAAGAACTCCCCCACCAAAAGATTTACTACTAGTCATATCAGATCTATCACAGTGAAATACGTTATAGTTAGAGAAACCAAGCTCTTCAGTAAAATATTCAGATGATAGACCAGTCTCGGTTAGCAAAAATACCTCGATGTAATCCAAGAGAGGCAGTGATGATCTGAGATGGTCAAATTTGGTGCGCAGTCCTCTCACATTTTGATAATAAATAACCAACTCAGATCCTAAGCGTTTTTTTGAGCCCTGCTATTGATGATTTTTGGTGTACCATTGAAGTACTTTATAGTAAGTACACTTTCATCACCATCAACCCTTCTCTTTAAGTCATTTCTAAGATTACTAAGATAAATCGTCTCTAGACACAGATATAGCAGTAGAGCCAAGCTGGAACTAATACGCTGCGACTAAATTGGCAACAAAATACGCCCCCTTTAGCGCTGAAGTGGGATCTCCTCTATGTAGGCTCCATGGGTGTGATGTTTACTGTTTTTGGGTGTGTGACTTGTATATTTGGTTAGGAATGACAAATTCTTCTTTATAAGTTTATAAAAACTAATAACACAATGGACTGTTGCCAAGAGCTTACTACGTGTAGGAAAATAGAAAAAAAATTATAAATGTGTCTCAATCCGAACTTTTATATTTTGGCAATTCTCAAAAATTACGTTAATAACTGTATATATCACCCTATGGCTGCTAAAAGGTTAAGGAGGAAGTTGAAATTTAATTAACTGTTTAACAGTTACTATTTCTGAGAAATGAACTGATTTCATCTGATCGAGTGACCAGATTTTGACTTCATGAAAAGAGGACAAATTGCTAAAAGAAATACAGCAAAAAACAGGACAATAGAAAAAAGTATTAATAGGAATTTACTTTAAATGTACAAGGCGTTTTTATATAAATTAACAATGGCTCAGTAATACACAAATAATGCAACATTAAAAGTAAATGAAAAGTTTTATAAAATTATCTAATATTTTTTCTAAGCTGCCCACATTTTTAAATTCTACATCATTAATTAGTATATGGTCCTAAAACTGCATACATGACAAAATTTTAAAATTATATTTTGTGATTAGGAGTCCTTTAATAGATTGAACTGCCAAACGATTTGCCATCTGTCCACTAAACATTAGACTAAAACAGTGTTTTCATTGTGAGCCGGTATTGCACTTCTAAAATTAAAATAGAAAAACATACATGTTGAAAACGCTAAAGATAAATATATTATATTATATAAAATAACAATAAATGCAGATTGTCTTAAAAAGTCATGAGATGACATTTATCTTAATTGTAACCATAATTTAAAGTTAGAACCTTTAAAACAATACAATGACTTTAATTAAAGCATTATTACCTTCAACTTTAATTTTATAATATAAATAAGAATCGCAATTGCAAGTAAGAAATGCCGTTATGGTTTGAAGAGCCTTGAAGGTTATTTTAATTAGTGTTGTTATTGATTTGAAAAGTGTTGTTATTGATTTGAAAAGTGTTGCTATTGATTTGAAAAGTGTTGTTATTGACTTGGAAAGTGTTGTTATTGACTTGAAAAGTGTTGCTATTGGATTGAAAATGGTATATATATACGTGTGTATATATATATTATCAAACACAACCTATGAACTATTTATAAATAAGGCAAGTAACAATGGTAGTTATACAATTGTAGTTATGTATTACCAATAACAACGAATGAAATATATTTATAAAAGAAGAGAGGCAGATAACAATCATATATTCCTTCATTTTCAAGATATGTACATAATTTCAAACAATAGTGAAATTATAAATTCATACATATCTTTTATTGACTACCCCAATAAAGTCGATAATTATGTTATATACTCAGACTTTCTGATAAAAATGTCTAGATTAGAGAAGTACTTATTATAACTAGCACATATCCTCGTTAATGTTGAGTTCATACAAAAGTTTCTACCTGCATATTTAACTTAAATTGTACGATACTGTTATATTGTCAGATGGATTTTGAGTATAATTTTTATAGGATGTGATTTTTATGTGAGATAGTTTTTCTTATTATTGTGCTTTAATGGTTTATATTGTATTTCAACGCACGTTTAAATATTTTAGCTTATTTTTAATACATTTCTGATTGTATTTTTAGGAAAAGGGCTTGTCCCGTAAATAAAGTATTATTATTATTAGTGTAAAATTCATAATGGAGAGGAGCTTACCTTTATGAAATATACGATAATATTACAATAATAAAATTTTATAAATTTCTATAAATTGATGCAAAGGATGATCCGTATATACTTATGCAACAGACATTAGCTGTAATAATGGGAGATACAAATGGAGAAAGACGGACGGACAATTGTAAAATTAGATAAAGGATTTGTTGGAAATTGACGCACGAATGTTTTTTTTTGAAAATATATTACGTGAGTTTCTGGATTTCAAATAGGAAATGAGGTGGAAGGTTACCGTGAAGAAGGACTCACCCTAGTTTTTTATGGTTCTTAAGTGCATTATGAAGGCTAATTCACTTACTAAATAGAGTATCTTAGTTAGGACAATTACAAGTGTATTTTTCTACCTGTTCCGGACATCTGTGTTTGTAAATCAGTAGGTTCCTACGGTAGGTACCTACATTTCAAATTTATACGAATATTTTATCGGTATCAATTGAATATACCACAGGTTTCCAAAGTACATGGATAAGATAAAAACCTGAAAGTATTTTCCGGAGTATAATTGCTATTCTTATAATTACACTCGTGAATAGTTTTTAATAACTAATAGTTGTTTCCGCATAATTTGTAAATGTCGCAGAAACTACCCATGTAATTGTTTATGAAGACATGTCCTACAGAAAAATAAATGTTACCAAAAAAAGCAATCGTATTTGGACCAAAAATTCGTTATTACTTAATTAATTACATTGTCGGTTTTTAAGCAATGTGAAAATATATTTTAATGCCTTTTTTTTACCCCTCTCCATGACGAATCCAAATTTAGGTTTGCAAAGCAAAAGTTTAATGCCAATAAATTTGATTTACTGCAAGTAATTTATAACATTTAAGCAAATTTTATCGATCCTATAATAAGTTATAATTGTGTTCCTACTAAAATGTGAAATCAAGATATAAAAAGGAATTGCTTATTTTTTGTCGAAATTGTAAATATCCTGCTTTATAAGACGAAATGTTGGTTGGCCTGCGCGCCTGCGCGTTACTTCTTGTTGTTTCATAGAAATCTTAAAATGGCTGACGAGATTATCTGTTATGTGCGTAATACCGTTCGAAATTTATTTTATGTTTCCATCAGACCTTTTTAGAAGGAAAAAACTAGACCTTTTTATTGTATTCGAAATTTAATGTTGATAGTTATGATCGTGATATAAGTTTGGCCTTGTGTTCTTCGAAAACCGGTCCACGTGATAATCATTTTCACAGCAGTTAATACTTCTGGTTATTTTATTTTATTTATTTTAGAAGGAAAAACTAGACCTTTTTATTGTATTCGAAATTTAATGTTGATAGTTTTGATCTTGACAAAAGTTTGGCCGTTTATTCTTCGAAAACAGTGGTCCATGTGACGCATTTTGACAGCAGTTTTTAAATATGTACTTTTAGTTTGATTTGTGTACGTTTTAAGACACTTTAAGTGAAGTGAAGTTTTATCTAAAGTTTTTTATAGTTTCAATGTGTGTAATCTTCACATTGCTTACTGGACATTAGTTAACGTCTCTTAATAGTACTATTTCTTATTTTGTAAATCAACGATATGTGAATTTGTATATGTAATTATTCAGTATGCCCTGTTTTGCCACTTAATTGTAATTTATGGTGATGTTTTGATGTATTATTGTTTTTCTTTAGTCCACTCGTGCTGTTATATTGTTTTACTTTGTATTTTCTTTTGTGATTGAGTTTGTCTTATTGATTTGCCATGTAACTATGATCTGGAAAATAAATGTACTGTTATTATTGTGTGATCCAGCTGTCCTGGTCAATCTCCTCGAGGATTTATATCTTCAAAGGTAAGGAAATCTTAAATAACTTCTCTATTCATCTTTGATTTATAGTTGAAATATCTTTACCGTATATATATGTATATAGTAAATGTTATATTTATCATATTTATGTATAATGGAGTAATTATTCTTATAAATTAGTCCTTATGTATAACATTTTGTTACCGCATAACATGTTTAATGAGTGATTTTATCGTTGTAAAGTATCATTTTCTGTGAAGAGTTGGTAAAGTTTTTTGCAAGGACGGATTTGTTTATGGGCAAATATAGCCAAGATATGGCGTTACATTCTTAACGTAGGATTAATTAAGGGTTTGTTATCAATATATATTGTGTTTTTAACGTAAAAATTATAGTTTACCTCATACGTAAAATGAGAATCTGTGTTTTTAAAAACGTATGAATAATACATTTTTAGCCAGTTTCCATTACTTTATAAACTTCAAATCAAAAGTTATTGTTAAGGTTTTGTAGAATTTTTATCCTTTGGGTGCGAGATTTCTGAGTTGCTTCTGTCGTTGTTTCAGATGCGTGCCTCCGAAGAATGAAGTCTGAAAACGCAGCCAGCATCGTACGTCTTCCTCAGGCCAGCTCTGCTTTGCGATATCAAGAAAGAAGATGGGTGAGTGTGATTGATTTTGCATTTCAAATTAGAACTAATGAGCTTCCCGCTTTAAATATATATATTTCATGTCCTGGCATGTGCAGAAACTACATTAGTCTTACGTATTTTTACACATAGGGGTATTTTCTCTCTACGGCAGTTTTAATATATCTGGAAGCTGCGGAAGTGCTCTTCTCGTACCAGCATCTGTTATGCTTTTCTCGGTTATTAAAAAACAAAGCTCTACGATTTTGACATTCTTTATCCATTTTTCCTAAATGTGAATCATCTCGTCGAGTAGCTAATCCGTTTCCTATTGCTGAGTTTAAATTTGTGTCGTTTCTTCGCCTTCCGCCGTTGGCTGCATCGATTCTGTTTTGGCTTCTTCTTATATTACTCCCTTCTTCAGTTTGTTGATTTCTTCTTTGTTACCTGATTTCGTTTATGGTCTCTCTCGCTGTTTGTCTTTGCTCATCTGTCCATATTGATCTTCTCACTCTTTCTCTTCTATGTCGTTCTTCTTTATCTTCTTCTGTCTCTATAATATTTATTTATTTATTCATTTAGTCACAAGGTGGCTGGATCTGCCAGGTGGCGACAAGTAACATAAAATGACGCAATGAAGTACGTTTGAATCAGATTGACATTAAAATTTTCAAAAGAATCAATTTAGATTCACGTCATTGGTACATAAGTAAAAATTACACAGTTTCAAAGACCTCATTATATTCTTCTTTCTTCCATTTGATGAATTAATGGGCTATTATTGCCTTAAACTTTAATTAAAAGTTATATTTGTAGTAATTAAAATGCTGATAGTAACAACAACCTGGGAAATTGCAATTGATAGTGCTTTACCGTCAGAGGTAATAATGAGTAAAAGCGTTGTTATGTAAACTAAACAAACAAAATTATAAGTTCTATTTGATGAATTAACTGAGTACTAGCTGTACCTGCACAGTGTTTTCACTGTTTTTTCAATTAATTTATAAAAAATTAAGAATTGTGTAGAATGAGTTGGTCTCAATATTTCACATATAACTCAATAATTCGTATTTAACTCTGATAATGCATTTCCCCAGTATAGGTAAGGTTAGCGGGTACAAATCTCGCTGAGGGCGAGGCTGTGTGTGCATATTGACAATTAATTGTGCAAAGTCAGTAAGAAATCTGTATTTTAAAAGTCAAATTAGAGAGGAAATTAATGCTACACGGTAATTGATTGCAAACTTTTATGTTTTTAATTTTCTTTTTTTCTTTTAATTGAAGTATATGTCCTTTTTTTCATATATCAATCAACGCAACCGTTTATTTAGATTAACAAAGAAGAGAAGATAAGTTTCGGCGAGTTCTAGGTTATCAATCTAAAACAAATGTTTTCATGCTGCTCCTGAATAAACGTAGCCCGTCACCTAACATTCTTTGTCATTTAGATTATCTACGAAGGTGACATAACCATATAACTTATAATTTGTTAAAAAATAATGTACGTCCTTATTCTCATCTAATTTTAAATTTATGCATGAGACAATTTGCCTTAATAAGCATTATAGATGTTTAATAGTTTTACTTACTGAAAAAGTAAGATTCCAGCATTCGAATGATTTAAAATAAGATCAATTGCTTTGATTAAATTGTTATTAACTGGATAATTATCCGTAAATATTTTTGTTGCTATCTATAAAGTTTGACATTGCTACAGCATTAATTTCGATGCTTAAATTAAAGCGTGAAGCGAATAATGCTATTCTTTCACTTATTTGAAGGTTTAATTGGCACTAATTGAATCGGAGGCAATGCCAGGAATCTTCCTCTCTCTGTCACAGTGCAATCTGGCATCGGAACTTTTTAATTTTTTTGTACCATTTGGCGACAAATGAGGGTTGATCGAAACAACGATTATCAATGGTGACGGTTATAGAGGTCCAACTGTATTTCAAATGTTTATATAAACTCAGATCGCGCTTGCAATTGGGAGCTTTTAGAATAACAAAAGATTGTTTCATTTTTAACTCTTTTTAAGTACTAAGTTAAGATTCCATCAGAAGCACCTGTTGGCATAGGTTTGAAAAAGTTTGAAAGGATTGAAAATATACGTTGGATTTGTTATAACTATTTTAATTTATATTATTCCAGAGCTTGCGATTATATACTTGATACGTTTTCGTGTATGGTATATTGCAAAACGTGGTATTGTACACAGTCCGACATCGCATTCTTTACATACATACAGTGAAGCCTCGATATATTGGACTAAAAGGAGGGGAAGGCCTGTCTGTTATATCCGAAACGTCCGAAGGAAACGTATGTGTTGCCTTAAATTGTTAAAGTGCACATGTTATGAAGGACAGTGTTTTACTCCGCTATATATTCATACAAATTGTTAGAGCGCATGAAGTAATAGCACAGAGTTTTCTAATTAATTTAGGAAAATAGGAATCGTATTAATTTTTATATTTTACTAGTAAAATGTGCTTGCAGTGTGCTAGCAGGAGCATATTGTTATAAGAACATAATTAAGAATGAAATAAATTATAGCGACCGTAAGAAAAATTGATTTTCCCTTGCGTTCTTATTTGAAAGGAATTATTCTTAGGAATGGAACTTGGGATACTTTTTCGAGATTTTAGATTTTTCCGGACCCTGGTGGAAATGGGGCAGAAAGTAACAATGAATACAAAGAATGTTTTAAGACAAACAAACCCCATGAGTAACGCAAGTCAGTCAATTTCAACCAGTCACAATGATCAAACGCAGGAACAATTAATTTTTGCGGATTTGCTGCACCAATAAATTATACATTGTATCTACCATATATACTCGTGTATAACGCGCTGTTTGAAGACCAGATTTTCAGGTCATAAAGTAGGGGTGCGCATTATACGCAGGTAACACTTCTCTGCACTTAAAATGGGAACCTACCTCGCACCAGATTCACGCTTTTTGGGTTAATTAATGAGAAAAGCACAATAATTATTGATACTCCAGGTTATACATACATAATTATATGTATAGAACACCTAATTACTTCTATACATTTATAATCCCGTCCTCTCCAATTATTCCGCTTTTCACTAGCTCATCAGCTGATTGCTGTAATTTTTGCAAAATCACAAGATAAGTCTTCCTGCAAAACACATATCAAAAACAAAAAAAAACATAGAATAAGCAAATTGAAATAATTTTATTTAGTTAATGATTCTAGTATGTACGATTGACAATGTAAGTAATTTAAAACCCATAGAATCTCGTGTATGAACTTAATCCTACCTGTCGCATTTCCTGTTTCCAGATTTGTTTGTTAAATTTTTATGTTGTTCCTTCTCTTAAACAGTTTTAGAATGAGATAGGAAAGAGAGAACCACCATCCACTTTAAATCAAAACTATTTTATAGATCCCTTTTTGTCTGATTTAAAAGCATTGGCAACAGTGGCGCTGCGGTTTTCTACACGGCATCACTTTGCCCAACTTACTGTATGAAGTTGCTCCCATCTCAACTCAGTCGCTTTAATTATTGACGATGTCTCTCTTAGACATAATATGGAGCTTATTGAACGTAATACACTTATGGACAAGTCCAAACGTTTTAATATTTACATACCTCCCAAAAATGAAGGATGTGTGTCATACACGTGGTATAAGAAAAAGTCGGGATTTTTTGGAATAAAGTACGAGTGCGCATTATACACGGCAGTTATACACTGGGACGCATCATACACGAGTATATACAGTAATTATATACATTATAATATGTATATATATCCATATATTGCGACGTATAAGTCGACCTTGAATTTTCAACTTGAAAATACTAGATTAAGTATATGTTCGCAGTATAAGTCGACCCCCTTTGTTTCACTTAAAAATACTTCTCATGAAATCATCGCCAGGCAAAATCAAGGTCCTGTACGATCCAAGTTTTAACAAGATACAGAAATAAACATAGTAATAAAAAAATATATGAATATAGTTTTGAGTCCGTGCTATTCTTCTTGAGCCTTCCATTTGACAGGTGTTTTCATTTCAACCAATAAGAAACTGCTATTCTCAGAGAGCTTGACCAACTAAATAATGGTTCCTGTGATTTGATTGATGTCGGCTGTTAATGATGCTATCAAATTTAACTGCACCTAGTTATCGCAATCAATATCTACGGTGGTGGAATTCAATATAATATCACGTTGGCAGGCATAAGGATGGTTTTGATGATTACATTATTCCACTTTTCAAAAAAGGAAATGTTTTTTTCGCATATTTTTTGATTATTTTTTTGTCTTTTTTCACGTACTTTTTTGTACTTGATTTATTTGCATATTCCACATATAATCATAACTTGCAATTAGTATGGTTAATTCCTATCGAAGTGTACCTCTTCTATCTCACTTACTTCTACAACATTACAATACTTTGGATGATACATTTAAAAAAACAAGGTAATTGTCCATAATAAACATTTCATAAATGTCATATTAAGGAATTGATATTTTAATAAACAATCAAGTAATGATTATAACATTCTAAGTTGTATTATTTATTTATAATTATAATGTTATAATTACATGTGGAAAGTGCAAATAAATCAAGTACGTATGTGAAAAAGACAAAAAAAATGATCAAAAAATTGCGAAAAAAAAACAAAAATGTAATGAAGACAATAATAATACAATTTTACTAGTTAAAATATATATACAGACCATTTCTGAAAAAAAATGCTGGCTGCTGGGATCGAACCCCAGCCCATCCGACTACTAGACATTCATTCTACCCATTCAGCTATTGCTGCTTCTGTTTTGTAACCGGAAGGTTAATGATATATGTTGCATCCATGCTTACACCTGAATTTAAATTTTAATATCTTTTAAACAAGGGCCCGTTGGCAAAAACGCAGAGAGATATAGGTGATGTTTTAGTTCTAGTTTCACCTCCTAAAAGGGTTTTACGAATTTCAATATTAATGTTATGGCCTCCCCTTGTTAGTAAATATCGATGTTATTTATCTGTAATTTAAAGTTTACAATTTTGTATTCGTCGTATAAGTCGACTTTAAGTTTTAGGAAAATTTTTTAAGCTTCAAAGGTCGACTTATACGCCGTGATATACGTTAGTTATAATGTTGCGATGTATTCATTAGGCCTTCCAAATAACGCACATGTGATAGGTCCGCATGAGACACAATGTATTAGTGGCGTCATTTAACTGTTTTGCATCGCCGGACATTCTGTCCGTTACATCCTAAGTACGTTCCATCAAGGTCCAGTATGCAGAGGTTTCAATGTACTGTGGATTTCTTCCTTTTCATTGGCTTCGTGGTACTTTTGTTTCAGATGGTACACTTCCTCGTGGCTAATCTCATCACAATTTACCGAAAGAAGTGAATAATATCAGTCAGTCTCTCTTTTACAGTAAGCACCGCCTCGAAATATTCCAATTCATTTGCATCGGAATCAAAACGTCATCAGTTTTGTCTTTTCATTGGGAATCAGTGGGCTAATGAAGTTTATTCTAATGTGTACTTGAAGTTGTTTTATTTATTTAACTAGTTTTGAATTTTTACTTTGCAAAAGCCATAAATAATGACTTGAAAGGCTTACAGAATGCAAGCACCTTCTATTTGTATATCGAACAAATAAGTAACATATCATTCTTGTCATTAAAGACAATTTTAAATAATGTATGTGTATCTGTAAATGTAATTACATGCAAGGTTATTTGTCAGGTGCGTTTCGCTACCAGCATAAGCGCCTATTAGTATTAGTCTCCATCTGGTCTGTCCGCATGTTCGTTATCTGCTTCTACCAAGCAGATTTTCATGAAATTTGATATTAAGGACTTACAGTCAAAGATAATAAGAAAATCACATAAATGAGTCACGTAAGCCAATCAGGGGTACCACTTTACTGGTGATAAAATATGAACTTTCCCTCATATCTCGTAAAGTATCGGTCATATCAAAATATTTATCAAGTAAAACTTGTAGAACTAGTAAAGTAGGGTATTTCTTTTCCTTTACATTTTCGTAGGAGTCGCCGTTTCCGAGAAAATTGAACAAGAGTCTTAATTTGAGTTGAACTTTGAAATTTTCTAGCATGGTTACTTCTTCATTGTTGCTAACGTAAACAATCTCACGGAAATATGTTTAATTTCCTTACATATGCATTTAATATTTTTAAATGGGAAGAAAATGGATTATTTATGACGAAGAAAAGAATTTATAATGCTATTTCCCTTCCAAACACGTAAATAATTTCTTTCAAATACTCCAGTGCACAAAATGCACCCATTTGTGTTACGGTGTACACTTTCCTAACTTGTTTATATCTTAAAATCTCATTATAAATATTAGTGTTATTTTAAACTCTTGTACTAATTTTTAAACGAAGTAATCAACTGATATTTTATAATTATACAGTTTGCATAAGCACAACATTAAATTACCATAACTTTAATGTATGTTAGCAACAAATTGTTGACAACATATTTGTAGTGAATCTGAGATAAATACAGAGTTCATAAAATTATTTCTAACGAAGAATGTAATTTAAACTACAAAATATCCTTTTAAGATTTAGTCACATTAAACGTTTATTAGGAAAATTACACTGTAATCGTTTTTGTGCATCAAATCTTGGAGTAATTATTGGAATTTATTTTACAATGCAACACAGACGTCTTTATATAGTTCTCTGGTGAATAAATTAAATTAAAATGGTATTGCAAAGTTCTTTGCTTATAAATAACTAGCAAATTTACCCAGCGTTGCTCAGGTTGTTTTAAATCATCGTGACTTCAAATTATGGCAATAATTATGAAAAAAAATTATATCTATGCTTGAATTAAGTTTTATTTGGGAAATTTTTTCATATTTTAATTGATATAAATGAGTGTTGGAAAATATTTCGAGTATTCGTAATTAAAATTGGCAATCAATGCAGTCGATTCATTTTGTGAGGTGACGCTTTTTGCCAGGTGGAGTTCGTTCTCTAAGCTTCCGGTAGAGAACGTGCATGTAGAGTACAGGTAGTTCCGCCCAATGTAGCAATTGAAAATTACTAGAAGTTACCTTACGCCTCAGTGATCGGAGGTAATATGTAGAGTGGAGGGGAACGAATTCCGTTAGAATAGAGGGGCGTTGAAGGTGAGCGCGCTTCCTAGAAGGGAAATCCCCGTGCACGCAGAGTAGAGAGGTGACTTCTTAAGTCAGTTACCATACGGTAGCTTTGCTTTACGCATGGACAGTTATATGCGGGATGTTCAAGAGTTCAAAATAAACATTCTTTAAAAATTCAGATAATACCAGGTTCCTAGAAAGGAGCGTCTGTCTCACACAACATTGTACGAGGGTTTCCCAGAAAGTAATGCACCACGTTTTGAAATTACGCATATTTAACGAATATGTGACAGATTTTGACTTTTATCGATAAGTTTCCTGGACAACGAATGTCATTTTTGAGGCTCGAGATTCATATTATTGCCTCGCGAGAGATAAGGGGGGGAACAGCAGAGGGAGGGAGGGGGATAAGGCATTGTCAAGTGCAATTTGTAACGTTTTAACAAAAGTATTGTCCACTTATTGTAACAAAGTATTATTCACTTGACATAAATTTATTTTAACAAAACTCTTTGCTTAGAGAATCATTCTAAGAGTCTTTTCTACTGTTTTTGTTTTTCGTTGCATTAATTCTTTTTGTTTGTTCATCTGTTGTTTGTCGTTTTGTATTAACCAAACCACATCCAACACAGTGTAATGTGAGCAAATAAAGTAAGTGGTAAATGTTTTCACTTGTATAAATTGTGTAGTATCGAAAGTAAGATTGCATAACCCGGCCGCTGAATGGGTTTGTTGTCTAAGTAGGCTGTTATGAAGGTTAACATACGTAATAGTGTCTCATTGCACCGTCAAATGTCATGGATGTCTGCATTGACCAGCATCATAGCTAATCCTTATATACAATAAACTTTGAAGCTTCTTTGTTTTTTATAAAAAATTCCGACATTTCAAATTTAAAATGCAGGCATCTCTAGTGGAATTATAAAATGTTATATTCTCCTATATTATTGTTATTATAGCACTGACTATAATTAACCAATTGACCAAACCTTTTATACATTCATCAAGTTAAGGTGTTAATAATAATCGTACCAAATTTTAGTTATTCATGTCTTATAGTTTATGGCATGCATAATGAGACATGCAAACAAACTTTTGCAAATATATATAGATTGTGGGAAGCTCATTCAATTCTATTTGGTATAATAATTATAGGATATTTATTTTGTTTCTCAATTTTGTAGTTATTGTTTTGATTCTCAGGTTGGTCTCTATGTAAATATTAACGTTGTCTCTTGTTGGATGAGTTATATTTTAGATTACTTAACAATTTCATGGCTGTTTAAAATATCTTCATTAAATTATCGTAACGATAATTTTGGTAAACTCCATATGAGATTTTGACTTATTCTAACACAAGCGTTACTGAAAAGAATTCTTTAAATTTATTAACATAAATAACTCAATTGTATACAAATATTTAATGAAATACTTTAGTTTTTCGTGCACTCAATACTTTCATAAATTACAATTGAAAATTCTTCAAATATAAGTCTTTAAATAAATATTTTGTAACGATAATGTATTGCTACTTACATTTTGCACATTTATAATGTTAAAAAATATAATTATTGATAAATTTTTAATGATTTGATTTGCTGCTTTTTCTTTTAAATTTGACAAATTGGCCATGAAAGTGTTAAGCTATTGATAAGGAGCAATGTGATTTGTTAACGATAGTGAGTTGAGTCACGCAATGCAATTACTACTTAAATTTTATGTAAATTAACCTCAGATCATTTAATTTTATGCATTTACTGGAAATATAAGACAGACTTTGAGAATATGCTATATTTATTCATAAATAGAGTGTTTGCTTTGATTAAATATTATGTTTTGCATAATAGCTTTGAATCTGAACTTTAAATGAGCAAATATGTTTTTGATTTTGTAAATATAAACTTACCTCCATTAATGTTATATTTTTAAATCCAAGCAAGATAATTCTTAAAGACAAAATGTATTTAGTTCAATCTTTGTTGCTATAAAAATTAAATTATCAGAAGTAAATGTTTAGTCTTTGAGTTTCTATTATGCAATTAACGTTTTTAAAAACAGTCAAGCGTCTAATTGAGGTACATGGTGTAATTTCAATGCATTTTAAGCAAATTAATTTGGCAAATATAAAGAGGTTTAATTTTATAAACATTTGAAATAGGTATGCCATAAAATTTTAACTGCATTTTTTGGAGTTTATTTCTGACTTGGAATGGTTTATAAAAATGTTATTCTGACATTTAAGTAATTCCAATTAAGCATTGCTTTGCGAGATTCATTATTTTTTCGTCATTTATGCAAACATTGCTCCCATTTGGAATCAGTTGCGTGTATTCAATTTTGACCAATAAGAGACATTGTTAATTGTAGTTAAGGTCATTGATAATGTGATATGTTTAAGTGTTTCCAGAACAAGCACTTGGAAAAATCGCTTGCCTCTGATAAAAATAGCTGCGACTGGGCTGTGAGAAAATTAATACATGCATTTCGACTTCAGAGCAGTTGTTGTCAGTGGCATTTCGCCACTGATGACGGCTGTTCTGTAGTCTAAATGCTTGTATTAATTTTTCCACAGCTCAGTCGCAGTTATTTTTATCTGAGGCAAGTAATTTCTTCAAGTGCTTGTTCGATAATTTAATTCAGCTGTAAAATGTGTTTGATGGTTTATTTTTTCATGTGATATATGTAGTTATGTCAACTGTTGAATAACAGTTGAAAATATTGTGTTATATGTAATTTGTCAGTTGTTCAATAGTTGAAATGTAGATAAATTGTCATAATGTTGAATAATTTGTTCAATAATCAGCAAAATTTGGCTGAATTTGTGGTCAAAAATGTCATTTTTAGGCTAAAAGTGTGCTAATTCTAGCAAAAATATACCTAAAAAAACCCCTTAAGTCCAACGATACCTAAAAGAGGCTCCGAGAAAAAGAAATTATTTCTATCTAAAAGGAGTCAACAGTTTTGATCATAATAAAATGTCTTTATTGCAATGAAAATAATGTACAATGTGTACATACAAGTTCAATAAAAATTTTACAATCTGAAATAATACATTTTCTCTACTTATTTTATCATGCCCTTCAAAATGAAAACCTGGACTGAAAAGAAAACTGACTCTAGACAAAAGAAATGTTTGTTTACATTTTGGACAAGTCCTAATTTCAGAAATCTTTAAAGTGTTGGAGTAAAAAATTATTCCGTCCAAATTGTATACACATTAATTTTTTTAACTTGTTTACAATTTGGACTTAGAATAATTTTTAACTCTTCGACTTAAAAGCTTTCTGAAATTAGGACAAAAAATTTAATTTGTTTACATTTTGGACAGAATAATCTCAGACTCTGACTTTAAAAAATTTCTGGGCTTAAAATGCTCTGAATATTAGCACAAATCAAAATTGCCATTTAAAAATTTTCATGAAGTGCAGAAAAAAATTTACAATTTAGCAAACACTACAATAAAAGTTGGACATTTTTACAAAGCACTTTGGCAAGGATAATATCATTTTAACAATTTCTATTGGTGACAAAGAGGAAAAATAGCACAGCAGCTTAGAAAAAAATATGAGACAAAATATATATATACCCAAAAATGCTAATTCTGGTTTGTTCAGATTTAAAAAAATGGCAGTAATTATACAGAATGAAAAAGCAATAGCTTATATACATTTAGACTTAAAAGAATTTACGATTTTTCTGAATAATATAAATAACACAACACTTTGGAAACCTATTTACAAGTAAATAATGTCTAGCAAATTGGATATTGATGGAATTATTAAAAGAACTTTAGTATACAGACTTGGAATTCTTTTTTCTGGATATTGACTTTAATTAAGAATAAAAAAACCTTCACAATTTTTCTTAATTAAGAAATGTAACTCTCCACAAAGTTAAATATTGCCTAGAATTAAGAACAATTAAATTACCATTTCCAATGAATGGCTTAATAATTGGAGATTATAAATTTTTCACAATGAAAATATTTTCCCTTACAAAGGCATTCAGTCGGATTTTCAATCAAAACTAACCGAAATTTCATTTACATTTTAAACTCTTTATCTGATTTTGATAACTTGAATAATGAATAGAATTTGTATTGCCTCAGAAATTTTTCTGCCTCGAATAAACCACAAAAAACCCAAAGAATATTTTCTGAATTAATTCAAGCATATTGTACATTTATCTCCAAATTTCTTTAAATTATTAAATTAAATCTGGAATTATTTAACCACGCCAAACACTCTTGGTAAAATTTTATATGTAGAACACAAAACATCCTGATCCAAATAATCTTTTTTAAGGGCTGCTCCTATTTTAAGATTAAATTTAATTAATTACTTTCCAACATCCAATTTGCTGAACGATATTCACCATAGAAATGCATGACAAGTCTGCAAACATGAGCTAATACAGTGCTGCCTCAGAAGTCAATATGAAACCTTCGCATTTAATAAGTTTTCTAAGGTTTTTAAATATCTTCTGTAATTCATAAATAAATATTTACAATATTAGATTCTTATTAACAGAAGTGGAATTTGATGAAAAGTTAAAATTTATAGAAGTACGCTAATAAACTTTACAAACAAAATGGAATATGCCTTATAAAATCAAATTAGAGAAAGTTTTTAGAGTTGAAACTGAAAACCAACACCTTATATTCTCATAAATTTATAATCAATATTAAATGCATTTTATAAAAGTTGAGTTATCACAAAGCTTTTCAAGTTCAAAGAGAAAATTAATGCCTTATATTCTCAGAAATAAAATATTCTTACAGAAGGTACCAGTTAAAACTTTTTTTTCAGAGGTAGCGCTATATTTTTCATTTATTTACTTTAAGTGTAAATTGATTTAAAAATATTTTAAAGAGAAATTGAATTCTTGGGGTATCGTATAATCCGATCGTAAATTTTGGCTTATTCTGAATTACGGGAAAAAAACAGCTCCTAAAAATTGGAATTCTTATTGTATCGTATTTATTTCAATTGGCTGAGCAGAAATCTATAATAATGCCAAATTTGAAGCATTTAGCCCATCTAAAAGTGCCTTATAATTTACAATCTCTTCTCCTAAATCTTCCGTAATATGCAGCCATATTATTATACAAGATATTTATCGCCTGATATATTGAACAAACCAGAATATAGCAACATATAGGTATAAAAACCTTCTCTCATCCCATGTGTGTAGCCTCCAGCACATAATCCGCTTTACTCTCGCACCCAGATGCATCAGTTCTTGTTTCAGCAAAGTAATACTCTTCGATTCATGGTTCCTTGATGCCTCACACCATCGCATTTTCACTCAGCATCAACTGTGCATGCCTAAAATAAAGAAGAAAAATGGTTGTGGTGAATTCAATTAAGAAATATAAACTAAAAAATCTAAATATTAAAGATTAATTTTCCCAAACAACACGAAAGAGCGCATCTCATTTACCAAGGTCTATTTAGAATCTTAAAATTTTAAATTCCTGATGAGTTTATTCAAATTATTATGTGAAAGATTTATTTGGCAATTAGTTTTAAAATTTTAACCTTCCATATGGTGTCGCTTAGCGTGTCGGCTTCCCGCTACAAAGTTCCTGGGTTCGATATTCACGAATGGAGGTTTTTCACAAAAAATTAATTAATTAATAACAAAAACTATCATCGGTGCCTGGCAGTAGGCAGCAGTACTGTCAGTTTGGTATCGAGCTAAAAACAAATTATGTTGGCTGGGTTTATATCCAATAGAGCTGTAGGAGTGATCGGGACGATTTGAATGGCTACAGTACTGCGATCTGCGATGTGGAAAGCAACAGGGAAACTGCCACATTACAATTCCTTAGTAACGATTATATGGTTGGACAAAACGAGTTCTTTCGAGGTAAAATAATCCCCCAATAGGATCTCCGGGCAGGGACTGCCTTGAGGAAAGCATGTGTCGAAGATAACTTATGCATAGGTACTTGGAATGTAAAAACCATGAGGATGGCAGAAAAGATAAAGAACCTGAAAGAAGAAATGACAAGAAATAGGATTGACATCATAGGGCTGAGCGAAGCTAGATGGGAAGGAGAAGGACAGTTCGACTCGGAAGAATACATTAGGGAACTATACAACAAGCAGGCAGGATCGGCACAAATGGAACTGGAAGAAGAGAATTGCATTGAAGAAGATTGGGACTAAGTATTATGAAAAGCGAAGCATAAAAGGCAATACTGGAATTAAAGAAAGGAAAAGCTACAGGCAGTGATGGAATACCGGCAGAGGTACTTAAAAGTCATAGGATTGGAAGGACAAAGTGATTACGAAACTAATTAACAAGATTTACAACTCGGGAGAGAGGCCTCAGGATTTCCTAGATGTAACAATGATCCCTCTAAAGAAGAAGCCAACGGCAATGCAGTCTAAGGACTACAGAACGATATCCCTACTGTCACGCACTTTGAAGATCACCACGAGTATTCTTAATAAAAGACTAGAGAAAAAGGCCGATGAAATTCTAGGGGAAGATCAATTCCGCTTCAGAATAGGACGAGGAACCAGAGATGCTATCGGTGTAGTGAGAATCATATCAGAAAGGGCAACAGAGTACAGCCAAGATTGCTCCTATGTTTCGTCGACTGGCAGAAGGCCTTCGATAGAGTAAACTGGGTACTGCTGATGAGGATATTAAAGGATATAGGTGTACACTAGAAAGACAGGAGACTGATCAGGAATCTATATGTGAATCAAGTTGTAAAGAAAACTGCAGAAAATAGGAGTATATGGAGAACCAAGTTTAACCATGAATAATCACGAACCTGTCTACGGACAGACTACCTATGATGATGATGGCCTCAACTGATAAACCAAATAAAGAATTGATTTTTTTAATAGAAAATAAAGCGTAAATTATCAGGGGAAATAAAGCAATCGCGTTATATAACAATTGAAAGTTAAAATGAACCGAATCAAATATTTATAATTCAAACAAACTCTTTATAAGTTTAATAATAAATTGCATGGCAAAGTAAATATACTCAATAGCCAATTACGAGATATCAATGTTAATAATAATAATAATTTATTTAACACAAACAGTTTCCTCCAATTACATGTGTTGTAATATATTTTTAACAAGCACAAACGACCATGCCCTCGGCATTGGGAGCTAGACACACTAACCACTCCTCTATTTTTCACAACGAAAATATTTTCCTTTACATATAGGCATTCAGTTCGGATTTTCAATCAAAGCTCTAAAAACTAACCGAAATTTCATTTGCATTTTAAACTCTTTATCTGATTTTGATAACTTGAATAATGAATAGAATTTGTATTGCCTCAGAAATTTTTCTGCCTTGAATAAACCACAAAAAAACCCAAAGAATATTTTCTGAATTAATTCAAGCATATCGTACATTTATCTCCAAATTTCTTTAAATTATTAAATTAAATCTGGAATTATTTAACCACGACAAAACCTCTTGGTAAAATTTTATATGTAGAACACAAAACATCCTGATCCAAATAATCTTTTTAAAGGGCTGCTCCTATTTTAAGATTAAATTTAATTAATTACTTTCCAATATCCAATTTGCTGAACGATATTCACCATAGAAACGTATGATGTCTGCAAACATGAGCTAATACAGTGCTGTTTCAGAAGTCAACACAAAAACTTGGCATTTAATAAGTTTTCAAGTTCAAACAGAAAATTGATGCCTTATATTCTCAGAAATAAAATATTCTTACGGACAATACCAGACAAAACATTCTTTTTCAGGGGTGGCGATATATTTTTAATTTATTTACTTTACGTGTAAATTGATTAATAAATATTTTTAAAAGAAATCAAATTGTTTGTGTGTAGTTTAATCCGACCATAAATTTCGGCTTATTCTGAATGATAGGAGAAAAACAGCTCCTAAAAATTGGAATTCTTATTGTATTGTATTCATTTCAATTGGTTGTGAGCAGAAATCTATAATAATGCCAAATTTGAAGTCTCTAACTCATCAAAAAGTGCCTTATAATTTAATCTCTCCTCCTAAATCCTCCGTAAGATGCAGCTATATATTATACAAGATATTTATCGCCTGATATACTGAACAAACAAGAATATAACAACATATAGGTATAAAAACTCTCATACCGTATGCATAGCCTCCAGCTCAGATTCCTCTTTACTCTTGCACCCAGATGAATCAATTCTCGTTTCAGCAAAGCAGTACTCTTCGATTCATGGTTCCTCTACAGCTCAGCATCAACTGCTACTACCTACAATGAAGAGGAAAAAATGGTTGTGGTGAACTCAATAAAGAAATATAATCTAAAATTATAAATATAAAAGATTAATTTGCTTAAACAATATGAAAGAGAACATCTTATTGATAGAGCCCTATTTTAGAATTGTAAAATTTTAAATTCTTTAAGAGTTTATTCATATTATTATGCGAAGATTTATTTGACAATTAGTTTTTAAATTTTAACCTTCCATATTGCCTCAACTAATAAACCAAGTAAACGATTTTTTATAGAAAATGAAGCGTATGCTGCAGAAACATGGACACTAAGGAAAAATGATATTAAATACTTGGAAAGCTTCGAAATGTGAACATGGAGAAGAATGCTGACGATAAAAATGGACAGATAGGGTAGAAAATGAGGAAGTACTACGAAGAATATGAGAGAAGCGAACGATTGTACAGAATATCAAAAAAGGATTGGGCATTACCTGAGGAAAGAGTGCATGATTAAAGAAGTGCTAGAAGGAAAACTGGATGGAAAAAGAGAAAGAGGTAAGAAAAGGTTTCAGCTAGTAGACGACTTGAAAGAGAAAGAGACCTATCAAGTCATGAAGAAAACTGCAGAAAATAAGAGTATATGGAGAACCAAGTTTAACCATAAATAATCACGGACCTGTCTATGGACAGACTACCTATGATGATGATGATTGTTGACTAATCAACCAAATAAAGAATTGATTTATAGAAAATAAAGCGTAAATTATCAGAGGAAATAAAGCAATCGCATTAGATAAGAATTGAAATTAAAAATTGTACCGTCATTTGCCGGTGCAATAAAAGTATTTTATTTATAATTCGAACCTTAAACTCTTTTAAGGTTTAACAATAGATTGCATGGCAAAGTAAATATACTCAATAGTTAATGAAGGGATATCAACGTTCTATTTGTTAACTCAATCTTAAGTTGATATTTTAGAAGGCACCTCCTGCTGACCACCAAGTTATTAAAATTTTTTTTATATTTTTAGATGAGATGGCATTTTAATAGATTATAGTCTTCCTGTGACAAATAAACATCGTTAACTACAGATAAGTATTAAATATTATCTGTTAATAATTTCAAGTGTAACAGCAATATTCATTTCAATTTATGCTATCAAATCAACTAAATTAATGAATTAACTTTATAAAAATTATTCCCTGTATTCTTAATTGGAAATTATCGACGTATCACGGCATTGGTTATAATGTCTATATCTATAATATATAATCTAAAACCAATTTCACATTGGATAAGACTATGGTTTGTTTTTACATTGAAAAACGGTCAAAGAATATGAATTCTGATTAGAACTTTAAGCCAAATAATAGTAAGGAAATATTTTTAATCTTCCGAAAGCTTTCATCGTAACAAGACCAATATGCTGCACTTAACAAGGTAAAAACTGACGTTATCGCTTTTGATTTCATGTCACTTCTTTATTCACTGTCTTTAATACTTCATAAATAACAGGCTAATAAGATAAAAATCGTCATAATAATGCCATGAAATATGTTTCACATTTTAAAAAGCATTGGACCTGCTGACACACCAATTTCACCAAAAATAAAATCCTTTGTCCTAGTAATAACTAGCATAATGCATCATGTACAACCTGCAAATATTAGCCTTCTAATTCTTAGTTTAATATCTATTTTGATTTGATTGATTGAACATAAAATAAAATGCTCTAAAATGGTATTTGAATAAATATTATACAATTTTGGCATGCTCAACTGATGATTAGCCAACCACCAGCGAAATTAAACAATAAAAACGAATTGTCACAACAAACTTTCATTAGCATAGAAACTTTAAAAAAATTTGCATGTAATCCAATAATTCGACTAACTTTCACTATTAAGAATCTCAGAAATCGCTTTCCTCAAAATATTTCCGCGATTGCTTCAGTAATTCTCATATAGATAGCCTTTTCCAAACAAAATATTTTAATCACTTTCCTCAAAATGTCTCCATAATTTCAACATTCAATCCTTTACACATCACCAAAGAGTAAATTCAATGAACATTTCACATTACACTGTCACTGCAAAACTAATATTTTTGTTTCTATGAAATTGTCTCCTATTTATACAGCATATTTAATTGATTTATGCTGAATTGAAAGTCAGTAGACTGAAAAGTAAAAGTTCTCCGGCTCAAAGTATTTCATAAATTATGCCAAAAATTGAAGCGTTGATAACACTTATGTTAACGATAATTGGCAAATCTTTGAAGGTCTAAATTATAAAATCAATTTTATTCTATCAACGAAATATCCACTTAAAAGATGTTGAGATTTATCACTTTCCGATATACGCTGAAGTTACTACATTTTCACCGTTAATAGATGAATAACTAGCACAGTAAGTATCGAACATATAGTAAAAAACAAATGCATGGTTACACGACTAAATTCCTCCTAGCTATTCATTTAAATACGTCGATAATTCTCACTGGAAACTTCTTCAGGTAACAGCCAACAAAAGTATCACAAAACAGCCAATATGTTAAATGCAATAGGCAAACTACTTAAAAGAAACACACTGATTATACTCACTGTTATTATTTCTTGTTATCACATATATGAGAACATGACAGCTGAGTCATGTGACATCTTCTGCAAACATTCCTCTGAAACAAAAGAATGAAATCTGTACTGTAAATTCATGCTGAATAATATTCCCGGTTACATTATGCAATGTCTCTCGTGCTAAATCACTCCGATAATATTGGAATTCATTCTATTGTAACACAACCTCAAAGATTTGTAAAGAAATCTAAAACTTTTATCCCTTAACCGCTTCCCTGACGGATTTATTTACTATATCTGGTCCAAAAAAAGTCATATTATTTTATTTTAGTTTCAGATGCATCATAGGAAGACAAATACAAAAATGCTTTCATTTAATTTTTTTTCCAATTATAACTGATTTTATTGCACTTAGAAAATTAATTGATTTTATTACAAAAATCAAGCACCTTACATTTTTTTAATCTTCGATTTTTAACAGAAACACTATAAAAGCAATATAATAATATAGAATACATTATTATAACCCATTATAACACTCATGAATAGGATATATTACATATATACAATAGAAATTACTTCCACAATTGCCATAAACATGAAAATTTTACAGTTAAAAAAGGTTGATTATTAATGAAAAACTATAAACATAACTAATTCAGACTTTTAAATAATTAACATGAGCCATATACAGAACACTTAAAATTAGAATTACTTCATATATTTACATTTGTGTGGTAAATTTGGAAACATGGAACCACACATAGCGATACATTGCATGTTGGGCAAAAGTACCTGGTCTCCTTCCTAATTGGCTTTCCCCTAGCATCTCGCTTTCGGCCGCACAATATACACTGTTTAGTGTGTGCCTTTTTCTTCTCTGTGGGTGGTAAGAGGTCTGGGAAGTGCCTTCCCGAGAGGCGAAGGGGATGGGGTGTGGATGATGGACGTCCTGCCCTAGGGGAAGTTACATTGGGGTTATACACCTCAATAATTTTCTCAATTAGCCTCATTCTATATTCTAATTGCTCATGCTCTCCTCCAGTCTTTTTGTAGAGCACAAAGGAATTCCACACGGCAATATCGAGAAGGTGGAAAAAAATTTTCTTATAATATTTTTTTCCGCGCTTTCGTGGGATAGGATAATCAGCTAAATGCTGATCCATCCTATCGACGCCTCCCATTGTCTTATTGTAATCTACCACAGCCTTCGGTTTTTTCACCATTTTTCTGCTTTTTCCTTCCACTGTCACCATCTCTGCATTGTGAACAGTAGAGAGAATTGACACGTCTCTCACATCCCTCCATCGGATCACAATAACTTTCCCTTTCCTATAAGCCGCAATTTCTCCTTTCTTCAATTTTTTCTCCCTGAGACTACTGGGAATTCCTTTTCTGACTAGGCGCACTGTTCCATATGTGTCAGTCGAGCGTGAAATCAACAAATCCGCTAATTGCGGCGATGTATAAAAATTATCCGTCGTCAAGCAATAGCCCTTGTCCAACAATGGCTTCATTAGCGTCATTACAACTTGTGACGTCACAGGAAGATTTTTCAAGTCCACATCAAGAACAGTCCCTTTTCCCGTATAAATAATGTTGGACCACACATATCCACTGTTCGCCTCGCAAAGAACAAAAAATTTTATCCCAAATCTAGCCCTTTTAGTTGGAATATATTGAACCCAACCCAATCTTCCTTTGAAAAGAAGAAGACTTTCATCAACGGTGATGTCTCTCTCAGGGGTGTAGAGTTTGCGAAACTTCTCACTCAAATATTGAAAAACAGGCCATATTTTGTTTAATTTGGGGTTGGGGTGATTTTCAGCATTGTAGCTTTCATTATCAGCGAAGTGGAGATACTGACGTATTTTTACAAACCTTCTATACGACATGGTTTGTCCAAAAAATGGGGAAAAAAGTATTGGTCTGGTCGACCAATAATGCTCTTGATCAGGTTTATAATTAATACTTTGCAGCATTACAAGAGCAAGGAAAACACGAATTTCAGATGTGCTGGTGGGATGCCACTGATGCTGCACAGAAGTCCTGGAGGTTGATGGCCTTGCACTCAGCATCTGAGTTGCGTATCGATTCGTTTCATTGGAAATAAGTAGAACAAGCTCTTCATCAAAAAACAATTCGAAAAATTGAAAAATGTCACCATCCAGGTCAATTTCAAAATTCACTTGAGATACACCTTCGAAAGGAAATCTTTCTGGTGGATGAGGAAGGGGACATGTAGTGTTCACTTCTCGCCACCGAGTGTCTTCCAAAGGTGTGGCATATTCGGCATCAGAACTAAGGTATTCTGTGGATACACTTGATTCCGAACCAGATTCCTCAACAGATATCTCTTCCTCGTCAATGTCACTATCGCTTTGTTCTCTGCGATCCATTTGAGGGATAATATAATCACAACAAAAAACGGAATAACAAAAACGATTTAAAATCAACAAAACTATATAACGTAACCAACAAAAAAAAACAATGTATATATAACTGTAAGGAAGCACAAGTCAAAGGAAAACTGCTATACGTGTTCACTCGGAAGCTCAACGAATAACTGCTAGAAAAGGGGTTTTGAAAGACCGATCTTGAAAGGGTGCGCACGTGTCTCCCGGAGTGAAGGGAAGGGATTTCTAGGAATTTAGGCAAAAACAGACATCTGGAAAACCCATTGAGGGTGAATAACCTAGTGGATAACGGATTTGAGGGCCAAGGGACATTTGTAAGTTGAAATCGAAGCATCTGAGTGACAAAGAGAGAATTTCCGTTTGTATAGAAATTTAGGCGAGAAAATACATCTGGAAAACCCTTTAGGGTGAATAACCTAGTGGATAACGGATTCATTTGGGAGCCAAGGGACATATGTAAGTTGATTTCGAAGCATCTGTGTGACAAAGAGAGAAGTTCGGCATGTATAATAAAAGTGACCGTGAGAATTCCCTGCCATAAAATTTCGAAAACCCCACGCTGAGACATCCACTACTTACTACCTCTAGCAGCAGGAACGTGAACTACTAAGAGAGAACGAAAAAATACGGGTCTGTTTCGTGACGAAACAAAAAAATATAGAAACCCGTATATATACGGGTTAGTCAGAATTTGACCCTTACATTGACCCGTATATATACGGGTGAGTCAGGGAAGCGGTTAAGTTACTTAGTTAAGCTTATTTCCAAACCATTGGACTAGTATATATTGATTATGGAAATTAATATCAACTAAATAAATCATTGCTTTGAATGAATTTTGTGATAAAGGGTTGCCAACATTTAATACGTGAAGTTTGTCTGATAAATGAATACATAAATACTTGGGAGGAAACCTTATCCATATATTTTCATTTATTCATTAAAATAAAATCCTTTATCATAGTAATAACTGGCATAATACATCACATACAACCCACAAATTTCAGCCTTCTATCTGTTACAGTTTAATTGCTATTTTGATTTGATTCGCTGAACATTTATAAAATAAAATGCTCTAAAATGATATTTGAATAAGTCATGTACAATTCTTTGCATGCTCAACTGATAATTAGCCAACCACCAGTGAAAAAAAACAATAAACACCAATTGTCACAGCAAACTTTTATTGGCATAGCAACTTTCCAAAAGTTTGCATGTATTCCAATAATTCGACTGACTTTTGACTAATAAATCTTTTTCCCAAAAATATTTCCTCGACTGCTTCAGCCATTTCCATATAGAAAGCATTTTCCAAGCAAAGTATTTTAATAATTTTGCATTGACTCAAATTGTCTCCATAATTTCAACATTAAATACTTTACAAGTCACCAAAGAGTAAATTCAATGAACATTTCACGTTACACTGTCACTGCAAAACTAATATTTTTGTTTCTATGAAATTATCTCCTATTTATACAGCATATTTAATTGATTTATGCTGAATTGAAAGTCAGTAGACTGAAAAATAAAATTTCCCAGGTACAAAGTATTTCATAAAATATGCCAAAAATTGAAGCATTGATAACACTTATGTTAACAAAAGAAGTTGAGATTTATCACTTTCCAATTTAAACTCAAGTTACACTTTCACCATTAATAGATGGAAAAACCAGCATAATTCTCACTGGAAACTTCCTGAGGTAACAGCCAATACGTTAAATGCAATAGGCAAATTACTTAAAGAAGTTGAGATTGTACTCACCGTTAATATTTCTTGATATCTCAAAAGGGAACACGACAGCTGTTCTGTGAAGTCTTCTCACGTCTTCTGGAAACATTCTTCTGAAACAAGAGAATGAAACCTTAAAGTTTGTACTGTAATTTCATGCTGAATATTATTTCTGTTAACATCATGTAATGTCTCTCGTGCTAAATCACTCCGATAATATTCGAAAATATTACATTTAACTCAAATTCCAAGATTTGTAAAATATAAAATTTGTATCCCTTTAGTTGCTAAGTTAGGCTAAATACTCATTTCAAAACCATAAGACTAGTATGTACTGATTACGTACATTAATATCAACTCAATAAACGAAATATATCAAAGAATGAATTTTACGATAGGGTTGCCAACATTAAACATCGCAGGACACGGAGAATTTTGTCAGAAAACTGACTATTTACCACTCGACAAGTTAAAAACCATATTCATGTCTAAACTTGACTCAGTCCACCCAAAATACACGTGGTTAAAACTTTCAACAAGGAAAAATAATTGCATTGATCCTATATAAAGCTTTCCCCTAATTAATGCAAAGATTATGCCGCCATTAACTTAAAGTGAAGAGATCAACCACTTCGTTTAATTAAGAAATAATTTCAAAAAATCTGTGAACTACGGATCGGAAGAAATAATGACCTTGAGACAAAATTGTACGGCGATATTAATGCGGTAATGCTAACCCGCTGAAGCATGCCGTTGGCGGCAATTAAATTAAATTTTCGCTTATTTCTAACTAAAGAATTCAAACCCGACAATGGATCACAGTAACACGAGGTCGATGTAAATCTCTTGGCAAGTATGAAGAGAAAGTTCCTCACTCGTCGACGATGTGATCTTCCTCAACGTAAATTTAAAATGACCAAATCCCAACTTCTACACGCCCGTCAGAGAGTTAAGAGATGCGCATGTTCGGACTTCTTTTGTTCATGGCTGTTCCGTTCTCTTTACATTTTTTATTAAATACTGCGAAATAAACATGGTATCTTTAATAAGTAATATTGAAATGTTTTAATTAATATTTAATCGGCCCTTTTATTAATAATATGTTATAAATTAAATAAACACTGGAATATGTAACACACATTACCTGTATAAAAGTTTCCATCCTTTCGCTTATAACAAAAAATATCATTGTTTGTTATCTGATTTGAAATTTTACAATAGAAAAGTCCGGAAAAACCTTTTTTAAATCTATTTTACAACAAATACATGTATATAATTTAATATATGTAAGATCTTATTTACTTCGATTACTGCTAAGAATGTTAAGGGTGGCAACAGTTGCGTATCCATACATGAATATTTCCTATTTCAAACTGAACTAACATATGTCTCTAGTTGGATTTTCTCAAAAATACTTAATCCTACAATAAATATGTATAGGAAATGAAATGTTCTATTTTAAAAACACTACAGATTTTATTCGAAGACTTTTTCTATATAAATACCTAATATTTTATATCTATTAATTTGTCATCCATGATAGGGTTAGGTGAATCGTTTATACGATATATAAAAATTAAAGCAATTCATTTCTCAGGATTAATAACGGTTAAGTAAATTTAAACTTCCTCTTTAACCTTTTAGCAGCCATGAAGTGATATGATGCCATATTTAATGATCTATCTAATATAAACTGGTGTTCATTACAAAATCTTGATATTGATTCTTCATTAAACTTCTTTTACGATGTATTGCAAGATATTATAAATAGACGTCCCCAAAGTTAAGCCAAAAAAGAAACAATTTCCCATCTGGTTTACACCTGAACTAAAGAACTTAATAGTAGAAACAAAGCTCATATGACTTATTAAATCTCCAATTTATCCATTGATTACAATATATTTTCAAATTTACGAACCAAATGCAAAAGTTTAAATAAAATTTGCTTTTCAAATTACATCAATGACTTAGAAGAATCTATAACTTTTGACATAAAGCCCTTTTAGAAATTTGTGAACTCGACCCGGAGAGATGCTGGTTTACCAAAACACGTTTTTAGATACCCAATCAGGTGATGATGGTCAGGAAATAGCAAACCTTTTTTCAAATTTCTTCTCTAGTGTTTATAGTAAATATTCCGATACTGATATTAATCCTAATTATGACCACACAATATATATTTCTCAATTTAAATTATCAGCTAGTGATATTATAACTAAACTTAATAAAAGTCCTAGTCCAGATAATATACCTCCGCTTGTGATTAAAAACTGCTCAAATATCCTATGTTTACCACTTCTTATAATCTATATCAAATCACATTGGAGTTTTTTCCTAGGATACGGAAAATCAACTATGTGTACCCAATATTTGAACACGTTCCGTGCGCCGAGCGGCATACGTCTCCGGAGTAGGGACAAATGGGTGGCTGAGAGCGGTATATGGCGCGCTTGCCCCACTGCTATTCTATTGGCTCTCGTGGAAGCCAGCCATACGTTGGAGCACCCCTCTGAAACTTCGGCCAAAAATTGTGACGGAAAAGTTCGGAAGGGTAATCCTAAGCCTACTGGCGCTAGTGTCGAATAAAAAGGTGAAAGGAACGGAACTCTGTATATTCCGTGTCATCTTTTTCACCTTTTAAAGCGGACATCTTGTGAGAATTTGTGGACTGGTTCTGTTTTAGCTGTGGTTTAAATTTTTACGGAAAAATGCCGGTTATTATAAGGTGTTCAGTCGTTGGTTGCGGGAATACACGGGAAAGTCCTGGCATCAAGTTTTTTACTTTCCCGATTGACAGGAAGTTGTAATTTCTATTTTTCGATTTCGACGATTACGATAAATCTCGTAGTCAAACTCCCTTTGGTATCTAAAATATTTCAATTTGCTATTTTTATGAAGATAGGTAGTAATTACACGTTATGTATGTGATTTAGAGGCCATCGTCATAGAAGCTTCTAACAAATTTGGCTCATCTACGAAAAAATTGTTGCATTAAAATTTTTCAAGGGGTCAGAAAATGGTCTGAAATGCTTTAACCAGCCTAGACATACTCCAATGCATAGATGTCTTACCTGCAATTATCATTTCCTTTGTTGGTAACTTGGTGCGCAGAATTATTTCTGTAGGGCAGCGTTTCCCAATTTAATTTCGCTACGGAACCCTTGCAACTCGAAAGAGAAGTTGCGGAACCCCAAACAGTTATTTTGTTTATAAGGTGAAAATTGAAGCACAAGTAAGTACAGATAATAATAAAGATAGGTCATGTGATCAACATTTCGTCTATTTTCATATATTTAAAGATAAAAATCGTTTATATGAATGGCATCTAGTCGATTTCTGTATTTTGTTTTTGTTGTGTATTTCGAGAACCCAGTTTCGCATAAGTACGTGCTCGCGAATGGTAATAACTCGATAATTGCCCGTCTTGATAAGTCTGAATATTCATGATATAAGCTGCCCCAAAATGTAATCGGAGAAACTTCTTTAAATGTTTGTATTAAATGGACATCTGAAGTGATTTCGATTAAATTTTCATAATCTAGTGCAGATAATCCTGGTTTCTCGGTTATACTGAATGGATTCCGAATCCAGTTATTGTTCTCATTGATGTTTGGAAAATACTTCCTGATGTTGGTGTATAAATTGCGAAGATGATCTACAATGTTGATCTGAATTTCTTCTTCAAGTTTGCATTTGTTTTCTTCAAGGAAATCATTGAATGTTGGAAACCAATCCAAATTATTTTGTTATACAAACGAAATCCAAAACTAGCTTCCTGGAGAATGACAAAATTTTATCTTTCGCATTGAAAATAGTTACATTCTTTGTGTGGATGTATTTAAATCTGACCGTTCCAAATACTAATTCCAATACTTACTACCTAAAACAAGATCCCATCGAGCATAAATGCTTTGACAACGCCAATGTACCAAGTCACAAATGAAGCAATCAATTTCTTTGGCACAATTCAAGATGTGTATAACTTTTTCTTTTCTGGCAGGTTGTGAAAAATCATGTAGGCTTGACATTAAAACCTCTGTCTGACACTAGATGAGAAAGCAAGATTGAAGCAATTAAAACATCAAGATTTACCTTGCCAGAAAGTTACGATGCTTTATTTGATGAGTAAGGTAAGCAAAATTTATATTTTTCTTGTGTAACTTTACATTTCTAATGTGTTATGATCGGAATACAGTGAAGTAGTTGTCAAGCATCTTCCTATCAAGGTGGCAGTTGGAGAAGATGTCGCCTATGCTGCTCCAGGAAAGCAGAAAAAAGAACAAAATATACTTGTTCTTTAAGTGTATTACCACTTTGTCCCCACCCATGATTTCTTAAATTTCATGGAAAGTAAACTGCATTTTGTAAATGTAAAATTTTGTGTTTTGTATTGTGCACTGCATGCACAAAATGTGCTGCTGTATCTTCGTGCATAAATTAAGAGGACTCTTCCTGGTACCATGTTTGTTAAAATATTTTGCTATGTAAATGTGTAATTTAGATGTGTGTTCCAAGTTTAGGTAACTTTTAGGTAAAATAATTACTTTTTCAATTTCATTACTTTCGTAAAATATGTGCGGGATAGAGTTTTAGTATCATTGTGTGAAAAAATAAGAGGAACTCTTCCTGGTACCATGTTTGTACCCATATTTAGCTATGTAAATAAGGTGTTTCCAAGTTTAGGGAAACTTTAGATGAAATAAGTTGTTTCAATTATATTACTTTTGTAAAAAGGCGTGTGTGTGTTTATTGGGATATATAGTTCCTGCGTATTTTTCTTTTAAGTTAGGCAAATAAAAAATATTTTTGATGTAAATATCCCTTCCTTCGTCAGTGTTACAGACAAAAATCACCACTTTATTAAAAAAATTGTTTCTATAATTTAAACTGGAAAGTGTTCAAGCTCGCAAAGTAAATTTTTATTAAAGTTTCTGAAAACTAATGAATGTAATCTAATAATGTGTTGTATATTAAAAGTTATAAAATTTTTGTTTGGTATTAATAAAAATTCTAGATTATGTAAATGTTATGAGTTTTACCTTCTGTGAACCTAAAAGCGTGTGCAAGATATTTGTATATGTGATTTGATCGAACGTTTAAATAAATATATTCATATTTCCATTGAATGCATTGTATATTAAAAGATAAAATTTTTGCTTGGTAATGATAAAATTTCTACATCATGTGAATGTTATGATTTTTACCTCCTGTGAACCTAAAAGCGTGTGCAAGATATTTGTATATGTGATTTCACCAAAATTTTAAATAAATTTATTCATATTTCCATTGTATTATATTCATTGTTTATAATGAATTCCCTCGGATTTATTTTTGTGTATATTTCATTGACTCTAATGATCGTCTCTGGAGAATTATTACAAAACTAAAAAATAAAATTTCCCATTATAAATTTCAAAACTTCTCGTTCTTATGCAGTTAAAATATTTAAGCAAATTCAGCATGAATTCGTAGTTTTCAAAAATAATTATTTTCACTCATTTTTCCGTTTAATACTTCAAGTCCAGACTTCGTATAATAATTTTAAGTAATTTTAAAAAGAAATTAAAAATGCCTTGCACCGATTCCAATGCTTATGGGGTAATATATGGTTACTTGGTAACGGTAATCAACAAAGCATACATACCTAAGCGTTATATATATATATAGATTGTTTCAATGCTTCATCCCATATATCGTATAAGTTTAAATTCATGAAATTCCTGTAATAGTGATTTTGATACAAAATGAACCTTCGATGTTCAAATCTGATGCTTAAACAGATTTGAGAAAGCCGCTGTATGACGTCACGCTAAGAGCGACGCTATTGCCATCTGGTTATCCCCTTCCGCTAAACTTCGGAACAGCCGTTTCTAAGGGAGTTTCAGAGGCCTGGTAGGTACACACCACGGGCCTGACACTCCCTGTATAAAAGTTCGGACCACGTACGCACTGCCATTGTGGCCGGCCGCAGGAACTATCGGAAGTGCCCACTTTTATTCACGCATATCATATGGTATTCTATTATGGGATTCGTCCTCTCACATAAAGTTTTCAGAATGCAAAAAAGGATCATTAGGACAATCCACAATGCTACTTATAAGAGTTCACTGTCAACCTCTATTAAAAAATCTGGAATATTGACTGTTACTTGTGTATATATATCAGGTTCTATTGTTTGCAAAGAAAAATATGTCAGATTTTGATATAAATAGTTCCTTGCATAATCACAATACTAGAAATAGTAATAATCTTTATGTTTCACATCTACATTTCGATGCTTGCTGCAAAGGACCAAGAGCAATGAGCATTAAATTGTGTAACAAGTTACCTCCTGTACTTAAGGAAATTGAGGGTTTCCAAAAATTCAAAAAATCTGTATACAATTATCTAACAGAAAAATGTTATTATATAATGAGTGAATACATTAATTCATACCTTTAAATTGTATTATATTACATAATGTAATTTCATATGTCGTTTGTATGGTTTTTACTTCTATTAACCGTGTGTAGTTGTTTTTTTTTTAATTTGACATGTACTATATGCTCAGGGCCGGCGTGATGGGGTATGCAGAGTATGCTAGGCATAGGGGCCCCCACGGAAGAGGGCCCCAAATTGCGCTTGCCGCATCGTCTTCGGCAACCAGTATAACATATTTATATTCATCGGATACAGATAAGTAGACTACGGTTAAGAATCGGATTCTAATACGAAATAAGTAACCATGCTATCCAGGCCCGGTGCATGCACGGGTGCAACGGGCGGCCGACAAGAGTTTAGATGCTACGTCCGGCAAATTGAGGGTCGGGTCACCCGGTGCGTGCCAGCGGCTTTCTGCGGCATATTCAAAAATGAAAGGTTGGATCCCAGACCACTCGTAACTTTACAAACAAAGGACCTTTTCTCATTGTTCTACTCATATCTTCGAAACAGACCTTCTGTGCAGGGCCGGTGCCAGACTATTTTGCGCCCTAGGCAAGGCTAACTACTTGCGCCCCCAAAAAAAAAATTGCCAACTTCGATTTTCAAAAATGTTTTGTAGAAAAAATGAAAAGCACAAAACTTGAAACTGCTAAATTTATTTTAAATTGCAAGAATAAGTAATCATTTTGAACTAGAAGGGCACTTGGTAGAGCGTATACCTCTGCCAAGGGCAACACAACCCTCAACACCACAAAATAAATGTATTTTTTGTTTAAGTGATAGCTATATCAAATATCATTAAACAAATATAAATAAACAAAAACTTTATAACCCATGAGTTTATATAAAAGATCACCAAAGACATTAAAACCTTTTATTTCATACACCTTTATGTCTACATATCTTTTAAGGTTACTTGGCGTAACAAACCCGTCAGGTACCTCAAAATCTCACTTTGCGGGCCTTTTCCTTTGCAAATTTTGACACCAATTCAATAAGATCAAGTGCTGATGCCTGGACATGTTCAATTGATATAGTTGCCAAGCCAACTAGTCTCTTTTGCAACATTGTTGAGCGTATGTAAGTTTTTATAAGTTTGAGCTTTGAGAAACTACGTTCACCGCTTGCCATTGATACTGGAAGTGTGAGAAGGATCATTAGAGCAACGGAAACATTAGGCACATTATCCAGGAGTTTTTGTTGTAATATGCAGCTCATAAGGTAATTCTTAGTCACTTGCAATTGGATTGTAGCTGAATTTAAATCAGCTTCCTTATTTTGTAGTAGCTTGCTTGTAAGATTTACTTCAAAAAGGATGTTGTACCATGTAACAAGGGCTACCACAAACTTGAACTTACAAATTGCATCAGCAAGGGCTTCAATTCGGGAAGTATTTCCAGACGAACCTTTTAGGCTTGTGTCATCAAAGATCTCTATTAAAGCATCATATATTTTTCCAAGATGATATCTCAGTGGTTTCAAAGCATCGATCCGACTCTCCCATCTTGTTTCACTCAATGGCTTAACAGTTATGCCTAAGTCTGATATATGGCTAGTTAGAATTTGCCAACGCCGAGTCGATGCAGGGAAATAATTATAGATCTGTTGAACCAAACTGAAGAAACTAGTTGCTTCTAGACAACACTTAGCAGTATCATTGACTACCAAGTTTATTGCAGGGCACAAAAAAGGCACGTGGGTTTATGTCCAGGATTCTCTTTTGTATGCCATTTTCTTTGCCTTTCATGTTACTCCCATTATCATAACCTTGACCACGCAGATTCTCAATTGGTAATCCCATTTGCTCAAGCTGTCCAAGAAGAGTTTCTGTCATTAAGGCACCTGTAGTCTTCTTTAGTGGAACAAATCCCAAGAAATGTTCTCTTATGATAACTTCAGGCTCAGACATCTCATTATCCGATGGTTTGATTACATCAACAAAACGTACAATCATTGTCATTTGCTCAATATGACTAACATCAGGTGTGCAGTCCAGAATAATTGAGTAGTATTTGGCTGAATTTGTATGTGTTAAAATTTGCTGCTTTACAGCACCTGCTAGAAGCTGTATAAGCTCATTTTGGATATCTTTTCCTAGGTAGTGAACCATTGTTTCTTGATCTTTAACTCTGCGCAAATGTTCATTCATGATAGGATCAAAAAGGGCTAGATATTCTACAAACTTCAAAAAATTTCCATTGTTAGCACTACAAGTTTTCATTTGTACCACGGAATGACAAGTTTTGCATGCCAAGAACTCTGACCAAAGCAATCAAGCGTTCTAAGATTTGTCGCCAATATTGTTCTTCTTGCCTAATTTTCTGCTGGTTAATATCAATTGCTTTTCCTTTAGATAAGCGAAATTCAAGTTCACGCCAGGTCTGATAGTTTTCTAAATGATCAGTATTCCTCTCATGTGAAGAAAGAATTGCTGCAATGTTCTTCCAGTCTTTTAAACCTGTTTCTTGTAGGGATGATGCACCATTTTTTTTGTTGAACACCTTACAGCAAAAACGAAAGAGCACATCTTTTGAGGTTGAATATATCAACCATTGATGGCATACTTCTTCACCATTTGCTAGTCTCCTCTTGTAGTGTATAGGAGAAAATCTTCTGTTTTTTGAGTCTTTGGGAAAAATCATGTGATACAACCTGCTGTGGTCCATATTGTGTTATAAGCTGTCGCAAATTATCACTGCAACAGTAGGGCCAGTTGGCAGGGTCACTGTAATTCAAGTCAGGCACAATACCATCTTCTTTTGCAGATTTTGCAGTACTCTCACTTTTCTTGACATCCTTTTTTTCCTCTGTGTGTTTTCCAGATATATCTCCAATTTGTGAAACTTCTGTGTTAGAGTTTATATCATTTGTAGTAGGAGCATCACATTCAGCTCCCCCAGTGCTAGTTTCAACAAGAGTACAGTCATATTCTTGTTCTTGATTTGCTTTCTGTGTACAAAGGTATTTCAGGAGGAATCCCTCTTGCTTTCCTTGCTCCTTATCTTTTTCTGCCTTTCGTTTGCGGTACTGAGCTCCAGAAGGTCGTTTTTTTATCAGCCATAGCCTATAAATATACAAATATATATATATATATATATATATATATAAACACACACAGTGGTGGACAAAAAAAATGCCTATTTAAAAAAACTACAATTTTCCATTAAAAAATATTGTTTATAGTTTTATTGCTATAATTGTAGCTTTTATATTCTGTTATGTCTATTTATTAAATTTTATTTATTTTTGATTGGCTTATTAACCTTTTTTTGCACAAAATTAAAAAAATAGGCATGGACAAAAAAAATGCATACTTTCTTAAAACGTTTTCCCTACAAATTTTTCATAAATACAAAATCAAAATCGACCCCATGAAAAAACAAAGACAGAGAAAAAATCTGCAATCTGCACCCTCAATGAAGCTGGAATGACTCAGATAGAGTTGTCCAAAAATTTGGGGTACATCAGAGCACAATCACCCGAGTGCTAAAAAACAAGCACATGAGAGGTTCTTTTGACAGATCACCTCAGTCGGGAAGAAAATTGTCGCTCAATGTCTCGGATCATGGCTATATTTTAGGTCAAGTAAAAAATTTTCCGAGACCGACCTCTGAAAAGCTGAGAGGAATGCTGGCAGAAAAAAAGTCTTTGTTTCTGCCAGAACCATTCGCAGACGTTTGGTTTCCGCGGTACCATGTTTGAAATCACCCTTATCTCTTAAAAACAAAATTAAGAGAATTGAAAAAGTTAAGGAGTGGTCAAACTATGTGAATACGTACTTGAAGAGTGTTATCTTCTCAGATGAAACCAAAATAAATCTCTTCGGGTCTGACGGATCTCGGTATGAATCTAGACACCTAAAGCCTACCGTCAAGTATGGTGGTGGTAATATGATGGTCTGGGGTTGTTTCTCAGCTAGTGGAGTTGGGAAACTTGTATTAGTCAACGGAAGAATGGATTCCGTGAAATACATAGCAATAGAAATACTAAATTTTGCTTTTTTTTAATATGCATTTTTTTCGTCCACCACTGTGTGTGTGTGTATATATATATCTGTGGAAGGTCACGGGAAGCCACCACATTATCTTTTCCCAAGATTTAAACTGCTAGACATGGATACTCGCAGAGTAGCAAATTCATCCGGAGGTAAAACCCCCTCTCGTTCGGATCTCCGGGAGAGGGATACTATGCGAGAGTCAAAAACAGGCAAAGAAGAAAGATGCGATGGAAGGAAGATAAGGAAAAGTGAAATAGTTCACATCGGTACGTGGAGTGTCCTTACTCTACTACAACCAGGGAGACTAGAAAATGCCAAGGAGGAAATGGAAATAAATAGGTTGGATGTTTTGGGAGCTAGTGAGATTAGATGGGGAGGAACAGGGGATATCGAGAGTGGAAAGTATAGGGTTTTGTATTCTGGAGAAGAAAAAGGTGGAAGGTATGGAGTGGCAATTATATTAGGGAGGTGGCTTAAAGGAAAAGTGATAGGAATAGAATTCATTAGTTCGAGGATGATCATGGTGAGGTTGGGAGGAGATAGCCAGCCAGCACCCTGATGAAGAAGTGGAAGAGATGTATGAAAAACTAGAAGAGATTATCGAAAGAGAGAAAAGGAAGTCATGCATTATTATTATGGGAGACTGGAATGCCACTGTTGGAGAGGGAAGGGAGGGAGAGGGTGTTGGGAAATACAGTTTGGGTAAAAGGAACGAAAGAGGAGAGCGGTTGGTGGAATTTTGTGAGGAAAACTCCTTAATTGTGGGAAACACATAGTTTAGCCATCATAAACGGAGAAGGTACACATGGACGTCGAGGTTAGACAGAAGCAGGCACCAAATTGACTATGTACTTATCCAAAAAAGATTTAGAAACTGTTTGAAGAATGTCAAATCTCTACCGGGGGCTGACATTAACTCTGACCACATTCTGGTTATGGCAGAAGTGGTAATCCGGTTAAAGAGAGTACAGAAAAAGAAAGGACAAAAGAAACTGAATGTTGAGAGCCTGAAAGAAAAAGGGGAAGACTTTGCTAGGTGTTTTGAAGGAAAAATTAATCAATATGGACGAGAGGAGAATAGACCAAATGAACTTTGGATAAATATAAGAGAGAGTTTGAAGAAGGCAGCTGAAGATACGATAGGGTACAGAAAGGATAACAGAATAAGAAAAGCTTGGGTTACACAGGAAGTGTTGGATAAAATGAGAGAACGAAGAAAGTGGAAAAACATACAAACGGATGAAGGGAAACGAATGTACAGAAGATTAAATAATGAACTGCGCAGGGAGACAGATAAAGAAACAGAGAAATGGTTAGAGGATAAATGTTGGGAAATGGAAAGGCTTGAAAGAGAGAGAAAGTACGAGCTGCTGTATAGGGAAGCGAGAGAGGTGGAGTATGGGAAGGGAAGAGGGAGAAAGTGTTAAGACAATAGAAGGAAAGGACGGGAGGATACTGAACGGAAGGGATGAAGTTAGAGACAGGTGGACAGAGTACATAGAAGAACTGTACAATACAAAAGGAAGACCAAGAGAGATAAATATAGACGAGGAGAGAAATGTAAACAAGGATGAGAGAGGATTCCAAGTGATTAGATCGGAAATAGAAAGAGCTATCATTCTATAAGCACTCTTCTTACAGAGGAGGATATACTATAATAGAGTATATATAGGATATAGGAGGATACTAATGTCTGGCCCAAACTACAATAGTTGGAGAGCTGAAATTTAATACATAGGTGAATCGAAAAAAATAATCAGAGGAATAATTGAAAAATTGCATATGCGTGATTGCCACATCTTGAATGACCGTTTATGACACTCGGGGTTTTTTCACACTCCCTTGAGAAAACTCACACTTTTCTCTGCATGCACTTTTGTCTCAAGGGTAAACCTGCTATTTATGAATGTTTTTCCTGCTAGTAATTCTAACGGTACATATGAAAAACAGATGTTTATGGAAAGTTCAGTTTGCTTCTGAGATTTGAAAAAGACGGTTCGTTTCTAAGTTACGCTGTTTCATATATGTGGAAACTGGGTGTTTTCACTTTTTATTTCTTCTGAAATGATATTTTAGCCTTTTGAAATGGCTTCATCTAGTAAAAGAAAAATTTCTGAAGTGCATGAAGAGGAAATTCTTCATGTTTTGGAAGACTGACAACGAAAGTGTTTCAAGTGAGTACTTGGAAGATGTTTACATAAACACCGAGGAAAGTGACAGTGAATCAGAAGGGGAAATAGACTTGATGGAAGAAGAGGAGACGACTAATGAGCCAGGATATCCTTACATATGGACTCCACGTGAGGTGATAAGGAACAAGTTCGCATTCGTGGGTATACCTGGTTTGAATATAGAAATTGATTCTACAGAGGATATTTTAGGCTGTTTTGAATTGTTTGTAGAAGAGCTCAGTGCAAATATAGCGAAGCAGACCAACTTTTACGCCAAGCAATTTCTAGATACGAATCCCTACCTGAAACCGCGATCAAGAGCACGCAGTTGGGTAGAGACGAATGCAAACGAGATAAGAACTCTTTTGGGGATGTTTATTCTTCAGGGAATCGTTCTAAAACCTGATTATGGTATGTATTTTTCGCGAAGAGAGAGCATTGCAACTCCTTTTTTTTCAAAAGTGTTAACTGAGAAGAGGTTCCTTCTCCTCCTGAAATTTTTGCATTTTGTGGACAACTGCACTTATGACATTGACAGTTCTAATAAGAAACTTTTCAAAATTTGGCCGGTGCTACAGTATCTAAGAAATAAATTTCTTTCAATTTACACCCCTGATCAGGCAATCGTAGTAGATGAATCTCTGATAATGTGGAAAGGTCGACTCTAATGGAAACAATACATACCATCTAAGCGAAGCAAATTCAGAATAAAATTTTTTGTTCTGTGTGAATGTCAGTCAGGGTATATCTGGAATTTTATGGTATATACGGGTAAAGACACCATGTATAGTGCGAAATATAAAGAAAATATTAGTGCATGCATCGTTCTTGATTTGTCTGATAATCTTTTGGGTAAGGGTTACACATTGTATTTAGACAACTGGTATACTAGCCCCAAGTTAGTTGATAAATTAATTGAAAATGAAACAGATGTAGTAGGAACGATGTCATCAAAGAGGAAAGTTTCCTCAATTAGTGAAATCAGCAAAACTAAAGAAAGGAGAGACATCAGCAGCATTTAGAGGCAAGCAGATGATCATGAAGTGGAAGGATAAAAGAGATGTGGTAATGATAAGCACTTTTCACAATACAGAAATGTGTATTGTTGAGAAAAGAGGGAAAGCAGTGACGAAATAATCAGAACATGGGGGGTGTTGATAAAAGTGATGGTTTGATGAACATGTACAAGATTGCACGAAATCGCCCTAAAAAATACTATCAGAAAGTATTTAGGCACTTGTTAGACATGGCCATGTTGAATGCGTTTGCCATTTATAAGAAAAAACAAGGGAAGATGGACAGAAAAGAATATCTGATATCTCTGGGTGAAGCGCTGATTAAAAAATACGGAAAAGACTCCAAAATGGTTTCTGGAAGGCCCTCAAGATCGCCACGGCCATATCGTCTTATAGAAAGACATTTTCCTGATACAATCCCTCCAACCACAAAAAAGAGTCCGAGTAAAAGGTGCGTTGTTTGCTACAAAAATGGAAAACGTAGGGAAACAAAATATTGGTGCGCCGATTGCCGCGTTGGGTTGTGCCCAGCCGGGTGTTTCAGAATTTATCATACGAAACAAAATATATAATTCTTGTAACGTTTGATTTGATCAAGTCTTGAAATCATTACAATTTTAGATGTCTTTTTTACACAGCTGGTCATGTAATATTGAGAATGTGTTAACGTTTTTCCCATTTCATTATGTATCATTGTATACTTCTTGTAACGTTTGATTTGATCAAGTCTTGAAATCATTACAATTTTAGATGTCTTTTTTACACAGCTGGTCATGTAATATTGAGAATTTGTTAACGGTTTTCCCATTCCATGATGTAACATTGTATAATTCTTGTAAGGTTTGAGTTGATCAAGTCATGAAATCATTACAATTTTAGATGTCTTTTTTACACAGCTGGTCATGTAATATTGAGAATGTGTTAATGTTTTTCCCATTTCATTATGTAACAATATATATAACAATCCTTTGTGTTTGAACAGAGTATAATATATACATAATATAGTAATATATATATAATAGTTGGCAAAAATTCTTATAGATATTTTTCAATAATATGCTAATTGTTATTACTTATAGCCATATTATGACAAAATTTATATATTTTTTGAGAAATAAAATTATTTTAAACATACTTAAGCATTTCAATTTAATGCTAACAGGCAAAAAAACTATATCTGATTGCTAAAATGAAGATTTTATAAATTATTTAAATAATATTTATACTTAAAAGAAATTATTTATTGAAGTATTATATCATATATTATATTTGTAATGATAATTCTGGAATTTTTAAAGCAAATTTCATTTAATTTGAAAATAAAAAGAAAAAGTCTCACTTCAAATTTAATTACCCACTGTGAGTGGGACTTGGGAAAAAAAATTACCCAGTTGAGTGGTTAAGAGGCCACCCGGCAGCGAGGGGAAATCCTCATTGCCTCTTTGCAGGGTAAATATCCACCATGGATGAGCTTTGCGGAATTTGAAGGACATATGTGGTTGATTGGGTTCTACTTCGAGAGGAAATAAATGTTTTGGTGAGAAATTTTCGCAGAGACAAATTCTTGAGAGAGTGTGTTGGGGGATACTGACTGAGGCAGTGAGGCAGAAGATATGTACACATACCTTCTATCTAACAAAGGCATGGGATTAAAGAGAGGGATTTAGGCAACACGTTTACTCACTAAAAGTGGCGTATATTCTTTCCCTTCTCATGCATCTATGTTTTCA
The DNA here is from genome assembly GCA_036926305.1 of Uropetala carovei. Taxonomy (NCBI): domain Eukaryota; kingdom Metazoa; phylum Arthropoda; class Insecta; order Odonata; family Petaluridae; genus Uropetala; species Uropetala carovei. The sequence continues at coordinate 1,297,030 of JAXCHB010000004.1, forward strand.
ACTTTACACAGACGGACGAGTATTTCACGGACAAGTTTGAGAAAGAATCCTTAATTACGATAGATTAAATTAAAATTATGATTAACATTCCTAGGATGTGACACTTTCAAGAGGTTACAACTTTCACTGCACTGGCTGCGTAACACATTACAAGAATTGGAATAAGAGTAGTTTCTTGAAAATTTTCCAGCCAATTCTTCATTAAGTTCTTCCTCTGAACGAGTTTTTTTCACTCGTTCTCAGGTGTTACGGAAGATTCATGATTTTGAAACGCAGGTTCTTTCCAAGCGCAGGGCCCTGTGCGACTGCACCGCTTGCACACCCATGAATTTGGCCTGAAGGTGGTTACTGTGCCCCTCTGAGGCCTGCGCCCTAGGCGGCTGACTAGTTGGCCTAATGGTAGCACCAGCCCTGCTTCTGTGAGCGGGTCAGAATTTTGGCGCCGTAACGGTCCCATGAGAAAGGGGAGCATTTATTGCCTCCTTTCCCCTTCCGAAATCCACGGTTTTCCTCTGAGGACATTCACCCTCGCTATGGAAATCCCAATTCTTCGGCTGTATAACTGAAGAGGAATATTTTCACAGAAAAGGCCCACACTCGTACCCTTCCTTTGCACCCCTTCCACATTCTTAAGAAAAGACTGCAGTATTTCTTCTCAGTCATTTTCATTCAGCTCAGCGAAGAAGTAGCATTCTTGATTGAAGCTCAAAGAAGGTCTCCTCAGACCGTCAGAAGAGTTTTTGATCGCAGTGAATAGATCATATCCGTCTTCATGTAAAGAAGATCAATGAGGTATCCCGAGGAGAAACAGTAAGTCTGCAATTTTTCTAAGTATTATTTAGAGTGATTTCAAAGGCATACACAAGGGTGTTCAGTCACGAATATTGAGTATGAATGATCAAGCATTATTCGTTCCTTGTGCAGCTCATAATTTTAATCTTTTGTTATCCAAAGTTGCCATTTCGAATTTACAATGCAAAAAGATGTTTGGCACGATTAACAGGTTATATTTACTATTCTCTGCTGCCACTAAAAGGTGGAATATCTTGAGAGACGTTGTTAAAATAACTCTGAAACCACTTTCAGAGACTCGATGGCAAGCAAGAGTCAACGCAGTAAAAGCTTTAATTTTCCAGCTACCTTCCATTTGTGATGCTTTAGATAAACTCATAGAAACAAGTGAGGATTCAGTTGCAGTTTCGGAAGCAAGTTCCCTTTTACACTGCATACAACAGATGCCTTTCATCGCATCAAAAGTGGTGTGGTACGAAATTCTGTCATTGATAAATACAATAAACAAATGTCTACAATCTGAAAGCATGTCTTTAGATGTTACCATTCAACTCATGGATGCAGTAAAAGAAAAACTGAAGAAGTTTTGTTGTAACTCTTTTGAAGATTCTTTGATGCAAGCTAAACAAATTGCAGAGGAGCTTGGTGTCAGCTCTGAATTCCCTAAAGTCAGGATTAATCGGCAGAAAAAATTTCTTGAGGAACTTAGCCACGACGAAATTCCTTCTGATCCTGAATAGAAATTTAAAATAACATTTTTCAATCCATTGTTGATATAATAATCAGTTATCAGACCGATTTGCTCTAGCTGGAACAGTGAGTAAGAGGTTTTCATGTTTAAACAAGCTGTTACAACTAGAAGATAGTGAATTGAAACTGGCTTGTCAAGCAATAATAGACAATTGTAAGGGAGGTGTCTCAAGTGAATTACAGGAAGAAATACTTCTGAAGGTTATTTTGCAGAAAAGCAACGTCGGTAAATGAAATTCCTTACAGTTATTAAACTACCTCGGAAAAAATAGATACAGTGACGTTTTTCCGAATGTAATGATTGCTCTCCGCCTATATTTAACTATCCCAATCACTGTAAGCACTGCTGAACGGTCGTTCAGCAAATTAAAACTGACTAAGAACTATTTAAGATCATCCATGTGCCAAGACAGATTAAATTTGCTAGCAGTAATTTCCAATGAAAGTGAAGAAATGTGATTTCCATAATGTGATTAATAAATGGGCATCGCTTAAATCCAGACGCTCAAAGATTTAATTTATTTGTAGTACAATGTGTATTCGAGAACATTTTTATTTTCTAATTATATTTATTACAAATCATTTACTGAAATAATATCTTTTTATTTTTTGGCATTCTTTAATAAAATTGATAAATAATGCTTTATGGTTGGTCCATGTCCATCCATCGTTAATCTGGGAAATTTTTGAGCGACTATGGTTAAAAGTACTTTATGGGTTCGAAAAACTATAGAATTTTCAAAGGTGTGGTCAGGTATTATCAAAAACATTATACCATTTGTTTACGTTTGCCATCTTTGCAGCTGCAATTAGAAACCATGTGGAATCGGAATAAATTTATATTCCTTACTTTACATCGTACTACTAATAATAAAGGAGATTGTGTGTGTCACCGACATGGCTGCCAGACCATGAAACCAAGAGAAATATAACTTTACAAGCCTACTAAAGGGTCTCTGGAGGTGAGTACCTGGTTGCCAGAATTTTTATTTCCTTTGGAGGGGGGAGAAGGAGTGTTAGTTTTCCATAAGATAACATGAATAAATCGAATTATCGAGGTGCAGGCTATCATTCATTTGCAAATATATATTCGAAATATTTTGTTTGAAATAACAATCGCAAAGTAAAAACATGATCATTTTATCACGCGGCTTTTGAAAAAAAAATGTAAAACCTTAAGACTTGCAAAATGAAATAATTTTATTTATCGAATAAATATATGATACTTAAATGATTAAGAAGAAATTGATTTATTTGTATGTAATCCTTCGATTTGAGGAATTGGCGACATTACGATTTTCTACGTGGCATCATTATTTGGTGTATTCGACATGTCTTTCTAGGACATAATATTGAACTTGTTAACCTTTAACCTCTAGCTACGGTCAAATTTATTCTTTCAATGACCATATCTTTGCTAACCTCGTATTCAACTCCACTTAAGATACTATTACATAGATGCGCATCACATTCACAGTAAATGTTTTGAAATTATGAACTTACAGTGTTACTGCATTTAAAAAGTTTTAACTGGTGGTAACTTAACGGTTTAACGTAGTTATTTGCGGTATTCTGGTGTAATACTTAACCCGACATTACAATTCTAAAATTTTGCTCTTGTGCTCAAAAATCAACGAAAAAGTCAGGATTTTTTGGTAAAATAAGGGGACGGGTTATGTACGAGAGCGTGCTTTACACGAGTATACACGGTAAATGAAATGTTACCAGACTCCGCTGCCTAAATATTTCGCGTCACATGACGCCCGTGGTTGGAAAAAAATTTTGCAGGTGAGGGGGGGACCCCAAATTGGATTTGCATATGGGCCCCCAAAGTTATCACGCCGGCCCTGTATATGCTGCATTTATTGTAGCACCAAATGGACAAATAAAGATTATGATTATCTTCATAATTTCAAGTATTGAATTTTTCTCTTTCCATTTTTTAAATATTTGAATGGAACTCATGAATGCAAAAATAATAGGTAGGCTTCATTCAATGGATTTTTAAAAAATGTTGAGCATGGTGGGTTCTTTTTCAACTGAAAGAAAAGATTTTAAAGGTTCAATGACAGGAAATAGTGATAACCACCTTGTTTTTGCGTGTTTTAATAGTTATTTATAATCAACAGACACATAGTCACAAAATTCTTTATAATGATATATACTACATATAATTAGGTGGGTAAACTATAAACATAAAGATAAGGGTAACTTTATCAACGAACTGATACTCTAGACCAGTGGTGCCCAAACTATGTCTTGCCGAGTATCTTCATCCTGTCAGCCACAAGTTTTAACAATATGTGGCATGCAATGTGCATACAAACCGGTTATGTGGCAGAAAAGTTTGGGACCACTGCTCTAGACAATGACAATAAAGTAATCATCCTTCATAAAATGTAACTCTGACAATATAGGAGCTGAAATATATACATTTTCCCAAGCATTTGCATTTAAACTACCAAGGCTCGTATGCTGCAATCACATAAGATAAATAAAGAGACTATCTCTGTATAAATTATCATTGCCGAATCGTCTTCATATCAGACAAAGACACATTAGCATCTTCATCAGTTTCCACTCCTAATTCCTGCATAAAAGTAACCTTGCTTTGTGGTAGATTTTCTATAATTGTTGACACCATTTGCATACACAGACTTTTTCTTTTTCTCCACTCTTTAACAAATTTTTCATGAGTAGCTATTATTTTCTCACGTTCTGCTGAAGATATGGTTTCAGGGCTGTCTTTTAAAATTTTAATTTCCCTTTTCAATCTTTCAATCTCTGAAGAAACCTGCAGAAACATTTACAGATATATAACTTGATAATTATAAAGATTATTGGATAATGCACGAAGAAAAGATAAAATCATGTAGTAGTAAATAGAAAACTTTTCCAAATTTTTGTTTGAAAAATTCATTAATGTTCATATACATAGTTGTATAAGATTTATTGGTGGAATATAATTAAATTAACAATGACATACTTTTAAGTGGAGGTATTTTGGCACACAGGGCAAAGAACAAGCCCAAACCCTGTATTTAAGGTTTTTCTATACACTTATTTTAAGAATTCTAGTAAAGACGATTTTGTGTTTTCTACTTGAAAAACGTTTAAACACATAAATTTATTAAACATTGAATCAAAGAACTTCTAACCTAATTAACTCTATTAGTAATACAAATTTATTTCATAGTAGTAAAAAAAACCAATTATTAGCTTTATGTGAGACCAAAAACTTAATTATTAGGACTTACTGTGATATTTTATTCTTATACAAAATTGTTAATAGTTTGATAGATTCTCATTGTTAAATATGTTACCATTTAATGTTCCATCTATGTCTCTTAGAGATAGTAATTACTTTTTTCTGTCTGTTGTATCGTTGTATTCGTATTTAAATTCGCCTGTGATAAGAATGTGCAAGCCCTATAATACAATATGTCATTGATTAGACCTCATTTACAAAATATCAAGTTTTGTCTGTGATAAAAAATTATTTATTCTAACATTTAGCTCCCTATGATAATACTAGGAATAAGTAACAATGTGGAGTAAAGACTGCAGAAAGACTTTATGCAATATGTATTTTTGTTTCCTTAAGTTTTTGTTATAAATATTCTACAGATATTTAGTATCATTTATGTGTTATGAGTTATCTTAGGTATCTATTATTGGGACAAACAGGCGTTGTATGCCTGTAATAATAATAAGCATGGCTTTCGTCATTGTTAATATCTTAAGAGCAAGACTTTTTTCAACGACTGCACAAAATAATGTGAAAATTCTAAAATGGATGTTACATTGTGCATTGAAATATGAATGCCAGCAATGTAATACGAGCAATGGATTACACGATGTAAATTTAAAAAGGAAGTGATAAGAAATTATTCCTCATTCAAATAATCTTTTAAATATTACAGTTAATTCACTTTGGAAAGCTCCTTTTCTGCTTCAGCTGTGGTCAAACTTGATTTGAGATCTTGTAAAGTACTTTCTGATTCTTTGATCTGTTTTTCCGCTCTGGTTAGTTCTGCTGTTACTTTGTTTATTTCGCCGTCAATATCCTGGATTTCAATATCTGGGGTACTTGTATTTTCACTGCTTTGGTTAAAAGCGTAAACTTTCTGCTTTCCGTAGGTTTTTTCCCTCACTAAATTATCCTAAAAATACATCGAAAGATAAACTTTATATAAATTTTCACAAAGTAATTTATTTCACGAATTAAAATAACGACAATTCCTCATCCATGAAACGAGAAATGATAGTATATCAACCTACCAGAACGAGTGCATCGAGAGATTTCTGGATTGTAGGTTTTCCGTACTCCTTGCGCATATTAGTAAAAATGTCATTTGCGCTGTATGGTCTATTTTGATCTCTTAAATACTTCAAAACCGCCTCATTGGCGTCCATAATGCACCTTTATGAATGACTATTTCCTAATGGTATACAACGACAAATCAAGTATATTACCATGGAATTACTCTTCCATGACGTTCCTTTGGAGAAATTCCCGCCAAATCGACAAATGACGCACGATTTATTTTATAATCGTTTATTTAGAAGCTAGTGAAATTTACGTGTTTACATCCATATTATGTGTACAGCATGGTAACATTCTTTTTCAGTCTAAAAAAACATCTTAAGAATAATACGAATAAATACAATATAAAAACTACTAACAGTATAACAATCACATACACGGGGCACCCCGTTAACAATAGCCGATAATATAATACTATGAAGACAGTATGTTACAAAAATACTACAATAATAACTATTTAAAACTTAGTACCGATTTAGCATCCCTAATATTATCTGGTAACTTGTTAAACTCTGAATTCTTTATTAAATCACAAATTTTGGTACCGGCCTTACTTTTAAACTCCAAATAAAAGTGCTTCTCTTGCCTCGTCTTGTATTGATGGACATCAAATTTATTTGCCCAAAGATCATACTATAGGCAGATATAAGAGACCGCAGATATAGATAATATAAAAATACCCTTACAAGATACAAGAATAAGATACAGAAAGGAAAAACAAAAATCAATTAAGCATCATTTATGAACTCAGGAACACTAGATACACCAACAAGATAAAGAAATAATTTATTTTTAAAAGTATTAAAACAAACAATGCTCTTAATGTTTTTGGACAGTCTATTATACAAGTTTATAACCATTACTTTGGGGCTTCTACAGATAATTTTGCTAGGGTTAATAATAAATCTATATTTACGGATTCGGAGCTGTTTGCTCTTCATCCAAAATGAAGTTATAGATGTAGATCGTCAGCTGATCGGGTGCAGTATTAGTGGACCACGCTGTTTTTCTCCATTATATCAATATTTTTCTTGGTCAGTAAGACCAAGCAGAAAATGTATATTGATGGAACGGTGAGGATATTTAATTCCTTAAATAATGGCCGACTGCAGGCATAATAGCTGCTACCAGTGATGATTCTAAGTAATTTCTTCTGAGTGATTAAAATTTCCTTCAGGCAGGGAGAGGAGACCCAGAGAATAATATTATACTTTACTACAGAATAAAAGTGGACATAATAAAACAAGCAGAACTTGAAAACTAACCTTTTCATGAGGGCAGAGACAAGGTAAGAAATAGAATTTAGTTTTTTTGATGTTCGATATGTGATTTCCATTTGAGATTAAGATCAACAAAAGTACCAAGAAATTTAAATTCTGTAGCAGGGACAAGATTTGGAGAACTAGGGAGAGAGATGTCATAGGGTTGTCTGGAAGAGGAGAAACACATAATCTCAGTTTTATTGCTATTCAGTTTTAAATCGTTTAATTTACACCATGCATTCATTTTAGAGAGGGTATCACTAGCTGAATTCCATAACAAAGAAGAGTTTGGACAATTTAAAAGTACACTGACATTATCTGCATATAGAACTGAGTGGGACAAAACTCCAGAGCCCAAACAATCAGGCAGGTCATTAATGAAATTTAAGAATAAAATCAGCCCTGCAATAGAACCCTTTGGAACGCCAGAGAAAATTGTTCTTGGTTTAGACAAGTAATATTAGCCATCAAGATTGACAGATACCACCTGCTAGTAATTGGTTAAGTATGAAGAGAGCCATTCATGGGCAGGATCACGAATACCAATAGAAGAGCATTTATGCAGAAGGAGTGAATGATTAACAGCATCAAAAGCTTTAGTAAAATAAAACAAGTTAGGAAAGTGTACAATGTATCACAAAAGGGCGTGTTTCGTGCAATGGAGTATTAGAAAGAAATTATATACTTGTACGTAAGGGAAATAGCGTTTTAAAGTTTTTTCATAATAAATAATTCATTTTCTTCTTATTTAAAAATATTGCATGCACACGTAAGGAAATTAAACGTTTGTTTGTTAGATTGTTTATGTTAGCAACAATGAATAAGTAACCATACAAGAAATTTTCAAAGTTCAACTCAAATTAAGACATTTTTGTTTGATTTTATCAATAATGGCTACTCCTACGATGAAAATGTATAGAGAAAGAAATACTCTTCTTTACTAATTCTACAACTTTTATTTGAAAAATATTTTGATATGAGCAATACTTTACGAGATATGACGAAAATTTAATTTTTTTCACCAGTAAAGTTGTACCCCTGATTGCGTACGTGACTCATTTTTGCGATTTTCTTATTATATTTGATTATCAATGTTGTCCTTAATATCAAATTTCATGAAAATCCGTTTGGTAGAAGCCGAGAATGAACATACGGACGGACAGACTGACGATAACAGGCACGCTGAAAGCAAAACGCGCCTAAAAAGGACTAAAACTTTGTCTTTCATATTTAGTTTATCCGAGATAAAATTTAGAGATGATATAAGGGCAGACTCAGTAGATTTATCTTTTCTAAACCCAAATTGAGAATCAGAAAATATATTATTACTAGCAGGAGTGCCCTTTGAATTTCAACTAATTTAGTGAATCTAAAACTTCGACCGTGTAACATGTAAGCAAAAATGAAGAAAACCACTCCGAATTTTCCTATTTAGATGAATGAAGGAAGAAAATCTTACGAAAATAACGTATAAACTCCCTCCCTTCCCCCCCTCCCTCCTCTCTCTCTCCCCACTCTCCCTTTCCCACCCTCCTCCTCCCTCTCTCCACCCCTTCCCTCTCTCCATTAACATCCATCTCTCTCCCTCCCTGTGTCGTATTAAAAGCATTCAAAGCGAACAAACATTCTCCTTTATGTTAGATTAGAAGATAATTCAATTAAAAGTAACAAATATTTGGTTTCCATGTAAACAAATTAAAATCGTACACAGAAATTGACAAACGATATTACGTTAAAATTTTTCCCCTATAAATGCATTGAACTCTCAATTTCGGCGACAGTGGGAGTAGTCATGGTAGCTTATAATGGCTATTGTAATAAAACTGATAAAATCACATATTTTATTGATTCCAAATGCATTTTTATGCTAATTCGATCAGGATTCGGATTCTGTCTTCGATAAAAATAAACTTTGTTCTTTTCTTCATAGAACCATTCAAGTCTCAAGTTCGTACCATGTTTCTAAGTAATTTTAAAATTCAAATGAAAAATAAGCTGCACTTGTCCCTATTTTATTCAAATGGAGAAAATGAAAAAAGAAAATATTTTTTAAAATTAGACAGGTCAATCAAATCAATATAAAAACCTTAGTACACCACCGGACTCGTTATTCTGGTTAAAATGATACCTTTCTCTTGTTTCTACATGCTGTATTTGCAAAGCTATAAAATTACATACAAACACTTTATTTTATAGATATACATATAAGATATAGGTAAGGTGATCATTATCTGAAAGACAAAATGACATATTTAGTTGTCTTGCATTTGACTTGAAAACACAGGAGCATGGGCACAGGCATGATGGGGAGGGGTTTGGGGGGGAGGGGCAAGCCAAGCATCTGACCCTGCTGGATTTTTGGAAAAAACAAATTTGAAAAAAGGACATTTACCAAATATTAATACAAAAAATTAAAATTATTTTAAAAAAATATTTATTCTTCTATCCTAAATACAAAAGCATTTAACAATTTATTCGACAAAATCGGCAAAGTTGTGAAAATTAAGGCCGATTATGTAAGCAAATTTTCTGGCTGCCCCCTTTTGGAAAAAATCCTGGTGGCGCCCATGTACAGGACATCAAAACCATTAGCCACTGAAAATGATGAAAAACACTTTTCATATTTAACATCACTGCTGGAAATAGTTTTCTTAATGTAGGGACATTCCTTTTCTAAATCGCTACTGAAAATACATTTTCTCTTCGCGGACTTGTTTTTTTGGAAAAAATTGTCACATAAATAAAAGTATGCCAATCAACATTCAGACATTTGGAATAACTCGGTATGCAATCGATATATTTCTTTCGAAATAGGAACAAAAGCTTGAATTAAAAAAAAATCAAGAATATAATATGAAAAATTGTTGCGATATTTGTCTTACTGCAATATATCCATTATAACTTTTTCGTTAGAAAATACAGGATTTTTATGGGACAGTTAATGAAATACTGTATAATAATTTTAAATATACAGAAGGTCCTGAAATACAGGAGTCCTGTAAAACAATCACTCACTGAGATCCATTTAGTTAAAATATTTTTAAATGTAGGAAAATGAGATAACACAAGAATAATGAATGTGTATAAAATCATAACTTCCTGCATGGCAATAAAGAGAAAAAAAATTTATAAAGTAAAACAGTCACTGATTGAGATCCATTTGGTTAAAATATTTTTAAATGAAGTAAAATGAGATAACATGAGTAATGAATGCGTATAAAAATCACAACTTCTAGTGTGGCGGTAAAGAGTAAAAAATAAAATTCCATCCGTCCAAGAAAATGTTCCAAGACAAGTAGATTTGTTGTAGTTAATCGTCCTTTAAAAAAACCATGTTGTTCAGGGGAGTTAATGGTTTTGATAAGTGGATATATTTTGTCCAAAACTATGCTCTCAAAAAGTTTACCCAGACTGCATTTTATTGTAACAAGTTTGTAATTGGTTATATCTGACTTATCTTGAGACTTATACATACATACCAATCACGCTGTTCCCTTACAGGGTAAGCAAGCTAAATAGCTTAGCTTGAGAATTATAAATTGGGATAATAAAACTTTGCTTAAGACATTCAGGAAAAATCCCATGAGGAATGGTAAAATTGAATAATAAACATAAAGGATGTTTTAAAACATTTACAAATTTTAAATATAAATGGTGATATGCTGTTAGGTCCAGAACCTTTTTAAATGACAAGTTCATTGAGTTTATTATCTATATACTTGATTAAACATAGAGTGACATTTGAATCAAAATTGTAGAGAGGAGGAGCACACCTGGAAGTGCCTCATAATTTTGTATCCTCCTCTATATATAAATATGATATATATATCATGTGTAAGAAGCATCTATATATTATAGATATATATATATATATCATGTGTAAGAAGCGTCTATATATTATAGATATAACGTCATTGCAATCGTCAAATTGTCCATCGTGACCTTGGTGATGTACCAATGGAAGTATAAATCACGAATTTAAACCCTAAATGTTTTCTTGGTTGTATAGATACGCGTGTACTTTGTAGAATTCCTCGTCTTCTGCTAGTAAAAATGTACTACTATCCAGACTCGCAATTTATATACGTATCCTGTTTAAAAGCCTTCATGTAAGACATTTTTGAAAAAAAGGTGTACACAAATAAATATGGTATTTTGCTGTGGGCCCTTCTGCTCCTAATTCTGCCCTTATGTTTATTACTAAAGATTTTTCTTTTTGGCTTAAAGCACTTGTATACAGTACATTGTCTTTGTTTCACTTTCTTAAATCCAAAACACTAAGAATCTTTCACTTCCAAAGATTTGTTCCATTGGTTGTGTGTGACCAAAAACCTATAATCAGGACTTGGGTACCGGTTTAGATTTTTAGGGCCGCATTTTTAGTAAACATAAAAGTCATCCAGAGTAACCAATATCATACAAAACGGAACTAGTCCCACGAGACAAAAATTGCGCATAAAAACAAGACCAAAAGGACAAGTTTCTAAAGATCCTAAACAGAATAACAGATCATTCAATGAATGTTATCATTTTCAAATCATGCAAGCTGGGATTCATATTAGAAGAGATTGGCTATGTTATTCTAAAATAAAGGATTATGTTTACTGTCAACCATGCTGGTTATTCTCTAAGAAAGTTCCAAGCAGTATGGCAAATGGAAGCAGATTGGCAACATTTAACTCGAAAAATTCAACGTCATGAAGAATCTTCTGATCACAAACAATGCTGAGTCAGTGGTATGAATGAAAAACAATCTCTGATGAAATCAATCTCAAAATAAAACAAGAAGCCTCATACTGGAGAAGAGTCCTTGATAGATTAATCAATGTTACACTTACATTAGCTTTGGGGAACTTGCCATTCCGTGGTCATCGAGAGGAGTTATTAGCAAAGTATGACGACATGTTGTATCAACTCTTAAACTCACCCCAAGGAAAAATAAAGTATTTCTCGCCAAAAATTCAAAATGAAATAATTGAAATATTACTAAATGCCATTTTAGAAAAAACATTTCTGTATGCAAATCAGCAGCTTTTTTTCTATATTGGTTGATATAACGCAATATACATAAAAAATCGATCAGTTGATCATCATTGTCCGTTATGTAACAATTGAATACAATGAATACCATAAAGCCTCAGTGTTGAAAATTAACGAACACTTTATTGGGTTCATTATAGTTTTAAATCATTCTGCAGGACTAATAAACATTATCTTTCAAAATTAAAGATTTTAGATGGATTGGAGAAGCTTTGGGGCATCTGTAATGAGTGTTGTGTACAATGGAGCACAAAAAAGAATACATGATATTCAGCCAAACATCCCATACATACATACATTGCACAAATCATGATTTAAATCTGGTTTTAAAACATGTCACATCTGATATAGTTGATTCAGTTTATGTATTTTTAGTGACAGTGTGATAAGATGGAATTTAATTAACAAAACAAATTCTGAGGAACCTCTAAAATCACTTTAAGGTGTGTGTGTTACACGTTTTCTTCTAAAAAAGACAGCTTGGAGGCTTTATGATACAGATTTGTTGATGTAATGAAATCCTTAAATGTGATCATACTGAAAAGTACCAAAATGCAGGAAATCAGTGAAGCTAAAGTACTTTTAAAACAAATTACTTGTTTTGAATTTTTTTATGGTGGTAGTATTCACAAGTATATTGGAGAAAACGGACACCTTGACAACATTTTTACAAGGCAAATCTTGCAATTTACAAAAAGCTTTCAATTTTCTTCAGACTTTGCAAGAGCATTTAACCAAAATGAAAATGGATGATGAGTTCGATAAAATGAAAGAAAAAGCTAGTGAACTATGTCTGTCTTGGGGAATTATGCCAAAATTTAAAACAGTTCATAATAGGACTCTTTTGGAAAATCCTATGTTAAAACAATAAATTTAAATACAAAATATACTTTGGGGTAATCCTGTATTTAACATACTAAATTATTTTCTTATAATAAACTGTTTTACAGTGCTGAATAACTTTATGTAAAATAAAATACCATTCATTGTTACGGTTCAGTTGTCAAATACAGACATACAAATCTTCAATAATAGACTAATGATATAACTGTAAATGAGAAATGATCTGTAACAAACGGTGCCCGAAGCAGAGCAAACATAATAAGGGTTGATAGTTGGGCAACAGTCAAGGGATAGTTACGCCACTGCTATCATTGTGCCAAATTTAAAGTCTCTAGCTCATCTGTAAGTACCTCGTAATTTGTATCCTAATATAGGGGATTAATGGGTTGAAAACAACCCATAAAAGTGAAATTTTTTCTGTCCGAGACCCATTAAAAGCTTATCCATATAAAAGCATTGAGCTCATTGTGATGGTAATCCATTGTTGAGACCCATAAAAATTTCCACTTCTTCTGATAAAAATTAATGCTAATTCTACGTGGATTTGAATTCCATCTTAAAAAAATATTGAACTAAAATCTTTTAGCTTTATGAAAGTTCAAGTCCAGAGTTTGAATCTTGATGGAAAACAATTCAATAAAGCAAATATATAAATCTCTGTAAGAAGCGGCTATACACACATATATATATTATAGATGCAGCTATTTATTATACAGGGTGTAAAGTCCGTGTGCACTTTAAAACTTTCATAACTTTTCATGTGTATATGATAGAAACGATCTGTAAATGGAATAATAACACAAATTTTATTAAGTTTTAGCACAACTACAGTATTTATTTCTTTAGTTCAACATAACCACCATCTTTCGTAATACAGCATTCAAGCCGATTTTTTAACTCGTTGAAAACGTTACCCAGTTGCTGTTGGGTGACCTCATTGAATTCACAGTCCTGGCCCTCAATTCCTCCAAAGAACGTGGTTTTGTCGAGTAAACTACACCGTTAAAATGCACCCATAAGAAGAAGTCCAATGCACTGTTGATTTTGGGATGTTTAATTCAAGAGGGACTTTCGCGGACTGCTTTCAAAGGCTTTTTTCACAACTTCCACAGTGTCCTTGCTGATTTGAGGTCTCCCGAATCATTGCTGGTCATTCACAGACCAGTTTCTTTAAACTTTTTCATCCATTTGGAGATTGAATTCCTATGAGATGCATCTTTCTCGTAATGAGCTAGCCATAGCACGCAATTAACCTTCTCCTCTACTTTTGCCATTTTAATCAGTAAGGGGTCTGAATTAAACAGATTATGTTATTGTTACGATAACTGTAACGCGACAATCTGTTATTGTTATAAAACTTAATACAATTTGCTTTATTATTACATTTACAGATCCTTTCTATCATGTATACATGAAAAGTTATTAAAGTGCACACAGACTTTATAAACACCCTGTATAGATATACATAGTAATAGACTGTGCTTGACTATTGCAAGCAATCCAGCATATTATGAATAATGGGGTAAAAACAACTCAAAATTATAATTTTAACAATGTTGTATTTTCCCATTGGTTGTGACCAAAAACCTACAATCATGCCAAATTTCCATTTTATAGCTCATCTAAAAGTGCCTTATAATTTTTATCCTAGTATAGGACAATTGTAGGATATAAAGAAACCCTAAAATTAAAATTTTAACATTTTCTCATTGGTTATAGTTTAATATTAATGGCATTATAATATAGCCTTGTGATACCCATTATAAGCATTGAGCTCGTTGCCATGAGACCCAGAAAAATCCCATTTTTTATAAAATCTAAAAATTTACCATAATTTTACATGGATTTGAATTCAGTCTTCAAAATTCAACTGTAGATTCAGCTTTAGGAGAAACCATTTAAGAAATGCAGTCAAACCAAATATTTGATCATACAGTAATACAATATCAAACCATTTAGATTCTCTTGAGATTTAATAATAGGGCATTTATTAGCGCTTGCTATGATTATGTGAAAGAAATTTTGTACATTAAATATAAAACAACAGATAGACTGTTGGTTGAAAGAAAGTATGATTTGATTTTCAAAATGATGCTTCAAATATTAGCAATGGAGGGGAAATAAAACTTGGTCAAGTTCATAAAAATCTTAAATGAAAAAAGAAATACTATAAATATCTCCAATATGTTTATAAAACAAATAAAACATTTAACACTTTCCAGACAATGAAAAAATCACAAACCAACCCATAACAACTTTTGCAGGAATATGCATCTCATACGTATTGTACAGTCTTCGATTTTCACTAATAATAATCTGTCCAATTACAATACGAAAAGAAGGGATCAATTTTGAAAAGCATTAAATGAGAGCAAAAATGTTTACGTGATCAAAAAAATAATGAACAATTTGTTCTCTTGAGTCAAACATGTTCATAAAAAAGAAAAATCAAATTTTAATCGTCTATATGGGAATAATAGCTTCTACTCAATATATATTATTTACATCTTCTCAAACAGACCGAGGTTACACTTTAATACCACCACTTAATATTTTCCCATAATTTTAACAATTATAAATGTCATTGTCATATTTTACTGTGTTGCTTTAGACTTTTTCTTGGACTTCTTCAGCTTCTTTAGACCATCAAGATTTCCTTTCAAAAGGTTGCAATAAGCTTGCTGAAATTTGTTCACATCCTTTGGATGGACCTATAAAAATAAACAAATCCTAAGTAGCAAATATTTTATAAACTTTATTACCTATCTACATTTCCATTTCAATCTTACGAATCCAAGTTAAGGTGAAGGAAAATGAATAAATTGCCATGTATGTCTATATTAAAATCGTATTCGCTCAGTAGACAACTAAAAACAGTTAAGTATGAAACTAATCACGTTTGGCACAAAACTGATTCATTTATTCCGGAGGAAGAACACTTACCTATTAAATTCTAGTCTTTAAACCCTGAATAATACGGTTATAAGTCATCACAGATAATATTAAGCAAATTTACATGGGATGTATTTAATTTCAGAGAGAAAGTTTACCATTCCTCCCATAATCTTAGGCTCAATTCAATGACTGGATTTTAGTTTTAAGGTTTACTTAAAGACAACTTACCACAGTGCTTATTTTTTTATTTCTTAACGTAGCTCGCATTAAGCACAGATATTCTGTTGGTATCCTATTAGGGATTGGTACTTGTCTGCCATCATCTGCGGAAGTATACACCATATGTTTACCCGTCAAAACGAGTTATTGCATTGTGACATTTTTTCATTCAACGATGTAATGCATATGTTTCACGTAAAACTATGAGGTTAAATATGGAGTAAAGAATGAACTTACATCTTTTCATTGTCACTGTCACACTTCCTTTTATTTTTGAACGCTGAAACATTCGCGTCAGTTCGCTAAGGAACTAAAGATAACATTAGAAATATCTTATTTCAGCAAGGAAAAGAGATAACTTCTAAACTCATACATGCTTACCACTTCATTCTCGAGAAGAACCATTCTGAGTATTCTGCCTCGTGTCAACCGTATTCATCAGATCCCTTGCTTGTTGCTTCGCCCGAATTTCGTTATTCATATATTTATTTTGGTGGTATGAGAACAGGAGGGGGGGGGGGAGGAACTCCCATATAAACGGCTATTCCGAAATCTTACGGTAGACATACACGAGATGGCAATAGCGTCGCTCATAACGTGACGTCATACAGCGGCTTTTTAAAATCTGCTTCAGCATCAGATTTGAACATTGAAGGTTCATTTTCTATCAAAATCACTATTGCAGGAATTTCATGAATTTAAAGCTTATAAGATATATGAGATGAAGCAGTGAAGCGGAACTTTGAAATAATTCTTAATTTTCCAGAGAAGATCATTACAGTCAATGGAATATACACAAAAAATAAATCACAGGGAATTCATTATCAACAATTAATATAACACAGTGGAAATAAGAATAAATGTATTTATTTAAACTTTTGGTCAAATCACATATACAAATATCTTGCACATGCTTTTAGGTTCACAGGAGGTAAAACTCATAACATTTACATAATCTAGAATTTTTATTAATGCCACGCAAAAATTTTATAACTTTTAATATACAATGCATTATTAGATTACATTAATTAGTTTTCAAAAGCTTTAATAAAAATTTACTTTTCGAGCTTTAACCTTTTCCAGTTCAAATTATGAAAACAGATTTTTTTAATGAAGTGATGATTTTTGTCCGGAATACTGATGAAGGAAAGGATATTTACATCAAAAATATTTTTTATTTGCCTAACTTCAAAGAAAAATATGCGGGAACTATATATCCCAATAAACAAACCCATGCCTTCTTACAAAAGTAATAGAATTGAAAAAACTTATTTTATCTAAAATTTCCCTAAACTTACAAGACACATTATTTACATAGCTAAATATGGGTACAAACATGGTACCAGGAAGAGAGTCCCTCTTATTTTTTAACGCAATGATACTAAAACTCTCTTCCGTACCTATTTTACAAAAGTAATAAAATTGAAAAAATAATTTATTTTATCTAAAAGTTCCCTAAACATAGAACACATCTAAATACACATTATTTACATAGCAAAATATATGTAGAAACATGGTACTAGGAAGTCCTCTTAATTTCCACACGATGATACGGCAGCACATTTTGTTCATGCAGTGCACAATAAAAAGCAAAACACAAAATTTTATATTTACAAAATGCAGTTTACTTTCCATGAAAGAGGCTTCTATATATAATGATAGGAGGATATCGGAGGATACTAATGTCTAGCCCAAACTACAATAGATGGAGAGCTGAAATTTTCAGAAATTGTAGATGGCATGGAGAAACCTCAGAAAAATTAAGATCTGCTACCTAAGTGTCATGGGTTCGACCCCAGAAATTCCGAAAATTGCTGTATTTTTGAAAATTAATTACAGGTACTTTCCGATAAGATAGAGAATTGAAACTTGGATGGTTATTAGATCCCCATATTATTTGAGAACTCCTGCATAGGTGTTATCGGTTCGACTCCAGGCAGCCTTAAATTTGAGATTATTTCCCATAACAAAAGAATTGAAATTGGTGCAGGACACTTTTACGTTCAAAATTTGTCTGCTCTTACTCTTTATAATAAGGTGAGATAAAATGCTTGCAGAATGCAAGCACATATTACTAGTATCCTATATTCTCCTCTGTAAGAAGCATCTATATATAATGATAGGAGGATATGGATATATTATTGTAACTTTTAAGAATAATATTAGATACGGAATGTAAGATTGCATTTATTATACAACTCAAATAGTAAACAACACTGGCAGAAAAAACAATGCAATATTTACCGTTTTCCTAGTATGTACTCAAGTTCAACATAAAATTTTGTTAATTTAAGTTTTTTCATTTAAAAAATAAGAAAAATGTACATACCTTTATGTTTACTTCATTTACTTTCGTAATAAATGGAAGAAATTTTATATTGTATTTTTGTTTAACTGTGCATATTTAAAAAGATAAATTAGTTGATCAAAATGCAAAAATATTGGTCTAAAGACACTGTCACCATGATGTACATTTTTGTAAACAATCCGTTGTCAAGCTTATATTGATAAATCTTATATCCATTCTCATGTAAATAAAATATTAAGTATGTATAATAGAAATTGTAAACAATTATGCCGTTTTACAACAGTGATATAAATATCAACCATAATTATAATTCTGATATAATTATTTTTTTATTAGTTCCAAATAGCATTTCAAGCAATTTAATATGTACTTCGATAAATAATAAGCATAGATTCCATCTCGATGCAATTGGGATTATGCTATTGTGTTAAATCCCTAACAATTGGGTTGTCATGGCAAGGAAAAATTTTATGTTCAAATGGCCTTAAATTTTTTGGTAAAAACATTAATTTTGGACAAATTCGGCTTGTATTCGAAACTTGGTGGTAGGAATATGAAACTTTAGTTTTTCTTCATTTATTTGTTCAAGTCACACCTTCGTACTGTCATTTTAAGTAAGTTTAAAGTGCAAATTAAAAATAGTCTACAGTCATCCCTGTGGATTGGTTGCAGGAAGTGGCAAAATACATGGGGTTGGATGATTAAATTGTTCGCCATTTCGAATTAAAATGATGGACAGAAACAAAACCTTTACCATTCACTAAGTTATGATGTAAGGATGAATTGAACCAAATTTGGTTGTTCTAGCTTTTATAATAATAATAATTTATGAAATGCATACAGGTAAACCCCATTTACATGCATTATAATACAAACAATAAATACAAAATAAAAAGATATATCTCATACATACACAAAATACATTCACAGACACTTAATTAAAAGAGTTTTATAAATTTTGTTTTTAAAACAACCAAAGGAATCATTGAATACATCAATTTCATCATTCATTTTTAAAACTTCATTCATGCATTTTATACTTCTATTGATAGGTGAGCTCTTACATACATCAACTCTACTAAATGGCTCTCTGAAGAGCGGTGTATGCCTAGATCTCCGTAATGGGGTATTCAAGTTTACTGCACTTAACAATTAATACTGTCTATATTTCCATTTAAAATATTTCTCAGAAAAACTATTAATCATGCCTGTGGTAGGGAATTCATTCCTTCAGACACAACCATTTAACAAATCGCATCTGGATCCTTTCAACAGCATCAACGTACTTTTTATGTTGCGGATTCCAAACCACTGTCCCATACTCCAATATTGGTCTAACAACTGCACAGAATAATCTCACACGTGTTTGTACGGAGAAAATATCAAGAGAATTTCTCTTAACAAAACTTAATAGACGGAAGGCTTTAGAGCAAACATCACTTACATGGCTTGAGAAACTCAAGTTTGAATCGATTTTTATACCTAAATCATTAATGGAATAAACTCGTTCTATAGTACGACCTTCCAACTTATATTCGAACTTAATTGTATTTTTCTTTAGCACAAAGGATATTACTTTGCACTTATAGAAAGTTATACAACAAATTCCATTTACTGCACCAACTCATCAAACTATCTAAATCCTGCTGTATTTGAATGCAGTCATCTACGTTAAAAATTCTCCTAGAAATTTTGAAATCATCTGCATAGAGTAATCCTGAGTTTTGTATGTACATTGGAAGATCGTTAATAAAAACATTAAATAAAAAAGGCTCCAGGATTGAGCCCTGGGGGACATCAGATGTTACTTCCATTGAGGAGGAATAACAGCCATCTATTGCCACATTTTGTGTCCTGCCTGTTAAGTAAGAACTCATAAGCTTTAATAAATTGCCAGAAATACTAAAAAACTCAGGTTTTAACAATAGAAGCTGATGATCAATTTTGTCAAATGCCTTTTCAAAATCAATATACACAGTAACTAACTGTGCAGAATCATTAACAGCAGCAAAAATACAATTAACGTGCGAAACTAAATTCGTAATGGAGGATCAGTGAGGCAAAAAGCCGTGCTGCTGGTCCACAAACTTATCATTTAGTAGGGTTCCATGAACAAATACACATACATATACTGTGCTTCTTTTGTGATGGTACGTGCTGGTATGGTGTACCGGCACCTTTTTCAGATCGATGTTGACACCCGTCTAATTTTGATACATTTCATATTTTTTATTCTTTAAAACCTAAAGTAATAAACTGGTTCTATAAATGTTAAACATTTTGATTTTAATTATTAACTTTTTTATTAAAAGTTCATCAAAAATTCAATAGAGAAGGGGAAAGAGGGTGCAGGAAGAGGTGGAGGGGGTGGGAGTACCAGCACCTCTTTTTCTACAAAAACAGCACTGCATATACATATACATACTGTATTTACTCGAGTAATACCTGCATGCATGTAATGCCAACAACCCCATTTTTAGACCTAAATATTAGGAAACAAGTTAGGAAAGTGTACAACGTATCACAAATGGGCTCGTTTCGTGCAATGGAGTATTAGAAAGAAATTATATACCTGTATGTAAGTGAAATAGCGTTTTAAAGTTCTTTTCTTCATCATAAATAATCCATTTTCGTCCTGTTTAAAAATAGTGTTCATGCTGGAAGCGAAACGCGCCTAACAATGGAATTTGTACAATGCCCGCACTTCCTAAATTTTGATTTTGATATTTTATGGCAACATTGGTTGAATAATCTATTGGAAGCCAAGTTTGATGATTCAATTATGGCAACAAGCAAATATTTAAGAAGTGACTTCTAAAAACTCTAAATACTTTTTTAAAGTACGTAATCATGAAAAATTGACATCCAATATCATTGTATTACACGGAGGCTACTTGAAAACCTATTTTGGAGTGTAGCTCCTTAATCTCGCAGAAGGGTTCCACATACACAATACCAAAAATAAACTGGTCACTAGATGCACAATGACCCAGTTACATAGAAGCATTTATCATGTTTTTGTGGATAAAATGTATCACTTACAGCTTTCAGAAAGCACAAATGAACAACTCCAACAGATATTTAGTGACACATTTCCAACGTAAGATTGTATTTGCTTTTATACAGAGTAGGTATTAAAAGTAGATTCTTTTAGGATTGTGTAATATAAAAGGAAGCAAAAAAATGCAGTCATTGTAAAATGTGATTTGAGCATGTCAGGAATTAAAAGGTAATCTTGTAGAATTCGTTTGTATTTAATGAGAAATATATGAAATTCAGTTGTTTATTTCTCTTTCATCACCTTTCATTCTATGAGAATGGACTCTGTCTGACACTCTTATATTTCCATAGAATATTTACGTGATTTATGTTTCCTACCGACAGCTGGCAAGGATTTTAAAAAATATGTGATAAATAACATGCTTATTATATTATTCCACGCATTTAAAAAAATATCTTGATTAAAAATTGGAAATAAAATGCGCGGTATATTTATGCTGACCATATTTTCTGAACCAAAATTATAACGAATCGCCTTTATTGAAAACAATAAAATAACATGAAAAATACAAATTTCAGCAAAAAAATATCAGTCAATACAATATTTGCATTTTTATTTTTGTAATTCATCTACCGTTGAAGTTGATGGTGTGTTGTTCCACTCATATTTGTTGGAAAAACTCAGCTTGCGCAATCACTTTCAAACATCCCTTGGCAAGTCTCTGAGTAATTCATTTGGATTATCAATAGAGATTTTACAGTTTCAATGGTCATCGATGTCTTTTCCGATCCCCAGAAGTTGTTAATAAGCGAAAATGACCTCTCGATCGCAGCGTTCGTATCCAGCAAAGAGAGGACGAATTTGCACATTTTCTGCATGTTTGGAATATTATTGTTCTCACGATGAATCTCTTTAAGTACATTCAATCATCTCTTATCTGTAGATACATTCTCCTTGTCCCATTTGGCTAGCAAGTTCTCATTAAGATATGAATTAAGGACATAAAGCTCATTAAAAAGTGGGAAGAGCACATTCGAAAAGATTCCGTCTTCTCCAGATCATCCCATCCAGGTTTTAAAATCCAGGATAATTAATAGAGACTATCAAATTTTGCCTTCAAAATGTCTACATATTGCAGACAACTAACATAGAATTCCCCCATTATCTGCTACACCAGACCCAAATCGCAATGAATACTATCGTTAGCAATTTCCTTCTGCAATTCTTTTACTTTGAGTGGCAAAAACTTAGATTTTTTTCTCTCTTATAAATTCTGATACAAGTGCAAATATTCACATGTGGCTACCTGCGCTGATACGTTCCGTCCCTCCATTTTGGAAATAGCCCAATGGAAAATATTGGCAACATTGTGTAAGAACTAGAACTGGCTCTGACTTCGGATCTCCGAAAAATTTCGTAAGAACTGATAAAAAATAAGGTCGTAGCATTTTAAACATTTAATATAATAAAAGCCGTCATCTGTTGGTTAGTTGGTCACGCTATGCAAACGCTAATAACTCGAGAAATAGTAATGATAGAAACTCGAAATTTGGTAGGGATGCTTGATTAACACTTATTCAGAGAATGACGAATTTAAATCGCAAAAAAATTCCTTGGTTCATCTCCAAGAGAGGCATTTCCATTTCCCATTACTTAACATGTAAAACGCGATTTTTTAACGTGCAGGCTTTTATTCATTTGGAAATTAAAATTAGAAGAAATTAACAGACGACCTTCAGATTTGAACCATTTTGAAGAAAAAGTTATAAAGTTTCTTATTCCGTTCATCTTTTTTCGCCCACAGTTCGAAATATTCCATGTTAAACGTTTAATTTGCATATTTTTTGGAAATCTCGCCATTTTAACGTGATGTTGCTATGTCGACCATTATCATTGTTACACCTCAAATTACTATTATTGTATACATCCTTCTGGGAATAAGCGTGCCTTGAGTGCTTCAATACGAGAGAGAGAGAGGAAGGAAGGCAAAGGAAGGGGAGAGATTGGTGTGTTTTGTGGAAAATAAGTATATTAACGTAACTATAAAAAATTTTAAGTATCAACAGTGTCATTTTAGAAAAATTGGAAATAAAAATCATTCTTAAATTAAATTCTTTGTAAACCATACGTGCTTACGAATTTATATTGTTATTTCTCGAATTAATTTCGTAACAATGGCCGAAGTTTGGAAACTAATATAAATTAAAATTCAATTAAAATTAAAAGGACATTTAAAACTGTTAACAGGCAATTTTCGAAGAAACAACAGTGGATCTTTTAATGAATTGATTTGTTTTTATAAAAGGAATTTTGGTGCTTATTTAATACAGAGTAAGTTCTAAGGCGTATAATCCATTTAAATCTAATAACAGTGGCTATTATAGTTTAAAGAAAGAACTTTATTTATTCACTTTACAGAATGAATTAATTTTAGGCTAGCATTGCCTATTATAAAAGGAGTTACTTTGGAATTGTATGTAAAGTGGAAGTTGTACTGAATTGACTCAAGTATATTTCAAAGCAAAAATCAATTTAAAACTATTGAAAGTTGTTGTTTCGGAAACTGAGAAGTCCAGAATGGTGAGCGGACGCTATATGATATTAAGGTACATTTTATTCCAAAATCTATTTAAAGTATTATCAGAGGCAATTGAAGATTGAACAAATTTTTTTGTTACCGGAATTCTGCTTATTTCATGAAATTGAAATCCTAATGCTATAATCAATTTAATATAAACGGCTTTACGTCCCTTCCGAAGGATGAAACGTTGATTCGCGTGCTCTCCTCTAAACACGCAAATAGGGGGCCACAAGATCTATTGGAAAAATCCAACTTTTGCAGGTCTTGAATGGGTATGCTCAGCGTAGCACTCACCACTACGCCACTGCACCCCATTTCGCAAGTTTTGAAATTTTGAAGATACTTTTCGACCCAAAAGCCATCTACCACAGCGTGAGGAATAAAAATACATTCCCAAATGAACCATCTACTGATTATGAGTTGTTAAATGTTTTATGGAAAAGTTCAAACTAGTAGTGAACATTATAGAGATATAAAATGACATAATAGAAATAAGCTAAAATTTTCATACAACTATGCATTATAACTTCTCTCGCCATATATTGGTCAAAATGACAACATGTTGAAATCCGTATTTCTAACACAGGAGCACAGAATGCTGTGACTATGTAGTAGTTCAATTTCTTGCTACTAACCCCAGACTAACCGGCAGAGCCACCGCAACCAAATAGACTTTTGGAAAGTTTGAACATTTACATTTTAACTTCTAGATGAGATACAAAATTGATTATAGGCTAAAAACCACCTGCAAGCCATGAGCTTTCAATCAATGTAACATTCTTTACGATCCGATCATTTGTTCAAGAGATATGAGGGAACAAAAAATGGTCTACCCCAGAATATATATATAAATAAATATCGGGCGAACGCATTTATAGGATTTTATAATAAGAAAATAGAATAGAGAGTATAGAGAATGAAAATAAAAATAAGCGTCTGGAAAGAATAGAAAAGTTCAAAGTAAATTATGAATTTCATGTAAATAAAGAAACACAAGAACAACGAAAAGAACGTTTAGTTATGCTAGGGGAAAACAATCACGACGTATGGCAAAAGAAATCGAAGGTGAATGAGGTAAAAGTTTAAATCAGTTAAGATTAAATCGATCTCCACATCTTAACATTAAAATTCTTATCGACAAATATTGTTGTTTCATGGCTGACACCCACAAATTCGCTGATCACATTTGTTGTGTTTGCAAGAGATGTTATGAATTCCAGTTAAGAAACCTTTCTATTTAATCTAAATAATATGAACTTTTGAAATTGTTTGGATTTTTTTCATGTGCAACTTTACTAAAAGTTTTCTGATAGGCTATAAAAATACAGGGGAAATTTCCTGTGAGCAGATGTATTTCATTACAAAGATGAGCACTGCATCCTATGTGTTTTATTAAAGTGTTGAATTTAAATAACCTTTCAACTTCGATTTTAATGAATTGTTAAAAGAATTGTTGAGCATAATTTAATAAGAATTCACATGCAGAATCAATGGAATTTTTTTAAACGTGAGATGAATGTTTTTTGGTAGCCATATTGATAGATTTTATAGTATGCACGAGAGTGAAAAGTAATTAATTTTAAATTATATTAAAACTTGACTAAAGATGATAATTTAGAGGTAGACTGAGCACCTCTAGTTGAACTTTTATATTGTGTTAATAGTCTCATCTGCTATTTTAAATGAGAGAAAGGGAAGGAGAAATGAGTGAAAGGGAAGGAGTAGGGAGAGAGAGAGAGGGGGGGGGGGAGAGAGAAGGAGGAGCAGGGAGAGAAAGTGAGGATCGTAAGAGGGTGGGCGCTGAGAGAGAGAGAGAGAGTTGGAGGAACGGAGAGGAGAGTTTGAGAGATCGGAGAGGGATAGAATTAGAGGTGAAGCAGGTTTTTTTTAGGTAGGGTAGGGATATGGCACGCCGCCCGAACAAGGCCGCGCCCATTCCCACAATCCCTTGCGGGGGAAAAATGTTGGCACGGCGACAGATCCGGTGGTGCAAGTATCCGAGTGCCATTAAAGAACTCGTGGCAGTGGCTCACGCGTCCCCGTTGAAACCTCAAGCGAGAGAACACTCGTGTCTAGATAAAAGCGTATAGAGGGTGGACTCAGACGACTCAAGATGGTCTACGAAACTGACTTCTACACGACCCGTCGGCCATACAGCCGACCAAATTTCTCTTCTTACTCTGTCACCGTGAGTAGATTTGCGTGATTTTGATCGTATTTTTGGTGTGGACACCCCAGTTTGTCCTACCTCGTCATGTGGAAAGTGTGTTGCTGTTGTTTCGAGGGATCGACTCCCTTTCTCTTTGTCCTCCTCTCTCTTTCTCTCTTTCTCTCTCTCCTGACAATCTCTCGTCTTGTACGTTGACTGTTAGTTTTTGTTTTACGTTATGAAGTTTATATGTCAGTATTTTAGCTGTGAGTAGGTTGATATGTGTTCTCGTGAACTTTTTGTCCGTACTTAAAGTAATATATGTAAAGTATTTAGACTGTTTAGTTATGTGCCGTTTGTTAGTTTGTCAATGTCATTCCACTCTTCTTGAAACTATCGCTATGTTTATCAAGAATTGAGGATTGTGTTAGAATTATTATGCGTTTTCTAGGTACGCTTAACGCGAAATTTACTTTGAAAAAATAAAAAAAATGTTTATTTTCTACCGATAAATAACGTGCGACGTACGATAGATGACTATAAACTAACTTAGATGAATGTTAAATACGAAACATGTACAATTTTGATATGGGATAAGAATTATCCGCATTACACTGTTTGTAAAAATAATGTTTTTATATTAAAATTTTGTAAATGTCGATGGTCGCTTTTATTAATTTCATTCATAGAATTTAATAATCCATTCTTACAATTAGTCATTTATTTATTTTGTGGAAATTTATTAGGATTATTTTTTTCGGAGGAATCCAAAACGACTCAGCAAGTAGATTTATGTATAATTCACACTGACGTTTCTAATGACTTACCAGGTTCTTTTTACGAACCTCTAGAGACGTACTCGGAAAAATTTCCGAGGCTCTATAATATTCTGTTCTCTCTTCGTATGTGATTTAGTTGTTTCCCTGGAGGATTTTGATTATGCTTTTTCCAATTAATACATGAGCCGAAGAACTAGAGAATTCGGGAGAAATGTATCCGAAGAGGATTTATCGTATGTTTATGCGTGTATGTATAGCTTCACGACGGATGTCGTCGCCTCTACAAAGCCATCACGTAGGAAATCTGGAACATCTCGAAAATTCTACGGAAAATACAGTTCTTACGCCCGTTATACGTAGAACTCGACCTACAGATTGAGTTGCCCCTGCCATTTAGGCCGCCCACATTGCTGTACAGCTCGCAGGCTGTGCCGAAGCAAAAGGGGCGTATGGAATGGAAGCCACATCCAAAGGAGGCTTCGTCCCAGAGATTCCTCTCGTATGAATAGCATTCGGAGGATATAAATATGCGTGTGATTCACTTCCGAGGACCTTCTTACCTTTCGTGTTTTACACGTGAGGCCTTTTCTCGCGAGTCTTTCCTCTCTCGCGCTCTCTCGCTCTCTCTCTCTCTCTTCTGAGAGAGAGAGAAAGAAAGAGCGGCGGTATTACTATCATCGTCAGGACTCCGATTTGCCAAGTCCGCATTTGGCTCTCATTTATGAGCCTGTGTCAGCAGAAGGTTGTCTTATATAGATTGTCAAGAAAAGTAAAAGGAACGATCGAAAAAGGAAATCCCAAAGCGGTTTTGTGAGGAGCTTCTAGGCTGTCTTGTTAAAGCGCGGAAGAGAACGTAGGAAATTCATTAATGAAGATAAATCGTTATTTCTTAGCGCATTATATTAGAGGCTGAATTCGCATGGAATGCAGCTGAAAAATGAAGGGAACGCTGGCTATCTTTGGTCAAAAGGACATATCAGTTTTAATAAATAAGATAAATGTACTATATGGTGCAATATAAGTGACACGGCGAAATGTATCGTATTTGAGAAAAGCTTTACATTTATATTTTGTTTTGACGTCTTTAGCACACGTAAATGCCGAAGCAAGATAAGATATTTTCGCATGTCGCTAATTTACGAAATTTATTTTCAAATACAATCCACACACCGATGAAAACCTTCCAATTCAGCATTATCTGAAGAAACACACACACACGTGTGTGTGTGTGAGCTTAAGGAAAAGAAAAGGTAGTGATGACGGTGGCAACAAGATGTTGGAAGGAGCCCAATGAACGCATACCAAAGCTTGGAGTGCCTCTGAAGGTGTTGAAGTAACGCACGAAAGATTCCTATAACTAATCACGAGTTGTTCCCAACTGAATGCAAAACATATACATTAGAGCGTTTTTTATCATGCTCTCTCTCTCTCTCTCTTCTCAGGCAATGTCCAATCCAGTTCGCCTTCCTCTTTCTTATAGTTTGCATAATCATTCGTTTCTCTTCTATTTTCGTTTTTCACCCTATCTGTCCATTTTATCTTCCGCATTCTTCTCCATGCCCACATCTCAAAGCTCCCTGAGTATTTCATATCATTTTATATCATTAGAGTCGATGTTTCTGCTCCACACAGAGCTGTACTCTATACATAGTATTTATCAACTTCTTATGTATTTTTTATATTCCCCGTTAGTAGGAGTTTCTTTCTTCTGAAAGCAGCTTTTGCTTTCGCCATTGTAGTCTTTATTTCATCGGTACATTTTGTTCTCGTTATGATGCTTCCAACTTCTGAAACTTATTCTAATGGCTCTCCACAAATAATTATGTTAAAGTTTTCTTCTTTCCTCGTTATTCGCATGACCTTGGATTTTTCTGTATTTATTTCTATTACATTATCTTCTAGCTGTTATTATTTAGAAATACTTGATCATCCGAATATTTTACTTTTCTTACGTATAATCCTTCCTTCAATCTGGAAATCCCTGCGCCTCTTAGCGCTTCTTGCATTAGCCTTTCTCAATATATATATTAAATAGGATCGGTGATAGACAACAGCCCTGTCTTACTTCTCTACCGATATATTTATATGCTCGTGGAAGAGGAAAGGTAAGTATGTATATCGAGGGCAACTAGGTGTTGAGTGAAGGAAATCCAGTGAACACTTAACTAAAGGAGAGTCGCTGAGGTGTCGGAGAGACACACACACACCAATAGAAGCTTTTGGGATGATCTCTTCGTCAGCTCTAGAGAGAGCGAGAGACAACACACACATGTATATATACATGAGTTTATAAACGTAAAGTTTTCCTGATAAATACATTAATAACACACTTATGTACCTATAAAATTCATACACTTATTAAAAATGTAATTTAAGGAGCTTTCTAGATCCAGGAAAAAATAGACAAAAGCGTCATTGCAGATTATACTCTCCGCGTCAAAATAGTCAAAATGTAACACATTTAGAGCAATTTAATTCACTTGGAATTTATTCTGGACTTTTTTTTAGTGAAACCGGCAAGAAAAATAAACTTCATTTTTTTTGCTATTAACATTTTCGTATCTTCATTTTTACCTATTTGAGAAACAAACTTTATGAAGTACTTCAAGATATTTTCTGCAAGCAGGCGCGCACCCGGAGGGGGGGGGGGGGGCTGACGGGCTTTAGCCCTCCCCCCCAAAGCTCTACAGGTTCTTCCATAAGAACCTTAATCTCGGGAGTGTGTATTAACCAAATGCCTTGGTACTCAGCAAATATGCTTTTTTATTTCGTAAATTTTCTAATATTTCTCTCAGCAAATACTTTATAACCATTATAAAAATATTTCTTGAATTGCGCGCGTTTACTTCATGCGAATCAAGGCGGACTCAACAAGCGATCTCCCCGTGTATTTTAGAAGCTCACAGTGAGCTCAACAAAGGCCACCGATTCCATGGGACCAATTCGTTGTGGGCACTGCAAGCGCATGCGTGAGAGTCACGGCAGAAAGGCGGTCATAAATGCCGGTGATCGAGTAAATGTTTTTCATCCGTTTTCCTTTTGCACATTGTCGAAGTATGACTTTTTTCTCTTTTTATTTTCTCTCCTTGCACTCCTCTTATTCTCACTTCACTACAGTCGTCCCGTAAACCAACGGAGTAGTGACCGGAAGGCACCCTGCACCGAATAAGAAAAAGTCACTTCAGTCTTCCTTTGTTCTCCATGTTAAGGGGTAAAACGAAGCAATTTTGGATCCGTAATAGTTTACAGATGGAGGGGACAAATAACCTGGGAACGACGCGAAGAGGGAATTTTGAGGAAAGATAATTCTAAGAAATTTAAAAGCCCTTTTGAGGAAAGAAAGGATTGTGCCCGTTTTCAAATGACTTGGCGAGTGAGATTTCGGCCGCACTCGGGACCGCTGCCAGGAGGTGGAGGTAGGGTAGGGTAGGGTTGGGTTGGGTTGGGTTGGAATAATCCTATAGTTGAGCCCCCCCAAGAGAAAATCCTGGGTGCGCGCCTGTCTGCAAGTAATTAAACTTACGTACAAATGGGCAGACGGGAGAGCGTCCCTAAAACGACTTCTTAGATGGTGTTTAAAGAGAATAATTAACCGTAGTACTCCACGCACATCGAATAGAGCGAATTGCTCGGTAGCAGTAATAATGGTGGTAAGAGCATCGAAGGTGCGAGTGTTTTGCGAGAGTCATTCGGCTTGGCAGCGTCCTCGTGATGCGTGGGCCTCGTTCAGACGGCCTGACCCCGTTTTTTGCGTACTTCCGATCGAGAGATCGGACTTGCTTTCGATCGGAGGGCGTTGCCATTTTCCCCTTGCTCACCTTTCGTCGTCGTTCGCCAATCGTAACACCAAAGTTATGTTCAGTCGAATTTGTTGAGATTGTTGCATCGTTGCGTGATTGTAGATTTTTAATTAATGTAACCCTCGATTAAGCAGAATTGTGGAAAATTCATTTTTTTGTTTAGTACTAAAGTCTGCGTCATAGAACACTAACCTCACCCGATTGATAAAATTTATTTTCAGATCTCAATTTTTGTATTCTAATATATTATTTATTGCATAGCACACATACGAAGTGCCATACTTAGGTAATAAAATGCACTCAAACTGATAAAATAATCTCGAAGTACTAATAAAAATAAAAATGAAATGTCAGTTTTAACAGTATTTCAAACCGTGTCTCATGTGTGCGATGTGTTTCAATCTATGAAACGTGGCACTTATCATTCGCCATTGTATTCCTCATAAATTTGAAATCGCCTCCACTGAAATCAGACAGAAATGAATATCGTTAGCAATCGTTTGAAGTTGGTGGATCTGACTCACTCGGTTAAGATTAAGGGTAAACCCCTGTCGTTTCTATTTAATGATTCATTCGATTATAAAAAAAGTGACGTAGCAAATCGTGTCTTGTGCTCCCTTGGTTTCTCTGTCTGTAGATCGCAGCAATAAAACTCCATCTCGGGCAGAGAGAGAGAGAGAGAAGAGGTATTTATAGAGGTATTTTAGTAGAAGGGATGCGTGAAAAAGCTTGAATAGAGGCTGGAGAAAGGGATTTCCTGGCACGTGGTGTGAGGTTCACACTAAAAAAAACACTGATCTGATTGGTTCGCAGACAACCGTCGTTGAGCACGCATCTGGATCATTTCCAGTCTACGTTGAAATAATACAATTTGGCCAATTCCAGTAATATTATTTGCGAGAGAGGAATGAAATTACAAAACGAGATTTTCATAAGATATTAAAATTTGAGGGATACGAGTCGTAAGACATTGAAATTTTTTGATGTGGGAGTTTAGAGAAACACATTTTTAGTTATTGTATCGTATAAATGAAGTACAATCTGAAATAATATTTTAGGGCTAAAACGCTAAAAAAGAAAAATTTAAGACTATATGTTAAGTAAAATAATCTGAAATTGGCTGTATCGAATGACACTGATCCCTTCCTTAATATAGCTTTGGAGGACGGGTTTAATTTTGCTCCATCTGGCCGTCGTAATTATCACCTCCAGTATGGAGAAAGTCATATGCTGGACACGTCAGATTTTTTCCTCCATACATTTAATAACATAGTGCAACTCATAATTCTATTAGCCAGTTATGCTGTCCAGCTTACAAAAATCGCAATATATACTTTTTAAAAGAATATAATCCCTTTTGCCATTGCTTTTTCTTTCTAGAGAACAAATCTTTGTATTTAAAATAATTTATAGTTTTTAAATGAGTATATGTTCAGACCAAAATAATAATGTTATAAATGTGTTTTTACAGAAAGGCATTATATATATATTATGTTTTTACTACTTTCTCAAATATAAAGTATATAGAGAAAGTATTGTGAACGTGGAAAAATTCGACTTTGAGTATTTAATGAATATGCACGTTTTTGGTCGCTGAGTCCAATTAAGAGGGTTTAGCGATTCCGAATCTCTGTTGACAGTCGGATGTGCGCAGCTCTATGAGCTAAATGGTTTCATGGAATCCGATTAAATTTCTTATTTATATAAGATATTATTCCGAGTAGAAGCCATGTCGAAATGAAGCATATCGCGCAAATATGGATTGTCAGAAAATGTCAAATTACTTCAAAATGGCAGCATATATTTCGACTGTAACCTGTCCAGTTTCACGCCCGGCTACCGCCAAGATCTTCTCACTCTAGCAGCAGCATTCTTACAACTAGTTAAACTGCGAGAAAATATTTGAAGTTAAATAGAAGCGTACGGATGTGCGAAATTTGTACAATGTAGTTTATACGGATTTTATGAGCATTATTATTTCAAGTCGTTTAGATGGCTAGGGATGCAGATTTTTAAATCTTGTAAGCAATTATTCATTTAATGTTGCGATCAAACCAAAAGAACGGGGCACACGCCAATGGTAACATTATGCGTTTTGGATCGTTACCAACGTAAATAAACAGGTTATATACCAATACCGTAACGACTTTCGTGAGTGAGAGAAGAGGTAAGGCATTCCCTAGGGGCGTCGCTGATTTTCCCGCCGGAGTATAAGGTTTCCACGGAGCTGAGGAAGGATGTGGAACCAAATTTAGACACGACTATGGAGGCTTGAAGGAGGAGGCGGGTGAAACAGAAAAAGAGGAGAGGTTGGCCGAGAGGAGGGAGAGTAAATTAGGCGCGCGAGGGTGGGAAAAGGAAATAACTCACTCTACTCAGGTTATCTGCTCGTGAATATCAGTTAAAATGTAATGTGATATTTATAAATTAACCTTGATATGATTTTTTAAGTGTTTCATAACAATAGCTTTGTTATATTCTATTAAAGAGCACATTATGTCGCAGTAATGGATAATTTATTGAATGTAAAACTAAACATATGTGTTTTAATATTGGATAAGGTTGAAATGATTAATTAATTAAAATGTATACATGCCTACTAACTTCAAATTGTTAATGATGATACACGTGATGAAGTAGAATGTACTTCGTGATAAATGAGTGTATGTATTGGTAATGGGTTATTTTAATGGAGATTCGCGAAGGAGTGATTTTCACTCTCTTTCAAAGCAACTTCGACTGGATGAGATGGGAAAAATTCATCTTAAGTGAATATATGCGAACAAGACAAGGTTTTCAAGACTTGCTTTTCAAAATGTTTGAATTATTACACTAAAAAACAAAAGGACTCGAAAGCTGAAAAATCTTGCGGAGGAGTTGTGAAAATGGTTAAGGAAGTGAAGAAGTGGTTGGTTGTAGGGATGGAGGTGAAGCGAGAGAAAGGGATGGCTTAAGTATGTAGGTGCGGAGTCATCATTACCGCATGCAATAAATCCCAAAAAGGGATACGTTTATAATATTGTTAAGGCGACGTTTGATCGAGTATCTATGCAACCAGTGAGGCCCTTTTGGGCATTAAGCTCCTTTTTTTAATTAATGATGAGTTTTTTACTTTTGTTATAGAAGCAAGGTCGATCACATTATATCGAGATTGACTCCAAGGTGGCACGACAATGGAAAAGATTTTTAGATTTATTATTTCACATACTTGTCATTCCATGTCCAGAAAAATGCGAAAATATCGCGAATACATTTAGGGAGGTTATCCATAAAAGGCGCGAAACTTTAAAGGTTGATAATGCTGTCGGAGAGAGACAACGAAGAAGAGAGGAGGCATTTATTTCAGTTTGAAAACAACCGCTGAGAAAGGAAATGCTTCGGACGCCGTCGACGCAATCTACGACGCAGACGCCAAGTCGAGGTTCGAAAGTTTTGGCAAGTCTATTAGGCAGATGTCGATAGGTAGTTTATATATAATTGCATCATATGCGCATTGAGGAAGAGTTTTGCGAGACGGGAGCATGGAGACAAGGCTATGACAATGAAATATGGAGAGAAGTTCATGGGACGCCGTCGCAAATCATGACAGATGAGAATTAGGGCTACAGGGTGCATTTCCGGCGTCGGGTTTATCATATTTCAGTAAAATTCGAAAACTCGAATAGTATTCGAAGGAGTCCTTATTAAAAATGTACAGGTAAAAATTATATGCGGCCACTTTAAGCCTGATTTTTCGTTAGAAATGTAATTACGGAAGAAACGATAGAATTCCTGGCAGAACCAAAAGATTAAACCCAACGCGGCAACACTGTATGTCGAAAAAGCCCAATAGAGAAACAGACTGGTCAAAAGCTCCTTTTTATTTTATCGCATTTTTGTTATTTATTTTCCCGTTTTCAGTTTTTGTAATTCATTGTCGTTATATCTTAAAACAATTATTCAAAATATCTTTCGCAGTAGATATAAGAATAATTGATTTAAAAAATCCGCGTTCAGGAAAATCAGGACTTGACGTAGTGCGGTGAAACGTGGAAAGAGACGGAATCGAAGGAACTTAACAGGCTTGCGTCAAAGAGACTTCTAGTTCAGACGGCACAGACCGAAATAGGCTAACGCCGGATGTTGAACAGGATGGTTTCACTCTACGCGAGCCTTCCCTTTAACGCTTGGAGGCTAAATATTTAGCCACCGCTTTTTTTCACGGAGTGTTTAATCTGTTTATTTTTCGGTTAAATTGGCATAGATTTTTATAAAGAATATTTACAATGCTTCATAATGTTCACAGAAACGTATTTTGAAAATAATTTTTACAGTTATCTTGAAAAATAATGCTAAATATTTAGCCACAATTAGACTATGTAAAAGTGCCCTCAGATCGTGTGAGCGTTAAAGAGTTAAAGTAAGAAAATATTTGCGTATTAAAAGAATTAATTTTAAAAGTCAAACTAATGAAAATTATCGCTCTAGTAAGAAAACTACGCGTAAATCTATAGTGGAGTAGATATGAAAATATTCTAAATTTTCCTCGACAAATCCTACTCGATATAAAGAATTTCCGTCGAAATTCGAGTTCAGTTAATTCACAGAGGAATATTACATTTAGCACTCGGAACGACGAATAATTTCCTTTACAGGATCAAAGCGGAAAAGGATCAATAAAACTAAGACCGCGATGACTTAAAATATTATCGCCGAAAGTTTGGCAATCGGGAAAGGCAAGGAGGAGAGGGCGTGGACTTTATAAATAACCTTAAACCTCTGGAGATTCGTAACGTGCTAAAGGTTCTGAAGAAAGGGTCTTCCGAATGATGCAACCAGGCGGCGATTGTGCGACGCAGAGGAGGCGGAATGGGCGGGTGGGGAGGGAGAAGGGGGGGAGGTTGAAAGCGGAAATAGAGAATGGGGAAATCCGTGGACGTATTAGCCAACTGCCGCGAGGATACGCTAAGAAATCTTTCGAACGTAAAACGCGCGATCGTTACGTCAAAGAGAACGTCCGGCGTCGGAGTGTCCGTCGAATGGGGGAGGGGGCCGTGGGAGGGAGCGACCTGCGAATCAAAGAGCGATTGAGAGGGGAAGTTTATCTTCGCATAGAACTGTTCGATGATCGTAATTTGCCGCCAGAATAACTGAATTATTTCGATCGTGATGTGTTTTCGTGACGTCATGGGGAATATGTCCCATTTTATGAATTTTTATTGCTTCGGCCTAGATTTATATTAATAGGCGATCAAAATCTGTAGTTTGGCCGGTTGTGTACCGATAAGCGATGCTCCAAGAATACTTTATATCTTTGCAAGCGCAAAGTCGTATTATTAAACACTTAAAAATCCTTTCGGTGGCTGTTTTATTATGGTATATGACCTACTTCTTAGACTCCACGAATATTTTGACGAGGCACAAAGCGATTTGCTTAACCTCTCTTCTATCCATCGTTTCATCATTGGCAACCAGATTAAGCATTACGCAATCGACATTCGATTTATGCATTCCATTCATTCGATTCGTTGACTTCGATTTATGGGTTCATTCGTGTAAATTCCGAATGCAATGTATGTTACTTTAAAAGTGAAGCCGAAGATACTTTTCTAACATAGCATATAAGCGCATTACGTGTTTCTGCGAGTTTAGGAATTATAATTTGCCGCGTTTGGCAACTGACGTGGCAGGCCACAGACGGGAATATACAAATAAACAATGCGACTTTACGGTTCAAAACGAAAACAGCATTTTGGAAGAGGCATTCGGGAGGCGAAAGAGGGGAGAAGAAAAGAGAGAAGAGAAAGGGGAGAGAAACGAGACGGTCAAAAAGTGATGCACTTTACTCAAAATCATGGTTTTTGTCGAGCAACAAAAAGCAAAAAGTAGCCGGACGTCCTTCTGTAAGAAGGTTTCAAATAGGTATTTTTGTACGATCCTTGTGATAATCTACGTTAATTTAATCAGGACTCTCAATATAATGTCTAAGTACGCATAAAGATTTTACTTTCATGCTTTTGAATTTGAACAACAGTATCTCTATCGTGCGCTAGATTTATGCGCGTGCGTTTTCTTTCACTTTCATCTTCCTTTAGAAGAAAAGTAGGTGCGCAGCCTGAGAGCACGGCCACCAGAATGAAAATATCCACAAGCGCAAATTCACGTTAATACACAAATGGCTGAGAATGAACATTATCTGAAGTAATTAGAAAAGAAATGCGATTCGATCGAAATCGAATGTGGTCTCCGCAAATGTATTTTTATTTAGTCCTGAGGAGCTTTGGTTGCACGACTCATGCAGTCGTAGAAATGGAGAAAATTGAAAATCATGAAAAACTATTTGATCTTTGCTTATAAAAGAGTCATGTTTGTCACTTTGAGACTTGTAGCTCATTGCCTATGAGAACAAAAGATTTTAAACGGGAGATTATTTACAAGAGATTTTGCTTGGGTAGAAAGAGAGAGAGAGGGAGAGAGAAAGAGAGAGGGAGAGAGAAAGAGAGGGGAGAGAGAAAGAGAGGGGAGAGAGAAAGAGAGGGGAGAGAGAAAGAGAGGGGAGAGAGAGAGAGAGGTGGTAGGGAAGATAGGAGCCGTTTAGATATAGCGCTCAAAATTTTCTTGAACAAATGTTTATAAATCATAATAGAATAATATGCAGGTTTTATGAAAATGTGCAAACATTTATTTTCCTATAAGTTATAAACCCAAATATTTAGGATTAACATTTCAGTATTAAATGCTTTATTATCGTTGTTTAGATTCTAAAAAATTTATAATTAAATTTTAAGAATCTCTTTTTCATCACTGCTTCGCGGGCCACACAAAACGCTCTCGGGGGGCCGGAGGTTCCCCATCCCTGCTTTACAGTATCCTAAAATGATTTTTAAAATTTTCAGTTATATATAAATTTCATATACAATACACCATAAATTTCAAAATGTTTATAAGTATAGATATACTAGATTAGTCTATCGGATGTTTCCCATTCGCTAATTTCAGTGACACTTAACATTGAAAACATGTTTGATATATTTCCATAGGTAATATGTTTACCTTATTCGACGGTTGTAAGATTGTATGACCTCGAATATCTCTAATTTGCGGCGATATCTTTTGCCCGTCCATATTGCTGCTCTAATTATCGCCAAATACCTTTTTCGTGCGTAAAATTATGCGTACTGGTAGAGTGAGGTTTCGGTCGTTGGGAATTTTCAGCGTCGTCCAGTCCCGTGGGAGATGGTTCCTGACGTGCCGAGGCCTAGCCAGGTGGCACCTGCGTTCACTGCTTTCGGAAAGGTGGGAAAATTCGAAGGGGACAAGCACAGGAAGTCTCAGCCGAGGTCTGCTTATTCTACCCTCCCCGCTGCGGTGGTCTCGGTGTACCCACGGAAGTTCCCCGGGCCGCAGCCGAGCGGCCTTCAACTCCACACAACGCCTATCTTCTCTCGCAAATACGCCCCTCGTCGAGTTACGATCGAGGGAGACGATGTCCATCGGGACACGAGAGAGGCTACCCAACACTCGGAGAATATAACCGAGACACCGATTGTTTATCCGATATCAGCGGCATCCACCGTTTACACGACGAACTACAAGGGACCAATTACCTACTATTCGACCTATTACCACGCCTAAAGTCACCGCTCAAATCCCCAATCCCGCAAAACCTTTCTAGTCGCTTTTGATTCCTCCGCATACAAATGTACCCTTTAGCCCCTTCTGATAGGCGATGCCGAAAAATTCCGAGACAGTGCCATTTTCCTATTTCGCTGAAACTCATTGGATTTTGATATAAAAATCACGTAAATACGAATAATAAGATAAATCACAAAATATTTGAAAACCTTGAAATAATTCTACCAAAATATTATCGAATTACGTGAAATAGTTTTTTTCCGATTAACACAAGTACATGGCAAAAATCCCTGATTATTTAGTAAATTATTGGTAAATTAATCGGAGACGACAAATATATTTATGATAATATTTTACTGGTATTGAATTGGTCACTAGGACTAATTGCTTGGTTTAAATTTGACGACAGAAGGAGATTAGTAAGCCTTAGTTTTAGAGGTTTATTCTCTGCTAGCCGCTACAGACAATAGCCCGCAAAATTAATGCTGTAATATTTTTTTATTAATTACTAACATGCTACAATATTGAAAGTGTGAGAAATGTGGTGCTCATCTTACACTGTATCATAAAACAATAAATCCAAATTAGACAAATTTCGTACGAATGATTCTTTTTCTTAAAGAAATAGTTTTCAGTTAATGTACACAGAATTTTACATTTACGTTTTAAATTTGAATTGATATTCTAAGTAGCACAACCGAGTATTTCTGGCCCAGATGATCGGGTTGTAGATGCATTATTGTCATTTTTAGCATTTTATTTAATGATTTTATTCAACTCACTTCGTAAAATATTTTAAACTGTTTTTACATCCAGAGTTGATGCAACTTTTAAGTCACCTCAGCACAGTTTCTTGTGCATATACATTTGCTATAGATGTTCGCACGTCGACATTCAATTACATTTAGGACACTAATTTGAGAGGTTGCAAGAACGCGCCAACATAACAACTATTCAGTACATTTATTCATTGTGAGGAAATAGCTTGAGGGTGCTTTTCGTTAAACCTGTTTTTGTTAGTATTTTTCTAAAGCATCTGTCATTACGAAGCTCTCGATTTCAACTTCTCTCTTCTTTCGATATCTTCCTTCTGTTTTCTTACGATGTCTTCTTGACGCTCCCTATTTCCCATTTCAACGCTTCATCGATCGCTGTTTTCATTAATTATCTCTTTGAGTTTTTCGCTCACTTAACGTCCATTCGGAGTTATCTTGGCCATCCTTTCCTTTCTTCGCTCTTCTTCTACATCAATTCATCGAATTACCGCCTCTCGTGAGATTCGCGTTTTGTCGCTTCGGATTTACTTTTCGAACGGAAACGTTCAATGTCTGCCGACCGAGATCGAATCTCTCTCCAATTAACCTTCCGTGGTGCGTTGATGCATAGGGTCAGGAGACTCGGACCCAGCAGCAACGATCCCTGCCTGTGCAGGTTGCCTCCTCGGGGGCTCTGCCTCGGAACGCCCCTCCGGCGTTCGCCCCGGGCGGCAGGGGGCGATCGATGCGCGGACAGGCTTTGGATGGGACAGCCGAACCGACCGCTCGCCCTTCTTCTCTCTGGACTCCGAAGGTCTTCCCGCGAGGCGCCGCCACCGTCGCTTCGAGGACGTCGGTAAACGAACAAACTCTTCTTGTCGGCAAAATTCGTTCGCCGCTGCTATCCGACCGGCATAAGTTTGCTCCGGGATTTTTAATATACGGTTGGAGAGAGGTTCTCCGAGGAGAAAACATCTCCGATGAATTTTCGACCGAGCTTCGGCGACATTTGAGTCGCGTAGTTCTTATTCGAGATCAAAAGCGAGTGCGAGAACGCTCTGTGAAGAGATGTCTCGATCGGAGTTACCGAGTTGCTTCACTTAGGCCGCTCGTTTGCAGCACTGCGCCAGTGTTTCCTTCGTCCTTCGGCGAGCATCACATCCGTACCTTTGTGGAATCTGGTTATTATTTTGAACCGCAGATACCGAGGATAATTCTGATTTTGCAGTTTTGTCGTATGGCTTACGGTTATTCTACCTGTTTGATAGCATTGCGTTATTTCGCGAGCTGAAGATCAGCGCTTGTTTTTTGCAAATTCACCGCGAAAATCCGGATTTTATATCTAAACGGAAAATATAAATATATCCTTATCCGTCAAAAGGAACCTGGTTGACCGCCAACCTGCCGACATTTGGCTGGCCAGGTTCGGTAAAAGTGAACAGAGATGCTAGACTCCGAAGCCATCAGAAGTGTTATGATCACCATCTATGAGATGAATGCAATTCCTCAAAATCAATTATTTGGTAAAGAGGTCGCTCATTGGCCAGGAGTGGAGTCGATCATTCCGTATCTCTCTGAATTTTCGTATTGGATCTGTGGAAAGGAAACATTTCTTTCCATTCTAAATTCGTCAATAAACGGATACGAGATACGTGCGCCGATCGGACGGGAAACACTGGCTTCCATATTTCATTGGCCCCACGTGGTCTCTTCACCTCTCTCACACCACGTCAAAACTATTTCGGAAATATTCCACTTTGCATGTCGCAAAAGAAATGTCATCTTTTGACGCCTCTGTGTGTGGCACGGGGTTTTCAGAGCAGCATAAACTGCAGGAAGAAGGCGTCAGATGGTGCCGACTTCGAGATTGTCACGAGACCGCAAAACTTTTTGCTAGAGGGAGCATGGATGGACAACTACGTTAACGTCTATCCGAAAGAAAGAGTCTTCTCGAGGAAGAGGGTAAACGCGCCAACAGCCCATTTCGACCACATCTCCAAGAATCGCCTGTCGAACGTCGATTGGAAGACGGCTGCAGTCTCCG
This sequence comes from Uropetala carovei, assembly GCA_036926305.1. Classification (NCBI taxonomy): domain Eukaryota; kingdom Metazoa; phylum Arthropoda; class Insecta; order Odonata; family Petaluridae; genus Uropetala; species Uropetala carovei. The sequence continues at coordinate 1,338,189 of JAXCHB010000004.1, forward strand.
ACGTCGGAGGGACTGCGGCCTACGATCGCCCTTCCAGCCGGGTAACCTCTTCTTCGCGCTGGAATGATCCTTCGGCTGGAGCATCTTCATTACACCAGAGATACGCGGGCTTTTAGATTCGAGGAAAATATCGATACACGAATAGCGCTTGATGTAAATAACATTGACTAATACAATGCAGAGTCCTAGTTGAAAATGAATAATTTACCCAAACAAAATAAACCTCTCTATTCAACCACATAATACATATTTATATAATAAATTAATCGACAGAGTGATTTCTATAAAATATAATTATTAACTTTGAAAATATTAGTGTGCTGTTTTATTTATTGCTAATTAGAACTCCTGATATAAACGCGATTTGGATTAAACAAATGCTTTACTCTGAGATATAGAACATATCGTTTAAATTCTCACAAGCCTGTAATTTATTCCATCTTCCTCCGTCACAAATTATTTTCTACCTTCCTGACATTACGGCGTGAGAAATAACAATCCGTTGGTCCGCTAAACTGAAAACCTGATATCTGACTGACACTGACTTGACAATCGACAGAGCCATCAAGAGAGAATCGTGTGGAAACAAGATGACGTCACACCAATGGGTCTAATTAACATGTTGTAAGTGCTCAATAAGGTCTCATTAATAATGTGCATTTTATTAACAAAAGAATTATTAAAAAATTCTCTTTTTAACTCGAAAAGTAATAGTTTCCAGCGTAACTTGGTGAAACTGCTTCATGATAATGAAAATAATAAACTTTGTAAATTCCACATAAATATGATGATGTTGCTGTGCAACGAAACCTTGGTAGTTTGAAATATATTTATGTGGAATTTACAAAGTTTTTTATTTTCATTATCATTATCTCTCAAAGTTAGTTGAGATAATTTTAATGGAAGACTTGAGTTAATATATAACACATTATATTTTTTAACTTTTTCTTGCTAGAGGTTTCAGCTGAAAGCCGAAGCAAAGCAAATAAAATTATAGATTTAATTGTTCGAGCGCCGCTAATAATAGAAAGAAGCACTGAACAAAAACCCACCAGTATAATATTTTCTCAGTATATAATTCAATTCAAAACTAAACAGATATAGATGATAGATTTTTCCAACTTATTTTTTTGGAGTGCGTGGCTATGTTTTAAGTAGGAATAGTATTTTAACTAAATGATCTACCTTATTCTTTCAGCTTCCTCTTCATCCTATGAAATTTATATTACTACACAATGAGTAGCAACAAAATTTATTGTATTTCTGTGGATTAATTTTCCGTGGAACAAAAATTATTTTATACAGACTATATCAATGATTCTCAAGCGAAAATACGTCGCGGACCGGTAAATGTTAGGAACATTCCACCAAGGATCGGTAAAATCAGCAAACTACTTTCAACTGAAACATCTTAAAATTATTTTCTTCAATGAAATTCCATTACAATATATAAAACTTAAGAATTAAAGACTTTAATTGCAATTAAATTTTTGAAATAAAATCGTAGTTCTTTCAGGTAATCAGAGGCGAAGTAAGTCTTATATTTATGTTTTTAGTAAACTTTTGTTCGATGGAATTCATCGTCGTGTCGGCCTTATATGCGATATTAAGTGTATTTAAATATTCCAAACTCAACATTATAAAATATGGTCAATAAAGAAAGAAAAGTTACCATAGCTCTTAAAAAATTAGTAAACAATATTGTTCTGTAGAACTGACCGTACGACGACATTCCGAGTGCTTGGGGGCCCGGGCCCAAAGACGGCATTTCCCGGAAGGGAGAAAAATGAGAGTAGCGGGGAGAAGTGCTAAGGGGTGAAAGGAAATAAGTGGATAGAGCTCGGAAAACCCAAATCGAGATCTGAGAAAAGAAAATGGGAAAGGGAGAAAACGCCGCCCGTTGGTATCGGTTGCCGGCGTGCTTTGCACCCGCGTATTGCGATAGGAAAACCTTATGACCGATCCTAATACCGGGGCCCTCAGAGGCCCGGGTCCCAGTGATTTTACCCCTGTATCCTCGCCCTCTCGGTAGCCCTGGAGATTTCCATCTTCCCTTTTTACGTTTCGAAGATGGGTCTCCAGTAGGACTCACAGCAACTGCTCGTTTTACTTTCTCCTACGCAAAAGATTATACAGAACCCACATAGCAATAAAAGTGTCGGAAAATCACATCCAACCGAATTCAGAAATACCATTTAACAATTCGGAGTATGACGATTATTGCACTCTAAACATCTGCTGTCACAATTTGACAGATTTTTCGCTCTGTAGCAAGTAGAAAACTGTTTTATAGAGCACTGGACCTAAGATTCGTGGCGATATAAAAGATTTAAAATTTTCTTAAACTTTCCACAAAAGTTTCGCGGACCGGCAAATAATCGGTCGCGGACCGGTACAATACTGGTCCACAGACCGGCGGTTGAGAAACACTGATCTATATAACACGAGCTTTAAGGGAAGACTAAATATTCGGGTAAATTTAATTCCACTTATATGAGTACTATAATGAAAGAACTGTCTTATCCGGCATTAGAGTTATAATGTTCGAGCAGGGTACCTCTGCATTTATCCAGATAGATGTGAATTTAGATGTTTCAACGAAACAGATCTAATAGAAGGAACCTACTCTTGCATGCTGTGAATAGCGATACATGCATGTAATTTTAACCTATTAATTTTTCTAAAGTAAGGATCAGTACAATTTATAAATCAGATGAATGTTTTAATTGCAAGGAGAGAAGGAAAGAGAGAATACAATTGAGTTGGAAGTACTATTTGATATACATAAATAGAAATTTTCTCTTTATATATATATATATATATATATATATATATATATATATATATATATAAACACAGAGGGGGACCAGCAGCCCATTTAGCCCAGGCCCCAAAATGTATGTTTTATTGATTTTATTCATATACTTGTATGGCTTTCGGAGTGAGATGGGGCCCCACATTTGTGACTGGCCCGGGCCCCATCTCGCCTCTCTCAGGCCCTATATAAATATATATATATATACACACACATGTATATATGTTTATATGTGTGTTTTGTGTAACAATATGTGCATGTTTGTGAGGGTGTGTGTTTTTTGTTCTCTTTCGCATTACGGGAAAAAGACTGAAAGTTTCTACCACGGTACTATTGTTTGATGTGGTTTATTATTTGAGTAAATCAATAATTAATATTAAAAATTTTTAACGCTTTCCTAACAATTTGGAAGGTAATAATATCAATAAACGAGAAATTCGAGTGTTAAAATACGTTTCCGTCTCTAGGTTTTAAACACTGGCATCATTAGGCGCGAATCGACAGGCTGTGCAAATTTTCTGCAAGCTAAAGATGTATGAAGCAAGATAGGTTGTGGCAGTGGTGACGTCATTGCGAACCCCCAACCAATCAGCTAATATGACCTCATAGTTTGCCAATGATTAATGTTGAATAGCATATGTTAAACTTTTTTATGCTTGGTGATGGATGAAATGTTAGATGGTAGCATACTTAGGTTTACTCTCATTTATAACAGGGAATCATTAAGAATATGTCCAAATGTTTAGACGCCTGCCTAGTCCTCATTTATTTCAAATAGACTTCATTCCAATGATCATCTACGTAACGTATTCGAGCATGTTCCTGTACCAAACCGTTTCCCTATGCCAAAACTTAACTGAAGAGAGTATTTGAGAAAATGGAGAATTCGTTCGTAAGAGAGTTTAAGCAACTTTATGCAGAACTATTTCACTATTTCGTAATTTATAAATCAGAGGAATCCTACAGCGTCCTCTATACTCTCGAGATAACGCCAATGCATTCAATTAAGAACCATTTATGGTGTGATAGCTCATGTTTTTTTCGCTTTCGATTTCATGTATCACCAAAATTTCTTTGAAAGCAGGGCCACGAGGTGAGAAGAAATCACTTCAGATGGCATAGCACTGTCGTCACCGATCTATCGCCGTCTGGGGCGGCGTTTTGTCCTTTCGTCACGCAACGACCTTGTCTGAAATTTTTTCGCCATTTCAAATCCATATAGGATATTAGTCCGACTGAAAAAATCCAAAAGAATTAAATTAATATTCAAAACTCAAAGCTCCTCAGAGAAGTTTTGGCCACAAATTAAAATAACCTCTCAACCCATTAAATTATAGAATTGATCCGTCTTATATAAAAGTGAATGGTGAAATCAATTAATACCCCATGAAATCACGACAGAATGCCATCTAGGAAATTAGCACTTTTTAAAAATTATTAGAAAGGTACTAAATCGACCTAGCTTCCTTAAACAGGTTAAACTGTCTCGAGTAACTAAAGACTGTAAGATTGTAGTTCTTGTGAAGTGCATATGCAATATGTCTGAAAGAAGATAGCATTTAGCTTCTATAGTAAATTGGATACTTTTGACTAATGAACCACACATCGATTCCAAAACGATCTTAAGGATTGGATTTGGTGATAAACTTAAACAGTCACGAAGCGATTCCAACTGCTTTGCGACTTAATATTTGTCATCAAACGCAAATCTAGATCGATTCTTTGAGTAATTGCATTCTACGAAAATCTTGAATTCATTGCGTAACAGGTGCAGCAATGGTGAACGATGTGGTTTACAATGTTTTTCGACCTACCTATTATATATATGATTTCACTGTAATATTGTCAGACTCATATCATACTTACTAAGGATAATCTTTCTTTGATACAGCAATTTCATTTTTTGTAGAGTTTATTAACAAATCCAGCTTTAAAAAATGATAGGAAATATTTGCTGCATTTGTAGAAATTATATAATGATATATTGATTTATTCTAACTAAGATAGAATAAGAATGTATCGTGCAGTTGTGCCTGTTTCAAAGAATAGCCGCTTGCATTCTAATAACATTGGTTGAAATCGATTTTTTTAGCATTTGTAAATCCAGATGGCGTTCTGCCGTGCTTCGTTCCCCTCTTAAACCCCACCTCTCTTTCTATCTCTCTCTCTCTCTCTTTCTTTCTCTCTCTATGTCTTCCCGGCAGACTCCTCGCCACTACGTAGTCCTGGATACTCCAGAGCGTGGCCGTCGCGCAGAGGAGCGTTACTCTTACTCGTACACTACGGAGAGACAGTCCTCCGCCGCCACTCCCTCCACCTCCTCCTACACTTCGCCCTACTCCTCTCCTGCTCCCCGCTCCTACACCTCTTCCAGCGAAAAGGTCAGCCGTTATTCAGGCGGCAACGATCCTTTGGCCACTTCCTATTCCCAGACCACCGAGAGGAGCTCTCGCTCCTCCGATTATCCGGGCTCTTACCACTCTTCCTATTCTTCCAGCACATCTGGTCGCTTGCCTCACGGCACCACTTACCGCCACTTCTCATACAGAGTTTAAACACGAGAGGGAAATTTCACTCTCTCCCCACCCCATCCCTCTCCTTTCTCTTCTAATGCTTAGAGCTAATTATTCCTGATTATCGACCGTGAATGCTGCAGACGGATCTCGGTTGTCGCCCGCTCGCTCTCCTCCAAACGAGAAAACCGTCGATTTCGGATATTTTCTCAAGGAAAAAAAACACTCTTTGTTAAACACCGATTTGGTCAGAAACACGCACAAATAAGTCCTAAATTTTTATCGAAAACAAATGAATGGCTCCCGCCGTTGTATAACCTGAATATCGAGCCGAATACCCACAAAATCCGTCTGCGAAACTCACGGTCGAAATCTTTTCCGCGTTGCGATTCTTTAGCGGCGTCAGTCAAATAATTTTGCATTTGGGTGTCTATTGCCCTTACCATTAACGTAATTTTGGAAGCATACAGCTCGCGAAGAAGTAATGGCCGCAAAAACCTCGATAACAGCTCTTGCTTTTCGTATGTGACGGAATGGCTCACGTCTAACCGTGAAGATTACTAACGCTTAATTTTTTTTTTGAGGTTTTTCTGCCGCTGTATATCTTTGAGTGGAATTTGGAGAGAGGACTGTCGCCGCCGTCCTCCACCTTTGACCCCACACCGGCCGCCTGATTTTTCGCTGCTTTTGTTAGCGCGTACCCGAAACGGGTCGTCGCGTCCGACAAAGGCATCTTTGAGATGGGGCTTGCTTTCTCACTTGAACTTAGGTCCACTCTCGTCGTGGTTGCGATAGATTTAGATGCTTTTGTTTACTTAGTTAGTGTTTATCAGCGCGATAACTAAGCAAATAGGATATCTGTATACGTTGTTCTCAAAGCTCTGCGAAATCAATTCTCTTCTCACCTCGTTAAGATCGGGGGATTATATCATAAAAGTAACAGCAAATCGGGTCGATACATTGACCTTGATTTAATGTTCTGACACATTCGACATGAATTGGTTCAGTATTCTTAACAAAGTTTTAATTTTTTGCTAACTTGCGAGAATAATATATTTATATATATATATAGGAAGAATTATAAGAACGATGAGATTTTAACATAAGAAATTAATTTAAGGGAATAATATATGTCTTGTCCCTCTACCGAAAGCTTAACATTAATAACCGTCCAAGTTTGATCTAACTATTAACCACAATATGTAAATATTTTCATTTCAAAGGGAGCACATAATCGTATGAGAGGGATGGATTCGAATTCTTTCAAAATGGGTATGGAGCGTCGACACAACAGCATCGCCACATAGCTAATCTATTGCTCTGCTAATATAAAAAATTCTATTACTTCTTCAAAACATAGATGACGTCACCACTTTACAACCCTCAAAGAAACAAAAACAAATCTCTTAGAAAACTTAATTTTCCGCATTAGATTTTTCCCCACAAAACTCTTCTTGGTCATTTCCATCTCACCGTATTATCGAATTGTTTATAACCCGAAATGGTTACATATAGTGCGTCACTAATACCGTTCTCTCTCTCTCTCTCTCTCTCTTTCTCTATCCTTTTCTCTTTCTCCCAAATTCCCTCCCTCACTCCCGCTGCTCTCAACTTCCCAACTATGTCTGAAAACGGCGCAATCTTCAAACGTCTTGCGTCGCCATCTCGTTTATGACCTCTATATGACCTTCCTCACCTGACGACCTCCGTTCTCACCGAACGCCATTACACACATTCACGGAACATTGGAATACCGCTCCTTCTATGACTGCCGACTTCGTTTCCGACCGAGGAGATCCCAGCGGTAAGTATTTTATGAATTAATCTCCAATCATATTATTTGTAAAACTGCTTTCGTGCATTATAACAGTCTTTTAAATCAATCTACTGGTCTTTGGCGATGCGAATTCCAAATGACAATGCCACCGCTTATAAAGGAAGCACACGGCCACGTTAAGCCGCTATATTAGCCTTACGGATTATTATTTTTTTTTTTGCGAAATTTTGTGATAATTGCGATTTTTAAAAAATTGAATGCAAATTTGAATGAAACTGTAATTCCTTTTAATATATTTGGAATTGCTTCATGTCTAATCAAGTGAAATTAAAAATAAATATTGTAATCGGTAGAAAAAATGGAAATAAGCCAGTATATTGCTTTCTGCCTAACATTTTACTTGTATATAACTTTTCCACGTTTGGATAATGGTACCCTTTTAATAAATGTTTATAACTGTCAGCTGTTTTAATAAACTTTATGTGATTAATATTCAATCAATTGGTTAACCTCTTTCATTCGTAATAGGTAAATGCACTTTTTCAAAGGAAATGTAAATAGAAAATTAAACACGTCAGTCCGAGCGAACATGATATTAATATTAATTTGTACTTCATTCTTTAAAAAAACTCGCTATATAGCTACTCTCCCTTTGAGTTCCATCGTCCTAAGTGTAGGTGTCGCACTGGAACAATTTAATATGGCGAAGCACTTTTAATTTCAGAACATGTAACCATATAACCAAGATACATAATAATTGCACTGTTTTAGATTAAATCACCAATTAAGGTCAATTAAAACGCTAAAGAATCGTTCCAAAATCCTAATATACGTTTGATCGCACTCAAATGGCGGAGAGTAATAAGCAAGACGTTTCAGTGGCGCTTCAGGTCATTGTACCGAGCGAAAAAAAACCAGCACTCCCTCTCTTTCTAAAAATGCCGGGGAAAACCAAAGAAATTGGGAATTTCTAAAAGGTCCAAGAAACGAATTTTCCTCGCTATCAATGGCCTTTTAAGATCCTGGATGCGCTCGAAAAAGGCTAAATTGAGGAAAGGAGCGCCCCTCGCCCTTCGCTTAAACTGTTTTGTTTCTGTTATCCATCAACGCGCGTCTCGCACGTCATTAAGTGCTATTTTTGGACTTACGCTTTGGCAAGCGTCCATCTTACCATTTTGGACTCGAGGATCTGGTGCGTCTAAGAAACCAATCGAAATCGCACATTCTCGAGGATTTCACGAGTTATGGAAACGGAAGATGAACTGTGTAAATCACTTCTTTCGCTTTTTGCCTATAAAACCGGAGTTAGTTTTCCTTCGGGAATCGAAGACTTTGGCATTTATATTATAATCGTTCTTTTAATGTAGTGGAATTTAATTTCTTATGCTCTGTGGCTAGTTAATTGGCCAAAAGGGAGATTTAGGAAAGATCTTCGAACATGTTATTGGGAAGTTGGTGCTTTTTGGGAATAGAAAACGGCATACCATTCACGGCGAGATGGTCGTATCTGGCAAATACAAGATCTAATCTGAAATTTAATATAAAAAATCATAAACCAGATTAAAATGGAGCGAAATATATTTCCTGAAGTAACCTCATATTCAAAATAATGGAGAATTCTCATAGGAATTAATCAAAACAATAATTCCCTCCTTCATAATAGCTATTTTCAGCAAAATCCCTTTAGCTTCGATTAATTTCTTTCGAAAATGCTTCACGCAGTATTTACACATGTATATGTTTAATGCACGGCTTCTCATCCATCATGCTTTATTTCGCAACCTAAGGTAAATTTGTAGAATTAATCTTTAAATTTAATTAACCGCAATCGTTCTATAGTAGTAAAATATCAAATAAGCTCGACTCAAGAACTGCAATTTAGTAAAAAGAAATTTTACTGATGAATTTGTTAAAAATGCGAATCTTCTCTCAGAAACCTACGGTTGAAATTTTTACATGAAATAATTTTTCGTGTATATTCTAAACTGTGAATCAAATATTCATATGAGAATTTAGTAATAGTAAATTTTGTAAAAGGGCATAATTTAAAGTGTGCATAGAAATTGGATATTAAATTCAAAAACTCATGTTGCTTATATTCTCCCAGTTTAATAATGCATGAAAATCGCTAGACACACAATAAAGGGCAGCATTTCTTTAAAATAAATTTAACAAATAAAATTATAATAGTTTATTTGGCACAACTCATTATCTGGCATATTGTATTCTAGCGTGATTAATATTCTTCCATAACGCCGCCAGAAATTTAATTTCGCAATGGAACTCCTAAAGGTTTTCATTTGACCAGATGACGTCATATTTCAATTACGTGCGGTCTACTTTAATTCCGCTGATGTAAGTATTGGCTAATAATGCCCGTCTTACTGCGACTATGAGTCGGCTAGAGAATATTTGGCTCCCATCACAGCGAATGAGTCGTCAACAAATCCTTAAATTAGTTAGCGAATTACTTTGAAATGCCAATAAAGAGTTTTCGAAATCTATAACAGTATATATTCTTTGTGAACTTAAAATGAACCCTCGGGTGAATTTCCATGATATAATAAACGGAATTTATATTGCATTGGATTAAAGCAAGTAAACGTATTTCAAGATACTTTTTTACATTTTATTTATTAAAATAGTTTCTGAGAGGAAGATTTATGATGGTAGCATATGATTTAAAATCGGCTTTTAAATATCGTTCATATAAAATATGGATTTACATTTGAACAAAGACATTTGCTTGAAATTTGTGTCAATTTTGCTAATATCGTGAATTTCGTAAATTATCTCTTGCGGGTTCGCACTTCATTTTTAAAAAACTCCAAGCGACTTTGATTTTCTTTTATAAAATATTTATTTTCATTAGTAAATTTTGCTTTCGCATGCAGAAAGTACAAAAATAATTTAGCTCCAGATAATGCCTTAAAATTGAATTGCAGTTTGTTACGCTTAAGATTTAGTTAACTATTTTTAATGGCAACTCTCATGAATGGCGAATGACACGCACATAATATCGACCAATCCCCAACCACCAGTACTACCACCACCGCTCCATCCCATACCTGGCGCATGCCAGACTCACCACGGTTGGACCGCCACTTAGATCGACCCGAGTTCGACCCTCGGTTCTTGTGGCCGAGATAGACCGGATCTACCACCGTGCCCGGCCTTGCATCTCGTACCAACCGACCGAGGACTACCTCAACTCGAGGTCTATAGTGGTAAGTGCAGACAGCGATCTCCAAGAATAATGTAATCGCTGGATATCTGAGGATGCATCTGTTTAATGAGTGAATTTAGGTGGAGCGTGATTAAATATCGAGGAGAATTATTGGAGAAGTAAACGTTGGTATTGTATTTATCACATTCTTCATTTTTACGTGCTTCGAGATATTGTACTTATTTTTTTAGAAATTAAATTTTGAAAAATTGTCACCTTCTTGTTTACTACCATGCTACCGGACTATAGGAAAAAAAATTAATTTCTCAATGCCAAAGCGGGATTTTATTAATCAAATTATGTGTTGTCAGCACATGCGACAATTTCTACAGTTACACTACCAAACCAATTTATACAAATGAATCCATTATGGTACACCGACGACGAAACTCAAAACATTTTTTCAATCTTATCTAATTGGTAATTTTCATGTCTCCCTTTTTCTGTTCCTTTTTGACGATTTGTGATGTCCTTGTGGCAGAATATTTGTGGGTCCATTTTGTGTTTTTTTTGTTTTTTGTGAGAAGGTTACGTTTTGATTTTGATTTCGCATTACAGGGTGAAAATAAAAAAAAGGTTTTTCATCGCCACAGTCTCTTTCAGACCGTCACCCAGGCTAGATAACCATTTAATAATTCTCACGTTTCGCTCTTTGCATTCCTCCATCCACCATTTTGCAGTCCTTCGACGACGAGACGCGCTCCATTCGGGCGCATACGAACGCTCTCTTGAAACGCATTCACGAGCCACTGCCGCCACGCAACAGGAAGCCACTACTCAATATCGCTCCAAGGTGAGTGCTCTCGAATTTAATAAAGCCCTAAGGAATGTGGTCGATTACAATGAATATTTGGATGTTTCAAACCAGGGTTTGGCAAAAAAACTCTGTTATTCGGAGCACAAAACAATTATGAGAGAACGATCCTTGGAATTTAGCGACAGCTTCACAATCTTGTCATAATATGGTATTTTTATAGTTTATGCCAGGGGCGGTCCGAGAAATTTTGGCGCCCCGGGCGAGATAGCATTCCGGCGCCTCCTCTGTAAATGCTTGTTGAGACATTTTTGAAGTAGATAGGTACATGTTAATTTATTCATCGCTATGTAAAAATTATTAATAATGAAAAAATATAATGGATAACATGAACATTATAGCCTGTTACGCGACATAAATTGGTATCCAGTATTTATCTACTTGCAAGTAATGCGTAGATACATGATCGGTATAGCGCCCCCAAGACTTTGGCGCCCTTGGCAGTCGCCCTGCTCGTCCGTACCTTGGGCCGGCCCTGGTTTATGCTCAAGTTTTTCTCCCAAAACTTGTTTCGAAATAAGTTTTTCTTCAATATTATACGGAACAGAATAGACTCTTGTACGGCACTTTGAACTTCTAAGGTGTTCCGACACGCAAAAACTTGGCGCCTCATTTAGTGAAATGGATCCTCTAAACCTGTTTTAGTATTATTATTATGGAGCTGTTTTATTTTATGATGTACTAGTTACTGCTATACGCGTATTGGAAAAATTACGTTGATGCAAGCAGTTGATTATATTGTTCTTATTCTATTTCTTGATTTAGTTCTTGTAATAGAAAATGTTATGAGAAAACAGACTGGGACGTATTAATGGTACCATATGCCCTTTCCCCTCCTTCCCACCACATCCTTATATAACCTTAATCCAACACTATAAACCTAGACTTGGACCCTGAGCGAACGTCTAATCCTTTCTTTAACTCGTCACTCTAAACGAACCAGTGATATTAATGAAATAAAATATTTTCCATTCTTCAGTACATTAAGCGTCATTATTTAAAAATACTTTTGGTCTTCGAATTACTAATAAATTGGACAAATGTTGCCGTTCCTGGAGATTTGATTTAGAGTAACTTAAAGATCACACAGAAATTTATATCTAACCGCATATAGTATGTCGTTTTTCTCTTACATCACTCTGGTTCATATAATAAATATTTCTTCTGAATTTAAATTTATTTGAAAAATTATTAGTTATATTTTCATATTAAGTTCCAGTTAAGAGAATAAATGAGAAATTATCCAGGCTAGGGTTTCATAGGGTCATCAGACTTATCTATGTGGATACATAGTGTTTTAAAGTGACAAGATTTCCAAAAGCTCAATGCTGTACAAAATGAAAACAAGTTAGGAAAGTGTACAACATATCACAAATGGGCGCGTTTCGTGCAATGGAGTATTAGAAAGCAATTATATACCTGTACGTAAGGGAAATAGCGTTTTAAAGTTCTTTTCTTCATCATAAATAATCCATTTTCTTCCTATTTAATAATATTATATACACACGTAAGGAAATTAAACGTTTGTTCATGTTAGCAACAATGAAGTAACCATGAAAGAAATTTTGTTCCAGTCGAATTAAGACATTCTCATTTGATTTTCTCGGTAACGGCTACACCTACGATAAAAATGTACAGGAAAGGAAATACTCTACTTTACCAGTTCTACAACTTTTATTTGAAAAATATTTTGTTATGAGCAATACTTTACGAGATATGACGAAAATTTAATTTTTTGTCCTCAGTAAAGTGGTACCCCTGATTGGCGTACGTGATTCATTTTTGCGATTTTCTTGTTATATTTGATTGAAAATCCTTAATATCAAATTTCATAAAAATCCGTTCGGCAGAAGCCGAGAACGAACATGCGGACGGACGGACCGACGATGTAAACGAAACGCGCCTAAAAAACATACAAAATACAATACGTATTTTTGAATCCGTATTTTTAACAAAATAACAACTTTTAGATAATACATCAATATTGAATTATTAAAACAACAATGTTAACGATGATAATAAAATCCTATTTTTTATTAATCATATACTAATTCTCTAAAGTCATACCCTCCTCGCGGTGCGTTTGATGTTATTTTTCTAAAAACAAACAAATACGAAATAAAATTGGAAAAAATCATGTAATTAACAGTAACATAAATTAATTTAATTTTCCAATTACTTCACTTACTTTTTGAAACTTGTGACGATGACTTGAGAAAACTATAAAACTTTGCAGGTGCTTTGCAGACTGTGACAGGTGACATATGCTTAAACCACAGAAACCAGCTACAACCATAGATTTTTCTAAAGTGGTATGAGTGATACATTCATTTTGACAAAAAACCATGGATGCAGTAATAAAACTATACCATAAAGTAAAGAGCACATATAAAGCTACAACCACACCACGGAAGACAAATTATTGTTCTGCGTTTAAGTACTTTTTTATATTGCTGACATAAATAATAAAAACATTATTGCAATTATTATCAATTTTGGCGGGCAAATTTTTAAAATGCTGTACGTTTTGCTGTACACTTTCCAATGCTGTACAATACAGCATAATGCTGTACGTCTGGTCACTTTATAGTGTTTCCATTGCTGTGTAAAATTAAGTACATATATGGCGCCCAAATGTATATATTTCTGTATCAAAATATGGGAAAAAAGAGAGAATTTCTAAGTTGTCAATCAGTGGTTGAAAGGGATGAGAAGGGTCAGTGGGCACATAATATACTTATCGGTGTGGGCGCCCACGTTTGTTGTTGAAGTTTTCGGGCATTCGTCTTCTTCAGCCAATGATAAACTAAGATTGAGTGTCTTAATGGAAGTAGGATGTTCTTCTGAATGGGGAATGATCGGGGAAATGGGGAAAAGGGGTTATTTGGAGCAAAGAAAGTTCAGGATAAAAAGAGAACGAAGGATATCAATATGGGCCAGTTCCCATTCCCATTTTAATTTTTCTCCTCACATGTGCGCAATATATATATATATATATATATATATATATATATTGTTTGACCGGGACTTATGCTCCCTCCAATATATGATGACGAAGGCTTCTTCCTCAGCTATGATGTGGACCCCCCGATGCGCATCACCTCGGACGCTTACATCCAGAGGATGCTGGGACCCTTGAGGAGCGTGCATAACGACGTGGAGACCATGTCATACTATCCGGAGCCGTCCAGGCAGTACATCGGTGAGACAGAGCGGTCGGCGAGGGCAAGGCTTAACACCGCAACCGCCGCAGCTAATATCAACGCTCAGCTCGTGTTTGATTTGTATCAATAAATCGAAATTGAATAGGGAAGGCCAATCTCTAGCTCCGAGGATAGGAGAGAAACGAACTCGGACCGGTTGTTAATGGGGTTCCCTTTTACGAATTTAACGAATACGCGACTTTATCTCTCTCTCTCTTTTATATATATATATATGCAACAATTAAGTGATGCATGTATCAGTGTTTCGATAGTGGCTATTTCAGAAATTTTAATAATGGGAATTATTAAAAAATGAGAGTACTTGTATTTGGGCGTTTTCTCTTTATTTTCATATCCATCCCAATGACATTTCCGTGCATATGGTCGAGAATTGTTCTTATAGAGTGATTTAAATACTTAATTTTAAATGGATCGCAGAATTGAGTAGGTGGTTTCACCACTTGGCCTCCTCGTTCATTTCTGTTTTCATAGTCCCATTATCCAACTACGCTGCCATCTTCCTTTTGTTCTCCTACTTTCGCGTTCAAATCACACATGGCAACTTCTAACTTCCTTTGTCATTCAATTCTCCAATTTCTGAACATATCCTGGGTCTGCCAATAAAAAAACCGTATATTTTATGCTATAATGCCTTTATTTGTAGAACAATTTTAGTTTAATTTGTACACGTTAATATATGTTTCACTATCATTCTTAAGTGAAAATTTGAAACCCATATCTGCACTAATTTAAGAATACCAGGAAAACAAATAATGGGTTATACAATTTGTGTGAACAAGGGGATTTGACTTAATTACAAATTAACGCAATGTTATCATCAGGTTCATGAATCCATATAAAAGCATATTTTAACGTATAAAATTACATTTGAATTGCTTTACAACTATAGATTTTATAGCATATAGCACAGGGTTTCCTATTTAGATGGCATACACTATCTACCTATACACACACACACACATCTATAGTGGTGGGTCAACAGTTAAACGGTAATGAATCGCTGGAAAAGGGAAAATTTTCTTTTTAGCATCTCTCAACTGCTAATATTTTCTAAAATCAAAAATTTCTAATTTAATTTTTATGGTTGATATAACTTTTATTTTATAAGGAATCACAAAACTGTTACACCATGTTATACTATGATACATAAAAAATATAAGGAAAACAGGCGCACATTTAAAAAAATGTTTATTTTCATAAGCATGCTATCATAACGGAATACAATGTCATTTAGCAAATTTGTGATGGATATAATTAAACATTTTGAATAAGTTGACAGTTACATATCTAAACTAAATTTAGTTTATTTTTATATTCAACAAATTAGAAATAATATAGAAAATTTATTGAAATTCTTGATACTAGAATACAGGTTTCTCTCGCTTTATGCGAGTTCGGTTTATACGAATTCACTGTTTTGCGGAAACATTTCTCCTAGCCGAATTTTGCTTTGTGCGCTTTACATTCGCTCTTATCATTCAATTTCTGTTTCTCGCGTTAATATATAAAAATAATATTCATTTGCATATACTATTACTTACATGATTTTAAATGATTTATTTATACACTTTTTCCTAGGACGAATGCTAAAAAAGTTAAAATAATAAATAACGTATAAAATAAGACTGGTGAAAAGGTAGCTCAATAAAAGACGATGCGATGCGAAGAGAAAAATACTCAGGTCGTTGCCATATTCGTTGACTTCAGAGAGTCTGAAGTAGAAATGAAGAATACATAATCAAAGAACATGGATATGGCATGGAAGAATTCTTCATTAGTACTTAAAATCTCACACAAATGGCAATTGTTATGGACCGTTCAAGCGCAGTTTAGAAAATCTCCTCGCGCCATGCAAGCAAGTGTATAGGCAAATACAATGTATTCACAGTCTTGGAAGAGGATTAACGGTATTTGTGGAACGTATCCCTATCTCGTACATATAAATATTGGTTCTCTTTATGCGAATGCGTTTTATGCGCCCCTTTATTGCAACGCAGCCCCCTCATAAAGCGAGGGAAACCTTCTAGCTTGAGTTGAAACTGTTCATTAAAATGGATTAAAATACCACAGCTTATACACCTACTAATTAAATTGGAACGCCGACTGAATGGGAGGAGGATTATCATTTGCGATTTTAATTTATAGGGGCAATTTTTAATATAACTAAAAATGTATTCCATAAAGATATATTTTGAAAGAGGTGTTTCTTTCACGAAAGATTTAATTAACGGTTACACACGTAGGATAAGAGACTGCTTCTCCGGCACACGATCACACGAACTCGCATGCTGAAGGTAAGGATAAGCGCGAAAATTTAATGTGTGGCATTTGAAAAAATATTCCATTAAAAACCATTTTTTCACCAAACTACCAACACAAACAACTCTCATGCGAGCCAGACGTTTAATTAAAACTATAGCATATCGTCAAAAACATTATTTAGAGAAAGGATAAAACAATTGTAGCAATGAAAACAAACGAGGGATGAGTTATAAACAATGCCTTAAAGAGATAAATTCGGAGGGAAAGAGAGTATGTATGTCCACGGCCGTCCTTCTTGCCGCCATCTTAGGCAAGGGTCACCTGGCGTGCATGAGCTTCGCCGGGGGTAGAGCCATCTCCAAGAGGAGGAACCTAGCGTGGAGGGATGACGAGGACCGCCGTATCAAGGACGAGGTCAATTTCCTCTCTCACTATGACAGGATGCGAACCGCGGCCTATGCACCCAACGTCCCCGAGGGATATGCCGCGGATGCAACGGGAGGTAAGAGTCTCCACTCCATTCCCTTCTTCCTCCTCTTCACGAAGATTCGCGTCTCGTCGACGGTCAACGAATGCGTCGAAATAATTTCCAACATTCTCAGAGACGAGAATATTTGAGTGCCGCTGTGCTAAACGAAAGAAACCGATTGAAATTTCTTCGCAGTTTTGTTATGCGCCGTGAAAAGAAGGCGGCGTTGGGAATTCATTGGTTTTTCAGGACTGACAGTTTAACTGCAATTTATTTTTTACCGGAAACAATTTCTAAAGCATATCGTGATTTCAGATTTTTAATTGGCGTAGTTTTCGTAGTTGTTTTAAGTTGTCTTTATGATGATATTCCATTGATGAAATGCCGACGGCTAAATTAGGCGAACATAATGGGATAATATACGGAAAAGGGTTCGCAAATATTTATTAATAAATTTATCGTGCATGCATTCGACGATGTTCGTGAAACTTCAATTACATTTCATCGCATTCAGAACTTTAGTGAATAGATATCCATTGCGTTGCTTAAGGAACTTAGGATGAAAACAAGGAAATTTCAAGGATGACTAGTTTCTAAAGGTTAAATTAAGATGTTTTCGAATTTGAAATACCATAAAAATTGGAAAAATCCTAATGTTAATTATATAATCCTAGGGATTCTATATAAATTTGCATAAGCATATATTTTAAGGCAATTGTTTTGCATTGAGGTTCGTACATATTTTTTAATCTTTATGTACGAAATCCAAATAAAATGCTCAAAATTATATCTGAAGCCCCGTAGTAGCTATAGAACCTTTGAAGCACGACTTGTTTGTATTTTCATCCGAGTTTACGTAGAATTCATTTCTCTTCTTAGAAATCTGTTTCCCTTAAAATCTTTTTTCATCTACTGCTACTAACTTTTCAGAACCCAATGAGTGTTCCGTATCAAGTAAAGTGTGATTGTACATATGAAGTGTATTTGGTAGTGAACTTTTACGGTACTTAACTCATTTGCAGTAGAAATATTGTGAGACCATATATTTTGTCATGTAATTTTGTGTTATTGTTGTTGTCGGTCCTTAAATGCAATGGGAGAGAGTAATGTTTCAACTTTCGCTCTGGCGACAATATCGGTGGATTTTTAATACACCGATAGAAAATTATCTAGGTATCAAAGTCAACTAACATTTGATTTGAACAGAAGGTTATATATCCAATTAATGATGAAAATCGTGATTAAATGATCCCATTTATGCATAATCATCTAATCAATGTGATTCTAGAAAATATTTTAAATGGAATCAAATGAAGAATTGCTCACTTAGATTTACTTTGTCCCCAATTTTTTGTCGTTTTTAATTACAGCTTTAAATTGCATTGGATTGGGTTACTTTTAAACAAAATAAATTGCATTCGATACATTTTCATGCGCTTAATGGGCTGAGACTTTACTCTTCCGATGACATTTTTGGACTTTTCTCATTTGTGTTTTTTCCCGAGTTTGCTTTAATGTGCCGTCTTCGTTCCTTCTCCTTTGCAGGATCTGAGGAAAATGCCTAAAGCACTGTTCGCGCGTGAATTTCATTTGCTCATTGTGCGTGTGCGTGTGTGTGGTGCGTGTTTGTGACAACCAACGTGCGTTGGTCGATACGACTTATGAGTACCCTTTCCTCAACCCCTCTCTCCTCACACACATCTCCTAACCATTTTCCATCCTGCTCCCTTCCAAAGCCTGCTATAATGCCAATTCCCTCGATTTCCCTTTTACACATACACACAAACATGATGTCTCTGATTTTATAAATATGGACTCTCTTTTATAATATCCAAATTATTGATCTGCTTTACGGAGGAATATAAAATAAAGTTTTTAAACTAAAAAATTCACAGCCATTCCAGGATGGCTGAAGATGGTGAAAGCTCTCTTGTCCGTGGAAATAACGAAGCATTTATTTTTGCGCGCAAGATTAAAGCTCGAAATCGTCAAAAGTTATATCTCATAAGAACAATATTTGTTCATAATTTGAAAACAAGTGGAATTTTTGAGCTCTTACTAGCTGAAGCCACTCTGGTTGGGTTGGGTTGTGTTTTAATCAGAAAAAAAGAAAACTTCCTTCTGCTACTCAAACACATAAACATCCCTGCATTCGATCACTTGGTTTGGTGACGAATCGGACGCTATACTCTGCCTGTGAATTGTACTAATTACTTGAGAACGACGTCTGTGCGTTCTTCAGAAAGAATGATTGGTAACGAACAGCACGAACCCTCTTTCGTTACAGACGCCTCTTCTCTCACCTATCGCAATAATAGTATTGCTTTAAGGATAAAATGCACATTTTAGCTCTCACTAACAGCAGAAATTCACAATAATATGGCAACTGTCCTTTTAGTAAAAGGCAGGCAAATGATAGTATTCATACGTGTAAATAAGCATTTGTGGTGAAAATTGCATGGAAAATAGTTTGATATAAATCCTCTCTCGACAATATTAACTATTTGACTGCCATCCAAATATGGCAGCATATATTCTTATCAAAACATACCTTTTCTTTTACTCCCCTTTATTTGTAGTAAAGCCAGTGTTTTTAATTTTAATTTTGAGCATATAGTTTTGGGCGCATTTTTTACTCATCGGGTGTACACATAGATATTATACGATTTGTATTTTATTTGTGTTTACATTTGGAATATAATTGCACGTTTAATCAATTCCACTCCATCTAGGTGGAAACCGCCATAAGTTTCCACAATTGAAGAGGCGGCACAGAAAATATATTTTATGATTGATTGACTAATGCGCTATAAATGCAATAAGCATCGATAAAAATCCACTAATGCGATTTTTTATATTTTTTAACTTCTGTAAAACTTAATTTTTGTTTTTTTCTTCAAAAATTAGAAATGGTGAATAGTTGTTTCAAGCTGCACATCAATCTCCGAATGGTTACTTTCATGGAGCAGTTCTTTTTGTATACTATAACATACTAAATTCCAATTGTTTTTTAAAATATTACTGAGATTCTACTGATATGTTTAAGTGTGGCTTGTAGAAAAATTCCGTGTGAGTGACCACTGTACTCAGTTACCCAAAATCAGTCCAAAAAAACATTAGTTGATCATCCAGTTTCCGGGTAGAAAATGGTCGTTCAAAATCTAATATAAACTAAGAAGTTTTATACAGCAAAACGTCTGATTTCAAAACTATTAAATCGTTACACTATGACCCTGAATAAATATGACTCACAATAATGCCACATTTTTGCTATGATAAGCATTAACATTGAAAGTAAATATAAAAATCTGGGCCGAAGTTTACATTATAATTCTACGATGTTTACGTATTATTCTTAAAACTTGAGCCACTAGAATCGGAAGTTTAAAAAAATTAAATTTTTATATTCAATATTACCTACATTTCTATTCTATTTATAATATTTTTATTTAGTTTTTAACTCTTAGCTCAATTTTTATAATTTAAAAAACTTTCATAGACTTTCTATAGCAAATGAATAATTAAATCATCATTGCCAGAGATCATAATTAAGTACCAGACACCTAACAATATCACTCAGAAACTAATCAGCCATAAAATATAATAATTTTAGCCGTAGCATAATTGTAGCAACGAAGAAAATCACTATAAATGTACTATATTTAAATCATATCAGGTGATAATGAATATGTAGCAGTAGCATTTTAGTAAACTTAATGGTCTTAAAAGACTAATTTCACGAATAAGCACCACACTGTTCTTAAAAAATAAAATTATTGAGAGTGCGAGAGCGAAGATTGGGGAAGCGTCATTTGTGACAAGGCCTGTGCGGGAAGTCCTTTCAACATATTCAACAACTAAGTGTCAGTAAGTACTCAAAATTGATAATATTGATAAATAAAATCGTTAACTAAAAACGAATTAATTAAAATTACAAGCATTTCAACGTGACGACAACTTTTAACGAATTAATGATCCTGCCAACAGAACTTCCAAAGAAACTGATGTCTCAAATGAGTTAATATTTCTGTTTAATCATTTATATAAAATAAATTTGCATTAGAGATACAGAATCTAAGAAGCACTATTTTCAACTTAATAGCAATAAAGTACGTCATCTATACCAAAAGCATTTTTTCAGAAACCTATTTAAATGTTACTTATCAAGTAGGGCAAGAAACTCAATTACTGGTATCAGTGAGCCGGAAGGATTCTGTTGGCATTACGAATGGAGCATTTATAATTACTTGAAGGACTATTGAATTAATCCAAAGGTATCTTCTTTCTCATATGCCTCTTATTATCATATTGGCTGTTCTTGATGAAATAATTATCGAATCTAAAAGTTACGTTTGAAGGCAAAATGGCACATATGCACTGCTAATAAAGAGCTTTCTGAATAGTATACTGATGAATAAAGTCATAGGATACCTTTAAATTAATGGTGCCAGAGTAATAACAACATTTTGTTTATAATCCAGAGTAATATGCAATTACTTAACAGTATTAACAAATGATGGTGTACATTAAAATTTACTAAAATTAG
The DNA here is from genome assembly GCA_036926305.1 of Uropetala carovei. Lineage (NCBI taxonomy): Eukaryota > Metazoa > Arthropoda > Insecta > Odonata > Petaluridae > Uropetala > Uropetala carovei. Next base: position 1,359,835 of record JAXCHB010000004.1, read on the forward strand.
GAATTAATATTTCAAGCCATAATGTTAATATAAAATTCTAAGCATGTATTATAATGTTAGAAATGAATGCGTTATATTTTTTGTTTAGTAAAAATAAATTGCTCTTGCATGGATGCAAGTTACAGAACTTTAATAAATGATTTAAAAGTATTGATTTCTTTCGATTTAGCTGTCTAAAATGAATTTTTCTTTGAATCCATTGTTTAAAACATCAATTTAGTAATTATTGTAGAAGCCAACCCTTGATATAACTTATGGGAACTGACTTTTTACCTTCTTTCAAAAAAACACCAAATGTTTTAATAGACCAAATGTAATGTGCTTTAGAATAGTTAAAGTAATGGAAACTTATCATTTTTGCATTTGTAGATTAGTTATTATATGATTGCATAACATTTTTATTAGTTCTTAACAGCTAAGAAATAATTTTAAAATCTGATTGTGAATCATTTTGAGAGATATTTTTTGAATACATCTAAAATTATTGCCCTTACCTTCTCTAAGGGTTTCTAGTCATGATTCATTTCTCACTTCCAGTTAGCTGTGCTATGTAGTTGTTTGAAGTAAACTGTTTGTTAACAGTGAAATTAAATTTAAAATGTATTTTATGGCGATGTGGAAAACCCTTTCATTTGTTAATAGTTGATTAAACGATAAAAACAGAACAATCAAACAAGATGTAATATTTATTTTCCATATTTTAAAAGGAATCCATTATTTCAGGTCTTTACTATCTCTCTCATTCTCTCAACCGCTATTCATCGAGGAACTCTGGAACGAACCTGACAGCTGAATACGTAAGTAAAGAGGATTGGTGCGAACCTCTTAATCCAATAGTTCCATCAAGGACATTTCAGAGGGCGAATTCCTTCAGTGATTAGAAAGACCAAGTTCGGAGGTGTTGCCGTTTGCAATTTTAACTCGCAAATGATCTGAACGAATATCAAATTCACACTTAGCCAGGGTCGGATCCAGAAACTCAGTAGCGCACACAGGATTCTTTCAAGGGGGGTCCAAAATATTTGACAAACACAAAGGTTGTATGCAACTTATATCAATGTCGTGTATTGCATTATTAATTATATTTATGTGTAAAACAAAGGGGGCAAACTGTCTCCTATTCCTTAATTTAAAATAACGATGTATATTTCCACAGTTTAAAAAAAAATCACAATTTTCTAGAAGGGGGAGGGGGGGGGGGTTCGAATCCGGTGGACCCCCCCCCATGTGTGCGCCACTGCAGAAACTCCGCATAGGGAGGAGGGCGATTATCTCTTTCCCCTATTGAATCTGCCACTGCCTACGAACCTTTATTCTGAAAATTCCTACTCCTGTCAGAAGCTTTCTTTTCTTTGCCTTATGGACCTAATCTTTGGCGCATCGAATGGAGGTCAATGAGGACATTCCCCTCTTGGATCTGCCGATGAATTTAACAAAGGCTCGAGCGGGTGCCATCCTCTATATCTGCACTTGGAGTGAATAATAAGCTTCGGAGGAGAGACTACCTGTTTGCTGTAGAGTTTTGCGGTCGCCAGGATATTGTAATGAGCGTATTGATCGTAGTGGAAATTTGGTCTAAATCCTAAATCCAATCACAGTTTGTCGAAAGCTCACAAAACCGCCAAGCCAATATGGCCCCAAGTCTAACATGGACTCTTTGTTGTGATTCTTTATCAATTCGATTAGATTTTCTGTTTACATAGTCAGTTTGCATTGGTTCAACTTATCGGAAAGTCAAAAGCAATTGGCCAATGACATTATTTAATCTGGGAAATTGAACTCCAAAAGCAATGATCTGAACCACTTGAATCACTCAGCTACGTGCTATTCCTTAATGGGATTTCAGCAATAAAAATTCGAGTACTACTGCTTTTTTATTGCATTAAAATCGCCGAGGTCTACCATAGGTGTATTCTATGATATCTTGTAGCAGTACACTCTTCAATAAAAGTGTAACGAACGTTCAATGCATTAATGTTCATTTTGGGTACAATTCGCTGATTTTAACCTAAACTACTATTTGGTTCTGTTGTATGCGTTTTGCTTTGATTCAACGTTTTTCCTTCACCTGCAGGTGCCTTCAAAATCCGTCGTAGATGATAAGCACTTCTCATCGAAGGTAGCGAGGGAAGAAATAAAGCAAGAAAGAACAAGAGCCAAGGAGGCGGCGCTAGTCTCAGCCTCCCTCCCGGACAGTGAGGAGAGGGCGAAGAGGAAGAAGCAGAGAGAAGAGGCAGAGGAGGAGGCAAAGAGGGTGGCAGAGGAAGAGGAGCGAGCGAGGAGGATGGAAGAAAGGAGGCGGGAGGCAGAGAAGAAGGAACTGGAGAGGCTAAAGGAGGAGGAGAGGAAGAAGAGGGAGGAAGAGGAGGAGAGGAAGAAGGAAGAGGAGAGGCTGGAGAAGGAGAGGATGGAGAAGGAGAAGCAGGAAAAGGAGAGACTGGAGAAGGAGAGGCTGGAGAAGCAGGAGCAGGAGAGGCTGGAGAAGGAGAAGCAGGAGAGGCTGGAAAAAGAGAGGCTAGAACAAGAGAGGCTGGAACAAGAGAGGCTAGAACAAGAGAGGCTGGAAAAAGAGATGCAGGCGGAATTGGAAAGGCAAGCAGAACTAGAGAGACAGGAGAAGGAAAAGGAGGCGGAACTGGAGAGACAGGCCGAGTTGGAGAGGCAGGCTCAGGAGGCTGAGGCTGCCGCAGCGGCGGCCGAAGCAGAGAAGGTCGAAGAAGCGGAGGTGGTAACAGCGGAGGCAGAAACGGAAGAAGTGCCGGAGGCAACCGAAGAGGCCACCGAAAAGGCGGAAGGTCAAGAGGAGAAAGTGAGCGAAGAAGAGAAGCAGGAAGTCGGAGAAGACGAGATAACGACGGAGCCGGTGATCGAGGAGCCGACCTCTCCGGAAGAAAGGCCCACCAACGGCGTGGCAGACGGAGGCCCCACGTTCGAGGAGGTCCCGGAGACCACCGCAGCAGACGAAGACACTGCGGCGCGTAAGTTGGAGCAACTCAGGCAAGATTCGACTGCTGCTGAAGAAGAGGCCGACGAAGCGAACCACGTGGGGGAGTGAAGGGTGCTCCGCGGGATTTGAGCCACGTGATGGCTGAACGGGGAACCACTTCAGCACCCGTCACCATCTGCGGTGGGGCCAATATTTGAAAAAATTAAACACGAATGCGGTCAGGAGCTTCGTTTCATCTATTCAGACGGAACCTAAATTACATCACTATTTGAAGCAAAAATATCAGTTATGTTTCGAAAAGACTAAGAATATGACAGCATACAGCAAGAATTTCATTTGTTTTTTATTCCATCTTTAAGCCACCATCTTTCGTTTTTGGTCCTACCGTACACATAAGTGGCTGATTTAAATTGTGAAGTGAATATCCCTGTTCTGTATATTATCAATTGAGAGCCGTCCACTTATAGACGTGTTCGTCCGTTGTTGTTGCGCATGATTGAGGATGCCAGTCACTGGCAAATGGGAAGGAGTTCCCCAGCCTCTATACTCCTGGCTTAAATTCAAGATATTGTCGATGAATGTGACCTGCATGAAAATGGTCTGGAGCGCCTTGTTGTTTAATTGTTATGCACTTTATGTACCTATTGGATAATTGTTTCTTTCGTAACAGTTGATTACTTATTCGATGGAAATCAGCATCATATTAAACTTTTTATACTTCTGTTTAGTAGGTTATTTATTATTGTTACACAGAGCACACAGATTTATATAACTGCACGCCTCTTGCACTCAGTGATTATGGAATGTCCATCTTGTCAGGAGTCATGCTTAAAATGCCTTCTCTGCTATACTTCCATATTTTTACGTTTTCCTGAGAAAGGAACCAAGTTTCATCAGCTGCTTTTTCGAGATAGCAAAAAAGTTTTGATGAAAAATATTGTTCCTTTGTATGCATCTTGGGACTAATAATATTTTAATATTTTTTGTCCTTTATATTCAATCCAGCATATTAATATTCTGCCTATCATTGATTTACAATTGCATATCCTTTCATCTAAGGAAATATTGCAGAAATGTGGTCGATGCTTCAAATTCAGTGATCCCCATTTGAAACTTTTCTGATTTATCTATGAATTTATTATGCTATTTATGATTCTATTTGTATGATAGCACTGGGAAATAAAACATTTTCAATATTGTAAAACATGATTGGCTTTGATTACTTAATATATCACTAATAGATAATAATAACTTTTATCAATAAAATTTTCTCATAATTAAAGTTGATTATACCTTTCATAACAATGAGGATTTCAACTGCAATCATGAGTTATGCTTTGTTCAAGGTTGACATTATCACAATAACAGCATGATTTCCTTTTTTTCTCTCATAGTTAATGTGGCTGTTTCCATCAGTGTTTCTTCTAATTTGCATATTTATTAAACATGAGTGCCATTAAAATATTTCAGTATGCAATTGAGGTACCTTCTGATCTAATGAAACTTACTTTCCCTCACAATTCAACATAATTACCACGATATAATTATAAATATGCAATTTCATCAATTTCTTTTATGTATGTATTTGGTTTCCAACTAATAATGATTTTATGCATAAAGGATTTATTTTCAATATTAATATAGAGCCCTATGGTTACTGCTATATGCAGAGTCGGCCAAGCACTGAAGGGGGCCTGGTTGTGAATATCAATGGGGGCTCCACGATGTTAATATTTATAGTAATAACGATCTATATACAGAGCCTAGGGTGACCACCTATGGTTGATGATTTTAAGGGACAGACCCTTCAAAAAAGTGAGACTATTACAAATTTTACGGGACTTTTTTAACTTTGAAATTAAGTAATAAAAAAATATTCTTTGAAAGTATATAAAAAATATTTTTTACAAAAAAACCAAACAAAATAAATGCCTAGTAAATAAAAAAAACAAAACGGTTATTCTTGAGAAATCTAAATTACACACAATATTAAGAACATATTCACAAAGAATAGTTTTCATCACTGTAAGAAATAAACTAATTCTCTTCAGATCTTCATTAGTAAGAACGTAATTATTAAAGTCTTTACAAGAAAGATAGTTGCTTTTCACCTGCAGCTCTACTTTTACTGCACTTATGTCAAATCTGTTTCTATTGCCATTCCATGTATTATGATATAAAGAAAATATTCTTTCTACAAGAGCATTAGATCTTAGTACTGACTTAATAAATTGCATCAGCTTACAAAATTATTTTTTCGCAAGATTTTAATATCCCATTCCATTTATCTAGGAGATGAAATATCGTTTGTAACTTCTCATAAACGTGGGTTCATTTCTGTAAACTATTTATACATTATATATATTCAGTGCTCAAAATGAAAAATATTACGAAACAGAATGCTTGGGAGGAAAATATTATAATTGCCTACATATTTGATACGTGTCTGGTTTCGTTCCGGCTCATTCTGAACACTGCATTTATTACAGGACATGTGGTTATCCTTATTGTATCTGAAATCAATATATCTATTTTCATAAAAGAATACAGGACAAAGCGCATCCTGTATTGATTTCACACAGGATGTGGGACATTTGAGGAAAAATTGATGCCTCGCATCTTCCACATTCTCCCTTTGGCCAGACCTGGCTATAAGGAATGGAAAAAGAGGAAAGAGCCTCATTAAAACTACTAAAACTCAAGGAAGTACAATAAAATCTAGTTAGAGGAAGTTATTCCTCACAAGAGACCAGCCAACACTCCTATTCTCTTAATCACAAGCATTATGGGTTTTGAAGGTTTCCATATCAGGGACCTTTGTACACACATAAATAGTCCACATTTTCCTTGAAAATGGATTACCTAAATATTTATATATTTCATTATAAATGATATGTCATCAGTAGGCCTTGATCAATGTGTACGTACCAAGGATCTCTGACTTGCAGTTACATTTCCGGTAACCAGAGCATTTGCAGTTGAAAATGCATGTTTGGTACCTGGAAGAAGTAATTTTCTCTAAACCATTTTGATTATATGTATTCCATTGGCTTTGTATGATTTTAACAAGACTTTTTCCATTCTTTGTAATTCTTCAGGATTCAATTATTCAAAATGAAAAAAAAAAACTTGGAGCAAGGCAGTCTGATGTTCTCTGGTTAGTAAACAATAATGGACTGACATGAGTGAGTGACCAGAAAATCATAAACCACAAGAAAAATACCATACCTCATCCAATTTTGCTCCTAATTGAAGGAAATTGAAAGTTTATTATTGTCACGTATTGATAAAAATATGAAATAATAATGCAATAGAAAAACATTTTATTTGCAAACATTCTGATCTTTTAAGATGCTCCAGCAGAGCAACTCATATTGTGGCAAAAAGTACTCTGATCTTCTTGACACTATTGTCCATTAAAATATACTGATGAGTAAGATGTCCCTTGAATATTCCAAACAAGTTGCAGTCACTTCAGGACTAACCCCATCTTTAAGAAGATTCTCCCAAAGTTTTCATAGTAAGATAATCAGGAAATTCATTGACAGAAGTGCCTTGTGAAGTAAATATAAACAAATTAAGGTATACAGTAGAACAGTAATGTCCAACAGGGCCAGGTCAAGGGTGTTTGGTGCCCGGGTGCAAAATAATTCTGGGGCACCTCCCTCTCCTCTTCCAAAGTGACTATTTGTCAATCCTGAAAAAAGACCACCACTGTCTCCTACATAAATGTTAGCAAAGATATCTGTTCTTATATTATGAACAACCTCTAATTTAAAAATAATTTATCGATAATGTTTACAGTTAAACTTTGCTATGTTTGTTTAATATTAAGCTTTCAATTGCCAATCGAGTGAATTCCTCAGCTCTTAAAAGTATTTCGAAGAAGGGACAAACTTTTAAATGAATGACAAAAACAAAATACAAATATCTTGATGGGAAACCACCCCTGACTAGTTGGTGCCCAGGTGCCGTGCACCCCTTGCACCCTGGGTTGGCACAGCCCTGATGTCCAATTACCCAAACCAAGTTTTAAATTACTGTATGTTTCTAAACCTTTTCACAGCAGAATTAATTTTAAGATTTCTTTCTCCTTAAGCTGTATATTATTCATGAAAAATGTACAGCTCTTGATGTGCAGTCGGGGAATGTAATCCATGCTCTTCATGACCAATTGTAAAAATAAAATTGTGTTGATAACACTACACAATAAAATGGGTGCGTCACATTTATTTATAATATTTTGTTTATTACATTTTTACAGCAGCATTCTCTTCCCATGCTAAAAGAGCTCTGGATGACCACTCTGCATGAGAATTTATGTTATCAGAAATTCGATTTATGAAGGAAAACTAAATCTTACAAACGTTTGGTTAACTTACATAACTACGCTGACAGTTAAATGGATGAAAATGCAATTTTTATTTAATGTATATTACACTACTGTTATTATTATTTATTACTTGATTTTATCATACAGCAATTTTCTTTCACTGTACAGTATATTTTCATTACAACCAAGAAATTTCCAAAAGAAGATACATTTTAAACAAAGAAATCGGTACTGAATTTCTTAGAGCAATAGTTGTTAACCGTTTCTGATGCCATGGGCTACCTTTAATGAAAGAGATATTACATGGACCAACATTATCTCTAAAACCTTATGATCATTAAAATATTTAAAATAATCTTAATTTATGTGTTATGAAATATTATTAACATGAAGTCAGACATATTGATCTAGGGAGCATATCATAATATGTAAAAGTTGAAAAAACTGTTCTTCCATTTAAAAAAACACCAACTTATTTATTTTAATATATTCCCATTTACAGGAACTAGAACACACCAGAACGGCATTCTGGTCCATTGCATGTGTCGATAATATCATTCCATCTCGTCAAACATTTAGTAATACCATTTTGTTAACTTCATTTAATAGAAATAGGTAATATACAAAAATTTTCTTTAGTTCTCTTCATCATAGTACATAAGGAATAAATCAAAATTTAACTTCATTGTAAATGTTCTATCAGTTATTTTGCATCCACTGCTTCCAGTTCCACTACCAGAATGTGCATTCCGTTTCGTAATACTTTCCATTTCCATCATTATTATAATACATACCTGTACTCACAATCAGTGAGCTGAAGCTGGCTCGTATGAGCCGGTTGTTAATTTTTCTCTGAATTTGCGAGCCGATTGTGAAATTTTTAGAAAATATGAAAATTTATTGATTTTGTCCTTTCAAGTACATTTTGCCCTATCTGACATTCAATTAGCGACAGTGTATGAAATGGAATATATTACGAACAGGACACTTGTTAAGCTATGATATTACTAACATAGAGAGATCTGGTGCACCTGGCATGTAGGCCTCCACTGCCATCCTTATCCAAATTTTCTCACCTTTTTTTTTCTTTTAGCGAGTCGGCTCTTAATTTTATTCCAGTTCATCACTGCCTGTACTGTACAGTAATACTACAGTAATTGGTAGGGTAGGCTTGATGGTACAAATGTACCAGACCCTGCACTTAAAAATCCCCTGCGCTCTCTAAAAAATATTTGTCATACTTAAGTACACGCATTTTTAAAGAAAATCTGAAAAAATATCGGTGTCAAATGAGACAGGCTGCTTTATTTATTAAAATTTACTATTATAAATGTTTGACGCGTAAGAGGCACACACATTTTGCACCGGGCTCCGTGATTTTCCTAGCCAGCTCATGTAATCGGGTATTTTTCAATATAAATTCCTTGTTCTCTTCCAAATTACGTGTTCACTTGTTCACCAGAGCTCACCCAAATTACTAGCAAAACTTTAAACTGAAATTTCTTTCTCATAGCAAATTTAGGAAAAATGTATTATTATTTTAAAATAGTCAGTTAACTGGATTTCCTGATAACTGGATTCTGGATAAAAGGTTCTATACTGTATATGCTAAATAAAACCATGATTCTCACTCTTTTTTGCTCAGAATGATTTGTCAACAATAAAGATTTTTTTTATTTTAAAATGTCTTTTATTTACCATTCAAATAAAACACTTCAGAATTCAATTTACATGATCTATATGTCCATTCTGATATTAACGCGATCCCTGAGTCTGAATGTTTGAACACAATTATTCAAATCTTGATCTAAAATTGAACAGAAATAGTTGCAAAGTTGAATTTATCTCAAGTATGTTTCAGTGTTTTCTTTTCATTTCTTTAACTGCAGATAATCCTGCTTTGAACAGGTAGGATGAAAAGAACAGTATAATTATTCATAATATGAAGAGAATTTTTTCGATTTTGAGCAAGGTGGCCTACAATTCGTGATAGTCCTAAAAAAAACTATTCCCAAAACAATCAGGAACTGTTTTTAATTTATTGATTACTGGTCAATAGATGCGGATTGCCTCTTAAGTGCTTGCCAACCACCAATGGTTCATGGACCACAGGTTAAGATATACTGCTTTAGAGCAGTGGTTCTCAAAGTGTGGTCTGTGAAAGTCCTCCAGGTGACCTGCAGGCTGGTCCAAATGCAAGTTAATGATACACAATGCCGAGGCTATACTAGGGAACAGACAAGAACCTTAATCTCCAATACTCGTGTGACTTGTAACAATAGTGATAAGGATAAATATACCATTTTAAATTAATTCATTTGTGTAGCTCACCTGATTAGTCTTAAAGCAATTAATGTTGAACAAAACAAATCAAATTCATACCACCAAAATTAACTAACTTCTTCGCAGCATAAAATCTCAGTGGATGCAATGAAATGTCCTATCCATTTCACTGTTCTTACTCCCCTCTTTTGTTTGGGACAATCAAAAATCATTACTCCATTAAAGTTTTAGCAATGACAAGATGGGAGTGAATGGGGTAGGTGGTCTGTGAGGTCTTTTGCCCATCAAAGTGGTCTGAAGACTGAAAAATTTTGAGAACCACTGCCTTAGAGCATATAAAAAATCAAATTTACTTTTTCATAGAATTGTATATATGTTCTATGTGTTACTTATTCAATTTTTGTGGAAGTAGGGGCAGCTGATTTATTATCATACACAGTATTTTAAACAGTAATGCGGATTGTATTAAAATATGCCATATATTTATTGGCTACGGAAATTTATCAAACCATGAGGCGTTTTTAAAAAAATTTTTGTAAAGAATTGTTTACGTTTAGATGGTACCTGAGACTTAAGAAATGGCAACCGTAAGCAGGTCAGAGAAAAATATTTACAAAACCCTCTGCCTATCCAAAATGTGTGTGAAGTCCCACTTCAGGTTGCCACCTCTTCATGTCTCACCCGAAGTCTTTGGGGTTATCGCTCATTCTTTGGGTTACACTTTTGTTTTACCTATATATTTCCTTAGACTGGATCTCAATTCTCACTTGTAAACGATGTTTTGCCATGGGCCAGGGAGGTTTGCAATTGAGTTGAGGTATCTCCTGCCATCTAGCCTTACTCAAACCAATTTCCCATTCAAATACCATATTTACCCAAAAGAAAGACAAGGTTTTTTCCAAAAAAATGTCTGCAAAAAAATTAGAGATCGTCCTAAAATCGAGTACGAAGTTTTATGGGGTAAAAATGCGTGCATTTCAAACACCACACGGAACACCCGGATTTCAAGTATATGTTCATGAAAATGCATTTATTTATGCATACAACAATACATTACATTTAATTAATTACTATAATACATTAAAAATTCATAATCATAGTTATTAAAGTTGCACATAGTACGAAAGAGTACCTCGGGGGGTACTGATGGAAGGGATGTGTTTATGGCTGGTAGGAAATCTGATATGTGCGACAATGTAAACGGTTAAGCAAGGATTGGCGGCCGTATTTTAGGCATCTTGTTACATTTTATAATGTCTATGTATTACAATTTAAAAATCTGCTACCTTTCGATTGGTGTGCCAGCGGCAGATGAAAAAGCGCAAACAGTGTCATTATAAAAACTTCCGGGAATGAAAAAATACGTGTTACGGTAATGCTGGCTGCGTTAGCAGATGGCAAGAAGTTGCCGCCATGTTATTTTAAAAAACAAAACAATGCCTAGGGAACTGCTACCTAAAGGAATAATTGTTAGATGTCAAAGTCAATGCCTGTATCCAGCAATGGGTGTAATATGTGTTAATTTGTGCTAATGCGGTTGTACTAGTGCTGGTAGACTAACATACAGGCTAGACTGATGCAAGTAGACTAATGCATACCATATGCATAACAAACGTGAAAACCAAAATTATCCTAATTCCAAAATGCTATATAGTCTCTCCTAAGGTTTCCAGATAAAGGATACATGACCTGTATTAGAACATATCAGTTATTTATTAAAGATATATTTGATTAAGGATATATATAAAAATGGTAATTATGCATTTATTTGACACTGAGATCCCTTCCACATGACAGAGGTTCTTGTAAGTTTTATTACAAAACCTATTACTTGTAGAAAATATTTACAAAAATAAAGACAAAAGAAATATTTATCATTATGCATTACATTTTGAAGATATAAAATGCATAAAACACTAATATTAATATAACATTTGTTACACATAGTAAGCATTATAAATAGATAAATGCTTTCTAAAATATCACAGTCATATTTTAAGAAATAAGATTTCAACTGAACATAACACGTGACTGATTTCAAAACTAGCCTGTAAAATGAAATTCAGTGTAGATACAACAAGTGCTTGATACAATAATTTCATTAATAAAGTAGTCAGAATTGATGTTTTCTGAAATAAAATTAGGAAAAATTATAAATCTGAAGGGTCACTTACGTTGACAACTAATAGTAGCAATATTATTAAGAAAACTCATAATAGTTTATCTAATGAGTGAAAAACTTACTACAGGCACTCCCCGGGTTACATAAGCCTCGACTTACGTAAACCCATGCGTAAGTGGCCACATAAATTATGTATGAAACAAATTTCGTTATGCTTACGTTAGCAGTTTTCGTAAGCGAGCGTGAACTAAATCTATATGTATGTGCACGGAGAAAGAACATGCGTGGGTTGTAATGCGAAATCCCCACTATGCTACCCAGCCAATGTTGCCATTCTAGTGAATTTTTAGCTGTGTGTATCTAGCGACATTGGGTTTGAATTGCGCCTGAAAAAAGGCCACTGCGACTACCTACTAATCTAGCAAATCGATGTAACAATCTACCTAATTCTAGTGACTGGCTATAATTGCAGCATATATCTGCACTCATATGAATACAATAATAGATTACATTGTTGTTACGTCTGTGTGGCACTGTGGTTTCTCTTCCAATCCCTTCAGTCTTTTTCTGATCGTTGATGCAGGTGCTTGATCTTACGTACTTTAATTTTCAGAGATCGCTTTTTCGAAATAGCTTCGCGTGCCGAATAAAATGTCTTTGGAGGCTGGATCCAGCCCATGGGTCATAGTTTCCCCACCTCTGCTGTACTTTCCGTAGTAATTTCCAACTTACGCAAATTTTGAGTTACGTAATGGGTGCCGGAAAGCATTACGTAACCCACAGAGTGCCTGTATTAGCACATACTTCAAACACACAGAGGGAGAGGGGGGCAATATGAACTACCATTTCCTAATGGTATACCAGCATAAAAAACAGGACTCCAAGTTTGTAATGCATGTGTATTGGATGCATGAGCAGCCCACTAGGTGCACTAGTCACAGTAGTAAAATATTGCGTAAGTGTAGAAAGCTAGTTGTGCTCTGTAAAAACAGTAGTTAGAGATAGTTTAGAATATAGTTTTAGACAAAACCACCTTCAAGACCTTAAACTTATGCATCGTACGAGCAGTTTACAGAGTCTGGCTGTCTGTGTAAAGGCAGAAGTTCAGCACAACCCAGTGGCGTAGCAAGGTGACACCGGGCCCTGGTTCAAGAATTCTTTACCCCCCCCCTCTCCTCCAATATATATTTTTCGGTTATTTTATTTTTTAATGGGAAAATTTTAATAAAATGTTTATTAATAATTCAATTTTTATAAATAAAAATATATTGCAAACATTTTATAATTGTATCATTTAACTGCCCATCATTACATTTGGATTTCTGCATTGCTGGCATACAACTCTTTCTTTTTATTTCACTTAGTTGCCCCACTTTTATGTTTGTACATTTGAAGGGTATGTTTATTCGGGTTTTAAATTACAAATTCGAAGAAATCAATTAACTTTTAAAAACATTAAATTGTTATTGCACTTCAATTGACATCACAAAAGCAAATTATTGATTCTGCCGAGGCCAATCTATAATTAGAATATGAAAAACATTAATTTTAAGCGAATAAATGTTTCTTTTAATCAATCAATAAAAAACAAGTTTCCATGTAGGTTATATTATTACAGAACATTGTTGATTTATTGATCATGGAATACACACGAGATTCCTTTTTGCTATAATTAGATAATACTTTTATAAAAAATATGCCTTACCTTTTGAATTCAGGGCACTGCGCTGTCCTAATCTTAAGCACAGACCAAAATTAAAGGGAGTTCTAGATCACATGAAATAAGTACTTTGATAAGTATTTCACTTTCACCGTACCCTTTGTAACAAACTTCACTATTAACTACTTTTAGATGCACAAAAACTTAGAGGTGTGTCCAATGCACGAGAGCGAAAAGATTTTCAACTCACTAGAGCTGGAGCAGATTTTCAACTGTGATGTGCAATGCTATGGGAACCCAGTGAGAAAAAAAAATTAAAAAATACTTCATTATATACACAGACATCTCGGAGTCAGATAGCCAATAAAGAATTCGTTAAGGGTATATGAGAAATGCAGCACGTGAGCTCAAGAGCTGAAAGAAATATTAAACTGACAAAGCAGTACTATGGGAAGTCGAGGGTAAAATGAGAATATGCCTTAAGGTAAACAAAAACATCTTAGATGTAGTCGAACTAATCTGCAATGAAGATTCGTTGAGGAGCAGCGATACTCGAGTAGGAATGTGATTAATGCCTAAAGATAAGCAAGGAAGAAAAACATCTGGCCCTCTAGAATGGAATTTGAGAGCCGTGCAGCTTAGGTCTCACGACAAAGACAAAAGTGATATTGTATCAGCCAAATCTTTCGTGCCCCACAGTATGGTAACCATTGTTCTATGGGAAGTAAGGAGAAATGGACCATCTCATCAACACCAGTTATTTGCACCAACTGCACCCCTCTCTCCCTGGCCCTCATGTTTATCTAATGTTTTACCCTTCGTAACTTTCATCTTACAAGCGAAAGAAGTTTCATTATCTCTGATTCTTTTCACTGTATTTAGCAGCTCTTGTGGTTTAAAATGACACAAAGGGTAAAATTTTGTATATCTCAACCACGGTCCTTTGGGCCCCCTCGAGCTCCGGGCCCTCGATCGACCGATCCATCGGATCCATGGTCCCTGTGCCACTGGGACAACTACCTTTTACTGAAGCAACAGCAGAAAGAGTCCGACAAGCGTTCGAGCATAGTCCACAAAAGTTGATAAGCACCCGACCCGGGAACTCCAACTTCCTCATCCAACAGTTTGGAAGATTGTAAGGAATCATTTGCAATTGAAGAGTTACAAGTTTCAAATTTTGCAACAAGTTAAACTGGACAATAATGTTAAGCATCTCACTTTATGTGACAAAATGATGGAAAAGTTCTCTGACAAAGATAATTTTCTTTTAAATGTGGCGTTCAGCGATGATGCTATGTTTCACTTATCAGGAATTGTAAATCGACTCAATTTGAGGGTTTGGGGATTAGAAAATCCTCATAAATCGAGTATGTCAAGGATAGTCCAAAGGTGAATATGTTCTTTATCTGAGAATGGGCCCTACTTTTCGGAACAGACTATTACAGGAATGGCATACTGTTCTCTGCTGGAACTTTGGTTTATGCCACAGCTTGAACAAGACCTTAGTAACTAGGATTGTTATGGGTTGCCTACTTTAAGACATTCATAAACCAGTTTGCTTGAAACGTGGATACTTTAGAAGAAACCCAATGAAAATGTAATGATAAATATATTCAATATTCTTAAAGGCACTCATAATTTTAGGAAATATAATTAAAAATCGTTGTTTATTTTTTAAATATCGCTAATTAACAAAATTTTAAGAGCATCGTCAATTTGTTTTTTGTATAAAACAAAATACAACGGAAATTAAAGTGCAAACTATCTTAATTCAAATCATTTACAAAAAATGCAAAAAGGGCTTTCTTCTGCAATCGAAATTGAACCGGAGATTTGTGCTACTGACTCGGAGACCGGAGATTATGGCGATGACCCAGAGATCTCCGGCCCGAAAGCCAGAGGTTGGCAACCCTATTAGTAACATTCTTCCTTTAACAATATGGTGCACCACACCATTTTCATAATAATGTGAGTTTTTCAGCAAACATTTGCCTGGGAGATGGATTGGCAGAGGTGGAATGATAGAGTTATCTCCCAGGTCTACAGATTTAAACTCCGTTAGATATTTTTATTTGGGGATATGTTAAGGAGTGGCCATCTATAATTGGCCTATGCTTCAAAAACCATATGAACTCAAAGTTAGAATTCAAGTTGTATGTGGATCAGTTAATATTTCCATGTTGCACAATGTGTAGACTAACATAAGATTATCATTTTGACACGTAGTGATCAATGGTGCTCATATTGAATACTGTTAAGTGACAATGAAAACTTTGAGTGATGTTCTTTATGCTGTAAAACTATCATTATAGATACATTTAGGGCTTAAATGCATAGTTTATACTGCCATTGGTGCATCTTCAATATCACAATGGACATTTTTACGATTGAGATGACGTCATATTTTTTATAATATTAAAACTGTACCTTTTAAATGATGTTAAAGTTGATTAATGTTACTCAAAATACGCAGTTCTGTCATTAAAAGTTGACTATCAATTTCTACTTATACTTTGCTGGAATAGGTTGGCATCTGGTATCTATGTTCACCGAATTCATAGTGAGCCACTGATGCTCCTTTAACATAAGAGTGGTGACTAATGAGGAGATTTCTGCTAGCATCAGCATAAAGAGATCACTCAATAAATTGTGTCATGCAGGTAGGAAGGAGAAGATGCTTAACTTGGGCAGACCTTGTTTCAAGTAAGGGAAATGAGTGAAGAGGTCAACTTCTTTTTAAATCTCAGATGTCAACTTGTTCCAGCAGGAATTTATTTTTTTATCTCTGAACTCGCCCAAAAATAGGGGTGCGTGTGGTACACAAGGGCTCAGGTTACACGAATAAATATGGTACATATACATACATACCAGCATTGCTCGGTATATCATGTGAGATCAGTTTCCATTTAAAAGCAGTGATCTGTTGCCATGGTATTTAGCATTTTCATTTTTTTTATTATAAAAATAACACTTGTCATGATTAAAAACTGAACTTTACATAAAATCAGTTTAGATTTGAATTCTGTCTTCAAAAAATATAAAGTTTATCCTTTCAGCTTAATACATGTTTTTGTCCCAAGTTCGTATCTTCATTTTACGTAATTTCAATTTACAAAAAAATAAAAGCCTGCACATCATGCAATCGATTTGTGCATGTTTTCTTATGGAAAAATGTTAATCCCCTATATTGGCAGCACTGACTATTCCTAGTTGACCAAACCTTGACCATTCACTAAGTTAAGATGAAAGTAATAACCGTTCCAAAGTTGGTTGTTCTAGGTCTTATAGTCTGGGAGTATATAATGAGACATAAACATTTGAAAATATATATTTATATGTATATTGTATAGGATATATATAATATTCCAATAATGGTTGGAATGTAATACTCCAATAATGGTTGGAGTATTAGGTACTGTTGCTACTCAGAGCTGCCAAGAAAATCCAAGTAAAATGCTTATATGGAGAATTGGAGTTGAGAATGCAACATTGCAGATACAAATGTACCTGGATATAGGCACATATCATATCCTGCTATGCCCTGTACTCGAGTCATAATAAAATTTTGGTGTTAACTAGATACAATTTTCATAAATAGCCATGCTAAGCAATGGGAAAACATTTCGCAAATCAGTCAGGAGGAATTCCAGCAAGAACAAAATAACCGATTAAATTTTCCTATTATCAAAATATTTTTTAGTGTTTCAATATGTTCTTCATTATATCAACCATAACATGGTATATAACGAAGGTTTTTATGATGAGAATGAATAAGCTGAGCAAGTTTTATTTATGAATTTAGCTACATTAAGTATGTGTGTAAATAACTTTATAAGTCACTACCTGAACTGATTATACGCCTAGTCTCAAAATTACAACAAACTTACTATTTCAAAATGTTAGTCATTCCATTCTCATCGATTCTTCTAAACGTATAATTTGCTCACAAAGAGCATCATTTCGATCACGTAAGCACCGAATGACATCTGCCTGCTTCTCCAACAATTCATACAATTCTTCATTTGGATGCCTTGCAAGAAGAAAGAATAAAATACATAAGCCATTTGTTTCATGTTAAAACAAAAAACTATTTAAAGCATAAAACATTAGATCTAACTTGAGATATGAGAAAATAAAAGGGAGGCAGGCAAAAGAGATTTTTTTAAATATAGCAGACTGTTAGTGCAACTTTTACTAGAATATTCTTCCATCAAAATAAATCAAGATAAATAATCAAAAAGTTAGCCTTAATCCTAAAAATGATTATATGAATGAGGAAGCAGTGTAAGCATTATACCAAAGTTCCTACAGAAGATAGCCATGTCAGTAGTAAATTTTTAACACCAATAAATAAACAATTCATACTTAACAATACTGTAATCAATAAATATACCTGAAACCAATTTCACCCAAGGGTTGGTTCACTTCTCCATAAGTGTGTGGGACCCAGTCATTTTTCCGAAAGTCAGGGCAAGGTTTTTCCCGGTTAAATCTGCATACATTTGCTGGTAAGGAATACAACATTTATCTAGGCACATTGTTCTGAGATATGGGAAAAACGAAATGTACTTCCATTTACTCACCCATATATGACACACAAAATGGTATAAAGCAAATATTTTCAAAACTTATAATGCACAGAAGGTACTCTGTTGGCTTTAGAAATCTTCCATTCTCGCACTGCTCTTTTATGCTAACATAACTTTGGCAAAACACAGTCACAGTAACCAGCAGGAATGTATTAACTGTAATTGAATATAATTTAATATTAAATTTAATTTTTAATCAATGTTAACGGCTCTTCACAATATTCTGCAAAAAAAGTCACTTACTTGCAGAAACAATATAAAATTTAATCTTGCCAGAAAAGACGATTTGCTTATAAAAGTCTATGTAACCTCTGATTCTAAGTTGGTGATGCTTTTGACGTAAGAAATTATGA
This sequence comes from Uropetala carovei, assembly GCA_036926305.1. Lineage (NCBI taxonomy): Eukaryota > Metazoa > Arthropoda > Insecta > Odonata > Petaluridae > Uropetala > Uropetala carovei. The sequence goes on from JAXCHB010000004.1 coordinate 1,378,122, forward strand.
ATTATCTGTATGTAAATAAAATTAGGCATGAACAAAAAATTCCAATAGGATTGTCAGCATCGTTATTAAATAAACAAATAAGAACTCACCAGCACCAATAACCAAAAAACTGCATGTGTATAAATGAGTATGAAGAAAGGATCACAACTGTCATAATTGGAAGGCCACAAAAAATAAAGCAACACAGCAGTCAATTCAACACCTACCTAAAAAATAAACTTTATGAAAATGTAGGGGTCTTCAAATATCATAAGTCTTCCAAAATTGTAACAATACTAACTGGAATGCATCACAATGATGGTAATGCGAAAATTAACACAACATAAAAACCACAAATTACTTTATAGTGGGATGAATTCCGCAAGTTCTCACAAAAATGTACAGAATTCACTTTTGGCATTCTATACTAATAAAACCAGGGTACATTGACTTTAACAACTATATATCATGTGATTGACGCTACCTATCGAATACATGTACCTTTTAAAATTTGCAAGTCAACTTGAACGGTTTAATGTATACTCTAACGAGAATTTTAAATATTTAATTAAGCCACTGACATGAATTAAGGAATCAGAATATAATTCCACAACTTCTGAATATAAAATGTTTAATAGGAAACATGTTTCCGTAGCTAACAACGGAATGTCAGCGTTTCATATTTCAACTGCCTAATCTAGATACGAGAAAAATTGAAAGATAACAAGAAATCGATATTAAAACATCTATAATCAATGCAATCACTTATTCTATAACCATAGCTTACTGCAATCAAAAGTTCCAGGAATACAACATAAACAGTTGAAAGAGGCCTAAAGTAGTCAAAGTCTTCTGGGTTTCTACATGACAGAATCCTTCTATCATCGTCATTACTTGACCTTTCGCTGGGTAGAAGTAGTCCTCCCTATATTTATATATTGGCAAAATTTAAAAGGAATAATTTGCGACTTAATATTAAACGAGTATCCGATGATCAACTATCAAATCAACTCACACTAGACGATACACTAACGCTTCTAGCTATGCTAACCATTGCAACAATAAAACATAATAACTGTAAGCTCTAACAAATTATTAAAGAATTACTTATAACTAATATTATAAACACACAAAAACACATCTAAAGACTTGAGTCGAAGATTCGAACAGCGAACTCGAATTGAGATATTTCAGTTCGATATATTTTCGATAGTCGGTTGTATTAATATGATGGAAAGCGCGGGATATTGATAACAAGTAATGGGTATAAAAATAAATTTTTATAAATAACTTTTATATTTTAACATTTATTATACTCGTTACTTCAAATTTGGTGAAATTACCTGCATAAGTTACCTTTTACTGGTGGAGGGGGTGTTATATTCAATTAATATGGATATCAAGGCTGAAGACATTACTTGTCGTATACAAATCAACGAAGCGCAACACGAGTAATATCAAAGGTAAGTAATCGGTACTATTACACAATCATTATGGGTGTAAACGTGCTTTGATTGCTTTTAATACGAGAGAGAGGGAAGGAGGGGACAAAGGGAGGGAGGGTGAGAGAGGGAAATGACTTTCAATACAATTAATGTTTCTGATGCCAATTTGATATCCATAAATAGCTTGAACGATCGAATCTTTACTCCCGTTGATATTTCAATGGGCATTACACTAGTAAGGTTTTAAAGGAGAAATATAAGAATCTGATTCCCATTAAAAGTTTACCCACATGAAAGAATTAAGCTGGTTGCCTAGGCAGCAGATTGTTGCCACCCAGAAAAATTACCACTTTTTTCCTATAAAAACTATAAATTTACGTTAATTCTACTCGGATATGAATTCTGTCTTCAAAAATAAGAAACTACAATTTATATCCTATCTGAAAGTTTAAGTCTCGAGTTCGAATCTTGATGCAAAATAATTTTAAAATGCAAATGTAAAAACCTATACACCAATTTACGTGTTTTCTTATGGGCCAAAAAGGGGCCAAAATAGCCCCTCAAAGTGGGAATTTCGAAAGTTTCAGATTTTTTCCTTTGGCTAGCTAACTAACATCGGGAAGTGCCTCATAATTTTGTATCCTGCCAAAGTGGTTAAAAACTGCTATATATACCTATATATATATATACACATATATATCAAGTGAGGTTAATATAAAAGTTATTAAAAAACCCTGTACAGTCGCGTAACAAGTAGATTGTTATTATTTAGATTATTATATTCGATGTATTCAATTAGATGGCATCATGTGCACATTCATGGGGTGAGTAGCACATCCCCTAAATCAGGAGTTTCCAAACATCATGAAGTCATGGAACCCTTACGTTCAAATATTTTTTCTCCCAGAACTCTAACTAAGAGGTGTCCAATCACAATAAAATTAACTTTATATTCATTGTAATTTTCATTTACATGGCTTATGCATATTACAGTGTACAATTTACATGTGGAGCTCATGTTTCCTGTTGTAAATAAGAGAAGGAAGAATATATTGGGTCTCTTCCTATGTCTATCACAGGACCCTTGGGTTCCACGGATCACAGTTTTGGAAACCCTGCCCTAAATAAAGGTTGTATGAGACTGGGGCCTGTGAAGCCCATCTCTCTCAGGGAAAGTTGTGCCCGGCACTGATTATTATTACACTGCTTTATTAAAATAAAAATTACCTTTAACTGAGAAGCCGGTTGTAGGAACTCAAGGTTTTGTTTGGAAGAAACAGATTCCATATAGCATCTGCTGCTGCCACAGTGCGCTGTGGGACCAAAATTCAGTAAACATGGCCAAAACCCTAGATATGTTTTAAATGCAATGTTCATTGCTTTTATGGTTTATAATGGGTAGAACTAGAACTCTGAAGCTTTGCTAGGAGATTTTGGTAGGGCAAGCGTATTGCCAGGGGCAAATGTCCATAGTTGCTCACATTGTAGGTGCGCTAATTCGGTGTAGGGGTTAGGGATGGTCACTGAATGAAGAGAGAAACATCCAAACAAACTAAGTTAGTTTATTATTCCTGATTTTCATTCAAACATAGGAATTGTGACAAAATTTATTAAAAAATAATCAAGAATTGTGCCAAAATTTGTTAAAAATAATCATCTCACGCACAAATGAGACGCATTAGATCAAATTGGTACCTCAATCATCTTCATCTGAAATTTCAATATTTAGTTCATCTTCCCTATCATCCAAAAGCGCAATTACTTCGGCCTCGTTTGGCTTTTTTTGTAGTCAGCCTTAGTCAGCCCCAATGGTGATATGTACTGAGAATTCATGTGTTTTTGGTTACTTTGAGCATTACTCTTTGAGTTAGACAGTATGAGGTCTGTGGGGGATAACTTTCGCTCAGGGGGGTTTTGGCCACGCATACTGGCATTTGGTCCCACTGTGCAGTGGTGCCACTAAGCTAAATAACCACTATGGAAAGTTATGCAGGGAAATTACTGTTTGAAAGATTATTTATGGAATACTTGCCAAAATCGTAATTATATAGTGGATGGTCAGCCACTTAATAACTTTTGCCTCCTCTACATTTAGACCATACCTATTCACAGAGGTTCCTAAACTGTGCTTCACGAACCCAAACGGGGTTACATCAAAATTCAGGGTTTGTGGGAAAAAGTCTGAAATGGCGTGAAAAGTTTTTGGGACATACTTTTAAACCAATTTAAGTATATAATTTTGTTGACAATTTTTAAAACAAATTCTGTATTACTTCATTTGATTAGCAATTTTTACTTCAAAATTTGGTCTGAAGAACAAAAGGAATGCAAATAAATTTGTTTGGAACAAGACTTCTTCAATAATTTATATTCAGGTAAGAAGAATTTTCTCTGAAAAAAATATTGTTAAGTATGAGATTTGAATTTTTACAGAATGGTTCATAGGATCAAAATGTTTGGGAACCACTGCTTTATGGAATTTGCACCGAGAGTTAATTTTCATAAGCTGAGAGGTCTGGAGATGAAGATGGGCCAGGAATTGGATCTTGAACAAATGTTTGACTCTGCCGGGAGGCCTTCTTGAACATTTCTTCCAGCTTCTTCTGCCTCATCAACTTAGAAGTTTGTCTTTTATTTTATAAAGAGATATGATTTTTTGCTCACTTATAAAATCACATTATCCAAGTGCATTTATTAAGTAGTCACATATTTTTATAATATCAATGGGTACTTTCTCTACTGCTTCCACTATTTTATCCCTGTCACTGTTTTTAGCAAGTAGATGCCATAACACCATATCTGTAATTTATCAGTCAGTGAATGAGTGATGAGAGCATCATTGTCAACATTAAGTACTTGTTCAATATCATCATCCTCCAGCATATTCACACCTTCTGAAGATTATGCTTTGCATACTCAAGGAGCTGGGTTACAATCTCGTTTAACATGAAATCCTTTAAAGCATTCATCAATGTTAATGTCCTCATTGAAAATTTTATGGGGCCAAAGGTTATGCCAACCATTTGTCAAGAAGGTGTTTTCAACAACGCCCCAGGCTTTAGCACATGCATAGATTGCATCCTTGACTGTAAACTCCTTTTGGAAGTCTTCCACCCACAGGCCCCTGTTTGCAGTACTAATCATGCAGTTCAAGAGTCTTTATATTTATACTTCATGGAATGAAGAAAGCCTTGGTTCATGGCCTGTGTTAATGATGTTACATTGGGAAGAAAGTAAACAGCGAAAACATTGTTCTTCACCAACAGTTCAGCAGGGAGATGTGCTAAGCATTTGCCTAAGAGCACCATGATTTTACATTGTTCTTCAAGTCCAGCTGCCCAACAATGTTAATGTGCTTCTGGTACAAAATGATTGTAAAACCAGTCAGTAAAAATATCCGTTTACCTATGCTATCTTATTGGAGTAGTAATGCACAGGTAATGTCTGAATATCTCCAAAGCAACTAGGACATCTGCCATTCCCAATTACAGCCAACTTACATTTTTGTGTGCCGGCTGCATTGGTACAACCAAGGATAGTTAACCCACCTATCTTTGGAATCCTTCATACCTTTATCGTTTTCCTCGAGACATACTGCCAATTCAGATTTGTATGTTTGTTCAGGTGTAAGGTTGTTTCAAAATTAGCTTAGCAAACTCATCAATGTAATTTTCAGTAGCTTCATAGTCTGCAGGTGCTTTTTCACCATAAATTTTCAATAAATTTATACCATGATGCTTCTTTATTCAACCAATCAGTTATGTACTCACTTGGACTTTCAGGCTTTAGTTCCTCATGGTAGATATTGGCTTGTTTCATGACTAATGCAGCCAATAGTTGAAACTCTTCACTCCTCTGCTGACGGATACATTCCAATGATACATGATCAAGTTCATAATTTTTTGACCCGTTCAGTTTTTTCCTGGTATTAATTAAATTTTGAGATTCACTTTTACTATAAAATTTCGACAATTGGTTTTTTGTTTCTTTAAGTCATAATGATATTGATATCCATGCTATAATCCTCAATCACTTCACAGACGCACAATGGTCAAGTCTTTGCAATATCTCTACTTTAATATTCAGGTATGAAATTATTAATACAAATAATGAAGTTGTAATAATATTTGGAAGTGAAATTCAACAATGGTTGATTCATTATTACTATGTATTTTTATGTAGTAAAACCACTTGGTTATGAAACAATTTTATTCAAAATTTAAAAAAATGTGCATTACAAAAATCCAAAACATAAATAACTATTTGGCAGTTATCTTAAATGTTCTTTCAAAATATAAACACATGCAATAGTTACTTGCCAATACAGTGAACAGGAAAAAGAGTACAATTTTTTCAACATGAACAATAGAAGGCTTCAAAATAATTTATAAATTTCTTTATTTACATGCATCAATCTAAAACTATGAGGTCATCTGAATCAAAGTCTATATCATCAGACTTCCTTTTTAATGATTTGGCCCCAACAGCTGCAAAAGAAATAAAACAGCATTAGAAAATCAACAGCAAAAGCAAACCTAAACATGGGTGAAAGATACTTCTTTTTCTTGTCTAAATTTCATCATAACATTTGCAATAATTATTAAGAGAATATATCAAGAAAATTTTCATATAGAAGTCCCTTGCAAAGTGCAGAGGTTAAGTTTTCGCAAAAGGCTGCAAAACCACATTGCACATATTTAATACTTCCTAAAAAAGTCATTTTGTATAGGTTATGAAATTTCTCACATCACACACACAAAATGATGTGTGCCTAGCTCCATTAATCTATCAATTGAAATTTGTGTTGGATAAATACCGTATATACTCGTGTATATGCCGACTCCATATATAGTACGACCCCTGATTTTTTGGTGAACAAACCTGATTTTTTCATATATCTCGTTTATAGTTCGACCCCAGCTTTCCACCAGGGTCGATATATTTCGTTTCGATAGCTCGGTGGTTACAAGCGAGATATATCGAACAACCTTGATTTTCCACACAACCATAGAATAGACCGTAAATGTCGTAAATATTATTTCTTGCGAGTACACTAAAATTTGGATAAGTTAAGTATCTTACTCCTAAAACATTTAATAAAAAGTGATATGAATCATGATTGCACAAGATGAAATAAAATCGTTTCAATTCTAGTATGTCTTGATCACGTTCCCCGTATGTAATGGTTCCACTCGCTCATCTATTTAATAGGTAGGGATAATGGATAAAAAGAAATTACTTTGTAATATTCCACAGGTTAGCCTACCAATAGAATGCGTGCGGGTGGCATAACTTCACCGAAAATGCCCGTGAAGATACATGAATTTTAAATCCTCAGATGCATTACTCGTGTATAGTACGATCCCCAATTTTTGCAATAAAAATTTGGTCGTAAAACTCGTACTATACACGAGTATATACGGTATTTACATAAAATTCATCCAAAAAGACTGCCTTAGATCATTTATGGCAGAACTACAATAATGGAGAAACGAACATCTCATTCTCGGACAAAGAGCATATATTTTAAAATTATTTTATCAATATAATCGCAACACCCTTAGAAATAGTATTTTTACAAAGCATCAAGAGTGGAAAATTATTAAGGACACAGTCAACAAAAAATTATTTCTGTAGCTTGCCGACCCAGCCACAAGTTTGACATTCATGAAATAGGTATCTGGCTCTTTATGATTTCCACTATTTCCAAAGAACGAAAGATAACTCGAAGAGGAGATAATGGACATTCTACATATAATTATCTATAATAGAATATCAAAGCACATGGAACCCCGAGGTTTTGCGTCTAGCACAACACGCCTCCACATGTTTACGATATGTATTTCGACTCTCCGTAAGGCTGTTAAGTTTGCTTTACGTGTGGTGATTTATCTCTCTCGTGAGGAGCAAGGAAGAGAGAGAGAGAGAGAGAGTGAGGAGGGTGAAAGGGGGAGACAGAGTTAAGAGGGAGAGATTGGAAGGAGGGACGCAATCGATGAAAGAAATGGTGACGGGTCAACAGTATCACAAGGAAGGAGAAAGGGAGGGACGGAGGATAGCAGAGAGAGAGATTGATTTTTACCGCGGAATGAGACAGGGCCTGTGCAGTAAGGATATATTTTCTCGGATTAGTGGATAGGGAGGATGATGAGGGGGAGAGGGTGGATGGGAAGCAGTCGGACCGTCGAGGCCGCGACGAAGAGTGGGAGGGTAGGATATTTGCATGCATGTGCCAAGGAGGGGTCGAAGGTTGTCATGGCGACGCTGCGTTAGGGCATTCGATCGATGCTCAGGGGAGATCCCAGTTTAATCCTTCCAAAATAAACTCTCTCTCTCCATTGTTTTCGTTAAAATGTATTATTTGCTATCGTTACTTTGTTATCTTGTTATACTGTTATCGTTGGTGTTCATTAATTAATTAATTAACTGCGGATAATTAACCGCAGTAGCAATCAAATCAACACACATTGTTTCTGTAGGCGAAATGATAATTTGAGGCGTAAACGTGAACGTGTCGCGTTCTACTGTGCACCGATAGGGTCGCTACCATTACCGTTAGCTACCGTTCACCTTCCCGTTCTTGTTCTCGTTCGCGGCCAATTGTAACTAATGAGGCAATGGCGACCGACTAATGGCGGTATAACCATTACATATGAATAAATTACGGTTCCCTAATCCATCCCTAGGAGAGCGAGCGAAAAGCGACCCCACCCGATAGGGCCCACCGCCAGGACGCACTGAAAGGACTTGAGAAACCGTCAGAACGTGGCATAAAGTGCTCCTTATTCGGCATGTAAACCATGCAACTCTACAGTGGAAATATCGAGGAGGGTGTGCGTAGAAAATGTTGTATATATTTATCAAGTATCTATATAATCCGAGTATGTCGTAAAAAGTGCATTGGAATGGATTTAAAATTAAAATACTGGCCTGAAAAAAGAAAGAAAATTATTAATGATGTAATTTGGACAACTTACATAAAACTAAAGTCATAAGACATTGATTGGAGAAGAAAAAAAATTCGGCAATGTCGAGGAACGAACTCCCGACACAATTTCCGTAGACCGACACTTTATCACTAGGCTACCGCCACCTGTTGTCAGGGTGTTGCTCGTCATGGTATTAGAGTACAAGCCACTTGTTTTTCAATTTTCAATTGCAAATATCTCGAAAATGCAGGCTCGTTAGACGCCTTTCCGAAAATACGTGTCTAATTATTTTTCGTTTTCTTTCATCCTGTGAAGTTTGGTCGTGATCCGCCACTTACACTTGGGTGCCTCCCCTTGTCAGAGGATATTTAGTCGATCATGTTTGAATGAAAAAATTTTGTGTAAACTGAAACGGTTAAACAAAGATTAATACTATTTAGAATTTTGCCTTCAAATCTAAGAATCTAACAGTAAAACGTTCCTTCATGGATTGCCATGGTACAAACACGGAAGAAAAAACTGGGACACCTTAACGTTCTCCTAACGGCGAGATGGGGAACCTTTTGGAGAGTACAAACTGAATGACAACACTGCAGGAGAGATGAGGGGATGAGGAGGCGATAGTGGGGGAAGAGAAGAGTGGGTCCCGCCAGTATTCGTCACTCTGCTAAGCAAATCAACCGACCTAAAACTTGTTTGAGGCCGAGTCCCCACTTGAAACGAGTTCGTATTCTAGCATCAAGGCCTGCGCGCGAGCTTCCAATAAGTCTTGTTGTGATCCAAATGATGCGGTGAAATAAAAACAACTGTGCTAATGTCCGTAAAATACCCTAAGTGTAATTGATATTTAATAATTGGGCATTGACTCATGATCGCTATTATCACGATCGCATTATTAGCACATAACGTAATTTCGTAACTTTTATTCTCTCTCTTTAAAAATGGTTATAACCACGCTAACATGTCTGTTATTGGGATGATCCACATGCATGGATATGACTTCAAGGGATTACTTTAGCCTACATATTGATCCCTGATTGTGGTAACCTAGAAAGATGCTCGGCGGTGCATTGGCGCTGCTAAGGAAATTGCGTTATTAATCGGAATCGTGACGCTCAAGTAATTTTTTTCACGGAAAATGAATCGAAAATTGTTATTATATTCACTGAAAATTACTCTAGCAATCAGTCAACAATGTGTGAACCAGTATTTTCGAGGTAAGTTACCTGAACGTTGAAATGAAAACTGTGCTAGGGTCCGTAAAATATCCTAAGTGCAATTGATACTTAATAATCGGGCACTGACTCATGATCGCTGTTAACCCAACAGCATTTATTTGCACTTACCGCAATTTCGTAAACGGAAATCCCTTTAAAAACGGTAACAACCATGATAACAAATCTTTTATTGGGATGATCAACGTGCATGGATACATTCAAAAGATAATTCCGTCTTCCAACTTTTATGTAGACGGCCTACCGTTGCACGCGGTATGTTCATTTGCCGTGCTATCTCCCTTACTTCGGCCTAGGCAACCAGCTTAATGCTTTCATATGGGTAAGCTTTTAATCAGAATTACAGTCTTATATTTCTCCTTTAAAACCTTACTAGCATAATGCCTATTGAAATATTAACGGGAGTAAAGATTCGATCGTTCAAGCTATTTATGGAGATCAAATTGGCATCAGAAACATTAATTGTATTGAAAGTCATTTCCCTCTCTCACCCTCTCTCTCTCTCGTGTTACAAGCAATCAAAGCACATTTACACCCATATTGATTGTGTAATAGTACCGATTACTTACCTTTGATATTACTCGTGTTGCGCTTCTTTGATTTGCATACGACAAGAAATGTCTTCAGCCTTGATTTAATACCCACCCACCCTCCATCGTTCTCTATGACTAATGCCAGCCTCCTCGGCATGGAGGAAATTAGTTTATGGCATAAATAATACCCTCCCAGGCATCCTCTATCGCCTCCCAAAGCTGAGTGGCGTTTCTTGGTCTTCTTTCGGCTTTATTCACCTCTCTCACCATCACCGCCCAGGCGTTTTCTATCGGGTTCAAGTCCGGACTTTTAGCCGGCCAATCCAATACTTGAACATTGCTTTCATTGAACCATGCCTTGGACAACCAACAAGTATGCACCCGTGAATTATCCAATGCGAACAAAATTGTAGTATTTTATTAAAAGTCAGACCCAAAATGCATCAAACCATGCTGCTAAATTGATAAAAATACAGTAAAACCGTGACATTTTTTGCTAAAAAATTGGCGAAAAACACTGTTAAAATAATTTCATATCATACCAGATATGACGAAAAGAAACAGATGAGGAATAAAAGATTTAAGAGCTATCTAGGTGATTCATTTGTGGGTAAGTGAAACAAAGGAATGAGGAGTTGGAAGTGGGAGCAGCGATCACTATGATACAAAATGGGGAGATGAAAATAAAATGAGAAATAGATATGTTTAATAGGCAGGTGTCTGGGTAATATGTGAATGTTACCTGTTGGAAAATGAATCTTAGCCTTGGCTAAGGCGTAAACGCATGCGACTTTCTGCAAGAGCGGATATCTGGCAAGAGCCTAGGCCGAAGTAAGGGAGATAGCATGGCAAATGAACATACCGCGTGCAACGGTAGGCCATCTACATAAAAGTTGGAAGACGGAATTATCTTTTGAATGTATCCATGCACGTTGATCATCCCAATAAAAGATTTGTTATCATGGTTGTTACCGTTTTTAAAGAGATTTCCGTTTACGAAATTGCGGTAAGTGCAAATAAATGCTGTTGGGTTAACAGCGATCATGAGTCAGTGCCCGATTATTAAGTATCAATTGCACTTAGGATATTTTACGGACCCTAGCACAGTTTTCATTTCAACGTTCAGGTAACTTACCTCGAAAATACTGGTTCACACATTGTTGACTGATTGCTAGAGTAATTTTCAGTGAATATAATAACAATTTTCGATTCATTTTCCGTGAAAAAAATTACTTGAGCGTCACGATTCCGATTAATAACGCAATTTCCTTAGCAGCGCCAATGCACCGCCGAGCATCTTTCTAGGTTACCACAATCAGGGATCAATATGTAGGCTAAAGTAATCCCTTGACGTCATATCCATGCATGTGGATCATCCCAATAACAGACATGTTAGCGTGGTTATAACTGTTTTTAAAGAGAGAGAATAAAAGTTACGAAATTACGTTATGTGCTAATAATGCGATCGTGATAATAGCGATCATGAGTCAATGCCCGATTATTAAATATCAATTACACTTAGGGTATTTTACGGACATTAGCACAGTTGTTTTTATTTCACCGCATCATTTGGATCACAACAAGACTTATTGGAAGCTCGCGCGCAGGCCTTGATGCTAGAATACGAACTCGTTTCAAGTGGGGACTCGGCCTCAAACAAGTTTTAGGTCGGTTGATTTGCTTAGCAGAGTGACGAATACTGGCGGGACCCACTCTTCTCTTCCCCCACTATCCCCTCCTCATCCCCTCATCTCTCCTGCAGTGTTGTCATTCAGTTTGTACTCTCCATAAAGTTCCCCAACTCGCCGTTAGGAGAACGTTAAGGTGTCCCAGTTTTTTCTTCTGTGATTGTACAACAGTCAACTCATTTGTCAACAGTTAATATAAATATTTTTAGCTTATTAACCTTTAAGTGATAAAAATGGCCCAAAAATGCAGTGCTAGTGACAATGCTGCTAAAAGGTCCATAAATGTGACATCCCTGCAAATAATACTATAAGTGAATGAATGAATGAAAATGATGCAGAGTCTAAAATTTCCTGTAAGCTAAGGTCTAAAAATACAGTTTTAAATGATGTGGGTAAGATCTTTTCGAACAAATTATTGAGCTATTGTTTCTTTGGGAAAATAGGTTTCAACTATTGTCGTTTCGCTAGTTGCCAGGGTTTCCAGGAACCAATTAACAATGGTTATCAAGGTTTTACTGTAGTCCCATAACCATAATAAAAATGTTTTTTCTCAACATACGAGTACAACATTAAATCTCCTAGAGGAAGATTAAACTGCATTTTAGCCTATGTGCAGAAGTGGATGGTATTCTGTAATATGGAAAGATGTATGGTGGTCAACTTACTTTTAACATAGCATACGGCAGCGTCAGCCCCAGAAGTAGTCAGAAAGGTTAACCAAAATCTCTGAGATGGAGATAAGCGATCGCCTGGACCTTTGACCTCAATAAACTTACACTGAAAATAAATATATTGACACATTTTATAACTTTATCATGCAACATGATTCCCAATAATACATCTCAAATTAAGGCCAAAGAATATGAGGTCCAACTAAATTACTGCACAAGACAATATTTTGTAATCAAGACATATAACAATACATAAGTTGAAATGAGGGGTAATTACAGTATAGGATAAAATATTTAACAAGTAGTTTAGTCATAAAAATGGATAAAATAAGCAGATTTTTCTTCTATTATTAAATTCGGTAATATTTGGAGTTTTATTTCTCAATGAAGATTTTTCTCAATCCAATTGAAGAACTGAGTAGAATTTAGAATTTGATCACTTGTTACATGGGTAAATTTACCTTATCTTAATTTAGTTTTTATGTGGTTATGCTGTCACATATTTGGTGGCTAGAACCTCATTTGTAAGTGGCATCAATGTGGAAATGTTTACTATATTTCCAGGCCCATAAGATGCATCTTGATTTTAAAACAAATTTCAGAAAAAAATACTCATGGATTTTATCTTACCAAATTGACATCTACATTAAAATAATCAAGTTTATTCATCGTAAAAGCCAAAGAAATCGTCATAATTGCTGCTACAGTTATCACTACTAGAATTTTCATATAAATCTTCACTATCTTTGTACAGCTGACCATCTTCAGATGCATACTACGTAACATTTTAGCTGGCAAGCCAACACCAATATCATTTGCCTAATACTGATACATAATTCAATCACAAAGTGATCATCTTATTTTGTACCTAAAATATGTATTGTTTAATAAACTATCTCATATATTGGCTTAGGAAATCTTTCTTTTCCTCAGTCAAAGAACTCGACAGAATATTGGGAAATCTAACAGAGCTTCTTAACCGGTTTGCTGTGGAGCATTAGTGCGCCACAAATTCCGAGGAGTTTTAATTGTTACTCAAGTGTTTGAGATAAAGAAAATTTGCATAAATTTCATCATGCAAGGAACTTATCCTTAAACTGCGAAAGGAATTAATAGATTTTAAATATTTAATTGATTTAAAAATATAATAATATTTTATCCTTCTTTAAAAACATGTATTAAAGTGGTGAAATTACATAGGATCGGTTTGATGCACTGCGATGTTTAACACTGATCTATAAGACTGAGCAAATGTTTACCCTTGGTGCATAAGATGCAGGTTGATTCTAGGTGATGTTTTTTGGGAAAAAAGCGAGTCTTATCCACCAGGAAATATATCTTTTATACCTTCAGAGATATAAAAAAATCTAATATATAAAATTGACTTCGTCGTCATCGTCAGTGGAAAATCGGAACTCTGTAATGCTATTTTTAACAAACTTTCCGAGTAGCTAGAAGATTGACATTTGGTAGGAATGTTTGGTTCTTAAAGTAGAAGCCATTTACGAAAAAAAATTTCCAAAATTGACCCAGGTTCGATTCCCGAGAATGATTTCCATTCCTCATAAGATAACATGGAAATATCGATATTTCGATTTTATTTTGCTTATTAAAATTCACATATTTGACCTATGATTTTCGGACTTGGACTGTATTAAAGAAAAATAAATGCAGTTTCTTATTCTTATCGTCTTTTATTGCTTTCGAATCTAAATCTTTCGAATTTAACGTTTTAATATCATATTTTGACAAAATTTAACATTTTTAACGTGAAGTTGCCTTGCCAACTGATTACATTGTTTAACTCGAAATCCTATTACTCTCACGTATGCTCACGTTCTCTCCGGACCTCCATGGACCCTCCCGGCCCAATTCATAGGTATCAGAGATATCTCAGAATTAGTTTTTACTTTCTCCAATATACGTAGTATAGAGAAAGTATTGTTTTCATGAAAAAATTCGAAATCGAGATTTCAACGGAAATACACGTTTTGAGGTGCGCAAAGGGAGAAATGATTGTATTACCATATAATACATAATTTTATTCGCCAAAGACGTCTGGCATAACCCAGGCATCGCCGGGTACTTTCAGCTAGTAAATTATAAATGAGCCCTAATCCACACCTGTATATTTTTCAAATCTCAATTTGAAAGGAAAAGAAATGGCAGCAGTACAGAAATCTATATTATAAAAGGCGTAGGATTCTTTCTTGTTTTCTTGTCTACACACTTTTGAAGCCACACTTTAGATGCGATTTAAGATAATTTCCGAGTAGGTACGAGTTTGAAATTTGGCAGGAATGCACGAATCATGCATTAAAAGGCAGTGATGAAAAAAAATCTTGAAAAAAGACCTGGGTTTGACTCCAGGAGAACATTTCTGTTTCCTGTAAGAAAACGTAAAATACGACATTTCAATGTGCAGACTTTCACTCTTTTGCAAATTTAAATTTAAAAAATTGACCTACAATCATCTTACTTGGACTGTTTTAAAGAAGAATGTACAAGGTTTCTTATTCTTATAATCGATTTATGCCTTCCATTCGAAATTACTCGCATTGAACAAATATGTGACAGATTTTGAGCAAATATCATGCTTTTATCGATAAGTTTCCTGGACAACAAATATCATTGTTGAGACATGAGATTCCTATTATTGCCTAAATACTCATACGTCATGTGATAGCAATATGAAGCATTTACATAGACGTATCGGATGAGAGGGAGGGGAGGGATGGAGGAGGGATTGAGGAGGGAGGGAGGTGAGAGTGAGGGAGGTGAGAGTGAGGGATGGAGGGAGGGGAGGGAGGAATGAAGGGGAACACCTACTGCAATATAATTTTCTTTTCCGTCATATTGATGGGCATTTACGCAAAGTAATTAAGTATTGTAGATATGAAATTTTTTAAACTTTCAAGTACCTATGTGTTTATCATTAAAAATGCTGGAAACATTTCAAATTTGAAATACAGGCGACTCTCGAGATTCGACAGGGATGCGTTCCTGAAAACGTGGTCGAATCTCGAACCGTCAAATGTTGAATCAGCACAAATTCAAACAATTAGAGCAGAAATAACGATGTCTAGACTGAAACTAAACCTCTCGTGGTCGGGCAGGCCAAAAATTACTTCTCGTAAACTAGTTTCTAATTTGATTGATCGATCGGCTGGGTCAATTCGACCGGTCGAATTCTCGAGTTGGTCGAACCTCAAATGGTCGAATCTCGGAAGTCGCCTGCACAGGCTTCTCTAGTCTATACATAATAAGCAAACAAGTTAGGCAAGTGTACCCAGTATCCCAAATAGGCATGTTTCTTGTGATGGAGTATTTTTTTATAACTGATTCTTTTACTTGAAATTATTTACATAAATTTTCACATTTATACATCTTAAACATTTGTTACATAATATGTTTTAAGTTATGTGGAAGGAGAGAATCGCAGATTTAGGAACCCTACCAAAGAGGCTGTTTACAGCAACCTTGGGTCTTTCCCCTTGACTACCCTCTCTCTCCCTCATCCATAGCATCATTCAGATCCTGCAGAGCCTTAGGCTCATCCGCAGATGCCTAGATATCTCAACTTCATAGCAGTCACTTTTGTTGTACCTAAATGATATATGTAGTTTGTACAAAGGCACATCATAAACCAGTGAAACAACATGACCCAATCATGTCTCTCTGGCTACTGAAATTTATTTCTTCTCCTTAGTTGGTGCTTTGTGTATTTATGTAATTTTAGTATTATGACTAAAAACTGCACAATTAAGTCATCAATGATGCCAAGGAAATATTAAATCCTTGTTTTATTGATTTATTTTATAGCAAACAGTTAATTTTTTTAAACACACCTAACTTGAGATAAATCTTTATCTTTCATTCATTCCTTTGTTGTTAACTATGACTTTCCTTTCCCTCACATATGATATATATGTAAGGAAGGAAAATAAACACATTTATGTTAATTTCTTCATAGTAGCTATTCCATTTCCTTTCACTTACTAAATGCAAAAATCGGTACAACATACATTGTACAAACTTTCTCATATATGGGTACTAATGTGTCGTTTAGTTATCTTTAAAAAATGAAAATCGTGTGAGCCTGTTTTTAGAAAATCCAATTTTTGTTAAAGTTGCCCAAGAATAAACTAGCCTTATATTCATTCATTCACTGAGAAAAATGAAATACGTAGTATTATTGTAGCTGTATACTTAAGTAACTGTACGAAATTTGATCAAAAATGTTAGAGCCGTTTTTGAGAAAATCGAATTGTTGTTAAAGTTGCCTAGAATAAACTACCCTTATATTCATTTTTTGAGAAATATGAACTATACAGTATTACTGAAGACATAAACTCAAGTAACTGTACAAAATTTGATCAAAATCGTTAAGAGCCATTTTTGAGAAAATCAGATTGTTGTTCAAAATGCGTAGAATAAACTACTCTTAATTACTGAGCAATGTCAACCATTTCTATGTATACTCTGCTCAGTTTGATAAAATGCCTAAGTACGAGATTTCATTCATTTTCGCTCTACCGTATAGGCTCCAGAGCCAGTAACAGACAGACGGCATTGCAAAAACCACTTTTTCGGATTCAGCGACACCTAAAACGTATATTTCTATAAAAATCTTGAGGTCGAATTTTTTCGCGATAACAATACTTTCTCGATACTTCGTATGAGAAAGTAAAAATGGAAGTTAAACATATGCATAATTCAGTAGGTACAAAGATTGTTTTCACTGGCAACAATTAAAAGACCAGGCAAGGAATTTTAAAGTTCTAAATGAATTAGGATATTCTTGTTAGATTTTCTTGAAAACTGCTACTCGTTCAAGAAATAAGTATTAGGTAAGAAATATTCTATTTAACTTTTTCTACAAATTTAATTTGACTAATATTTTACAAAATATGACAGAAATTTTTGTTCCTGGTAAAGTGTCACTCCTGATTAGGGTTATGTGAACCATTTATATCATTTTATCATTGCTTTTGCCCAGAAGTCTTTAGTACCAAATTTCATAAAAATGAATTTAAGTAGAAGCTATGAGGTGCTCATGCCGAAAGCAAAACTTGCCTAAAAATGTCACAATTTATATAATTTTACAATTTAAATGAAAACTTTTTTATTCATCAATTCTTTATTACTTTTTCTTCTCGTGTTAAAATAGAGCTGCAATTCTTATTAAATAAGTTTGCATTATAAGATAAAAAAAATAATAAAACTGTTTGGATGATGATATTAAGTTAATGTTGCTAATTTTACCTTTCTAACAGCCATGTTATTACTCCATACATTAATGTGCCCAAAGCTATGAATGTCTTTTATTTTCTAGAATCTAAATATCAAACAAAACTAACCTTTTTAGTTCCTCTGTTCCAAATTACAATGTCAGGAAAACCATTATGTGCTATGGGATACTCTTTTGCAATTCTATTACAGATTTTTGAAATTATGTTACGCCCAATACATTCCATCAAAATCTGGAAATGGTTTAAATTGCATTGTAAACAAGGTAAAAAAAATATATTTGTAGTTAAGTCAAAATTCCTTAACATACCTCAAACTGTTCCAAGTCTTCAAAAGTTCTCCATGACACAATGGACTCCTTTCCTATTTCTTGAGACCATATTCTTTTGATATGAGAGTGCATTTTTTCAACACTCCACAATTCTTCAATTTCTCTCATCCTCTGCTCTATAATTTCCTTTCGGTTATTGTAAAATTCACCAGATTTAAGGTCTAAAGGTCGAGTTTGGTAAGGGCATATGAAAACATCAGGTACGTCTTTGGTATAGAGGATATCCCAGAAAAATATTCCAAATATGGACATGCTGATTGCATTCTCAGCATGAATTCCTGAAAAGCATAAAAAATTACCTACTGAACAGTGAACATATCTGAATGTGAATAGTTAGTCAATCTTCTGTAATTGACCTTAGAAGTCACAGGTGTCTGGTAAGTATGTGGGATAGCTCATGAACTCAACTCCCATTTCTTCGATTGCTGCTGGTGCACCATGGAGCAGTGCACTGGGGCATTGTGGTGATCCAGAGTCTACTTATCCTGACCTTTTTATTGAATTTTCCACTTCAAAGGATCCCTTAGATGGTCGGCATAGTTTGTACACCCACCCCTCTCCCTTTCATCGAAAAGAATCATGTCTACCTTGCCAGCACTTGCTTGAATCTTTGACTTCTTGAAATGAGAACTTGTGTGCTTCCATTGAATGCTTTCCTGCTTTGTTTTTAGGTTGTAATAATGAAACCTTGCCTCATTGCGTGTCACTACACTGTTAAAATGTGTAGACAGCACCTCAGTATGCTCTTCCACCCTGACAAATTGTGAACCCTTTTGCTTAGAACTCATAGTAGTGCAAGCATAGGACACATTCTGCAGTCACCTTTCTGTAGCCAAGAACATTATGAATAATTTTGTGATCCATCACTTCCGAGAAATGTACTGCATTTGCAACTTTCTAGTAATTTATCAGTCTTGCATGATCAGTCGTTTCATCTTTTGCCAACTTGTGTCAGTATTTGATGTGGATGGTCTCCCTGAACACCCATAACAAAATACAGCAAGTAAGATACCCTTGCTAAAGAAGAGGTAGAAGCATGTTTTATTATTTCAAGGTTCTGGTTTGCCCTCCACCTTTTGGTGAGTGAACAACACATGCCATTAGAATGTATAATAGATCTTCACTAGACATTCCCATCCATGAAAACTTGACTCATTTGCCTTCAGTAGTTTGGCTACAATGCCACTTTAAAGTTTTGCATTTTTCTAACTTTGAAGCCACATAGTGGAAACTCATTGACTTATAAGAGGTATCTTACTCAAAAGGATTTTTCCAAACACCTCTTAAAACAAAAAAGCTAATTGTCCACAGATGGACAGAGTGATCACATAAGCATATTTTTTCTTTCAAGGAAATATGCTAAAAGACATTAAAGAAAAATAAAATCAATTTTTACTCAAGAGGAAGCATTAAAAAGATTGTAAAAGATGCTAATAAACATTTAAGTATACAAAATCGATTTATAATGGAAATGGAAATTCTAGAAGCCAGTACAAAAGTCCAGCCTATAAGGGAGAGAACTGTGTGTCCAAATGTGAGAACAGAAGTACTGATGAACAATGGAAGAAACTTTTGAAATTATAATCTACAAATCACGGATGAAAATGAAATTTACCTTGGTCATATCCAAGTTTTCTGTGATGTAGGATGACTGTTTCTTCGACTGAGGAGAGTATTTGTCCAATTCCTTTCTCAGTTTCATTAACATATGACATCTTAGCTCCTCCACCAATTTTGCTGCAAGTATTTCAATTGATCAATAAAAAAAATAAATGTAAACAATGCTATGTAATCAATATGTTTACCTCTGAAGACATCTTGCTTGAATGCTCATCTCTGGTGGGTCCTTCACAGGAATAAGCATAGATGCCAAATTGGATATTTTCTCGGTATCTAACTTACTCTTTTGTTTCCTATTTGTAATTAATGAGCCTCGAATTGACAGAATAAAATGATCAAGTGGATTTAAAGATTCATCTGTCATAGCCGTTAGCAAAAGATCAACAGCCTGAAAAAGAGAAAATGTGAGTTTTCTGTGATATTTAAAAATAATAGTGAAACATTGAAAAAACAAAAGCAGGATCTATTTACATACATATCTAGAGGGAGTTTTAGAAATGTCTATCATAATTCAGGGTGTAAAGTCAGGTCAAACTGAATCAAAAAATTCTAATCAATATTATCAACAAATGCTTCTTAGCTATTCTGCAGCTACTTTGTGTTGTCAATGCTGCTTTCACAAATGAAAAGCAATGTCATTTGAATAAGCCATTTATTTATGTTATTGCAGGTGTTTAACTACCATATTTTCTGGTGTATAAGATGCACTTTTTTGGTCCTAAAATCACACTTATCTTATACAACAAATTTTTAAATGTCAATAAGATATTTTACTTAAATTAGACATAGCACTTTTCAAATTCTCATGAGACTTCTCAATATAGAGGGAAGTTTTCTATGCAGTAAATACCACTTCAAAAACCTGCATTCATTCTGTAAAATTCTTATTATTTATAATAATTTTTTCAGTGAATGAATTGTAACCGATCCACTATATCTTCATTTCATAGAATACAAGGGATAATAGCGCTGAAAATGTTGAAATGTGCAGCTATTCACCCAAGCATGCTGTGTGTGGAAAGTTACAAAAAATCGCAAATTTCAAACCTAAAGAAACACTACTGAAATATTCTCTCGATAAAATGATCAGAATATCAAATTAAACCATGACAATGCCATGACACCTACCAGACTACAGCATTTTTCTCACAGGACACTGGATTTACTGTAGCGACTGGCTGCAAAATCCATTTATAACTCTGTCATCACTGATAGTAATACAGAAGAACTCTGATTATTTGAACTAATTGGAACTAAGGGAGGATAATCAAAAATTTGGATAATAGGATATAATAAAAACCACTGATGAATCTTATGTCCTTATCCAAAAAAATGTTTTTATGAGTAAAAATTTCCTTAAACTGAAAAATCACCTTATTTTTAGGGATGCGTCTTATACATGGGTGCATATTATACACCATAAAATATGGTACATCCCTGTGTATCCACACAAATTTCTCTGTGACATATTAAAGATTAGCCCCCAAGCTGGAAAATTACTGGATAAACACGGGACTGTTCCACAAAAATCTTTACACCATAATGGCACTGAAAACAAAGTGGCAGCAGCTTAACTTGAAAGTGATTGTTGAACCATGTTGATAGGAACATTTTACTCGAGTCTGACTCTCAAGGAGAGTTAGACAACTCATCCCCTGATTTCCAGACCAAACCACTGCTGCATTAAAGAACATAAAAATTAATTGGACACGTGTTATTTTCTAGCTGCCAATAACCATTCTTTCACAAGTTATTACCATTTAAAGGTCATGAAAAACCTGCCGACCAGTTAAATTCCTTCGAAAACAGCCTTTCTGACAAGAAAGCGACGTAGCCCTGTGGGTAAAGGTGCTGGTAATTTTTAATTTTGAACCTGAGGATCCCCACACGTGGCATATTTTTTCTTCATCACCTACGGACATTTTCTTAACTTAAATTTTTGCCTTTACATTATATTAGTGTGCATCTCTCTCGCACAGTAGATTTTTATTTCTATTTTTAAATAATATTTACGGGGTTTTCTTCTCTTGCGATTCTTGCTCTATGTTACGCACATTGCAAAGTAACTTATTTCCTAACATGTCGTGATTGCTTTTAAGGAGCTGATTTACTATGTACTTACAATGAAAAATACGATTACTCAACGATAGAGCTCAGCGTTTTAAGTAGATACTGTGTCTCCATAACCCTTTTCGCCTTCCCTAGCTGCGAGGATTTCCGGAAGAATGCGTCTAACAGTTCATGTCTCAGACTTGGCAGTGAAAGCGACAAACAGAGAGACACTGTTGGAAGGCACAGAGACACAGTATCTACTTAAAACGCTGAACTCTACCGCTGAGTAATCGTATTTTTCATTGTAAGTACATAGTAAATCAGCTCCTTAAAAGCAATCACGACATGTTAGGAAATAAGTTACTTTGCAATGTGTGTAACAGAGCGAGAATCGCAAGAGAAGAAAACCCCGTAAATATTATTTAAAAATAGAAATAAAAATCTACTGTGCGAGAGAGATGCACACTAATATAATGTAAAGGCAAAAATTTAAGTTAAGAAAATGTCCGTAGGTGATGAAGAAAACATATGCCACGTGTGGGGATCCTCAGGTTCAAAATTAAAAATTACCAGCACCTTTACCCACAGGGCTACGTCGCTTTCTTGTCAGAAAGGCTGTTTTCGAAGGAATTTAACTGGTCGGCAGGTTTTTCATGACCTTTAAATGGTAATAACTTGTGAAAGAATGGTTATTGGCAGCTAGAAAATAACACGTGTCCAATTAATTTTTATGTCCTTTCATGCAGCGGTGGTTTCTTCTGGAAACCAGGGGACGAGTTATCTAACTCTCCTTGTCAGTGGTGCACCCAGGGGGAGAGGGGGGAACCAGGCATTTGTCCCTCCCATGATAGCCACTATATTGCAAAAAATTTAATTTTTTGTAATAACCCCTTGAGAATATTGATGACTGAACTGGTACAAATTAGAATTTATATGTTTATAAATTAAAATGTTCTATTACACAGCTAAAATGATAGAAATTAAAAAACAAAGAATAACATAGTTAAGTTTGAAGTTTTTGCCCCCCAAAATAAATTTCTGGGTGTGTCACTGGTCTGACTTCCTGAATTTACACATTGTAGTACAAATAAAATACATGGTTTCCTCACAATTTCTATTTAAGATAATGTATAGACAGATGGACGGACAGATGTCAAGGTGACATTATATACGCACATTTTTTAAACACGCTAAGGAGAAACAGCAACGCTTACTACTGGAGCAACAGACCTGAATGCAAGTGATATTTTTCGAAGACCTGTTTATTTACGAATAATTAAAATAACATATTTACCACAGAGGTACTCTAATCCCAAGATTCCTGAGACTGTTTACTTCAAAGAGAGAATTCCAATGCAACTGTGCGCACATTCTGTGACATAGATCTAGTTAGGAATTATTTTAGGCTCTACGTAAACAAACAATATCAAGTGACAGGTCTTTCTGAAGTACAATAAAAAACATCACATGAACTTCTCTGATGGAAGCCAAGCTAATTTGCTCAAAATTGACGAGTCCCTCTGGGATATTTGTGTTCCATGCGGCCAACATGTACCGGGGCGTGTTCTGCACATTTAATATGAGTGTAAAAGTATTTATGAATAAGATTTAAAAAACATCATTTACAATAAATGCTAACTTGTGTATATGCATATTTAAACAAAATTTAATATTAGATCTGAGATAGTTTCAACCTTTATTAATTTTTTATAAATATTCACAAAGACAATAAATTTTTATAGAACACCTTACCATAGGAACATTTTTCATGTGGTGGTGGTAAATCAGAGCTAACTGATCATACCATTTTCCATGATTATTATGCAAGTATATTTTCTGATTCAAGAGAGTTTGATAACCTAAAACCATTTTCGAATACATTTTCTTCATTCTTAAACCATCCATGGAGGAGCATACTGCACGAGCAAAAACTGAACCAGCAGAAAAAGGGCGTAAAAAGTGAGGTAGTTTTTCATCTTCTTGCCTTAAAAAGTAAAAAATTTCATTTGTGAATATTCTTCAAAAATTTGAATTCTACACAAAAGGAAAATTTTAAAAATTAATAACACAAAATTGCCTTATTGTTTTGTTTTCTAGTATTTCTTGAAAATTAGCAATTGCAGCATCATAAAGACTTGCAACCTCATCTAAGTTCTTGTTTGTCATTTTCCACTTTATGGTAGCTTCCAACTCAAGAGCATCTTGGAATCTGAAAGTGAAGTCTGTTTAGCAAACAATGAGACATGCCATTATGAATATACTTAGGTAGTTTTTAATTTTTTTCTCACTAGATCTTCAACTATAACCTATGTGTATAACATACCTGACCAAGGCCTCTCTCGATGCAAAAATTTTCTGTAGGGGCCTTAACGAATAATCAGGATAGATTATTTGCTTTGCTTTAACTCGGCTCATGGTACTAAGCACTGGTGTTTTTCCATCGACTTCCATATCTCGGGCATGAGGCAATGAATACAACAACAATGTTCTTAGAAATACTTTTCTAGGTTTGCCACTCAATTTAATTACTCTCCCCAAATTTGCAATGACTCTAAAAATCAGTAATTAATACTTTTAATAAGTAAAAGTTTGAAATTGTGAGTTTCCTTTCCACACTAGCAGTGCTTACTTTTCTCTTACAACAGTTTTAATATCTTTGGTAATTCCAAATAAATTCTTTTGGCTGCGGGAAAATTCAATCAGTGATTTGGCAAGATTTTCCTTTTTTCCGTCGACTCTCAAACGAAAGTTCTTACAAAGAGTTTTCAATTCAGGCAGGGTCGTTAAATCAATGAGAGAATAAATGTCTTCTCCAGTAACATCTGAAAATAATTTTATTATTAATAATAATCGCCAGGCCGCGATATCACAATTTAAATACGCACCTTTCTGTTAGCCCGAAAAGTAATCTAACCTGGAGTAAAAAACTGCTTTTCAATTAAAATATTTATTACAGGGTTTAACTCGAGGCATATTTCAGGATAACTCAGAGATGCCACTTTGTGCCAAGTGTACTTCCTATTAAGCAGCCGTACATATAATTTTTGAGCTTCTGCAGGCAAATCGGTGAAAGAATTGAAAATAAACACTTCTTCCGGATTAAAAAGATCCCATAAATTTTCGTTATTTTGAATCTCTATGAGAATACTTAGAAAATTTCGCCAGTAATAACTCTCGATAGGAACTGAAACCCCACTCGAATTGAGTGATTCGTCGTCGACCTCCAACATAACTGTAGGATTCATAATTCCGGAATCAGATGTCTTTATTGTAAATGTCATTTTCCGAGCAATTAGTGGTTGCACCTGACATTCCCTGAATCTCCTCAATGTCAGGATTCGGTGATTCCATGCTCAATATCGATAAAAAGCCATCTAGTTTTTACACCATAACTTACCGTGCGGTGTGAGGATAGGTCGCTATTTATGGAAGGGGTTGATTTTTCGATTGAATTTGTCAAATGATTGCTTCTGAACTGATTAACGTCCACTTCGTTTCCGGGAGATATCACTGTTATAATAATTAAAGGAGATTTTCGGTGATAGCACCTTTAATTTTTATTGTATCTTCACTTAACAAAACTAACGGATTTCTTCCGTAAAAAATACTGAAAGTAACATATATTTAATGGGTTACAAATGTTTAACGTGACGTTTCTAACACCGCCAATCCACTAAATGGACATTTCTGCTACAGTAGTTCCATCTATGTTTAAGATTATAACGTTTATGTGCAGTGGGATATCGTGAGTTTTCAAATTATTTGTTGTGGGTCTTCCGACGTTAATAATGAAAGGTGTACGATTAACGTTTTGAATATTATGCTTGTGAATTTAAATACGTACTGTTCTTACTAGCATTTAACGGACTGAGGCATTAACTGCTGTGGCATTCCTTAAATTATTCGTTAGCTCCAATTATTGCATGATACATGTCCTCAATGTATTTACGGTTATAATGCATATTTCCGTAGGTACTGTGGTTTTTTAGTTAGCCAAATTTTACCTAAGATGTAAGGATCCAGATTTTAAAAATTTTCATCCGCGGCAGAGCTAATTTCAAATCACCATTGGGTATTGATTTAATGTATTAATGGGGTACTCATGAACAATATAAGCACATCTACGATATGTGACATTAAAGCAAGAAAACAGCAACTACGGAAAAAAATTTGCTGACTCGGAGACAAAATATCCGAAAACGTAAAAATTTATGGAAGCCAAAGCTAGAACAGTTGGATGCAGTATTATACGAATGGTTTAAAATGAAGTGTTTTGAAGGTTTCCCAATCACAGGTCCTCTATTAATTAAAAAGGGAAAATACTTTTCTCAGCAAATGCAGTGTTCCAAATGCGCTAAACTTGCTAATTACCCAGCTTACTTCCTCGATGCGATTTACGATCTTTTTTTGCTGAGTTTGCGAATTACCCAGTCAACATCAGGGTTTCAAAAAATGTTTGGATTGGTTGGAAAAAGGGTTTCAAAAAAATGGTTGGAAGAAGAGTTTCAAAAACATGGTTGGGTTGGTAGAAGAGTTTCAAAAATTTTTGGATTGGTTGGAAGAAGGATTTTAAAAAACCTGCTGGATTTGTAGGAAGATAATAATAATAATATTTTTATTTATCTTTATTGAGATTCTACATTGCATGAAGCATTAGTAACAGATGATTGCTATTATGCTAGACTTTTGTCATGTTTCAGATCTACTAATTTTGTAGATGAACCATTTTGTTTTTGAGTTATAACTAAAGTGACCAGACGTACTGATTTAATCAGTACAGTACTGATTTTAGAGATTGTGTACTGATTTCAAATATGTACTGAATTATAAAGTTGTACTGATTGTAAAAGAAGAAAAAATCTATAATTATTTAGTTCATTTACTGTGGGATTGACGGTTGAGGTGGCTCGGGTGCGATGTTGCCAGGAGGTGTAAAGAGGACATGCAGCAACGCTGTGTAGTTCCCCCTAGCAAACATTACCTCCCCTCCACCTATGATTGGCTGTGAGGGAAGGGAGTTTTTCAGTCTTTCCTTCCAAACCCCCACCCCTTCTCTACAACTATAAGTCTCAATTCCAAAGTAATGTCGTCCAGACAATAATACTTATGGTTGTTTGTGTCATGTGAGTAGTATAATATTTTAATGTTGTTTAGTAAAGTAACATTATTCTCAGAATAGATTATTAATATTATTATTTAATTATATTTAAAGATCCTGCCATAAATAGAAGAAAAAACAAATTTTCTGATCGACTTCAGCAAGAGTATCCAATATATATAACAATAATGTTATATACCTATGTATACTGTATAAAATTTCAATATATATGAAGTATTATATTGAAATGTAGTTTTCTTTCATGAATATAAGAAATATTAAAAAATGTACTGATTTTCCATCTAGAAAATCTGGTAGTTTTCTTTCATGAATATAAAAAATAAAAAATGTACTGATTTGACATCTAGAAAATCTGGTCACTTTAGTTATAACGCATACAGCTCATAGAGAACTTATAAAAATTATGTCTTTAAACCTGAATCTGGCATCATGGCATTCTCACCATTTGAGAGGGTAGGGGTTTTCTTTGATGTATCTCCTTGAGGACATTTGTTGGGGCTGATTGATACTAGCATAGTCCCAACCTAAGAAAATATTCCCGTTCTGAAATGGGAATTAGTCTGCTACGGTAGTTCAATGGTAGAATATCTGCCCGGCAAGTGGAAGACCTGGGTTCGATTCCTGGTAATAGCAGATTTTTTCACCTGTTTCCACATTTCCCATCATTTCAGCTCATGCATGTCGCATAAGGATCTTCAGATCATCCTTTCCATAATATATTTAGCTATAAATTGTTCTGACTTAGTGAGTTGGTGTGGGTGGTGAGTGACATAAGATTCAAAACCAAGCTTTACTATCTATAGCTACAATAACCAAGACTGCATGCATGTCGTACAAGTATCATTGTGACAAATAAGGGCAAAACAACAAGTTAACAAATTCCGTGCGGATGACATCTTCTGATGTCATGCTGGGCATATGCCATTGTCGGGTGACATCTTATGTCACAGTCTTTTTAACAGTTCTTTCGTTTACTGGGGGGTGCTCAGAGTATAGAAGATGCATTCTTTTACTTTGATGCATTCAGTTGATGCCTACCCTTGCTAGTGGAAGCAGCCATTTCCAATTTTGCTGCTTTGATTTTTTTAACCAGTTGTAATTTTTATGTAAATAACTCATAATTTTCTTTAATTGAGCGATTTTATTCAGTTATTTTTCTTATCTTTTTATGACAATAATACGGAGGTTTCTTATTATTGTTTTGCTCTGTAAATGAGTTTTGTATTTATAAGTATTTTTTAATACCTTATGTTTGTTATTAACATGTTTAGCGAAGTTTGTTATATTTATTATATTAATTTTTGAGTTATTTTGAAGCAAAATCTTTCATTTCAGGTTTTATTGCTTTTAAAACTTTATCGAGTGTAGGTACTCAATTAGTAAATTTACAGTACAGGGTTATTCAAAATTCCGTGAACCATTTCGTAAATGTATTACGCAAAAACTATAAGAGATAGAATAATGAAACACCATATGATCAAGAAACACTTCAAGTTTTTAAGTAGCCCGCTAGTGTTACAGATTTTCAATATGTGCTGCATGTGTCACACGGGAAACATCAAGGCGGTATTCCAGCTTGTTCATCACTTTGTCCAAGGTGTCAGGGGTCACAGTTTCGACAGCAGCTCGCATCTTTCACATAACCCCAAAGGTAGCAGTCCAATGGTGTCAAATATGGGGATCTGGGTGGTCGAGGCACTGGTCTACCTGCCAGGAAGGTAGTGACGGATGTGTAAATGCCAGTGTGGTGGTGCACCATCCAGTTGAAACCAGAAATCCCTGTCAGAAAAATCTTCTGACAGCTGTGGCATCAACCATTGTTGCAACATATCAAGGTATGTAATACCTGTAATTATGCATTCTTGAAAAAAGAATGGCCCGTAAATCTTTGTTCGGAATAATGCACAAAACACTTTAACCTTCGGGCTGTCTCTAACACGCTGAACAGAGGCATGTGGCTGTTCGGTGCCCAATATCCAAACATTGTGTGTGTTTACATGTCCACTAAGAGGGAACGTGGATTCGTAACAAGAGAACACACCTCGCTTTCTTCACCTGCGTAGTCATTTTGCAATATAAACTGCACTAGTACCTCTGGTGGGAGTTACAGCAACTGCAGCAGGCTACTTAAAAACTTGAAGTGTTTCTTGATCATATAGTGTTTGTTTCATTGTTCTATCTTGTATAGTTTTTGTGTGATACATTTATAAAATGGTTCACGGACTTTTGAATAACCCTGTATTATTGTCTGTAAGGTACGTTTAAGCATTTTTACTTGGGTTTCATAATTGCAAATATAAATTCTGTTTTTGTGTTATCCCAGTGTGTTCAAACAATATTTATTCCTAATCTAAGAAGTTTTTGATAAGAATTTAATTACAAAGTTTACTCATGGAATAATTTGAGAGATTAATTATTATGTGCAAGGTATGTAACATTTGTTGTTCTCGTGTTTTTAAACTTGCAATTAAAACACAATAATTTTTCATACGCATTGAATGTGTTAATGTTTTAGAGCAAAAGAAATAGGAAATTGCTTATATGGAGGATTTTTCATGGTTACTTTGCATCATGATTTCCCTGTAATAAGTAGACATCATTCTTGGGCAGGAGTGGGCAACCTACATCACGAGGGCCATATGTTGCCCCTGAGAGCATTTTATGCAGTATGGGAAGCTATAATGAAGAATTGACCAATAAAATTTAACACACAAAAAAATTCTTTTTTTGATAAAATTATCATAATAAAACCTTTAATTTTGAAAATTTAATCCTAAAATCCTTATTTAGACTTGATTTTTACTTATCTGATACCTCAAAATCTGTAGGTAACTTCCAATTTAACTCTAATCCAGCCTGCTGAAGCATTTGCAACTTCAATTGCAGCCTGCTGAAATATTCGCAACCACCAATGCAGCCTGCCATGTAGAAAAGGTTGTCCACACCTGCTCTAGAGTTTGTTTGTTTCATTATAAAAGTCATTTATTCACACTTTGTTCATACACCTTTCAATTTATAAAGCTCTTTTTACATTTTGTGTAACCTTTGGGAAAATATATAATTATATCCTAGGCATGTGAAAGTTTGTTCCTGAAAAATATAACACTGCAGTTTGTAACTCA
Organism: Uropetala carovei; assembly: GCA_036926305.1. NCBI lineage: Eukaryota > Metazoa > Arthropoda > Insecta > Odonata > Petaluridae > Uropetala > Uropetala carovei. The sequence goes on from JAXCHB010000004.1 coordinate 1,408,096, forward strand.
AAATACTTATTACATCATTTTCTTCATCTCAGTAGCTTGAAAATAATTTATAACATTGAATACATTTCAGTAGGTACAATCATACATGCTATTTTCCATTTGATTTTTTCAAAGGACATGATTTAAATCAAAGGAAAGGGAAATTTACATTTCAGTTATAACATATAACATTACTTTTTCTATTGAACATTACATTCAACAGAAGAATTTCATGGGTAAAATGTAATCATTTTATTACATGCAGAATAACCGTGGGTGTTTTACCATTTAAGTAGCCATTTCATACTCCATAGAAGGAGCAATATTTCTTAAAAAAATATGCTGAACAATTTTTGTATCCATGCAGGCAGTAATACATAAATATAGACTTGCATGAGCTTTTGAAATATCTTACTATTTTAATAGGTTTCTGGCATTCTTTTCTGTGAAACATTTCTCACTCTTATTTTTAACTTTCAAATGTGATCACTTCCTTTACCATGGTAACCCTATTAATTTTTCTGCTGGTTGGGTTTGGCCACAATGTTATAATGAAAGAAAATGTGTTGTTATAATGCTCTTATTTTTTATGAAACATTGATCAGTGGTATTGCTTCTTAACTCAAAAAATATATGAGTAGCTAATTTTAAGAAATGATGGTATTACCTTTGTAACAAGACTGAGAACAATTGAGATAAGTAAAAATTTTCACTTAAAGATTAATCCAGGGTTGTATTTATGGATGGGCACTTGCCTAGGGCGGCATTAAAAAAAATATTGATTGTAAAATTTCATTATTAATTTTTGTATTTGTTTTTTATACTTAATTATTATACCAAACTATGCTGAATTGCAAATAAAAGTTAATTATAGAAGGTAAATGGATGCAAGAACATTTTATTTAAAAAGATAAAAAACTTCATATAGGTACAGGGGTGGCAAAGTTTATAGTACCTAAAGGTGGCAAATTCATTAATCTGCCCTGGATTAATACTTTACTTCTGTTATTAAACAAATTTATTTTGCTCCATCATAAATAAAATTTTACCAAATCAGGAAACATGAATATAAAGTAACTTTGCTTCAAAGTAAGTTTATAATCTTAAACATTATTATTGAGATGTACTAAATGTGAAAATTCCACAAATGATTTTAATTTATTGGAGTTCAAGCAAATTTTAACCTTTCATGCCATGCTTAGTTATTGTGGAATTCTCTTTTTACACATTCTTACATAATTACAAGATCGATTTACATTTATCTGATCACTCTATAATAGATTATTAATTTTTTCTAACCATCCTTGCTGGCTGTCATTCAGATATATTAAAACCAAACCTCTTGGGTATTTATTCAAAAATATGCTGGGAAAAGCATTTTTTATTCTTGGTTGGCTTTTTGTGCTTCACTTTTAGAAAACCTTATTGTCTTCTTAACCATTTCAATAAAACATAGCCAATACTTAGGTGCCACTAACTCATTGCCACGCTATGGTTGCAACACCACATTATATCCTTTTATTTTCCTGCATCTTCTGTGATGTCAAGAGTTTATATCATTGCCTTGTCTGAGCAGATTGTTCTGCATCTGGTACACTAGTGAAGTTGCTGTCTTCCCAGGCGCTCCCCACCATCTTCTTCCTCCATTGCTTTCAGTTGCTTCACAACCTGAGCATGTTCTTCTAGGAGTCGTGCAAATTCATTCTTTCTGCTTTCCACTTCACCCTGTAACATAATAGAGACACTATTTATTATATTGTTTATATAAAATGCTCTTATAGTTTCACTTTGGCGTCTGATTGTCTGTCTGTGCATTTGCTCAGACTGAACTTGTGATGAAAATGTAAAAGATAGAGAAGTGAAACTTCCTGTGAAAACAATATAGAGTAAAAGCTCATTTTAACAGCACCCATTCTAGCAGCAAACTCGCTCTAACGGCATCTTCTGTGAACTTACATTTTCCAATTGTCTAATAGATGTCGCCACAGTCATGATCGATCTTCCGTAAGCTTAACCACATATTGCAAGTAGTTTCTCTTCTGTTTCAAGGTGTTAACAGTCGTGACATACTGCGTAATAATTTTATTTGTTATTAAACTTATTTTATAAACATTTAAAGATACCCTAAAGAACATGAGTAGTGGCAGCATTAGTAGAAAACAAGATAAGTGAATGCTGCTTACTTTACGACAGAAAATTGGCATTTGCCAACGTCTGGATAATGGGGTAACTAGACATATATTAAGGAATGAGTACAATATAAGCTCATCTTCGATGTATGGTATTAAAACAAGAAAACAGCAACTTCTAAAATTTTTGCTGAATCTGAGACAAATAAAAATATCCAAAAATATAAAAATTTAAGGAAGCCAAAGCTAGAACAGTTGGATACAGTATTATACGAGTGGTTTAAAGTGAAACGTTCTGAAGGTTTACCAATCACAGGTCCACTATTAATTGCAAAGACAAAATACTTTTATCAGCAAATGCAATTGAGTGAACGATGTATTTTTTCTGATGGGTAGCTATCTCATTTTAAACATCGTCACGGGATACGAAAACTGGATGTCTCGGGTGAACTTAAATTAGCTGATAGTGAGGCTGCACATTCGTGAATATACGAATTGTTGATATTTACTTTCAATGAAAAATGCAAAATAATCTGTTAATTGTGAATAATAAATGATGGTTGTGGTAGTAATGCTATTTTCGATGGACCCTTTTGGTTCCCAGAATTAGCATTACAAAAATTAATAAACTTATAAGTTACACCGAATTCCATCAAAAAATAGAAGGATTTGTTATAGATAACGAAGAACAACATATACAATATCTTATAGTGAAAAAGAACATTAAAAGATACCAAATATGCCCTCAAAGTAATTGGAATGTGATTTTGTGGCACCATTCGTTATATCGGCATACCCATTTTAGCGTTACGACTTTGGTCCTGTGGGTGCTGTTAGAATGGGCCTTTACTTTTCTGCTCAAATAATAATTTAAAAATATCACCTGGCATGCGTTTCCCACATAAAAGGCATTGCAAAATGTTAATGCGGCTCTAAATGTTCCATTTTATCTATCCCTCTGAAACATTTCATTGATTTTTCATCTTGGAAAGACTTTCCCCATTTTTCCCATTATAATTCGCGATTGGCCAATTTCTTTTAAATCACATTTAAATTATGATACTGCAAACCACCAAAAAGCAGTAAAAATAGCCATAGAATTGAAATTCTTTGCCATTTTCAGCTCTTTCTCGTACATTTAAACATTTTCCTGTGATTATTCACACTTGGAATTGTTTTTTAGTGTCTTATTATAAAAAATGTTCTTATAGTTTTACTTTGACATCGGTCTTATTGTCTGTCTATGCATTTGCTTAAACTGAAATTGTGATGAAAACGTAAAAGATATAGAGGTGAAACTTGGAGGGTAAATTTATGTACTGCTGCCTTGTTAATCGAAATGGCTAAGCTCAATTTGATGGGAAATTGAAGTCTATTAAACTGAAAAGGAAGATACGATTTAATAATTTTAAGTTTTAATAATATTTTTCATTATTATGTTATTTTCAATTTTGGATTTTAATTCATTAATGTACAATTTTATTTTAGATTTTCACAACCATTGAAATTGTACATTATGTAAAAAATTCCTGGTAAACCACATATTTTCGAACTAGATAGAGGTGCTATGGAAATGTGATTTCCGAGTTCATGTTACGTACTGACCCAACGAATATTAAAATGCATATATGAAAAGTCTTACACAGTCCCTATCGGTTAACATTTATTCTAAAGAGACAGTATTTATTAATTGCATCAGAAAATGCCAGAAGAGGTAAATTATCAATGTATGGATATTACAGAATTGAAACAGGCAAAGGAAGGTACAAAGAAAAATTAAAGAAAAATACATACGTGATATAGACATTCCTACGAATACGGAATTATATATACGTTCATATTAATACAGATGTCGTAACTAGATAAAATGTGCTTGTGTATAAAAATGGCCCACAAGCTTGTTTTTCACTTGTTATATTAGAACCAATCAGTGTATGTACTTGTTATTGTAGAATATATCGCTTCTACTCATTCTCCCTATTTGCATTATCTCGTCATTTATTAACTCATTCTATATTTTTATTTACTTTGTAAAGAGATAATTAAAAATTTCCTTTAAAGTTTTTTGCACTCAAATTTAAAATGCTAATGCTACATTTTTAGAATTACTTATGTATATTGAACAGTGATAGAATCTCTTAAATTTTGAGATTTTACATTAAAGTTTTATTTGTAGACTAGTATAAAAGCCCATCAACATGACGGGATATCATTAGTTAACCTAAAAATAGTTGCCCCCCCCTCTCTCCTCCCTCCCTCCCCCTCCCTTGCACCTTCTCCCTTCCACCCTCTCCTTCCCACCCTCTCCTTCCCTCCCTCTCTCTCCCTCCCTTTCTCTCCCTCTCTCTCTCTCTTAAATGTAAGAAGGGACTATATAGTCTCAATTTTGTCCTCAATATAGTCGTTTGTCTGTCTGTCTCCCTCCCTCCGTCTTTCTCTCTCCCTTCTTCCCATCCCTCCCTCTCCATCCCTTCCCCCTCATTCCCTCTCCCCCCTTCCTTCCCTCTCTCTCTCCACCTCCCTCTCGCCCCAATAAAGATATTAATCAATCAATCAATCCCTCGCTACCCCTCCGTTACCATCCCTCTCTCTCCCTCCCTATCTCTTATTAAAAGCATTCAAAGCATGCTTACACCCATAAGGATTGATATAACAATAGGATTTTGAGGTCTAACAATATAATTGGTAGCCAAGGCAACATCCCGTTAAAATGGCAAGATTTCCACAAAATATGTAAAATAAACGTTTAACATGAGCAGTTTCGAACTGTAGGCAGAAAAAGATGAACAGAATAAGAAACGTAGTAATTTTTTCTTTAAAATGGTTCATATCCAAAGATCGTAGGTTAATTCCTTCTAATTTTAATTTCCAAAATGATAAAAGCCTGCACACCAAAAAATCGACTTTTACGTGTTACCTTACGGAAAATGGAAATGTTTTCCTTGGAGTCGAACCCAGGACTTTTTCTGAGATTTATTTTCATCATTACCTTAAAATATGTTAATCGAGCATTCCTGCCAAATTTTGAGATCGTATGTATCTCAATTCTTTCTTGGGTTAATACCATAATTCACTATAGCGTGACCAACCAACCAACCAACAGACCTGGGCTATTATTATAGTAAATTGTGTCATGCACGAAAATAAAAAAAATAAATGACTCATTGCAGACCTGAATTTGTTTTATCCTGGCATCCGATAGTTCCTTCTGACTGGACGAGTGGGTCAAGGTAACTCGTCTGCAAGACACCACTTCTTTCTCCTCTTCGGGGGCCTCGATGTTGTCTGGTTGCTCACACTCAAGTGCTACCACCACCTCCACACCGAATTCGCTATGGGGGAGGCCACTGTAGGGCACTTCTCGGGCCCCTCGGCCCTCGCCTCCCTCTGCATCCACGTCGTTTATCACCAGGCTGCAGAAGAAAAAGAAAAGCAATGGGTTGATTACGGATGGAACCACAGAAGGGAAATAACTGTTATCCAATGGGGATAGCCCTCAGCAGTCTGCAACCTATGGCCCACAGGTAAGTTGGTGACCTGCAACAACAATTTTGCTAACTCGTCACCATGATTTGCTCCACTATTTAATAAAATGAAAAAATAATAAAATAACATTAAACTATTTTTGTGTTTTACCAACCCCCCTTTGCTCGCAGCCACATCGCTTCTGCTATTTAATGCACTTTGATAAGTATAATGTAAAATGTTCTGAAAATGAATGAATTAAATGTATTTGATATGGAATGTGTGTAATTTTTAATAACAAATTATCAAAAATAATAAATTTAAAAGAAAATTAAGTTAACACTTCATTATAAACTATACATTCTGATTTCTCCTTTTGATCAAATACAAATCATCTAAAACACTGCTATTATGGTTTTCTATACCTAGTTTTACAGAAATTTCTTTGGCAACCTTTTCACATGAGAATTCATTGTCATCACTAGGTTCAATACCGACAATCTCTACCATTTTACTTAACTGCTTCTGTTCCAGAATATTGATTTTATTTTCTAATTGGTTAAGTGTCTTGTCTTTTTCTTTTGATTCATTTTTTTAACTCAGTAATAGAACGGACAAGATCATTTATAAGACTATTATGTTCGTCAAATTTTCTTATCAGAGTATCGTATTGTGAAGATATGAAACTCAAACTATGCTTTATTTCACTTATGTGATTTTCCATCGGACCAAGGTTACCTGATAAGCCTCTTTCCGTTTCTGAAAAACCTTCCTCTTCATCTTCTTCCTCTTCATACCGTTTAGTCTGCTTCCTACAAGTAATACATCTCCACTCGCTTTTCAGTTTTGCAGATTTAGTCCTCCATGTTTGCTTGGACACTTTCGCACAATTAAAATGTAGACAGCTATTACATCCTTTACATGTAATAAAGGATCTGTCCTTAGGTAGACTCTCCAAACACGTATCACACACCATTTCACTACGAAAAAGTTTAGAATTTGGCAAAAGACGTCGAAGATGTCAAAGTTCTTATTTCGGTGATTACGACCCGAAATCTCTTAATAATTTCCAGTGAACTTTTTCTCACGGTCCAAGAAGACTTGTAGAAAAAAGCACAGAACCGATTTGCTTTGTCCACATAACATATTATTAAATATGTTATTTTCTGGTTTATTAACACTTCCTGTTATTTGTATTTTTACACCCTGACGTGACTTTGCTCTGGATATAGCTACATAAAGTTGTCCATGTCCAAAAATTGGTCTTTGTAGGTTTATATATGTAATGAAAACCATGAAGAAAGACACTAAGCATGTATGTTTCTTGATATTTCCATTATTATGGTAGATTCAGTCTAGTTAAAAAACAAATCCTTTCTCGCAAATATCAGTCAAGCAGTTAACAACGAACCAATTCGAAAAATATAATAAAATGGATAGCAATGATGTAAACAAATTTTGTCATCACTATTAAGTAAATTTTCATTATAGATGTTACAAAATATTGCCCCTGCTCGATATACCTACTCACCAACCCCTGTTTTGCTCAATTTAGAGAGATTATCATTCTGCAATGAATTTGCATCCAAAAGTACAAAATATCTTGTGTAATTATGCCATTTCTTACGTTTTCTTGTCCGTAGCTATCTGAAATATTGACTTTGATGTCTTGTAAGGAAGAAATCAATGAAAAGCCAACATATATTTGTCCATGATTGAACACTGGCTCTGGTAAATGTAAACCAGATGCATGGCTCTATTTGCGCTAATAAACAAAAATTTAGAATAATTTTACTTACGAAAAAGGTAAGATTCCAGTATCCATATGATGAAGGAAGTTTCAATTGCTTTGGTAAATCGTTTTAAATGCTTCCCACACGCAGTTTTCTAAATAATTATCAGTGACTATGTATAAAGATTGACGTTGCTGCAACAATAATTTCGATGATTAAACAAAAGTTCTAAGCGATAACGCCATTCTCAAATTGTTGGAATACTGCAAAGCATCGGTTTCTTCGACATATTATATTAAATGACTGTGCAACCTTTTTATTTACAGTACATTAAAAATTTCGGTTCCCGGTGGGCTGAATAACGGTTTTCAGCGGAGCTTATGACCAATTCTTTTAACGTTTAAACGTCACCAGAAAGGTTTGATAGCCAAAATTTTTATTTAAAAGAGTATAAAACTGCCAGTATTAAGTATAGGTCGATTAAAAAAAACGTCTCTTGAAATGATTTTCAGATTCAGTTCGACAAAATGGAATGATGTAAGTAGGAAAAATAACAGTACAGTAAAACCGGGCTATACGTTGTTTCGCATATACATCGCCAATCAATCAAGGAACATGTTTCGTTATAAGTTGTATTGCTTTGCATGTACGTCGTTTGTGAAATACTAAAAGCGAAATTTCAGAAGTTTCAATTGCGGTGCATAAATTAGAACTATAACAATAAAAACCCTCTATTCGGCTTTTAATTTCATGTTCATTATCTTATACATATTTTAGTGTGTATGTGTGTGTGTGTATGTATGTTCTTTATACGTTTTTACGCCGTTGAAGCTATCGAATTCAAAAGTTTCATGGGCCATCCTATGGACCAAAGGAAAAACTTGGTCTAGGTTTGCAGACCGTGGGGTCTCTTATACCCCATGGGGTCAACAAAATACTATTTCCATAAGAATGCATGGGAAATGGTGTGGAGAGACCCCAAAATGCCATGCAGCCCTTCACTGATGTGGATATAAATATACCTAAATACTAACGGTCACGGGAAATGGATTATTTTACGCACGAAAGACTGAATATTTTAATTCTGTTCATGTTTCGTAGTATTACATGCTAAATCGTTCGAAATTTTCCTTTAAGCGCAAAATTTATCGGTTTAGATGTCCATTTTCCAGGCGGCAACAAAGCTAAATTTCTTAATTGTAGGCCTCTTCAAAGGGAGATATACACGTAAAGATTAACGCAAGGAAAATCCACGCCGAGGCACGCCGTAGAGGAAGGATAGCTAACGCCAAGATAAAGGGTACAATGGATTCATGCCTAAATATAGTCTATGAATACTTTTAAAGTGAGTCAAATGATTTTTAAAGAATATTTGAACATTGTTATCCTTTACCATTCACACTGAAAGATTTATCGCAACATAAATCGATACATTTGTTCAGTAACCAAGTTGCTGTTTATTGTTTACGTTTTGGCTAATATTATTGACATAATCCACATAATTTTATTGCTGCCTTAAAGTCTTCGATGCATCTATCCATGTGAATATTAAGTAAGACGTTAATGCGTAATTATATTAATGATAAAACTTTACAATACAATACATAAAATAGTAAATGTTAATGTAAGCCTCGCTTGCGTAATTAAGGAATGGGAACGTTTGCCCCGAGCAATAAAAATCGTTTGCCACTTAAAAGAAAACTCTTTCCCGAGCGAAGCCGGGCGTTTCAACTAGTTATTTATATGAATTACTTTAATTTCATGTTTATCAATTCGTGTAAAATCATACTCAGAATAAACATTTGCAGGCCATGTGTTTGAGAGATCACGATGGGTTAGGTGGTTCACAAGATACACAGGGGATAAAAGGGACTGTCCCAATTTTAATGACGATGTGTAAAAACCCATTTCTGAGCTTTGTGAACAGTTGTGTCTAACATTTTGTGTGTTTACGTTTGCGTTGATATCTCATGAGATATTGGATTTACTTTGGACCGCGAAATCTGCTTGAAAAGTACTCTAAAGTGCGCATCAGTGTACGTGTAAGTAAAGAAACAATTTATTTGCTCCATCACACTATAGACAATTATTTTCGGTGATTTCTGAATTTATTATTGCAATCGGGTACTCGTTGTTACGATTAAATGTATATTAAACCCTAGTAGCAATGAGTGGTAAACACATAGTGGTACATAGTATGTCCAATGTACTGATATGTATTATTTGGGAAACAAATGTGTCACAAAATATCCGCCAGGAATGTTACCCCTCACTTTTATCATAGTCCTTATGGTAATCTTTGTTTCGCTATACGTTGTTTCGTTATAAGTCGCATTTTTCAGGAACGCATCTCCGACGTATAGCGGGGTATTACTGTAGTTCCGACAGGATCCACGAAAGATTTACAAAAATGACAACGGCACCCGGTGTTCCCAGGCAGTCACCCATCCAAGTACTATCCGGGCCCTATGATACTTAAATTCAGTTTTCGGGCGAGAACCGGTGTTTCTTTTTACTGCAAACCTATTTGGTTTCTTATTACCAGAATGATTTATTTAGAGACACCACCTTTATCGGAACTCGGCATACTTCCTGTAGTAAGAATGACTTCATAGAACGAGGATATTAATATCCAAAACCTCTCTAAGGCTCGCAATTGCATTGTAAAAGGGTTATTGCTTAAATATGCATTTTTATTGTCTATTCAAAAATGTTTTCAGGGTTTTGCGAATTTGATCTGCTTTTGTAACTATCTTTTATTCTAGCCATCGTGGTATGGCCGTTGCCGAAAAATATGGACTTAAGAATTGATTTTATTCTAGCCGGATAAGGCGGTATGCAAAACACGTGAGTGGGGTCCAGAGGACAAAGTGAACTGACCCCATCTCGCCTTGCCGAAACCCTTTCCGCTCAGATCACAAACGTCTCAATAATCTGTTACTTTTAGAAAATTTTACGATTTCGGTGGGGCCTTAAATGTGCTGTGCGTGGGGCCCATGGGTGTCTTAATCCGGCCCTGTCTCCTAATCTTATTGTTTAACTCTCTATAAGTACATTCTTCTTCCATAATCGGTATTAACCTGCTTCCAGCTCCTCCTCCTCTCTTCCATCTTTTTAATCATCTCCTCTGTTACCCATGGCTTCTTTATTTTCTCGGACGTTATTTTTCCTCTCGCTTTATCCGCGCTTTCTACGATACAGGTTTCGCCACCATTAAATCCCTCGTTCGTGTAAATCACGAGAAATTGAGTAATTAGAAGTGAATTGATGTCACGTGTGAATCAAAGGAGCTTCTGAGAAATCTGTCGCTTGAGATGATAACGAGCGTTATCACTGGCTTATTTTTTCGATTGATTCTTTCATAAAATAGGTTTGTTTTCGAAGATTTTTCAATTGCAAAGGTCGAAAAAAATCGAGTGATTTATTTTAAATTTTACCGGTGAATAAGGGCGAACGTTTTTTTGTTTTGAATGGGTAATTTTCAGCATTGTGTTTTTTCCTGTTTTCCCAAAAGTTAATTAAGGAGTAATATACAACGCTGAGGGCGTGCTCTGAATCGCACGCGATGATATTTTATTATTTTGTGGACTAATTAATCAACAAAAAAAAAACCTTTTCCATCTATGCTTGAATATTTTCGTTTCGTGTTTCACTAAGAATTTTTACAATGGAGTATTCAGGACCGGCATGATGAGTTCGAATGAATTTGCAACTTCAGTTACATTTCCTAAATAGTTTTCCCTGAGCTAATGTCTGACAAATTATTTGGTTGTATCATTACACTCGGTGGCGTAGCGAGAGGGGCTTCAAACCGCCCCCGTCAGAAACCATCATCATTCCCATTTCAGCGCCTTTAAAATTTTAAATATTTTTGTTGACCTAATTTCTATGGAATCTAAGAATCAATACTACTTTAGGTTTCAAATTTTTAAAAGTTCGTATATATTCATTTGCATCGAAAAATACATTTCGCCTCTACCGGGGTTACCAGTCTAGCTGGCGTCGTAAAATCGTGGTTTCGCCGTTTATTAAAATCCGAATAAAATCTTGGTCCGAAGATCTTTTCGTTTCGATAAGTAATTTCACGTGACTAATGTGGAGCAGCGAAAGGAATGCACCACGAGGGGCAAAGGAACGCCCTTTTTCGTTTCTCACGTCTGAATCGGCGACGGATGAAAAACTCGCCCCGGACTATATTCGAACGAGGCCTTTCACTTTCAGCTAGAAACCGGTTCGTCGAGATATTTGTCACGTGACCGGCGAGAGAGAGACGCGTAAAAATTTCGGTTCGGCAAGCCTTCGAATTTCGTTTGGACGCGAGATTCCGCGCGACGCGTTCCCCTCGATGTGCAGCGCCACGCACGCGTGGTGCCCATCTTGGCGAACTTCCATCTGCGACCCGACCGTGCGACTCTGTCCTATCCTTGCTGGAAAGGGGTAAAAGAAAAGAGCGGGAGGGCAAAAGAGAGCCACCGGCCGATATTCGGGTCAATTTGGGACGGTCGAGTTGAAAGGCGGCCGTGGGCATGTATATACGGTGATGGAGGTCCCTTGCGTCATTCAGTGACGTCTTCGAACCCCTCCTCCTACTCCCAATGCATCGGCCGGAGGATTAACCTTATGGACGTGCTCCTTATACGATCCGTTACTTATTAAAATGTTTTCTTCGTTCAAACCCTCTCTCTATTTGATAGGCCTTAGGTCTGTACGTACTTCATAAATCGAGAAGGAATTTTCCGAGGAAATTTCAACCTTCCACCGTAAATGGCGGAACCTGTTATCGGAGTCAACTTCACGAACGTTTGGTTAACATATTGCACATACACATAAAAAAGCGATAAATTTCTCATAAGATAAACAATCAAGGAGTAAATGGTAATGATCGTATAATTATAAGCGCTGCTTCTGGAATCATACAGAAATGACTCCCGGTCATCCTCAGTAGGAGTCCAAAGTCCTTAAAAACATAATCGTGAGAATTCTGTCTGCTACGGATTTTCAAGAAGGGAAAAAATTGTGCATTTAGAGCTGTGACGTAATTCACATACATCCATATCCACAGATTGTCGCAATTCAAAAAAACAAATAAGTCGCCTTATCATTAAAAAAAGTTATTCGTCGAATGATTAAGTATTCTCCTACATTGTTGAAATAGCGTTAATCGACATTCAATTTTCCGATACACACGCACGCACGCACGCTCACACCCCCACACACACACACATATATATACACACACGTCTCTCCGTCGCTGAAGAAGGGCGTCAGCCCGAAAGCTCCATATTTGTGTTGTTTTTGTGTTTTTCATGTGTCCTTAGCACCCCCAGCGCCTCTCCAATCTAGGTAAGTGTCCACTGGGCTCAGTGGCATAGCCAGGATTTGACCAAGCGGGGGTTCAGCTTCAGGGCTATGTATCGGACGGCGGGTTACCCCGCCGCGGCGCGCCGGAGGCAAAACATTTTTACTTTATTTAATGATTTACACAAGTGTTCCGTAAATCCCTATATATTTTTTCTGTTAAAAATAAATAAATTGTGTTGCCTCGCCGAAATTAAAAATTTTCTTAAAATATAATGAAATTCGTGGGATTTATAATTAATAAACGGGATATCGCCAACGTCATCGAAGCGTGTGTAGATCGGTTCCATGCTCTTTAATCTATCTATCTATCTATACATATCTATAAAGTAAGGTGTTTGTATGTATGTATGTATGTATGTATGTATGTATGTATGTTCTGCTAAGGCTCAGAAACTACAACACGCAGAAAAAAGAGGAAGGTGTCATATTAACCGTTATCATGTGTACGGTGGTGTAGTAAGGTTTTTAAACCGATTCGGTGTACTATTTAATTATAATAAAATATTTTCGTTTATATGGGATTTCCATTTAAAATTTTTTCGTAAATTTCTCGAATTTTTAACTCCTTACATATATATCGCAGACATATGCTCTCGCAGACTTTTTTTTAGGTAAATTATCCCCTCTTTTGGAATAATTTTTTAAAAGAGGGGCTTACAGATCAAATAAGACGAATTGAAGGGAAAATCTTATTTTCATTATTGCTCAGCATTTGGATATACTTAGCAACCGATGTAAACAAATTACGTTTGCACTATAAACATGTCGTAAACGTAGAATAGTTGATGAAATACTCATTTAATATCTTCTGATTTGATTGTATGTTTTTCTTTCATTATATATGGTCTTCTATACACAGGTTAATTCTGCGAATAAACATTAGTGAACTGATTCTTTTTCTGTAATCGTGTCATTCGCATTATAGGTATGTTTGGATATAAGTTAAATTGTTTTTATATGCCTTTTGTCTTATTTTATTTCATATTTTGTTTAAGTGAAAATTACTGAAGATATATGATTAAATTACTACGTTAAAGTTTTTGTGTTTTGTTTTATCAGTTTATCAATAAAAACTGAATTGAGCATTTCATGCTAACATGCAAGTTTTTTCCCATGCTCATCCATTTTGCGTTTCAATAATAATTAGATACTTTTTTGTAATATATAATATCGTTTTGAATTAAAAGAGAGTTTTATCAATTGGAAATAAGGTTCACTCTTGAGTAATTGTTATTTTAATACGAGAACTAAATTAGATTAACATTTTGAACACGTAACGCAGTGAATTTCGAAAGATTTTATTTGAATAATACTTTTGTTGAACTTTATTATGTCTTCTGAACTAAAATTAAGAATTCGTGTCTGCGGTTCCATGGGTAAAATGTAAACACTACCGATACACTCACGTAATTAATTACGTTAGAAAAGTAAAACATTTTACTACATTATTTAAAATCGATTCGTTCGAATATCTCAATCTATTATTCAATTAATTACGATGGAAAACACAATTAAGATCAATAATTTTATATCTATTTAGAGTAATAATAGGTATTCTTATTTAGTTTCTCCTGTTATTATGTTGACATAGAAATTCATATTCCGCGTAATCAATATTTACTCATCACTACGACACGCTATTTTATGATTGTTGGTTGTTTATTTCGCAACTGAATAGAAAGCGTCAGTCGCCATCGTCAGATACATTGAGCTTTAGGAGATTATTCGTTGGTTGGTTTCTGTTAGCTTGTTGTTTTCATTTGCTTTCGTTTCGTGTCCATTTTTTGTTCTTTGTTTGTTTTCGTTCTTAGTTGTTCATTTTGTAGTCTATGTTTATATTCTTTGGTTGTGCTCTTGATTTTTGTTCCTTGATTACCTATTTGTCGGTTTACACCTTTTATGCCGGCTATTTGTTAGAGTTTAATTCATTTCTTTTTTCTTGGTGGTTTTTACATTGAACTTATATTCTTTCGTTGTACTCTTAATTTATGTTCCACGATTATTTATTTGTCGGTTTACATCCTTTTCTACCGGGTATTGGTTAGCGTTTTATTCATTTCTTTTTTCATGGTGGTTTTTGTAATTTTCGTATTGGTTCGTTTCGTGTTCTTTCCACTTTATTTCAAGACTCCTAATGTAGTTTACAGAAAGGAGAGGAGAAGTTTTAGTATGTATCATTTTCTCAAGCTGTCTTCTAAGCGGGAAAAAGTATAACTATTTGCAGTCCGAAATGCACCCGGGCGAAGCCGGGTACGAAAAGCTAGTAAAATGATAAAATCTGGCGTTTATTCAGAACTCCACAGTACGTATTGTATTATCATATTTTGAAGGGCAAAAATGCAAGTTACATGCTGGAATAGGAACCAAACCCAATTTTTTCCATATACCCAATTACCATTCGCGAGGGTTTTCAGGAACCTAACCCTCGCGAATGGCGAGGGACTACTGTACATTCATTTCCTATTATAAATGCATTTTATACAACGTTAGTAACAAAGACGTAGCTAGGAATATGGCCAAGTTATCAAAATTCGCCTTTTTATAGCACAAGTATTTCTATAGTAGCATTTATGTATTATTTCTAAAAACGATCAAACGAATTACTTTTGAATGTATGTATAATGTATGATTAAAATATAAAATATCTTGTATGCTTAGTTGATGTAACGTCAGTAATAAATATAAACTTTAGCTATAAAAATTAATTTATGTAAATTTTCATATTAAGGAATCTGGAAAATACTAACAAGTCACATTGTCATTTATCCGAGATTTAAATTTCTAGTTTAAAAACTCATCGGTACCAATACTGTTATTAAAATATGAAATATAAAATTCTATATAATGTTACTAGATGCATTAAATTTTATAACTCCCATTCAGGGCCGTCGCGTCAAAAATTGCCGCCTGAGGCGAGTGTACTTTATGCCGCCCTTTTGCACAGTAACAGCATTTATATTTTTTGGACCAAATGAATTTTCTTAATTCCGAAAAATCTTGATATATTTGGCCTTTACTTTTTCAGCTCCATTCTACAATTTAGTGCATATAATGTACATTGATTTTTGCGTTTTTATTTTCATGCAAGTAGCGAAATGTGGAACTCATCTGCGTAAAAACCCTATATAATTCTGAGACGAATCGTATCTCGGCACAAAATGTAGGAGCCATCGTCCACACGTATCTTATGTCAGTTACAATGAAACCCCTCTAAGAAATTTACGATGTTTATCTATTGACCGATAGAGTCCGAGATGCGAGGGGAAGATTCTCGCGTTCAAGTTGCATAGAAAACCCTCTCCCGTCGCCATATCTCCGGTTCTAATGAGCAAAATGCAACAATTTTTTGTGTATGACTTCTATAATGTTTATGAATAATTATTTTGTAACTATAACTTCTATATTATTAATGAGCTGTCTATAAAAAAATCATAAACTCAACATTTTCTTGAAAATTTCCAGTCGAAACGTCAAAAAATTGACCTGTGGTAAACTTTTCCCCTATTTGTTTTAGAGAGGTACACCCAGCGGATGAAATGTTTAGAAATGTTCACACGTTTCTTTGAATAAGATTGCATAGCAATAGATTCAATAGTATTCACGATACTGTAAGCTATACGAATACCGCGAACGCACCGATCTTGGCCAATACCTTAGCTAGTTTTTTCGATTTGAAAATTAATTACTATTATTTAATTTATATTATGATTAAAATTCCGCGTTTCTACGATGTTTATTAGTGTTTTAGAATTCCCCTGTTTCCTACAAAATACGATATCATATATACCAATTTTCTGATAAAAATGCTGCCATTATATTGATGAACGATTACGTATGTACATAGATGTAAAGATGATCCAGGAAGAAGATGTCAGTGTTACTGGCAGAAACAGTGGTAAGGATGCACTTAGGACCCCTCTGCAGAAATTGAGTGTAACCGTAAAACTACACTCGGACAGACTGCCCTACATTAGACGATAACTGTAGGCTTGTACTTTTTGGAGAGTTATCTTCTAACACGACCGAGTCCGGTGATCCGGTGATACACACGCACGCACGCACGCACACACACACACACATACATATATATAAGCTTAAAGAAAAGGAAAGGTAATAATAAAGGTGGCAACAAGGTGTTGGAGGAAACCCAGTGAGCATTTACCGGAAGGAGAGCCGCTGGGGTGTCGGAGAGAGATATTTGTAGACGTTGCTGGAGCTTTCGGGATGATCCCTTCGGCAGCACAATATTAATTGTGTGTGTGTGTATATATATAATGTACGTATATATATGTGTGTGTGTGTATCGTATGTATATGTATGTATGTATATATATATATATATTTATATGCAGGGCCGTGCCGATGGGTGAGGCGGCGAGGCAACCGCCTCAGGCGCCTCTCGAAAGGGGGCGCCAAAATTTGACAAAAATGAAAACCTATCAAAATAAATTCATAAGGCCAGCGAGGCCAGGGGGCGCCATATTATATCTCGCCTCAGGCGGCAAAATGTCTGGGCACGGCCCTGTATATATGTATATCGCATATAGGAAACCGCAAGTTCGCATGCGTTGCGCAATCCCTCAGTTCGTGGAACGATTCGAATGCATATTCAGTACTTAAAGCAGTATTTGGGCTATCCTTCTTTTTTTAAGAACAGTAAAGACTTTCGCCTTTTATCTTATTTTAGAATTTTGAGAATGGAAGAGAGTGGTAGTCTGTGGTGATGGCAATTAAAGATAAACTCGAAATAATATTTAAACTTCAAGATGGTATTTCTTTTTTAAAAACTTTATATTATTTATGGAATCGGTGAAACAACTGTGCGTGACGTATAAGTAAGAATAAAGAAACAATAATTATATATGAAAGATTGAAGGTAAAAAGTATTGTTATATGTAATCACGAAGAAATTGTTAGATTTGCGAACAATTTGGATTTAACAAATGGAATGTCAATGGAGCCATCGAATTATAACGAATTGAATGTTAAGTGGAGATGCTGCCAATGACTTTATTGTCAGTTTTAGGGAGTTTCGGAAGCAAGGAAATCTACATTTCGAGCAAATTCGCGATTTGCATCGAAAGTGCATCGCGACATTAGCTTAGGATGGTGGACGTAGAGCTCCCGGCCACAGGTCAAGTAAAGATAGAATCACGTTAATCAGTTGCGCCAATACGAACGGTTCACATGAAATTAACTTTGCATAGCGGGAAAGGCAAAAATATCGCGTTCTTCCAAACAAACTACAAAACAGCTAACAGTTTTCGTTACTTATTGTATTTACTTTCTCCAAATACTGCCTTTAGAGCTCAATTTATGTAAATTTGTCATTGTTAAAGTTGTAGAGAATGTTATTTTCTACAAGCTTTGTTTGAAGCATTTTTCATAGAACCGATTTTTAAGAGATATTTTGATTTTTCCTTTGAATTTCTGTTAATTACTTCGCTAAGTGATACCGTTGTTTCCGTTGCTATGCTAAAATATTCTAATGCGTACGCTGCCAAGGGTAATTTTAATTTAGCATCGATATTTTCTTATCCATAGCAACAGCTAACGGTGTTGTTTACTTATTGTTTTTAATGTGAAAATTACTCAATGTTTAATAATTACTCAAAAGTTTAATTTCCTCTAATTATTCTTGAGGATTCTGTAATAAATTTCAAATTTTATTTCATTTGAAGTTCGACAAAATCCTTTATTCTTAAATTTTTTTACCTTTTAGTGCATAGAAATAGAAGAAATTTAAATTAAAAAAATTTTAATGTACTTTATTTTTTACTTTTAATCTTTGGTTTATTTGAGCATTAAAGCACGGCGATGTAGCATTAGCATCTTTAAACATCAGCCTCTTTATAACTGAAATAATGGGTAAAATAGATTCAGCCGTTCTCGCAATACTCTACAATTTTTGAAATTTGAATATTCCAATACATGTATACATATTATATTTGTATAAAAATTAATGAAAAATATATTTGAATAAATTGTTTCAATATATTTTACAAACTAACAATCATTGCACTTAATGTTTATTTACGCTTATTAGTATGATTCACTTTTCTTACTTGACGTTTAAAAATGAAATGATATTACCAGATGCGTACCTAGGCGATATGGCGCCTATGGAAAAATTTTAGTAAACGCTTCGGTTATGGAGGATATAATTTTTCTTCGTTTTAATAAAGAATAATAGCGTTTTTATTATAAACAAATCAACGTTTCAGTGTTAAAATAAAACTTATTTATGGGCAAATTAACTTTTCGCGGGAACGTTTGGTGCCTTTTACAAATGCCACCTTCGTCATAGTCACTAGTTACGGCAATGGACATTACTATTCGAAACTAAGTAGAAAAGAAGACTATATAAGAGAATCGAATCCCGTACCGTTATTACTCAAGATCCTCTTTGGGTTTCATGTAATTTGACGTCTTATTCACGACACTTTCTCTTATTCCGTTTAATCCCCTTTAATGTATACTATTCTACGAAATCGGCAATACATATGTAACGCGTTTGACCTTGGCGCTAAAAGATTTTCGCCGCTAAAAACATAAAATTTTCGTCTTCAAAACAAACTTGTTGAATACGCTTATATGAAAAGCGACGGTTGGATAGTGAAAGTTCACTCTTTAAGCCTTTATATATATATATATACTATACACAGGGACGTACCGATGGGTGAGGCGGCGAGGCAACCGCCTCAGGCGCTTCTCGAAGGGGGGCGCTAAAATTTTACAAAAATGAAAACATCAAAATAAATTCATTATATATATATACATACATATGGTTTAAATCTCGACTTGGTATTACGACTTCAAACAAATTAACTAGCACCCCGTTCCTTTCACATGTTTACCTAATTGAACACTGAATCGTTCCTGGAATCTAACTCGACAACTTTAATAAAAATATTGACATAAATTGAGTTTCGAAGGAGGCATTTGGATAAAATGGAAAAAGCAGAAGAATTAACATCCACTTCCGGTTGAGCAGTTTCAGCGAATATCATTTCAGATATTAATTTACTAATAAAAATCTCAAAAATAAAGTTTTATTCTGATCTGATTATTAGTTTTTGGGATAAAATTCTGTCACGCACAAACGCATATGTACATCATTGCGAAAATAGTCAAAACGTACTCGTGGGACCTCAAAACGTGTATTTTCGTTGAAATCTCGAATTAGATTTTATTCACGGATACAATGCTTTCTCCTATGCTACGTATGGAAAACGTAAAATACCTAGTAGGTACATACAATGGAAGAATGTAATGAGGTTGGAATTTCATGATAAATTTATACAATGAATTAATATCGAGACCAAAATGAGTCAGGAGAAAAAGTCTGAACTTTGACACATGAAACAATATCGTATTTAGTCAAAAGACGCTCAAATCGGTCAGCGGCTGGGAGATAATCAACGTAACCAAGCATGCCATACTTGCGGCCCTTTCTCTAGCTTACTGCGATCCGAATGCTAATTTTGGTCCAGACTAAATCGTTTGAGATTTTATATAAATACTTTATTTTGGAGAAAAGGAGGCAGGATTATTTCACAGTTACAGAATTACAATCGAACGCTTTTTCTAAATTATTGTTTTTAATGACAAAACATACGTCCGACCTTTAAAATAAAGTTTATTGCTCCAACTGAGGCCCTTCTATAACATTCATTCTATGATGCGGCTCCGAGACTCTTCGAGTTTGACATGACAGCAGCTGTTCTTTGCCAGTCGCATAAAGTTGTTCATTAAACTGCAGCGTATTTTCACGGGTTTGCACCAAGTTTGCCCATAAAATATTTATTATATTATGTCTTTCAAAACATATCTGATAAACCCATAATATGAACATCAGCACGAAAAAATGCAAAGCATTCACTGTAAGCGAGAAGATTGATATTTTAGCGGAGGTTGACGCGAATATGATGACACGTGATCAATTAGCATCTCGCTTCCCGTGTCGACGCTAAACGCGATCGTGAAGAGAATCGCGAGGATATAAAAACATAGTTGTGTGCAGTGTTGACCTTTCCCTAAAGAAATATTTGAAATAATCGCCATTACAAGAGGTTCCAAGCAGGCACGTACAAACAACGCTTGGAAGATACGGCATTATATTTGGTTGCAAGGCATAGACGACTTCTCTTAATCCAACGCCTTTATTGACAGGCTTAAGAGACGCTTTGATGGCGATCGAGATCCCTGCGATTTAAGGCGTTACAAAATTGATGTCGTGCCTGTCATATGCGCCATACTTTACAGCTCAAATCTGGCATTCGCAGAGAAGAACGGCTTTAATAAATGTGGATTTACAACTAATGTGAACCACGAAGGCGTCGTCGTAGACAGTGGTGTGGTTCTGAATGACAACAAAGAGGATGACTGGTACATATCGCAAGTCGACAGCTGGGGTGCAATTTTAGAATCACGCCGCACGTGCTATTGATACTTACGTTATGGAAACTGGAAATTGTGTTAGATGAACATTTGGCGCAGCAGGATGAAGAAATGGAAGTCGTTAAAGATTTCACGCCTAATAGAGTTCTGGTGTCACTCCGGGACAGTGGCGGATTAAGGTATCCTAAGGCCCCAGACGCAAAAAATTCAGGAGGCCCCCAACACCGTGAGGGGTGGGGTGGGGGGGTACTCAATCTACAAAAATTTTTACAACTTACGAATGGAAAAATGTATGCAGCAGGTTAAATAGATGGAATTACAGAAATGCATGAATAGAAAATTTAATATTTATTATATAAACTTGCACATATTGAAAAATAAACAAAAAATTAATTATTACTCTGAGATGTGTTTTCGAATGACGCAAGGGATGTTACATTGTAACAAGCCTAAGTAAAAACACGAGTTGTGTACGTAAGTAGTAGATTATACTGATTGTGAAATATTTTACTAGATAAAATATTGAAAAAAATCGAGTTTTGACTTTTTTGAGGACCCCATGAGTGCCGAGGCCCCAGACGAGCGCCTCATGCGCCTGCGCAGTAATCCTCCACTGCTCCGAGGATTATAAGCAACTGGGAATTATTTGTCATGATTTGAAACTAATGAGAATGTAATAATGATGCGAAATGAGATTAAAAATGAATTACATAGTTATAAAAGGAACAGAGAAAAAGAAACAAACGATCATCTACGATTTTTTATGAAACAACAATAATACAAATATGCAAGTATTATGTTAACTGTTGAAGTTTGTTTTTAGTGCGCCAAACATTGCAGCATTAGGATTTCGAAAGTGTCCTTCGAAATTTCGTTCTTCGATCATCGAAAAAATTCACAACGCCAATAGTTTGGACGGTTTGAGGAGACTTATTATGTGAAACGCAGTGACGCAGGGAATAATAATGTGACGTCTTCTTATGGCGACCGAAATTAGGATCCGTTCTCTTTCGGATGAAGCGAGCGTGATCGAAGCGGTGCTTATGACGCGCGAGTAGAGCAAACGGTGACCTCGAGAGGTCGACAGCGACCCTCTCGTTGTCTTCTTTCCATCAAACGCCCTCTGCCTTCCTCTCCAGTGCTTTCGCAGTCAAAGTGTAACCGCAGTGCCATCGATGATGACGTTACGGACGATGTAGCCACGTAGAAGGGCGTGAATTGTTATTACGACAACGGTTTCTATAACCTTGATTTTATTCAGATGCAATATCTCATCTATTCACCACTCATCAGCAATCCTCGATACGAAAGCGGCTCGCTGTGGACAAGATTTTGCTTTATAATCTCCTTTGTGTGGAAGTTACGTAGTTTTTCTTTTCTTCTGAAAAAAATTTTATCTGTCAATTCACTTTAGCCTCGCTCTTATGGCCAAAATTTCCTGAAAGTTGCATCTCCTTCTAAAAATTTCTGAAAATGTTTCTCGGGGGCGTAAATTATGGATAGTATAGGATAATAAAATGTAAAATTCTAATTTGCGTTTCAAAATTGCAAGTAATGTTTCGACATTGCGAAAGATACTATTTGAAAACACACCGCTTGTGACAAATGCGGCCGAATATTGCGATCGATGACGTCACCAGTGAGCTAATGTCGCAAATAACAGCAAAGACCTAATAAAGAAAATGTTAGTCACCAATTTGGAATTTTTGTTTGATAATAGATGGAAGAGATGTCGTAATTCATCTGAAGAATGCAAATAGGAAATAAAAGAATTGTCGTCGTTCGCTTACTCAAAGAAAAATCACATTTGTGCATTTAGTCGATAATAGCTACGATTGACCGCATGAGCGAGTCTTACAGTCGAAGGAATGGTCGGATCGATGGAAAGACAATGCCGAAAATCTTTTGATTCATTGATTTTTCTGATTCGTTTTTAATGGATTTTAGCGGAATATGTTTTATTAGAAAGAAAAACATTCGCGTTACATCTGTAAGGAATTTCGATTCTAAGGAAATTTTTTAAAAACGCTACGTTTTAAGGAAAAATTCACTTAAATGAGAAAGAATCGGTGGCACCATGCGGCCTTACGGGATCTTCCGAAAGCTAAAATGTTCCACTTTTTGTGGTCGAGTTTTACAATCAATTTCCAGGTGACTTGCCCTTACAGTGGAGCTTCGCCTATCTATACTTAGGGGGAAGTAAATGACATTTATTTTTTGAACACTAATATGATGTAAATTTTATACGGAGTGTAGCATTATATGTGTGCGACACATGGACATTGAGAAAAGAAGATGTGAGGAGATTTGTGGCGTTTGAGATGAGGGTATGGCGTAGATTAGAGAAAATCAGTTGGACAGAGGGGAAAATGAATGAGGAAGTTTTGAATATATCAGGGGAAGAGAGGAACTTAATTAGAGTAATACGGGATAGACAGAAGAAATGGGTGGGCCAAAGTTAGAAATTGAATAGTTTACTGAAATAAGTCATAGAAGGAAGAATGTTAGGAAAAAGGCAAAGAGGTAGGAAGAGAAATGGTATACATCGAAAAACCTATCACTGGATAGAGTGATTATGAATTTATGAACACGTGTGTCAGATATGAATCTGATTTTAAAAATTCATTTTTAGAATATTCTGCAGATGATAACAGCTATGTTGTCGCCGATGTTGTCTTTCCCAGCATTTTAATTGAAGAAGCATTGTTTTTCGGCTTTGATTTCAGCCATAGGACGAGATCAATAATTCTTTCTTGAATCATTTTTTGTGTAAACCGCCCTCTGATTCGATTTTTAAAATGTACTTTACAAAAATGTATGTTCGGCATTTTGCGTTAGGAATAATAAACTTTCTAGAAGGAAGAACGTGTTGAAATTGCTCAAGTTTCGTCGTTCGCATGGTTGGCAAAATTTATTCAGATATCGAGAGCTTAATCGAAAGTACATTGGTTCCTCCGTTTAATTTGTGGAATTGTTTTTAAGCTTTCGATAAATAAAAAAAAATATTTTTATGGGCGAGTTTGCAAAGCTATTTAGCTTACCGGAACCAAAATGACGGTTGTTGGCGGTAAGACATATAATAAGTACAAGCATCATATATTTGTATCCACCACATCGCAATGGGTATTACAACCGAATAAAGAGACTAATTCATTTCCTGCTTAACGCCCAGCCGACGGCGATGCTTCGTGTGAAAAAATGAGCGAAAAACTCAGTCGAAAATAAATAATGAGCAGCTCCTTTGTATTTACCGTCCGCCCTATAAGTGGCGCACCGCCAATAAGTTTCAAAATTACATCCCTTCGCAGGGGACATGATAAGCATCCATCCGTGGCGAGTCAAAGGAACCGCTGTTTTCGAATATCCCACCAGACACTTCCCCTTAAAACACTCATTCCCCCCCCCCCCCCCACACGCACGCTCTTTTCCCCTCCTACCTTCCCTTACCACATCAATTCGACCTTTCTCACTCCAGAGCGATGCCCCTTTCCCGCCCCCGCGCTGCTACTCTCTCTCTCTCTTCTGCGACTCCTCTCGCTTTATCGTTTGACTTCGATCCTGATGGATGAGTCCCCCGTTTAACCTTCGGAATGCCTTTCCGCGAGTGTTTGCCGGTGCGTGCATGTGTCAGGATACGTGAATCACCGGAGAAGCAGAAAGGGGGAGGGGAAGGGAAGGAGATAAATAAAAGGGGGAGGGGGAAGGGAAGGAGGTAAAGAAAAGGGGGAGGAGGAAGGGAAGGAGGTAAAGAAAAGGGGGAGGGGGAAGGGAAGGAGGTAAAGAAAAGGGGGAGGGGGAAGGAAGGGTGGGAGTGAAAAGGTGGAGGGGAAGGGAGGGAGGTAAATATAAGGGGGAGGACGGTAAAGAAAGGAGCTTTCTTTCGCCTTCTTTTCTCTCTCCGCGACTTGTTGAAACGCGGCGTCTATTATTTACGGCAGCAGCAGGAGGAGTGGAGATGGTTCGAGGGGGAGGGGGGGGGGGGAAGAAAGAATTGAAGGAGGAAGGGGTCTAAGGAGGCTGTCGCTGCGTGCAAAGAAAAGGCAAGGACGCGCGGTACGAATAATCTGCCAATTTTCGTCTCTTCCCTTAATGTTTGAAGGAGACAAATATTTTATAGATCGGAGTGATCGTTGACTGCGTGACGGAGTCGTCTTTTGTGTATAACCGGTAGGAATAGGGGGGAGGGTGGGGTGGGGGGGGGGAGGGAGTTATGGGGGAGGGGGAATGGGGAGAATGAGGATAGAAATATGGAGAGGCCCGAGAGAAATGAAAGCAAGTGCCGAACTTATAGCGTTCTATGATTGATGTGAGAATTCGGAAGTATACATTGAATGATATCCGTTCAATAAAAAAAATGGAGTGAATCGAGATGGTTTCTCTCCTCTCCACAGTTCCGCGTAAGTAGGAAAATATTGGCGAATCGGAATTTAAGAATGGGTTTCTTTACAATGATATCCATTCTCGATGCATCAAAAATTAAGGTAAACAAACTTAGGCGAGTATAAAATGCTAGAAAAAAGGAAAAATCGATATAAATGGATAAATTAAAGTGAAATGGTTTGCTGTGACAACGAGCGCTGGAAGTTAAAGGGACAAAGCGCAGAAAACACACCGCAGAGGTGTTAGTAAGCGAATTAGATCGTCCTTGGAAACAAAAGAAATATCAGATTGTGAATTAAGGCGAATTGGTTATAAATTTCCAAAAGCTTTTAAATATTAGGAGAAGCGCTCGAATAAGGTAGCGGTGTAGACTAAAAAGTCTGATGTGGCCAACACGCGACTTTCTCCATATTTGGGGTATAGATATTTAAATTATTATGAATAACATTATGAGGCAAAATTATTATTTCGTATCGTAAAAGAATACATTCGTCCTTATTACCGTAAATTATATTTTGAATATGTTTAGAGAATTCACCGCTACATGGTGGTGGCGCTGTATACAGGAAATTACGAATAAGTTAAATATCTCCGAAATGGATAGTTCTACGAAAATTTGTTTCCAACAAAACTTGGATAAAGTCATGTTGGCCACATCAGATTTTTTTACTTAGTTCCATTGAAATTTTCATATCATACCGTGCTCTGGAACTGAAATTGAGCAAACATACAGAAAATTATGACGACTTGAAACATTTGGATGGTGTATTTCGTTCGTTTGGTAAATGTGCGAGTGCATTTTCGTCTTGGGAGGAAGGAGGTGAATGGAGCCGAGTCGTGAGAGTCGTAATTCCGTCGAATAGGTATGTACTTGTATGGATTGCTGTTCGTTCTTGAGTAGAGTGACTCCTTTCTCTGTGATACATGATTTTATGCTTTCGGGTTGGAATTGTTCCAGGGTTGGGCGAATTTATCTTTTTTGGATACACGTCTTCCTCTTGAAATAGTTTGTAATTGATATTATTATTTTTCAATGCTTCAAAGTGTATTATAGTCGACTTTTTATTTTCATTTACTCGTTTTACTCAGTCTTACCGGTTTATATTTCCATCAGTTATGAATTTATTTGATTATAAATCTTAAAAAAGTTATTTAGTTTCCAAGAAATGAATTAAAGACATCCTAGTTTGTAATCGACGGGTGCCACGGGAAATCTCTAGCTACGAAGGAAGGATGTTACGAAATAATCGTTTCGGGATAGCTGCTTAGGATGTCTTATGGCTAAAATTAACCGCAATTTGTAATGCAATCGTGTTAACTCGGTCAGAAACAAACGTAAGAATATCTTCTCGGCGTCGACCAGACAGAGCGCGCGTCCAGCCAAGGAGAATCACGATCTTTGGCCACTTTTACGTTTCAAGAGGATCTCTCGTGGACGAGCCAGGAAACGAAGGGCGCAATATCTTGGAAATCTTGTCCACTTCCAAATCCGAACAAAATTCGAATGAATTAAAGTTTTTGCTCTAAAAAATACGGAGGATATCGATAATGGGACGTTCTCTATTAGTTCCCTCCCGTTTACTTTCTCTTCATTTTAACTCAAAATTCCATCCATACATCTTTTTTTTAAACTTATACAATCCTTAATATTGACACAACCATTTCATATTAAAGTGAAAAATGATCTGCATAATTTCCCTTTTGTGTTTTAGCGTTGAAACATCGCGGAAACGGAAAAACTATGTGAGTACGTCGGATTTATCCGTCCCCAATCATTCACATTATATTGAGAATGGCTGCTTCCATTTGTTGATTATTTTCGAGATTGTGATTGATTTGTGGCAATATATCCGAAAATTATTGTCTTTAAACTTAATCCACTGGGATTTCACTATAGTATCTCGATCCACGCGGTCACTTCGCAAAACCATGCAATATATGGAACCACATACCCACGAGGTACTTTAAAAACAACAAGAGGCAGCAATAATGTTTAAAAACTGATTACGATCGAGCTTTCAGTAACAAAATGACAATCGATTTATGTTACAGTAGAGCACCGATTATCCGAGGTTCCGTATTATCCGAGGCGCACGAGAAAAAAGTATCAAAGTATCATTCTGAAATTTTGCAATTGACAAGAATAATATTTTATACGTATCGAAGTTGCAACACTGAACTTAACGATTAGGGTATTTCGATAATAAAGCCAATTTATTTCATAGTAATTTCTTATACTTCTATTTATTTCAACATGTAGAGTAACTGTGATATATAGCATATAGGTCTACATAATGAACGTAGATATGGGGAAAATATGTGAGGGCTTTCGTTAATGATATATCGCACGAAAGTCGTCACGTATTTTCCCGATATGGGCAACGTTCAGTATTATCCGAGGTCGGTGGTGCGGTCCCGTCGATCTCGGATAATCGGGACTCTACTGTACTTAAAATTTCCCCGTTCTAGCTAGAAAAATAAGTAATTTTCTGAATCAGACGCGAGAATTATGTCATGGCGAAAATTATGGCAGTGAACATGATATGTTATATCAAAATTCCATTTTCATAGCAACGATTCCTCATTTGTGATTTTTGGCTCTTATTTCTACACAAATTCCAAAAATGAATTATCTAGATCAGTGGTTCTCAGGCAGATCTGCCATGCGACCCCCTCCGTGTGGATGTTCGGTCGCTGCGACCCCCCGTGATTTTTTGAGAAGTAATAAAAATATATAAAAAACTTTTTTCGTTTATATTTTTTTATAAAAGTATAAAATAAATTTTGGGTTAAAGAAAATAATTGGATCTAAGGAAAATTGTCATTATACATATATGATCATGAATCTCTTTTAAAAAATGCGTATGGTATATGTTGATTAAATTATTCACTACATTATAAATAGTCTGGAATATTCTTGTTGTTGCACACAGATGACTAGAGAATAAATAGCCTGCTACGGTAGTTCAGTGGTAGAATATTCGCCCGGCAAGTAGAAGACCCGGGTTCGATTCGATCGCAGATTTTTTCACTTGTTTTAATATTTCCCAAAAAGAAATTATTTCATCAAAAATTCAGATATCGCCATGAATTACAATAAATATGAGAAATATGAGGACTAAGAAATTGAGCGAAGCTAGTATAAGTAGCCGTATTAATTAAAATTTTATTATTAAATTAAATTTCGTATATTACATATAAGTATATTAAAATTAACTAATGCTTTATTTTTAAGATTCCAACCCTCAAGAAAACATAAAAATTAGACTTATAACCTATAAATTAAAATTGAAGGATTGATAGAATGAGGAAAAAATCAGTTGGCATAGCGAAGACTGCTCGCGACCCTCCCAAAATCCCCATCGGGGGTCGCGACCCTACGTTTCAGAACCACTGATCTAGATCACTCTATGACTGATATTAAAACGATGGTCAAGGCAACTGCTATGATCATTATATGTTTGAGAAAAACGTATTTTTAGAAACTCCCTATCGGTGAATCGCCTCAGAGTAGGATCTCTCGACTTTTTTTTTGGCAGCTGGAGTTTTTTAGACCAACGCTTCTCAAACTTTATGCGAACCTCTGTCGTTTCTCGTCATCGATATTATGGCGGCCGATCTTATCGCGACTCCATTAATCCCATCCACGTAACAATAAATATAAAATATTATTCGAATGTTTAGAGAAAATCGGAAATTTAGTAATGAAATAAAATTATGAAATTAAAAATAACGAAAAATAAAGTATTGAAACTTTTGCATAAACACTGGTCCGTTCCATTTGGGGTCGCGCCACACAGTTTGAGAACCGCTGCTTCATAAGGCCACCGCACACCGGGCGCTATACTATATAGCGCTATATTTTTGTGCTATGTTATAGCTAGCGATAAGATATAAATATGCGCACACCAGATACTATAATATGTTTTATTTTTTCCCGGGAAACTCGCTTACAATTAGTTCTACAAGATGGCCAAGAGAATAAACGCCGAGGCATTGCTGTATTTAACATTGGCTTTAACCCTTACACCGAAGTATGTGTCTGACAACCACATACGATTTTTCATTTTGTTAGTGTGGCTGCACTGGTTGAGCTGGCGGCCCAAACCCCACAGTACCTTCCTCAAATTACTTCCTGCTGCGAATGATATATTGTTTTTGCAGTCGCAATTTCTCAACCGTTCGTAAGAAATCGTTTTTCAAAAGTTACAGTGTCTCGCGGACACCTACATCTCATAACGTATATTTTTTGCGTGTCTGGTGGACACATACTTCGAATTACGGAGAAATTTCCTTCGGTAAGATAGAAACAAATTATTACTATTACAAATAAATATTATTTTCATTTCTTTTTCTACCAATTTTTAGAATTATATAATTATAATTTAGATTTATTACAGAAGTAAGGATGGATGCAGGCCCTAGGACCTCGGAAGGCGGTAGTACATCAAAGAATTGGTGCAAATATTACGAGAGAAAAAGCTAGCGTACGTAGGAACACTGAAGAGAAAAAACGAAAATCCCAAAAGTTTTTTTACCATCGAGGAAAATATAAGTTGGTTCGACATTGTATGGATTTAGTAATGATATCACATTGCTCAGTTACGTTCCAAAAAAGAATAAAGCGGTGCTGATGGTATCAACTATGCATCGACACAAATAAACCGGAAATAGTGGGATTTTACAACCGAACAAAGGAGGCGTCGATGTAATGGATCATAAATGCGCTAATTATTCTTATAACAGAAGAAGTCGACGTTGGCCATTAGCAGTATTTTATATGTTTGTAAACATATCTGTGGTGAATAGTTACATAGTCTACTTATGTTTCAAAAATTCGGAAAAATATAAAGAGATTCAATTTTTTGAAAGAATTAACTGTAGTACTTTTGAGGCCACACCTAGGAAACAGACTTGCTGTTCCAAATCTGCGTTCAGACTTGAAAAAACTCATTGAAAGCGTTTTACAAGAAGCAAATAAGGATGGCACACCGAAACCAAAACAGATATCTGAGAGCGACAGACCTGAAAGAAAAAGGAAGTGTAGCTAATGTCCGTATACACAAAATCGAAATACCAGGTATAAATGCATAAAATGTCAAAGGCCAATCTACTTACAGTGTTTCAAAAAGATTTGTGACATATGTTGTGGAGATTTGTAAGCGCAAACTATTTTTTACATTACGTATACTTTCAACGCAAAGATTTTTAAATATTAATATGTAGATATTACATTGGTATATGGCGAATATTATTTATATGTAATAAATGAATAAGCTTAATGTATCATTACACTTAATTTAATAATAAAACAATAAAAATAGAATATTTTTATATGCATGTCTGACATACTTCTAATAATAGACAAAAAGTAGATACTTCGGTTTAAGGGTTAAAGCCAAAGAAGAGGAAGTGGATTCATGAAATTAATATTAGTAGAGAGCAACTTGGAGAGTGCCATCATTTATTCCAGGATCTACAAAACGATGACGAAAAGTTTCGACAGTATTTTCGTTTAACAAAAACGCAGTTTGAAGAGATCTTACGTCTTCCATGTCAAACACTGTATAAGAAAAAAAACAAGCAGCCCGATACTTGCTCAAGTAAAGACTTCAACTATATGACGCTAGGAGCACTGTACACGTGTCGCCCGTGCATTCTGCGCATGCACTAGTTCTGCTATATTTTGTAAAAATAGCCAAGACCACAACGCGTGCTATATAGCAGGGTTTTATAGCTTATAGCGCGCTATATTTTTCCTTCAGTCTGCGGGCTTACATTGAATTACATGTTGCACAAAAGTTAGCGATATATCTTTATATTATATCTTCATAGTATAGCGCCCGGTGTGCGGTGGCCTATACAGTAGGCTAAATGAGATCGTGAAGATTAAGTTATTAATTAACAAATCGGGTCCACGATAAAGGTCGCTAATTCGCGGAATTATTATTACGATAAGAAAAGCAAAAATACGTTAAAAGCGAGAATCGCCATTTTCTATCGATGAGAGCTGTAAAATGCCAAGAAGAAAGGATTTTCATCGTGAAAGGTGATGAAAAGATCGCAGTGTGGAAGTGGGTGCTTTGAATAATCCAACCGACAAAACGGTGGCTAGCAGGGGCGGATCCACGGGGGAGGGAGGGGATGGGGGCGATCGCCCCCTCCTTAGATAACCCCATTGCACTCCACTGGGTGCTTTCTTAAATTCATTCCGCGCAAAAATCCTCAATTATATTAGATTAGATTAGGTCTGTATAGCGAGGGAAAGAAGGATTCTGATAGGGGTAGGGGTTTTCAAAATATAGGGCAGTTTGCAGGGGCGGATTCGCCAGGTGGAGGAGCGATCGCCCCCTTGAGAAGTTTCTGGATCCGCCCCTGGTGGCTAGCCTTAAACAACCGCTCAAAGATTGGATAAAAATAAGAAAAACGCGAAATATAATGCCAGAGTTATTCTTACTCGCGTCTCGAAGAACTAAATTTTCGCGCTTTCACCTTCATTGTCTTACTGCCAGACTCTTATGCGATTGGCTCATAGCGAAGAGCAAGCAGGATTTAGAAGCAAATTCAGAGGACGGCTTCCAATTCCCGGAAGAGAGGACAGCCAACTAATGCGAGTCACCCGAAGGGAATCGTCCATTATGAAACGGGATTATACAAGTTATGCGGAATGAATGGAACCGGAGTGATTTTTGTACGGGAGAGGAGTTTGTCGAAAAAAACAAACAAAATATTCCATAAAATAAGAGTTTCGACCTCAGGATAAGTTGCCAGCGATTATCGCGAAAGCACCGATTTTCGGAGAGAAAAACATGCAATGTGCAGAATCTATACCGGCGCTGAAATTGTGGGCATTTACAGACTTTAACTAGAAAATCGAATTCTAACATGTATTCGGGATCAGATTAAGTCTTCTAAAAATAACAAATTTCCACCAAATTGCAACTAAATGTTGCGGTTTTATTTTGAATAATCGTGATAATAATTTCAGAAAATAATAACGTTTAAAGTGACACTTGTCACTACAATTACGCATCGACTGAAAGTTTTTAAAAACATAATTTAGAAGGAAACGTTTAGATCGGGTAGAAATGTGTCATTATTTCCAAAAATAAGATTTTCTTAGCTTTAAGCTAAAGAAAATGGTTCCCGTCAGAAAAATTTCCGAATTCTATTGAAAAAATAAAAAGTTCACAATATTATCGAGATTCGAATGAAAACAACGTAGATTGGACTTGGAGAACTTTGAAATGCAGTGTACCCTAGATAGGAGTAGGGAATATAACAAGACCTTCATTATAGAGACCGGAAATTGTCAATTTCTTCACGTTATACATATATACAAAATTTAATTATCGGCTAATATGAATACTACTTAGAACGAGAATTTTTATGAATTTTATAAATTCTCGCTATATCGAAGTTTTACTGAAAAGATAAATTTAAGAACAGATTTCATTTCGCTAATTTGTCCAACTGTTAATTTCCGTTCGAGCACAGCTTGTCAGTTATCATTCGAAAATAAATAAGGGAAGCAGACAGTAATTGGCGTTTTTTTTTAATTTTAATAGAGAATTTAAAATCTATGTATAGGTATGTATGTATGTATGATTAGTCCGAAACTTAATGTCGGTATATTAAATTGAAAACTAATTTAATACAATTAAGAATAACAATTTTAAAAACAAAACAGTTATGAAAATTAAGGGAATTAAAATTGAATTATTTAATACTATTCTGCTGGCCAATAGAATTTCCACAAGACAACGTGCATAACTTGGCAGACTTGACTTGGCAAATAAGTAAGCCTCTTAAGTGCTTAGGAATAAGGGAATCTGACCGACAGACAGTCGGACAAACCGAAAGCGTAAGTGGATTTTTGAAAAATCTGCAAAAAACGAG
Organism: Uropetala carovei; assembly: GCA_036926305.1. Classification (NCBI taxonomy): domain Eukaryota; kingdom Metazoa; phylum Arthropoda; class Insecta; order Odonata; family Petaluridae; genus Uropetala; species Uropetala carovei. The sequence goes on from JAXCHB010000004.1 coordinate 1,441,441, forward strand.
GGGATATCCACAATTCCGGTTTTGGAGCTCACAGCCTTCACAAATTTTAACAAGTTAGGAAAGCGTACAACGTATCACAAATGGGGCGCGTTTCGTGCAATGGAGTATTAGAAAGCAATTACATACCTGTACGTAAGGGAAATAGCGTTTTAAGGTCCTTTTCTTCATCATAAATAATCCATTTTCTTCCTATTTAATAGTATTACATGCACACGTAAGGAAATTAAACGTTTGTTTGGGAGATTGTTTATGTTAGTAACAATGAAGTAACCATGCAAGAAATTTTCTAAGTTCAACTCCATATAAGACTTTCTTGTTTGATTTTCTCGATAACGGCTACTCCTACGATGAAAATATATAGAAAAGGAAATACTCTACTTTACCAGTTCTACAACTTTTATTTGAAAAATATTCTGATATGAACAATAGTTTACGAGATATGACGAAAATTTAATTTTTTGTCTCTAGTAAAGTGGTACCCCTGATTGGCGTACGTGATTCATTTTTGCGATTTTCTTATTATATTTGATTGAAAGTCCTTAATGTCAAATTTCATAAAAATCCGTTCAGTAGAAGCCGAGAACGAACATGCGGACGGACGGACGGACGGACGGACAGACGGACGGACGGACCGACCGACGATAATAGGCGCTCACGCTGTAAGCGAAACGCGCCTAAAAACTTCACTTCGCGTTGTCTACTCTAGCTTTGATTTGATAACAAAACAAAAATAATTCCGTTTGTATTTGTTATAAAAGAGAAATTGTTACGAGTATTATTATTAAAGCTTATTTAGATCTAAACCGTGACACCATTTCATAAAGCTTTCAAGTATAATAGATTTTTGGTTTCATAACGAACGAGTTTGTAGATTCGTTGGGAATTGCGCTATGCCTTGGAAATTTGGAAGGCCAATCGACATTTTTACGGTGAAAGAGAAACAATTAGGAGGAATAAGTTTATTAAAGACAAAACATATGTGCCACTTGGTCTTTAAGACCCATTCGTTACATAAACATAGAATCGTAAGTAAGAAAATAAAACGATAAATGCCACCAATCAGAGTCTTGAGGGGCCATTGGCAAATCGGTCCTCAAAATCAGAAACCAAATAATATTTTCCTTGCGGTGACATCGAAGTGCCGATTCGCCCTTCCCTCTTCTCCAGATCAATCAAAATCGGATTCGTGACGGTCGTCCTTGTGGACTATCCTGGGGCCTTTGGCCCATTCGTGGGCCCCGACTCCACTTTTCGCCTCCATTACATAGCCTTTTGATTTTCTCGTTGTATTTTCGCTTCGATGATCGATGGCATATTTCAAAGATTAAACTCTGACCTCTTCTAATGTGTAAATAAAAATCTATTTAATCTGAGAATGCGGAATTTGGTCATGATAGCCAAATTACTAAAATTGTTGAAAACTTAAAAAAATGGCTTTTTTCCGAATGGAATATAATCTGTAGGTTAACTTGGATTGAATTCAAGTCCTGGCAGTAAACGTGAACTTAACTCTCTTTATCACACGATCGTATATATTTCGAGTTTAAATGTCGATTCAGGCTATTTTAAAAACGTAAATTGAGAATATACTCGCTCCGTGCTAATGAAATGAAAAGAAACTCGCGTACTTTCAAGAATTATAAAAGCTGCGGTTCTATCATCATTTGAAAACGGTTCCTGCAATCACTTCTTTCGATCACTAATAGTTTTTTGAGATAACCTAATGAATAGTAAGCGTTAAGTGTTTCGTTGGGAGGAGATAAGCTATTTTAACAAACATTGAAGTATGTATGTGACACACGTTTGACAGAATCCGTTTCACCCTCGCTCGGATGGGACTCACTCACTCCATCAACATCTCAAACTATAGCCATTAAAAATACACTTTTTTAGCTAATTATTTTGAAGCGTAAGAGTATTTCACCAAATATTGTAATGAGTCAGAGTAACATGTCATAAGAGGATTATTTTGAAAAAAAAATGCAAAAATTTCTCCCAGTTGCGCGTTCTCCCTTCACTTGTTTCTCTCTCTCTCCTTCTCCGAATTCCCTCTTTGCCACTCGTTCTTCCTCCAGACACTTTTTTTCTCTCGATTCATATTCCCCGCATTTAACGTGTCATGGAGAATCATTTGTTCTGTGATCCATTTCGATTACTTTACAACGCAGCTTTTCTTTTTGAGAGAAATTGTTTCTGAACGACCTCTTAAAAAGTTTAGGCTGGTACTATATATATAACAGGATAGTATTAAAATAGAAAATTTTTATTTAGTAGGAGAAGAGTGGAAGGTTTTACTTATCTCCCGTTTTTATTTTATCTACACTTTTCCTAATTTCTAAATTTATAGAAAAATTATTTTCGCTGGAATATTTCGCGGAACACTTAGAAAATGCTATCGGAACACCAGTTCCGCGGAACACCGGTTGAAAAACACTGCATTAGAGGAATAGGTAAGCGATACCTTTGAAAAAAATTTGAATTATTAAGTTTGCAGGAAGCTATTCACAAGAAAATTCTCGGTGGATTGAAAGAACTTTCTCCGGGTTGCAGAAGATTCAGGATACGGTAGAAAGCAATCATTTTAATTCCCAGAGCAGGCAATTCGAAAACCTATTATAGCGATTCGAATCATGTTATAAGAACAGACATTTCAGACCGTTTGGAAGAGATTCCAAATAGATATTCAAGATTCAATTTCATCGATTGCACTCAACAATTATTTTCAATTAAAATCGCTGTTATGCCATTTTAGTTACGGTTTCATGTTGATTCGGTAATGTCTATCATAACATTTTTGTTAGGTATAAATCGAAAAATTCGATTTCTTCGATTATATACATATGTAAATCATGTTTGCCCGTCGTTATATATCAAGAATAACTATTTTTCGGTATCTTAAATGCGGTAACTGCGTGTAAGATAGACGTAGTATTTAAACTATCTCATATAGAAATATCTGAAAAAGTTATTTTTACTTTCTCCTTAGTGAGTAAGTAATTGTATTCGTGAAAAAAAATAGAATTCGAGATTCAACGGAAATACACGTTTTGAAGTCCCCTGAGAGTACGTTTTCACTATTATGTCTGTGTTTGTGTATGTAAAAGAATTTTATGGACACTGTAACTCAAAAATCTAATAATCAATTGAGCACAAAACTTTATATTTAAGATTTTTATTAGTAAATTAAAAGCTGAAAAGGTTTTGGCTGAAACTGGTCGACTGGAGGCCTTGGTTTATTCTTATAATTTTTCCATTATTTCCAAATAACTCCTTTAAAACTTAATTTATATAAAATTGTGTCATTCTCGAAGTTGTAGACGATTTAATTTTCTACATAGCAGAATCTAACAATTCTGCTTAGTTATTGTAATTTCAATGTAAAGATAAAAAATTATTCGCAAACGTAATTGTGGATAATTATTCTTGAGGACGCTGATGTCTAGAGCAATCACATTCATTATACTGTATGGAGAAAGTCAAGTGCTGGACACATCAGATTTCTTTTTGAAATGTAACAAAATGTTCCAGGCTATTTGAGGGCATCTGAACTTTTACGGTAGTAACTAAAACAAAATTTACCCTTTCTGCTGTGCATCTGTTTTAGTACCGAGTTTGTTACTTAATTTTAACAAATTGAACGACACAATTTTATAATTTACCCGACCAACTGGGTTAGGAAATCAACCCGAAATGTCACATTTTTGTAGAATTTTTCCGTAGATTTTACACTTTCCAAATTTCAAATTGTACACCATTTACAAGTTGTTCAGAATTTTCAATTAACGGTCAGTCAATGCCAATGAACGAGCGACTGGATCCTAGACTCTTTTAAATGAGCAACATGCGCCTAGACCAGTGGTTCTCAGCCGGGGTGACATGACACCCCAGGGTGACGCGACGGTTTTTGAGGAGTGAGCCAAACCACCCCCTTTTAGCCATGCCACCCTCTTCTAGCCACGCCACCCTCTTCTAGCCACGCCACCCTCTTCTAGCCACGCCACCCTCTTCTAGCCACGCCACCCTCTTCTAGCCACGCCACCCTCTTCTAGCCAAACCACCCCTTCTACCCACGCCAAACCCTTCTAGCCACGACACCCCCTTTATAGCCAAACCACCCCCTTCTAGCCATGCCACCCTCTTCTAGCCACGCCACCCTCTTCTAGCCAAACCACCCCTTCTATCCACGCCACCCCCTTCTAGCCAAACCACCCCCTTCTAGCCAAACCACCCCCTTCTAGCCAAACCACCCCCTTTTAGCCATGCCACCCTCTTCTAGCCACGCCACCCTCTTCTAGCCACGCCACCCTCTTCTAGCCAAACCACCCCTTCTACCCACGCCAAACCCTTCTAGCCATGACACTCCCTTTATAGCCAAACCACCCCCTTCTAGCCAAACCACCCCCTTCTAGCCAAACCACACCCTTCTAGCCACGCCACCGCCTTCTAGCCAAACCACCGCCGTCTAGCCACGCCACCCCCGTCTCCGATTCCACTCTCGACTCGACCGCATTATTTCAGGGCACGATCGACCCTCTCCCATCCCTCTTTGGAATCTCCCTCTCTTACCAACCCACTCGAGGAGGAGAGAGCCCTTTTTATACCCTCAGATACCTCCCTCCCCCCTCCACTCCCCTCTATCCATCCTCGGCTCTCATGTAAAGGAATGTGTCCTCTTCCCTCGCTAATGATGTGGGGGTGACGCGGGGGCCGATATAATAAAGTCGAGCGTCCCCTGCCAACGTACTATACGTATGTACATACTGTGTAGATGGATGCGAAAGGCACACTCGCCGCTTATCCTCCTTTGCTTACCCTATTCTAGTTCTATTCTATTCTCTCTATTCATCCTCTTTCTCTTCATTCTCTCTCCATTCTCTTCTCTCTTTATCCTCTCTTCCCTCTCTGTACATCTTTCTCCTCTCTCTCTTCATCCCCTCCCCTCTATCTGCTCAACCCTCCACCTCCAGGGTGCTTCGGCTACCACTCCGCCCTCCCCCCCCTTTCCTCCTTCCCTCTCCCCTTTGCACGAACTCGGCGCTCTTTGCCCCGAAAAGGGACGTCATAGGGACTTCGATTTATCGATTTTCCGGCGATGGCTGACTGATGTTCGCGAGTGGTGACAGACTTTTCCGGAAAGCGATCTCGTTTGAAAGTGATATGCGAGGGAGTATTCCCGCTCTCGCCCCTATGGCCACACGGCCTCTATTTCGGGAACTGAAAAATACGTGCGTTGCATTGAATGTTCTGTGCAACTGCGGGAATATAAATAGTTCCGCAGAGTGCATGCGCATTTTCAGAATAGAATTACGATACGAGTCGTTAGAATTTATCGAGAAATCTGATAATTTCTTCATTAAATTGAATAGGCTAGACTGAGAAAAAGAAATATATTAAATCAGTATTTTCTGCTTCGTAAGACTGATTATGTAAAAATATTTTTTTGGATGGCGGAGAGAAGAAAGGCTGGAAAACATGTTATTGAAGATTAAGTAAGTAAGTCAATTAAATGACGAGGAAGAATGAATTTCTCTCTCAGTAGTTGAAATTTCAACATCTTTTTGTGTGAAACAGCCCTGACAGAACGGTATAGCATATCGTTTTTACTTGCGTTCTAATAAATCTAAAATACAAACGCTGAATGGATGTGTCCGTATGATACATTTACGAAAAGGCAAATTTTTTGTCTTTTTTCTAGATAAAGCGAAATCTCGCACTAAAGCGGCACTGCTTGACTCGAGTATGTTATTTCCATCCTCTAAATATCCAAACTCTAAATTTCCTCGAAACATACTCGGGTCACATAACGTACAGAGGGACGGACAGAGAGACGGGATGTCTTTTATTTATAAAAAAAAGCATATAAAATGCGAGTGGAGAGGTTATCTGTTGTCAAATGGGGGATGATAGGGAGGGCGGATTCAAATGCAGTCATTCAAAAGTTATCGTTGGAATTGCATCTATTATTCAATTTTCCTCTGACCGCTGTGTACAGTATTATACAGCAAATAACTAACAAAAATTATTTTTCTTTCTTTTTCCGCCGAATATTCTTTATCAAGTCCAAAAATTACTATTTTGAGCGTTAATTTTTTAAGGACAAAACCCATAACTAATGGCAAATAGCTTTTTAGCGACGGATAAATGAGAAAAATTGGATAAGCATTGAGATCCTGGAAACTTCAACAAAAGAAATTCCGAGTGTTAAATTAGCTTATGCTGCACTAATGAGAATTTTTTATGTTGCCGAAATATTCACTCGTGTTTTTGGAGAGGATTCGATATACAGAGAGAGAGAGAATGAAAGGTGCGTTGCCCTCTCGATTAGCTTGAAAATTTCCTCAGCACAGGAATAAAATATCAAGCACAGCCGATTCCATTTAGATGAGATCATCGATGATCAAAGAGTTCAATGCTAGTATAAACTAAACATATCCCTCAATGTAAATTTTAAAGTTACATAAAGTAATGTGAAATGTATCGTTTTGTATTAATTTTTTTAATACTACGGGTCTTTCATTCTTCTTGTAACAAATATATCTCTTCTCACTCCATAAATATGTAAGAATTTTGGAATATTCGTTTAAAGTAAAAGTTACATAAGTATATAGTATTCTCGATACTTTGAGACAATATTGAATTGGACTAACCAAAATGCTACATCGTACATATGTAAGAGAGAAGCTGAGCGGTAAAAACGTATATGAGATATTCTTTATCAGATTGATCAGAATTAATTTTAAAATTGAAAGAATTTTGAATAGAAAGCAAGTAAAAGATCACAGATTGTTGGAAAATTCCGCCATCTGGTTGACTCTAACCCATGTCTTATTATCCTCCTTATAAAATGCTTATTCTGTCATTCTGCGTAATATCCCGACTAGGTAGAAAATTGAAAATTGACAGGAATGCTTCAATTACGAATTAAAAGTCAATTGCGAAAAAAGCTCTGAAAGTTTGAATCCAGGATATATGTCATTTCTGTTTCCCGTAATATAAGCAGTTTTTCGACTTACAGGTTTTCAATATTTTGCAAATTAAAATTAGAAAAAATTGGCCTTCGAACCGGGACTGTTTTAAAGAAGAATCAATAAATTTTATTATTCGCATCGTCGAATTTAATAACTGTTCGAAGTTTCTCAAAACTTTGTTTAGAAAAAATATAGTTTCAGCCGGTTTACATGATGAAATTTTTCAATCGCCAGTAGACCCAGTAGACGTAGTTACTTTTCTGATCCAATATAAAACTAGTATCAAATGTTGTCATTCATATGTCGAGTTCTTAATATCTCTAAAAGCATTCACCATATGTTGGTAATATTTTCAGAACATTAAATATGAATGACATTGTTGTGCTATAATAATGAAATTCAATTTTATAATTATGTTTAGCAGTAATTTACCTTCAAATGTTGGTCTATTTAGCAAACCTATTACAAAAATCGATGTAAGTTTTGAAAAATCTGCAGATGTAGAGCGTTAGTTTAATCCTTTAGTTTAATCTTTTATTACTCATCAAATATTGACTATAGAATTTAAAATATAATGTAATTATGGTGTATAGGATTTTGAAATGAAGTTTTTTAGGTTTCGGCATTAAAAATCGATCGTTACATCAAGCAAAAATTGTCTACTATTTCGTCCCTTTCTCGCTAGGGGCACTTACTTCGCCCTTTAGAAGGATGAGCCATATGAGGAGAGAGCTTAGCGGACCCATACTTACTTAGGGTAACTTCAAATCGGTACTTTCGACGAGCATTCACACATGCATCCACTCCTCGCTCTCGATCAGAAATGAGATATTTTCTTAACTCAGTAAAGTCCTCCATAAATGATAAAGAGTTCGATAACTTGATGAGAATCAGCCAATGTGGTATGGACGACCGAAATTTACACACTTCAAACATTTATTTCCTCATATGTACCTTTTTAAACATTTTCATCGCATTTTGTCACCAATAATTCATAAAAATAAAGTTTCAACATTAACCGAAATAAAAAGAATAGTTTATTTTCAACATAGCGATCGAGGCGAATAGAAAAGCAGCCATTTGCGATGCGAGTGCGGCTCTTCAGATCGCGCGTGTCCATTCAAACCCATTGGCGTACGGGAAAACCTGAAGCTCCATTTGCCAGAGCAAATTTTAAATCCCGGAAATAAATCTAAAATCTTCACAAAAAAAATTGGGCCCCCTTTGGCAACAACTATTTCATTTTTTGCTCGCCTTGTGTCGGTCGTTTTTTATTTTTGACCTAGAATTATTTCATTATATCTCAAAAAAATGAAATTTTAGCACCGTATTCCTAACATAATCTATCGTTTAGCGCGATCAGTCAATCGTTGGTTCAGTTACATTTTGGTGTCACCTATGTGACGTTTATCATTTATTAATACCACAACACATCTTTTCTTTGTTAAATTCTTTCTTACCTGAAATTCATTTCCATTTACCGTATTTTTGAATAACGATGTATTTTTCAGGGGCGCATCAAAAGCTTTAAAAAAGGGGTTTCGTGTATCGCATTTCTACCAGTAATTCTAACGTTTTGTAAATTTCCGTATTTGTACATGGTACATTTTTGGTCCGAGAGCCATCAGACTGGGAACAAAGCATTGCAAATAGTTCTCTTGGGACTGCAGAAAATAGGAATATGTGGAGAGCCAGTTTTTACCGTGGTTAATCACAGACCTGTCTACAGACAGACAAATTATGACGATGGGATTGTTATTTTCGCATGACGACGTTTCGCACAACGACGCTTCTTCGTGGAACGAATTAACGTCGTTGCGCGAGGGATGCATGTAGCGTCCCCTTCTGAATTCGCCGAATAAAATCCGGAAAACCTTAACCTCACCACACACGACCTATCCTTTGGAGCAGAGGTGCACAACATACGGTCCGCGACACCTTTTGTTCTGCCCGATTGAAGCTGGGAGTAGCTCAGCTGGTTAATTCCTTTTACATATATCAAAAATACAACTAAAATTTGTAAGTCAATCATATTTGTTTGCCACTTCATTTTTTGTCATATAAAAATTGCATGTAAAATTTGTTATGGTAATTAATAAATCGATAGTAGTATAGTTGAGTTTTTATTTTGGACAAAATTTTTAAAGTGTAACCCGCTTATGTCCAATCAAGGTCGATTTTGGCCCGTGTCGACTTCTGAGTTGTGCACCACTGCCTTGGAGTCTGACTCTAATATGCTCGCACTGGAACGCGATTGGAACGGGAATTGGACTAGATGCGTAGATTGGTTCGCGGTACTCTTCCTGTAAAATTTAATTCGACTTCGATTGGAAGGATGTTTCTCACGAAATGCTGTTTTATGTTCGTGTTTTATTCTCGGTAGTCCGTAATTTTTCTATTCATCCATTCCCAATAGAAACGATTTTTTGTACTTTTCCAACTACATTTTCTTGTGAAAGACCTTCCTTATGGGAAGGAAAAAGAGATTTCTGTCCAGATTATCTTGAAACAAAATGTTAATTCTATGCTCTAAGTCCGTCAAATCCTCTTACGGAAATGGATAAAATACAAGTGAAACTAAAACATGAAATTTTAAATCTTGCGGTCAAAATATGTCCTTTAGCACACAATATCATTGCATGTAAATTCAGTAAACTATTTGGGTATTTCGATGGAAGTTTTATAATTATGTATAAGATAAATTATATAAATTGTGTATAATATAATTTAGAGAAATTACACGGAAATAATGAGTAAAACAATCCTGGGCAAATGGAGGCCTGACGGTTATATTTTATATGAAACTATGGATTAAAGGAATGATGAGAGAAAATATGCACGAGGAGGAATGAAGTACATAAGTCTGGCTCTAAATTTGATGTTACTAATTACCGTCCTGTTTCTGTGTTGCCTATTTTTTGTAGTATTTGTGAAAGAATCATCCTTAACCGTCTTTACTATTTTACGTCCTCCCACCTTTCAACTAAACAACATGGTTTCCTTCCAAGCCGCTCTTGTTTAACCAATTTAGCAATTTTTCAAAGCACGCAGTTGATGCAGTAGTTAATAAGGCTCAGCTAGATACTGTTTACTTAGACTTTTCGAAAGTTTTTGATTCTCTAAATCACAAACTATTAATTTATAAACATAATCACCGTTATAATATTCATGGAGATTTCCTTAATTTGTTGAGTAGTTTTTTGATTAATCGTGTTCAACGAGTTGTTTTATCTGGCAGTCTATCAGATTGGTCGATTGTTACAGCAGGAGTCCCGCAAGGTAGTGTTCTGGGACCCTATTTATTTAATCTTTATGTTGATGATTTGGCTACCCTTATCCATCCTTCCATAGCAGAAACATTGTTTTATGCCGATGACTGTAAACTTTTTAAGAAGATTGTCAATATGAGAGATTGTATTTCTTTCCAAACGGCACTCAATCTGATGGTAACTTGGTGTGAACTCTGGAAGCTTAATCTAAATTTAAAGAAATGTAATGTCCATCTCACTTCTTAAAAACATGGTATACTTTAATTATTGTATTAATGCTGTTCCATTGCCTAGAGTTTCCCAGCAGGACCTTGGTGTAGTCAATGATAATAAACTAGGCTTTTCTGAACATGGTATAAAGATAAAAAATCAAGCAATGTCCCTTTTAGGAATTTTACATCGTTTTAGAGATATTACTGACCCAATGGCCCTTAGAATGTATTTTTCTTCGTTCATTCACCCTGTGGTTACTTACTGTTCGCCTATCTGGTCTATGTCTTCTGCTACTAATCTTGCCTCTTTGGATAGAGTTATTAATTTTTTTCTAAGAATTGTAAAATCCTGTGTGCCTTCTCTTCGCCAACTTTCTAATAGTAATATCTTATCCTCCCTCTCTTTGGATTATCTTTCTGTTTATCGAACCAAATCTGATCTTGCATTTATATTAGTATATTAAATTCTGTTATTGACTCTCCAGACTTACTCTCTCAATTAAATGTCCGCGTTCCTAAGAGACCTACACGTTCTACTTTCTTGTTTCATTACTCTACCCCTAGAATTTCTCTTGCTAAACGTTCTCTTTTCTTTCGACTACCTTCCTTATTAAATTCACTTGCTCCCAATGTAGATCCCTTTTCACCGTCCAAAGAGGCTTTTATTAGGTGCGGTTTGTCATGTTCTGCCATAAAATAGATTGTCTTATTGTTTTTTCTTTTTTCTCTTATGTTAATGTCTGTTATTATATTTTTTATTGATTTTTTAATATTTGTTATTTTTTCACTTTAAATTGGCGAATTCGCTGTATGTGGAATAATGAATAAATAAATAAATATAAGAAGTATTCAGAGTAAATGGAAAATCCATATAATTTAACTGCCGCGTGGAATTCAGTGATGTTATACGAAGTTTAGAAAGTCGTTTCAGCCGATCCATAGTTGGATGGTGGCGCTTAGCAACATCCAAGAGCGATACATATCATCCGCCTTTTGCCACCGGATCTAGTTACGCGTCTATGCTTCTAAGCTCGTCGTCTGGCACAGCTCAACCCGCCGTTTGGCACGGCCTCCTAAGCATCGAATTCATCTCATTGAAAAACTCAAGTGTATCGTTCTCCTTTAGGTGACTCGTTCTAAAAGACCGATTCTTCTGCTGTTTCGCGCCATCTGCGTCGATTTGCGACGCTTCCGCGCCTCTCACCTGAATCCGGGCGGTATGCGGGAGTCATAATGCGCGTGCGCGGAGCCTCTTCCCGTCACCAGTGACGTATCCGGCGCCGTGTCACCCTCGCTCGATGGCCCCAGGTGGTCCTCGGCCGCTTCGGCACCCGCTGCCAAGGGCGAGACGGAGAGAAAGAGAAAGATATAGAGAGAGGTCTATCCGTCCGTTGCCTAGGCAACCCGTATCAGCCAAACGAGAAATTCGCCCTCTGCCAATGACTTGAGAGCAAATAATTCAATAAGTGAAACTTGTTGTTGCTCTCGAATTTCCTCGTTCTCAATTATGGCGAAATCCTCGTTGTCCTATTTTCGCCCCTACGCCCTCCTCTTTTCGCCCCTCACCTCCCTTTTGGTCTAGGGGCCATCTTTAATGCGAATCGAATATTGTCCTTTTAGTAACCTCGTTCTATTTTCCGAAATTCAAGGATTACTTTTTTCACTATATTCAGCGACTCGGCCATAAAATTAACCCTTATGATAATGGTACCTAAAGAAAGAATGTTACTGAAATGTAAGAAAACTACCGCACGAAAATTTGGGAATACAGCCATTTCACAGTTCACGCAGTTGATGCCTTCTTGAAAAGCGTCGTTCAAATGAAAACAGCACAAATTCCCATAAGAAATAAAAGAAAATGCCACTCCAGGGGGCAGAGATACCAACTTACAAACAATTATTGACTTATATTAATGCAAAATGTTTATGTAATTGTATCAAATCTCTTATAATATGAAAGCAAAAGCATAGCAAGATCTAGTGTAGCGAAGTATAGGCTGCAGTAATGGTTAGCAGTTGGTGGTTGGTTGGCTTGGGGTTAAGATGGAGGAAGTTTAAATTAAAATTAAATTAAACTAAGTTTTTCTGTGATTATTCACACTCGGAGTGGTTTTTTAGCGCGTTATTATAAAAAATGCTCTTATAGTTTCACTTTGGCATCTGATTGTCTATCTGGGCGTTTGCTTAAACTGAAATTGTGCTGAAAATGTAAAAGATATAGAGGTGAAACTAGGAGGGAAGATTTATGTACTGCTGCCATTTGTTTTTCTTTAGATTTGAGTTTTGAAAAATATACAAGTTCGGATTGAGACCCATTCAAAATTTTGTTTTTTTAATATCTCCAAAAGTATAAAAGATGGAAAGCTTAAATTTTCAGCATACATTTTTACATTTATGCAACTTATTCTTTAAAAGTCTGAGAAAAACCCAACAAAAAGTTGTAATTTATTTTAAATTTAAAAAATTTCTTACACGGATTTATCAAGTGCTGTCTACAAAAACAACCTTCTTAGCAACTGAAGTAAACAAGATCTACTTCAAATACGTAAACACAATTTTCTTTCGTGTGCACACAAAACATAGTAAATGAAAGGAAACGACATCTACGACGAAGAAATTAACTTAAATATGTTAATTTTCCTTTAATTCGCGCCAAACGCTTTGCAAGTGAAAAAGAATGGATAATTTAAGATGAATGAATGAACTTGAACTTCACAATTACTCAAGTGAGACATGTTTTAAATAATTTTTATTGTTTTATTACTTATCTCCTATAAATTTCGAAGGGTGTGTTTGTTGGTTTGTTCATGGAACTCCTAAACGATTGAAGCTAGAATAGCCAAATTTGGTAAGATTCTTTCTTACCTCCTAACTTAGTGAATGGTCTAGGTTTGGTCAGCCGGGATTAATCAGTGCTGCCAATATATGGGATTAACATTTTTTCATAAGATAACACGTATGAATCCATTTCTTGACTTGCAAGGTATTCTTCCTTCAAGCATTAAAATACGTAAATATGGACCGATGTGTTTCGTTTTTACTTTATTTGACGAATAAAACTCTATACTATCTTATTCCTGCGACGTTTACATGTTACATGGTCGAAGTTTTCAGAAATACGCTATTTGTTTTGAAATTTTGTGGATTTTTCGTACTCTTTCCGGGCGTAACCAAGGCGGCCGTCATTGTTACCTCCGATTCAATTAGCTTCGATGAAGCTTATAAATAGACGAAAGTTTAGCGTTATTCGCTTCTCACTTTTATTTAAGTAACGAAACGATCGATTTCAATCTTTATACATAGCAACGTAAATAGATACTGATTATTATTCAGAAAACTGCGTGTGGTAAGCGTTTATAACGATTGACGAAAGCAATTGAACCTTCTTTCGTCTATTGAATACTGGAATATTACCTTTTTTGTAAGTAAAATCATTATATTCTACATTTTAATGTTTATTAACGTAAATAGGGTCACGTATCTGGTGTACATTTACCGGAGTCAGTGTTCAATCACGGACAACTGTATGTTGCTTTTTCACGAGTTTCTTGCTTACAAGACATAAAAGTAAATATTTCAGCGAGGCATAATTACACAAGAAATGAAGCTGGATTTGGCAAAAGTGATATGATAGGAAATAAAATTATCGTTTTACTTGAATACAATACGTTTGGAAATGGATTGTTACAAGCGAATATGATTAATTATTAAGAAAAGCTAATAGTAAATGAAAAAGTATATACTGTAAGATTTAAAAGATTTTCTATGTTGTGCTGTACTAGATTCACTAAATCCGTTGACATTCAACGGGCAATTCTGCTAATATCTTATATAAAAGATGGAAAGCAGAAACTTTGAGTGTACATTTATTGGTTCCCTTTCATATTGAAAAGTTTTGAGTTTTGAAAATTTTACAATGGCGGTTAGGTAAAAGGTTTAAAATTTTAGTACAAAACTGATTGCGTTCTAAAATTAAATGTCATTTTGGAAGTATCAATTATCCAAATAACTGTATGTTTAGGAAAAATGTATGTTTATGTAGAAAAACGATGCGCAATACAGCGCTTACTTAGCTATTAAGCCTATCTCATTTGAACGCAAACCTCACTTTCACGCGGTACTCCCGTTATAAAACAAAAGAGGCTTTAGTGACAGAATATGTTGCGGTATATATAATCACATAAAAATAACCACGCTAATTTTATCCATGTTCATGGATACCACTCTTATTTTTAATAACTTGTCCCAACGTGGAACTTAAGTCCCAATAAACTTGATTATTTCAAAAATCTAGGTCATTTATTCATCACGAAATACAGTTTCATTAGCAGAAAAAACTTTCTTGTCTTTTGTTTGGCGAAACCACCTCCAAGTCCTCATGTAGGCGACGGTGTATATCTAATCTCAGAATGGTGAAGCTGATGAGTAATGTTCCTAACATGTCCTCGAATGCATCAATAGGCACACATCGACATATTGATCCGTTTTGAAACGCTTGCGTTGCATATCTCGTTCGAAAACCCTTAAACCAGTGGTTTCCGTACTGTGGTGCTCATCCCCTTGAGGCGTAAATTTTTTTACTATGGTTATTGTCTGTTTAATCATAGTAATAGTGATACATACAACGTGCAATCGTAAAAATTCTAACCCTGAAGTGGTTAGGACATATCGTTTGCGTACATATTTTTCTTAAAATTATTTGCGACTGCAGATCCAGAAGGTATTGTTAATGAACTCTCATTGAGATGATATAGAGCGGGGAGAACAGACAGTTTTCTGGCTTTGTAATGTCTAGAAACTGCTGCATTAGACTCTGAAACAGAAATAAAAGTTTTGCAGCTAGAAATTAGCTAGATTTTGCAATATTCATGATGATTTATAAGATTTATTAACGGAGAAAATTAAACATAGGAAACAGCAGTAAAATATATTTTCTTAGTCGGAGACGGGAAAAATATTATTCTTTCTCTAAAGAAACTCAAATATTTTTGTGAAATGCGAACGATTAAGAATAGATGTATTATCGCCTTATCTCTAAATTAATTAAATAACAATTTAACAACTATTATCATTATTTTGATCGAATATTCTTGAAATAAGGAAGAGCGGTCTAAATGAATTAATTAGCAAAGGCAAGGCCAATCTACTGGCGCCATATAATTCTCGCAATGCACTCCAAAGGTTCCAAGGGTTTATTTAAGGACACGCTTTCCTCGCTTGTCCACCCACGCTCCTCTCTCTCTCTCTTTGCAGCACAGACATGCGCACGCAAAGAGTCGCTTTAGGAGAGGAAGACTACTCGTGTAGCGATTCCACCGCTGTCAATAATCCCTCCCTCCCCCCGCCCTCTTCCGCCTTACTCTCCTTCTCTACCCCTCCCTCCCTTCCCCCCCACCCCCTCCCGCTCTTCTACCTTATACCCCTCCCTCTAAACCCCCCACTTTCTCCCACCCTTTCTCTATCGAATTATTTGGTCGAGATCGCCGCCAGCGGAGACAAGAAAGGGAACCAATGTCGCTCTTCACTCGCCTTGCTATCAACCGCAACACGACCAAAATGTCGATTATTATTTGGCTTTTTATTTATGGCGTATGTGTATGAAAGCGGAGATGGTGGGTAGGATGTGCGAAAAGTGAGAGAGATTCCGGGGAATCGGCGGTGAGAGGGATTTTCGATCGCTCTCCATTGATTCCCTCGTTAAGTCCTGCGCTCAAATGCACTTCGAAATTCTTCGAGGATTTCGGATCCGGAAATGCGAAATCTTTCATAGATAAACAAAGAAATATTCTGGCGATCCCTCCTTCGCTGGAAAACGCACTCGTTTCCCCGGCAACGCCCCCTCCCACCTCCTTGATATATTGCCAATGCACTTCGCACATCCACTCTCTGCCAATTTCCCTTTCCCCATCCACGCCTCCCTCCTCCTGAGCTTACCTCCCCTCACGCATCCCTCCCCCTCTCTCCTCCTCCCCCTAAGCCTCCCTCCCCCTAAGCATCTCTCCCCCTAAGCATCTCTCCCCCTAAGCCTCTCTCCCCCCAAGCTTCCCTCTCCCTACGTCTCCCTCCGCAGCACTATTTTTCCATGGCAGCTCTTTATAGTTGAAAAATAAACCACCAAGGAATACTCCCGTGCGTGTGCAATCGCGACGTTTTGTGTCTCGAATCGGACGAGCGGTTTATAAATACGCGAGTGTCCTCTCTCTCTCTCTCCCTCTTCTCTCTCTCTCCTCTTCCTCCATAACCCTTTTGACGGAGATCGATCCGCATTCCAACAAGTCTGTCTCTCTCATACACCAATTTCCTTTCCTCCCGCACAAGTGAACGAAAAGTATTTCGAAGGAATGATAAACATTTTGCGGGACCGTGGAAGTGTTTTTCATCGTCCGAGAAGGGGAATTGCCTCAAACCTTATGATCTGGAGCAGAGTTTCCAAAACTGTGTTCCGCAAAAGATAATGTGGTTCCGCGTTAGACAGAGAAAGAGACCCGACACGCTCTTCCTTCTCCCATTTGCAGCAGGAAACATGAGCCTCACTTGTAAACTGTATACTGTAATATACATAAGCTATGAAAATAAACATTATAATGATTTTAAATTTAATTTTATTGCAATTTGGCTTGACACCTCTTAGTTAGGGTTCCGCGAGAAAAATATATGGATGTAAGGGTTTCGTGGCATCAAAAAATTTGGGAAACCCTGATCTAGAGGAATGGAATGAATTGTGCCATTGCTTAATTTCAATGGGCAATTTTTAATTAAGTTAGCAATGGAAAAAAAGGTGAAATGAGATAAGGTTTCGTAGGAAGCCCAGTGGACACTCACTCTAGCTGGAGAGGAGGAGTTGGGTTGGTGTCGGAGAGGTGCAAACGAAGACATGTCGAGAACCATTTCGTATATGTATAGACTAGGGCAGGGTTTCTCAAAGTGGGGTACGCGTATCCCTGGGGGTACTTTTAAAGGCGTTAGGAAGTACTTGAGAAAATTTACGTAATGGCTGACATTATGACACTGGACACTCCAATTAAACTTTTATCATTTTGATGTTTTTATAGAATATACAGTGCCAATGAATGAAACAGGCACATTCATCTCAATAAATGTTATTTATTCGTTTTGAAATAAATCTATTTTGTTTAATACTTTAGTATTATTTTATAAGGGGGTACTTAAATTGTACTCAGCCAAAAAAATTGAGAAACCATAGTCTAGGGGAGCCGGATTTGGAAGTACAGTCGAGAAATTGAGAATTTTAATATTTTTTACTTATAAATACCTAAATTTAAAATTTAAAAAACACGAAAACCGAGCACAGATTTGTTTAAATATATCAGGAGCCAAGTGGGAACAAATATTTTAAGATTGGAAAATAATGATATTACGTATAGGGGAGACCGGGGCAAGATGAAGATGTTAAGGAATTAAACGTTTTTAGACTAACTTAAAATATTTTTCAAATGTCTTCTTTAGTATTAGTCAAAGAATTGAAGTTTTAACTTTAATTTAAGTGGGTCAATGCATTGGTAACAGATAAAGTAATGGCATTTTAAAAACAATTTATAAAAAGTGCTAAATTCGTCATCTTGTCCCAACTACGGGGCAAGATGTCTTTTGCCCAGGGGCAAGATGACAGTTCATTGGTGGTTAGTTAAAATTTGTTCGAGTTGAATATGAATGACGCAAAGACGTAATAGGATTGTTCTTTTTGACAAATTTATTGCGATAAACAACATTTTATGGTTTTCACATTGAGATAGTATTAAAATTTAAAATTTTATGCATCGGAAGAGAAGTCCTTCATAATTGGAGCATCCTTCGTGCCACCATACTTTACATGAAAAGCACTGTATCCAATCTTTCTGTGGTGGTTCTGTACATGAATCTTGGAATGCTGGACAAACAATATTTTTTTCCTGTTGTTTTTCATGGTCGAGTTTCAATTTCTTCTTCGAATTTTTGGCAGGTTTCCGTCCTTTCCTTTTTTCTTCTTTTCTCTCTCTTTCCAATAGCTTTTCTTTTATAGGAGTGCTTGTGATTACAGAAGTTGAAAGTCCCCTTCTTCTCCGTCGAATACTTCTCCGTGTACGTGTTGGTAATGGCTGTATATCGAGGATTTATATTCGTTTTTCAGACATTGCACTCGATGCGCTTGATGGGCCTCGCTCAAAAACTGTCTCGTGTATTTGATTATATTCTGTTGTTTCTGAGTTCTGGGGAGTTATATTATGAGTTGCAATAGTTATGCAAGGTCTTTCAATTTCTTGCATTCGTTCTGCGAGAGCAAAATCCTCGTCTCCAAAAATCTGGGGGTTGAAAGGTTCTATACCACAAGCTTTAAAGCCTTTCACAGCATTCCCTACGGTAGCTGCCTTCTCACCATAGCTGCGGCAATGCAAACAGAAAAATTTAATGCGCCAAATATATTACCATAAAATGGAAATAAATCCATGCTTCAAACAATCAAATTTCCTTGTAGACCCTTATACATTAAAAAATAATTTTAAAATTCCCGGTCCATTCCGTGAAATCGTACATTATGAGATAAAAGTTTTTAAATATCCAATTAAATGACAGATCTAGTCAATAATTAATACGAGCTCGTCATCTTGCCCCCGTCATCTTGCCCCTGGTCGTCTAAGTAGTAAGATAGCTGGTAGCGAACAGGTTATAAACTCAAATAGATATTCTCTTGTGCATTATAATACGACCACATTCTACAGTATTCAAAGAAAAAATGGTAAACGTTTTAGACATACCTGCCTTTGACAGCTGCTTATTTTCTTAGAGTCAAAAAGTATATCAGACGTACAAGAAACGGAACACGTGCTGTAATACCTCACCTTATCAAGGAGTTGTAGAACTAAGTACTAAAATAGCTGCGCAGGAGCATGACTGTTAATCAGTAACCGTCTCATGCTGCCACATAGACAGGACTTATAAAAACACTACATTCGCCATCTTACCCCGGTCTCCCTACATATAGCATACGTGGAATACACACGTATTTCAAACTCAAAAACATGATCACAATAAAAGGAAAGAGGGCTATCGAGACATGAAGAAGACTGCGGAAAATGGGAGTACATATGTGGAGAATCAGCTTTAACCGTGAATAATCATGGACCTGTCTACGGAAAGACCACCTATGATGACGATAATGATATTTTCTTCATCAATTCCGCAAAGATAATAGGTTTATTTTAGGCCTTCGTTAAACATATCAGCAGCTATATATGAACTGTGAACCCTTTCATTGCTTTCCCTGTTGTATCAACGCTCTTGCTGAGTGCTGGATTAAAATGGCGAAAGCCATATTTGGAGAATATTCTAATATGCTGTGGAGCAGATCTCGTGGCCATATGCTCATACTGACATCTAAAGGAAATTAATGGAATCTATGACGCGTAAACTCATCATTTTATCACACGGCAACACTGACGCGTTAACACGCCATGCAAACGAATAAAGATATAACTACACAGCACAAGAGAGCACAAATATGTCTTCCTTTTCAGTGGCGCCTCAAAGTAAAAGGCTACACTAACATAAGTTACAGAAGTCCACCGATCCCCTTGTCATCAAAATCTCTTCCTAACGCCACTTTCTTTCTTTCCCCCTTGAGCCTACACGCCCCCGATTCACTCCTCCTGACCTTTAAACTCGACTCACGTCTCTTCCCTCCGACTCTCAGTATGTATTCGATAACACGGAAAAGATTTTTATGTCGACGTGATGTTGTGTATGCCAAATAAGTATACCTCAATAAGTAAAAGAATACAAGTTATCCATTCTATTGGAAAATGCGATTTATCAGAATATTTTTCAAATTTTTTAATTATTAACCTTTATCAGTTTATTAGTTTCAACTTCGACGCAAATAAAAAATATGCTCTCGCCAGGTAAATGGTGTGATTGTTTTTATTGCGCAATTATTAAAACTCCGTTCATAAGATTCTTTTTGTTGTCTTTTTCTCTGCTGAGTCGCAACGTAGTAAATTTAAAAATAAATTCTAAATAAGTCACCTCATGTGATAATTAAGTCCTATGAATGAAAAAGGGTCAATTTTTCTCTCCCTATTAAAAGATTAGGTTTAGATAAAGTGTCATTGGAAACAAATTTAAAATAACTTTTGAATATTGTATTTCAAAATTGACTAGCGTAAAAAAGATTGCTTGCCATCCTCTCTCTCAAACTTTTTAATTGGTTCAAAGAAAAAATATAAATTATGAGCCCTATGGTTAAATAATGGCGACGAATGGAGAACCCTCCTAATAAACCATAAGAATATTTTAAAAAGGAAAGTACTCACACTGATTTAGGAGAATTTACTCCACGCCAGGGACCAAACACACACGCAATCTCACACGTTCCCGGTTTAGGGGGAATTACTCCAACGCCAGGGACCCTTTTTCTTGCTCATACACGCACACTCTTGTGTTTTTTTGGCTTGTGTGTATTTGTGCGTGTGTGAGCAAGAAAAATGGTCCCTGGCGTTGGAGAAATTCCCCCTAAACCCTGAGTGTGTGAGATTGCGTGTGTTTGGTCCCTGGTGTGGTGCACTTTCCTTTTTAAAATATTTTTATGTTTTATTAAGAGGATTTTTCGTTCATCATCATTTTTAATTGGTTTTTAACGCGAAAAGTTTATTTTTAGAATAATTTCCGTCAACATGAACATTGCAATTTCGAACTGAGAAAAAAGGGTGATTAGTTCTACATCTACATCTACATCTACATGATACCCTGCAAATCACCAGACTGGTGGGTGGCAGGGGGTGCAGCACACCGAAACCTACCTAATAACGTCCCTCGTGGGAATCACTCTCCTGTTATGATCCCGTATGGTCCTTGGGAAAAACGAGCTCTGATATCGCTCGGTCCTACAGTCGATCTCTCGTATTTTATTCTCGTGATCGTGCCTGCCCATGTACGTAGGTGCCTCTAATATTCCTGAGACCTCCTCTAAGAGAACTTCCGATCTCAATTTCTCCAGAAGCCTTAACCTAGCGCTAATTCTGCGATCCTCTAGCGATATCCAATTCAACTCCTTCAAGAGTGATGTGACGCTTAGTTTTTGCTCATATTTTTGCTTTACGAATCTGGCTGCTCTGCGTTGGATTCTTTCTAACTCAAGTATTTGTCCCTTTTCGTACGGATCCCATATGCTGGAAGCGTATTCAACCTGAGATCTGACCAATGATAAATAACACGTTTCTCGTACCTGTTCTGTGCTACTTCTTACTATTCTGCCTACGAAGCCCAATTTCTTATTAGCTGCGCCTACGATCCTTCGAATATGCATATTCCATGATAGATCACGACAAATGGTGACTCCTAAATATTTAACGTACTCTGCAGATTGGATATTCAATCTATCAATTCTGTACTCCGAGTCTAATTCATTGTTCTTACTCTTCCAGAAACTCAATAGGGAACATTTGCTGTGATTAACTTCGATTTTCCAATCTTGACACCATGCTGAAAGGGCGTTTAAATCTTCCTGGAGCGATTTTTGGTCATCCTGACTCGTTATCTCCTTATATAAAACGGTGTCATCTGCGAAAAGTCTTATTTTGCAGCGAACTACCGAGCAGATATCGTTTATATATATCAGGAATAGTAGTGGGCCTATGACACTTCCCTGTGGAACACCTGATGCGACTTTTACCGGGTATGAAGATTTCCCATCAATAACTACTATCTGTTTTCTGTCTGAGAGGAAGTCTTTTACCCAACTCACGATATTAGGGTTTATGCCGTACTTTCCTAGTTTTCCTATTAATTTATTATGGGGTACTTTGTCAAACGCTTTTTTAAAATCAATGAAAATGGCATCAACCTGAGTGTTTTTCTCTCCGCATTGTAACAATTCGTTTACGAACAGGGCGAGCTGCGTTTCGCATGACCTACCTTTCCGAAACCCGTGTTGGTTTTTGCTTAGTGAGGAACGACCGTCTAAATAACGCAGAACAGAGCTAACAATTATATGTTCTAGAATCTTACACGATAATGACGTCAAGGAAATCGGTCTATAATTTTCGGGGTTCTCTTTATCACCGCCTTTGTGGATGGGCGTTACGTATGCTAGCTTCCAGTCTTTTGGAACGGTACCATGTGCAACGGATTTTTCGAATATTATTTTCAAGTAAGGTGCGATTACCGAGGCTAGCTCTTTCAACACACGCGCGGGTATGCCCTCTGGCCCGGGAGACTTATTTAGCTTAATCGACTCTAGCTGGTGCGCGAGTTGATAGAATACCTAATACATAAGCTATGGATTCGTTACAAACGATCAATACAACTCAGCCAACGGTCGAATAAAACCAGATGCTCATTTTGAGTCACAAACTAGCCGCACTCAGTGGCGATTTACTGATAGTCGATTCTAATTGGGATTTTTCGTTCGAGATGTTTTAGTTCCTGTAAAAATGCGAATATTTTTCGTGCAGGTATTAAATCAAACGAAAATAACTCTTCTCATCTCCAGCGATCTCGCACCAATGAGTCACTCCCGCAGCACTCATCGCACTAGATAGCAGTTGCACGCTCACTCCAATTACCAAGGAAGCCTCCGAAATCATATCCTGCCGCTTCGACAATCACCCTTCACCTTCTTACTCTCTCTCTCCTTCTTTCCCCCTCCTCTCTCCCTTATTTCCCCTTCCTTCTTCTCCCCTCTCCCTCCTTCTCCCCCCTCCTTATCCGTCTTCTCCCTTTCCCCTTCCTTCGAGAGAAATGCAATGACGCGGTAGGCGTCGACTACCAGAAGCCATGGGCTCCAAAACCGCACATGGCTCTCGTTCTCTCGTCGAAATTACATCCGTTGTCAAATCGCTTAGTAACGCGCTCTCCCCCCCCCTCTCCCCCCCCTCTCCCCTTCCATCCCCTCGCCCCCCTCCACTCCTTTGTTTCCTCTGCTCATTTCTTTGCTTACTAAAGAGCCCATGGAATAAACGATCACGCTCCCTTCTGACGCCGCTTCCCTCGCCGTTCCTCGGAATCTGCAAACGACCTAGTGTAGGAGCAGCCCTCGATAGATAGAAGTCTTCATTCGAGCGCGATCGAGACTAGCAGAAAAAGTGGAATGCCATTTAATGGGATTTACGCTATAACGGTTGGGCTCACACGTGTCCATTGTTAACATTTATCGGATGTGTGTATTGTACGTATAACGGCAGGGATGTTCAACTTCTAATATGATAGGGAACATATTTCTCCTAAAGTATCTGCCAGAAGGCACTCGAACAAGGGCCACATCAGACGAACCGAAAAATTAATGTCCATCGGGAAACAAGAGCCGCGGGAGTGACCGTCTCACTGTCCTCGCCGTGGCTTATCATATGTCTTAATTTTTGGATGGTGACGAACGAAAATGAAAAAAACGTAGTTTTTCTGAGATCTTCTAGCTTCTAGAAAGAAATTGGTATTAACTGCATTCCTCTTCAACATATACAGTATGTTGACAATATATTTTAACCAAGTGTTTAAAGTCTCCATATTTTTCAACAATTTCAATGCTTTTTCTAAAATAAAGACTACTTGAAGAATGTCCAGATTTTTGGTATTGAAAAGGGGGAAGGTTTGAGTTCCTGGAATGAAAAGGTGGCATCGCTACTTCAATATTAACTTATTTAAAAATTTTCTCTTTTCGTGATTCTACAAAACTCTGAACCACTATTTACACTTATGTTCGACGATCGCAGGGCGCTAATCAATACTCTTCTAATTATTTCACGTAATATTTTAAACCTTTAAAAAAAATTGTCTTATTTAAAACGATCAAAGCCATTAATAATCGGTCAGCCTTGTATCAACCCTACATTACATCTAATTATTACCATTCAAATATGGTCGTCGTCTAAATTAACTACCACGTGTTAGCTTCCTCCTTTACTATGTTATGGTTGTATACTCCCAGAAAAGCATAATCGATTCTGCGATGTGCCCCGGAATTATTTTTACAATAAATTCATATCTTATTAGTATTGTATTAAAAAAGGAGAAAGTACTAACTTTTAAATAGTATAAATCAGCTGAGGTACGCGCACCCCTGGAGATTTGGGAAAAACATTAACATATTTCCATATTTAATTTTCATACACTTGCAAAATTTCTCGAAATAAAAACAGGAGCATTTGGGATTTAAATTTACGTAAACCAGTGAGCAAGTTGATAAATATATTAACAGGTACGTCAACTGAAAAACGTTGCATACCACAGATGTAATCAACTCATTTCCGACCTCTAGGTCGCTTGTCTAGTTGTCGCATGTAAAGTCTTCATATAATTTTTGTGACAAAAACCAAAATATTGCCGGCCGGGTTAGACTGGTAGGCAGTGCGCCTGCCTTCTTACCCAAAGGTCGCGGGTTCGAATCCCGCTTCGGGCATGGATGCTGTGATGTATGTTGATTTTCTCTAACAGAATTTGACGGTGCAAAATAACCTTAGCTGTTGACGCACCTAAAAACCTAATTACTACTACTACTACCAAAATCTTTTCTAAGTAAATACTTGTAACTATGAATTGAAAAAATAAAACATTTTATTTCTATGCAGGTTGATTTCTAATACAGCTCTTTTCGTTAAGATATAGCGAGTCAATTGTTAAGAGATGCCCTACATATAGCGAGCCCAATGTTAACAGATTGGCAGCTCGCCCCTGGCTATAACCAGTGTAGAAAAAATTCGGAAACTCCGTAGTTCAGCCTTGATGGTCGGTGAGCATTCGTAGTCCATATGTTAATTATGTGGTATGCAGGATACGTGGTGCATAGAGTACCCAGTTAAGGAAGTGCTCCCAAACAAGTCTTTTACCAATGATTGTTTTCGGTAACTTACATATGTTAAAAATAAATCAATTTAATTGTTAGTAAATAGAAATAATCTCATATTCAGAAAGGCTATAAGTGGATATTTCATCATTATAAAACGGTAAACTAGTTTCAAAATTCATACTTCCTAGCTATTTAAATCATTGCATTTTTATAACTGAATTAATACATAATTTAACAGCCCATAGGGTAGCATCATCTCTCAGAAATCTGCAACATTCGGGACAGATGTGTTTCCTGATTTCCATATTTCACAGTTTTTTTAAATTATGTATTTTGTCTCAAAAATGGCCGAATTTCCCATCAGGCGCAGTATCCACGTGCGCCGACATAAATATAAATTTAATACAATAAATTAAACGATATTTTTTCGCAGAAGAACATATAGCGTCAATATCCAATGCGTAGACACATGTAAGGTTGTAGGGGATGTGTGGGTGGTTGTCAGGATGGATGGACTCTTAGGAGATGGCTGTCCAGAGTTATAGATTCAACATGATGAAGCAGTTTCAATGCAAACATCGAGTGCTGCATCTTAAACATACGTAAACAAATAATTTGTTTTCAAAATAATTTAATTTGTCAAACACAGTAAGTCACAATAAAAACCATTTATAATTTCATTTATAACACTATCGCCAAATGTGAATAAGATACAGCTGAACCACGCGATTCGCATAATCTTGCGTTTCTTTGATCTTTTATTCATTATTTTTTATTTTTCTCCTAAATAGGTTAGGTGAGGATCCATTTTGGTATTTGAGAATTTTTGGAGTAAAAATTAAATCTTTCTTCTGCGAATTCGGTGCGTTAGAGACAGATTTTTGCGAGGGATTACCGTAAAACGTTCTGGCTGCTTTAAATTCGGGTCTTTATATGGGCAAAAGCGCCATAGGACTTGGCGTAAGAAGTTTTGGGATAAAAAGTCGATTCGGATGAGAGAAAAAACTATTTCAAGCAGGAATCTTGAATCCTTTTCCTTAAAAACTAATTACCTGAAAAATGCGAATTTACGCCGTTGTCGAGAGTTTGTGAACCAAAAACATAACTTATAAAGGTTTGGGAGTGAGTAACCGCTATCGCCTCCAATTTCGACTCCAGTTAAGCGAAGACGAACGAAATCTTCTGAGAATTGGCACCCTTCGCGTGTGAACGCCAAATACGAATAGAGGAGTAAGATTTGGACACGCGGTTGCACCCTCGTCGGTCGTCTAAAACACGATGGTATGTTGCGTCCCAGGAGGACAGAAATGCGCAATTAGGACTAGGATTGATTGGCAGTTGAGACGGCCTTGTCAGTGGGTGGACCTCGGCATGCGTGCGCCAGCCGAGTGATGCACGCAACAACATTTCGTGAGATGGGATTCTTCGTCGCGCTTCATCGTTCTTCAAATAGAGCCCCAGATGAGCATTTCGACTACAGGGCAGCCGCCTTCGGTGGTAATTCACCGTAAAAGGTTGTCTTGGGATCTTTTTTTGGTGACTTACCACTGAAGGTGGCTGATTTGTAGCCGAAATGCTCATCTGGTTTATTTATAACCTTGTTGTGGCTATTGGAGGTACTCGAGACAGGAATTTTAAGTGCTTGTTCTTGAGTATCTCACCATAGTTATCCTCAGAAACCATAAATGTGTTTTACTCTGCAACAAGCATTCGGTTGAAACAACCCCAAGGCATGGGGTATTGCTACTCGTATATATTTTCTTCATCTGGTATCGTTTGCCAAATTTAGCGACTTTGTGTCATTCATAGCATCGAACCAAAATTTCTTTCTCTCAGTTTTACACAAAACATAAAATTACGGTTCGGTTCCGGGATTGCAATAGCAACTACCATTGAACAGGTTCGAAATGTTTTTTTTTCGTTACGACTGAATATTATGGAAAGATTTCAAGAGGGTTCCAAAATTTCCTTATAGTAATATATAAATTTTGTATTTTTTGGCACATAAAAATATTATTATAAATCATAACCTTCATTAGCGAATTAAAATCGGAAGATTCAAATAAAGTGATCAAAATATTTTAATCCCCTAGAAGCCAACAATCTATCGAATTAAAAAAGAACACGTTTACGTCGAAAGAAATCAATCTATAAAATAATCATAAGATACATAGGAAAAATTCAGAACAGATGCAAAACCGACAAAAATGCATTAAATAAAATAAAAAATATGTATTCGTAATTTCGCTATTCAACAAATGGAAAGAGAAGAAGGTGAGTGCACCTAATCTATGTAACAGAAATAAAATTCATGAGAACCGAAAAACAGAAACGAAATAAATTACGTTTTCCGGTTTCGTTTTGGGTTCAGAGTTATTATTTATTATACGTGGCACGCGTGCCAGAAATGGCGCGCAGGCCATTTTACTTGGCACGCGTAAGGTTGTATCTTCTGTATGAAACATGAAGTTTCTTAGAGAAAGAGTAAACTAGTGACACGCGGAGAAAAATTCTGATGGTTCACACATTACTTTCTTCGCACGCGAGACAAAAATCATTTGCCATCCCTGATTTATACGGATCAGGTGGTATTTCGGTTCCGGTTCGATGACCGGATATCATTACAAATGTAACTGCTGTCATTTCTCCCACTCCAGCCTCCTCTCACTCCGCCTTCCCACCACCCTAGCCCCCCTTCACCCTCGCCCCTTCACCCTCCTCCCACTTCCCCATCTTTCATTACACCCCACGACGGAACTCCACGTGGGCGCCTCCCCCCTCTTTCGGAGCCCTCACGCACCCGCCAGCTACCACTCCCAGCCGCCAGATGTCACCCTCCCCCCTCCTTTTTCACGTCCGACCTTGAACTTCTGTTGCCATTAATGGCATCTATAAGCGAACCGAATGCGGTTGACAGGTCTCCTCTCCCCATCGGCCAACCTTTCCCCTTTCCCTCTCTCCCCTCCTCCCTCTCTTTAATTCCCCCTCTTCCCAGGGCCGCGCCAACCCGAGGTGCAAGGGGTGCACGGCACCCGGGCGCCAACTACTAGGGGGCGCCTTACCATCTACATATTACTGGAACGCGACATTAAAATAACATTGATGTTTTATGACATTTCATTAAATCGTCTTTTTTGCCGTTCATTTAAAACAAGGGTGGAGAACCTTTTCCACCTGGCGGGCCGCATAAGTGGTGGAGAATCCTTCGGAGGGCCGTATTGCAAGTTGCCAATGCTTTGTCGGACCTTATTAGTTTAAATTGAAGTTACTGAGAGATTATAAGGTATCATATAAGTGGAAATAAATTCTAAATTAGAGTATTTAATATTAACATTTCAGTATTAAATGCTTTATTGTCATTATTTGGATTAAAATATGAGTTTACGTGTTAAGTTTTATGGATCACTTTTTCATCATTGCTTCGCGGGCTACACAAAACGCTCTTGGAGGCCGCATGCGGCCCGCGGGCCGGAGGTTCCCCACCCATGATTTAAAAGGTTGACCTTTCTTTGAAATGCTTTTAAGAGGAGATAAAGCTGAGAAATTTGCTCGATTGGCAATTGAAATCTAATATTATTTTTCATCATTGCTTCGCGGGCTACACAAAACGCTCTTGGAGGCCGCATGCGGCCCGCGGGCCGGAGGTTCCCCACCCATGATTTAAAAGGTTTACCTTTCTTTGAAATGCTTTTAAGAGGAGATAAAGCTGAGAAATTTGCTCGATTGGCAATTGAAATCTAATATTAAACAAACGTAGCAAAGTTTAACAGTAAACATTATCGATAAATTATTTTTAAATTAGAGGCTGTCCATAACATGAACAGATATCCTCGTTAACATTTATGTAGGGCAGTGTTTCTCAACCGGGGACTTGAAAGTCGTTTAGGTAGGACCAGAGCCGGCTGAAGACATTTTGGCACCCCAATCTTTTATATAGTTAACTGTCTCAGGCGTAACTTGGTGGAATCTATTATATAAAGCGCTTATGATATATGTATATATTTTTATATGTATGTATGTTAACATTACTACGTTGTTATCTACAACCAGTAAATAAACAAAGCTTAATTTTGCAATTACTACGTTGCTATCTACAGCCAGTAAATAAACAAAAGTTAATTTAGCTGAGTAACGCCCGCAACGAATGATATCAAATGCTGTTCTGTCTTGTACATGTTAATTTAGTAATGTGATTGATAAAGTCTGTGATCTAATAATCTCATTAAAGCAATTGCAATTCAATTTATAATGTCAAAGTTGATGTGGATGAAATCGAAGTAGTATATGTGTGATTCTACGATAATGGGACAATTCGATGGTCGGTGATTATTTTTTAATACAAATACCACTAAAAGGAAAATTAATATGTATGATGATTCGAAAAGTGTTTCTGTGCTTAGTACAGTGCTCAATTAACCGATACCTACGTATTTTGACTTTTAAAAAAAATTTTACTGTTAGAAAATCATATAACCTGGCATGTCACCTCACCAGAACTGCCCATGTTTGTGAGGTTTTTTAATTCTCAAAGCTTCTTTTAACTAATGATGTAATAAAACCGTATTACTGGAATATCTAGTATTACGTTTCTAGAAATAAAAACGTTAAGTTCTTATTTTTTCAAGTTTTATACAACTTGATTTTAATGTCACCATTGGCAAGCATCATTCACCTGACAATAATATAAATTCAAATATTGTGCCATTTTAAGCAACGATCACATTGGCCACTGTAACAGCCAATAGCTTTCGTGTTTCTGTAGACTACAATTTTGAGGTTATGTAAACAGTTGAGTAGAAACCAAGTATGAGTGCATTCTTCTGTGACAGTGTCAGTAAAAGTATCATTAACCTGGTAAGTATTTGATTGTTTTAATAAGCATTTTTTTTACCGTCTTCCTATCACATGTAGTAGTCATAGAATGCAATCAAAATGTGTACATTTGTGTTGCTAATTTTAATTAGTTTCTTTCAAAATGTTGCAGATGTCATTTTGCCATCATTAACCTGCGCCCTCATTAACCTGTTTCCATCCTAACAGGTGATTGATCAGAATCAAGTTAACGACGTTCTTGTGATGAAATAAGGTTTTTTATTAAAATTTTCAAAGATTTAGGAATGGGATGGGAATTTAAGGTTGTTAATTTTTAGAAACAATATTGTGTTACTCTTGTTACAGGTATTTAAAATGTCACGGAGGAAGAATAATAAGACTTTGTAAAGATGATGGTACCTTGTTTAGAGTAGACGAAACAGACGTATCTTATGTGAGTTGTGATAAAATATTAAAAAAGCTTCCCAATCCAAAGCTACTCGTGAAAGGTTTTCGAATTTATTATAAATTTAATAAACCTGTTGATGTTTATGAAAAAGAAAGTAAAATTACAGGGTAATTTTTAGGTTTGTAATAATTACAGGGAGAATAAACAATTTTAATTTAGTTTTTGAGCTATGCGCCAAAAGAAGTGGCTGTGATTTAGATTTAATTTTAAGTTTGTTGATTAATATTGTTGATTAAAATAAATACATTTAACAAGATTTCTTGTTTTTTGCCCTTTTCATTTCAATTTTGTCTTTCAACCGTAAAGAATTCATTCATCTGTTCATTAACCTGCAGTGCAGTCATTCACCTGACCCATCTTTTTCATTTTTATCCATTAAATTCTTAAAAAAGCAAAACTTTGTCTGGCCTTTTTAGTAGAACGTTTCTATTGATATCCAGAATCGAATAACAAAGAATCAACCAACACAGTTACTTTTTTTGCTTTGACCAAATTCATATATCATTCTGTCCCATTTCCGTAGAATCACCCATATACAAGTACGGACGAGTTAGTTAATTGTAATCAAGAAGAAAAGGCAAATTTTCCGGTTGAGTTTTTAAATTCACTCACACCACAAGGAATGCCACCGCATAAATTAAGATTAAGAGTTGGAGCTATGGTAATGCTACTAAGAAATATCAATGTAAAAAGAGGACTTTGTAATGGAACCCGCCTAATAGTTAAAAAGTTGGGAAAAAACACAATTGAATGTAAAATTGCGACTGGTAGTAACAAAGGAAATTCAGTGTTGCTACCAAAAATTGACGTTACAATGACAGAAAGCGAATTACCATTCGAAATGAAACGAAGACAATTTCCTATAACACTGTCGTTTGCAATGACAATAAATAATAGTCAGGGGCAAACTTTTGACTATGTAGGACTGTTGCTCAAAATCAAATATTTGCCCAGGGGCAACTTTACGTCGGTTTTCAAGAGTGCGACGACAGGATCGCCTAAGAATACTGTCCAGCAAAGAAGACAAAATGAAAAACATTGTTATTACAGATGTAATTTCATGATATTTTAAAATTAAATATTTAACTATTTTTAATCTGATTTTTATTTTGTCCATAGGTCGCTAGTTTCTTCATATTGTCGAAATCAAAAAGATTTACTCGGTAATTCCACAAAAATTAATTTTTTTAATAAATAAATAAATTTTTGTGGATTTACCAAGTAAATCTTTTTTATTTTGACCTTCTCCTTTGTGTCTACCAATTATTAATGTACTACTTATATGCTTATCAACGTAGAAACACATTTATTAGAAAAAGTGAAGTTTTTCTTTACTATACCATGGTGGCACCAGGGTTTCTTGAAAATGTGGTAGGTGGGACGCAAGAGGGAAAAAAGGTTGAGAACCACTGATATAGGGAACAGTGGCCGTCTTTTTTTTTATTGAATAGTAGGTAGTAACTTTGGGAGGGGTTAGGGAGGCGCCGCAGAATTATTTTGCACCCGGGCGCCAAACACCCTTGGCGCAGCCCTGCCTCTCTGCCCTCTTCACCCGTATTGTGATAAAAGAAAGGGGTAATAATAGTGGGATGTTGGAAGAGAGTGTCACGTGACTGGTAAAACTGGAAGCGCGTCTTTTCGGAGGGACATCGAGCGGCAGATGGAAAATTCCTCTTCGTGCGAGATAGCTACGTACATATTTAGGAGTGTGCTTCGAAATGCTAAAGAAGGATCGAACTAGGTCAGGGGTCGGCAACCTTTCAAAGTAAAAGAGCCATTTTTTGTTTTTTGCCTCATTCCAAAAAATTTGAGAGCCACACAGTAAAAATCTGTATGACCTTTTTTTCTTATTTAAAAAAAAAGAGATTCGAGTGAGGATTTACGATATAAGACGGAAGAAATTTTGGACCGAGATGGAGGGTTTCCGAAAGACGAGGGCGGATTGCAATAAGCGTGTTTTCATGACTGATAAACGTTAGGAAGTTTAACTAAATTCAAAGGAGCCACAAATATGTACTCAGGAGCCATACGTGGCTCCGGAGCCGCAGGTTGCCGACCCCTGAACTAGGTAAAGCGACGAGGGAGGCAACACAAAAGACACTGAATTCCTACAAAAAAACAGCCAATATCCTCACCTACGGGATTTTCATTTGGAAAGGATTCGCGAGTTCGTGAATTATGCAATCCTTAACCCGTCGTTTGTGGAGCGGCAGATGGGTGACCTTACCTTTTGGGAACCCCTTCCTAGCCACCACTCCTCCCTACGACCATTAATCGGACATCAGCGATCCACGAAACGCACTCTCTGCAGATGCAGATTCGTTGCGGTTTCATAAACTGGCGCGAAGAGTTCTATTCAGTGGCGGAATTATGCCACGAAAATAGCATAGTTTAGCACGGGAGATGATGATGCCTTCCTCGATTCCAAATGAGTACAGCCATCCGATCGATCTCTCGAAATAACGACATAGCCAAGAGCTCTAAACCAAGGATCTCCGTGGAACAATTACGGGGCCCACTATGTCAATTATTGTACAGCGTAATGTAGCCCAAAATAAAATTTATTTCCTATATAAAATTTATCGTAATTCTATGTAAAAAATTTGAAATTTTAAAGAAATTTATTAAATCGGAACTTTCAAAATAT
Organism: Uropetala carovei; assembly: GCA_036926305.1. NCBI lineage: Eukaryota > Metazoa > Arthropoda > Insecta > Odonata > Petaluridae > Uropetala > Uropetala carovei. Next base: position 1,474,591 of record JAXCHB010000004.1, read on the forward strand.
CCCCAGTCCATCGCTCATTTAAAACACCATCGCGTTTGACGAACGTTCCTCGAAGCGTGTTTCTTGTCATTGTCCGAGAGACAGCGGATTTGCAATAAGGCCAATGTAGGCAATTGCCTATGGACGGAAGGATTTCGGGGCAGTCGGATTTGGATATTCATTCGCCAATTTGCAAGACCGTAAATATAGAACATGAGGAAGCACAGTAAAGAGGGCTTTCAGTGTGATTTTCAAAATTATGGTGGTCGATGAAGATTACTTCGAAACCATGAAAGACCATTAGTACCCGCCTAACGAAGCTTGTCAAGGTAATAACCATAAACGCCCAGGAAGAGAACGGAATCTTCCTCTGGTATAATATATACTAAATTAAATCAATTTTATTTTATTTTTTTAAGGGGGCGGAAAAAGAATTTGGCTTAGGGGCGGCAAGTTTCCAAATCCGCCACTGCCGAGAGACCTAACCTACGACGGCAAATCTCGTCATTTTCTATAGAATAAGTTTAAGAGCACATCGAACGTCATTAATTTCCCCTCAATGAATGATTAAAACCATTTCGCGCAAAATTCTCTGATCCTCTGTTACAGACGAGGTTCGTAGGACAATGGCAGGAAGTGATTTTACGAACAAGGAGACATCGGTATCGGCGGAATCAATAGTTGGAGGGGGGCCATCTCTCGATGAGTTTCTCTTGCTCCCCATGACGTTCACATAATAAGGAACAGTGTATTGGGAAAGCCGGGAATATGGAACGAAGTCGGCGGATTTTGTGCAACGCCTTCATGCGGCCCACGAGACGATGTTAGTTTGATTACACTTCTCCAAACGGTAATCTTTCTGAAAAATAGTCATATATAGATGCGATTTCGATCCATGAAAAGCACTCGAACCATAGTGACCATCGCTATTAGGTGACGGATCCCTCTCCCACTTTTCGGCCTGCCTCCCCCATTTGCTTTGCAGCCTCCCTCCCCCAATCTGCAGCCTCCCATCGCCACACCTCTCTCTCTCTCTAGGGAGCCCCAAACGGTAGGCGCAGAGGGAGAATAGTACATGTTTGTTTGTATCGATTAAGGCCGCCGTCTGGTCATCGCAGTACGCCGTCGGGTCGCGTGGTGAGGGAAGCAGATAAATTATAAATCGGGTAGGGCGGGGTAATAGGTGGGGGGGGGGGGGTAATAGGTGGGGCTGCAAGGGTTGGGGGTAATAGTGAGCTCTGAATGCGGGGATGGTTTCTATTTAAGAACGCCGCATTAATAGAACGAACGAAAATGTTTTAATTTTCCATTGCGTTTCTCTTTTACTCTATCCTTCCTCGTGACGTCTTTCGATGGTGTTGCACCGAATGTGATAACATACACGGAAAAGAATGCTTTAAGCTTTAGAAAAGAGCAGCTTCGAGTAAATGAGGCATTTCTTTCGTTCTATGAGACAAGAGGGGTTGGGCCGAATAGAAGAACGATTTTTTTTATCGCGAATCGCTTCTTCGCGAAAGGAATTTTTTGTCCACGATTTAATCGCATTGATATCATATACGATATAAGGCAACGGTTCCCGACCTTTTTCAACGCAAAGCTGCCCTTCGCCAGAAAAATATAGATACTACTCCGCACAGTTAAAAAAAAAGATATACCTACACGAGTTTACCCTTTGAAGATAACGCGTTGGCTGAGTATGAACGAATAGTTGGTAATTATGTCATCCAATTTACTGCTTCCAATTTGATATGGAATTTATTCGACCAAAGAAAATATTTAATAAAAAACCCTTAATAATATGAATAATATTAAATTAAAACCGCTGAAAATTAGGATTATCGTTGTATGAAACACGCTTCTCCTGTAATTTCTATGTCATAAAATATAGTTTTCGCAATCATTTCTTATAATGGGCCAAGTTATTAACAATGAAACAAAGTCTTTAACTAACAATTTTTAACGTTTAGTAAGGAAAAGCCTCATTTGAGTATAATAGAAAGATATAGAATTTGATTTTATTAAAAGTGATATAGCATTTGCCTTGCCTTGCAAAATTTTAACGTAGTAAACGCTTAAAAATACGTGAATAAATTCGTTAAGTATATGCCTTGAATTTTTAAGCAAGGCGATGTGCTCACTGAACATTTTTCTAAATTTATTTTTTACATTTTGGTGATAATTTAGACAATTTTTGTAATGTGACCGAGTTAATGATTCCATTAAAAATATGAGAAAAGTTGAGTGTCAACACCTGATGAATATATAAATTTATGCTGTTTCGCAGAAACAAATGTTGAGAATGTTTCAAATCCATTTCTAGAGCAAAATCAAAAGAATTGCGTCAGAGCACTCATTGCCAAGCAAAAAGTGGAAATATTTTTTAGATACGGTAGTGATCCTGGTTTTCAAATAGGAAAATAAATAGATAGCGTAGTTCAACGGGTAAACAAAAGAAAGAAAAGTTAGATGTTATCAGTAACCCATCTATCGACTATGAAGGAGACCATAAAGTGGCATCCCTGCTCAGACCATGGCTCGAGAACCACCGAGAAAGCGCTGTTACGCATTATCTCGGACAATGCGAGAAGGAGACGAGAGTAACAATGAGAGAGGGGGACGTGGAACATAGGAATGCTTTAACTTGCTAATTTTCTGGCGACAATTAATTCGACGCCAACCGGATGCTCTTCATCAGCGGTGACTCTCAGGAGTTCTAATTGAAAATTTAGGGTTTGGCAGACCCAGTTTCTCAGGAGGCAGAAGAACAATTGTATTAGGGGCAGCAGGAGTGAGAAGGGAGGAGGCGGAGAGGGAGGGGAGAGAGAATTGGAAGCTGGAATGGGAGGATAAGTGGGAGGTGGAGAGAGAGGGAACTGGGAGGTAGGGAAAATTTGAGAGAAGAAAAGATGGAGAGAGAAAAGTGAATAATCGGTCGAAATGAAAGACTCAATATTTATGGACCATAATTTCCTCGGAAAAATCACCTGTGGTTTTTCACAAACGATCCTCGAGGGTATTCATGGAACGGATAATAATACATAATGATAAAGGTCGAATAGGGCGTTCAGCGTCACTTTATGAGAATAATAATCGGTCGCATTAGGAGTAGAGTTCAGAGTATTGTTTTGAATGATAGGAGAATGGCCGCAATCTAGAGCAATCCCATTCATTCATGCCTTTTGTATGGGAATTATCGGCATTCGTCTCTCGAGGCTTGTAGATTGGGAGAAAAACGGATTGAAGTAATCGCAAGAGAAGATAATTAAAATTTGCGTCAAATATTGTTCTTTTATTATTATTTTACTTTTTAATAGCTTTAACACGAGAAATGTCAACCATACTAGAACGGTATTGGGTCAGTGATTTTGAGATTTTAGCTCTCAAGTGGTTAGGACATACTCCATATGTCTCTTTTTCTTCATCTGGTTACATTAATGACAGCTGTAGATCATGTAGGTATTTTAACGAAATGTGATTGAATATGATATAGATAGGAGCGTTTAATCCAACACTTCATGCGTGAGAAACTGGGGAGATTTATGATTCACTTATCCTAGCTGACCTAAAATATTCTCGGACCCATTCTCCTGTTCTTTCAATGCCCGCCCATCCTCCTCACCGAGAATAGGGTATTTCCGCAGACTTGTTTTGAATACGAAAATTTACATAATTTTTAAAGAGAAAATCCGCCGAAGTCAACAACTGCAATGCTGTGTTCTCGATAAGCTTATAGTGCGTTTTCCTTAAACTTTCAGTCGTCGTCTCAATAAATTGCTCTGCACGCATCTCGGGGTATCGTCGTTTACTCAAAGGCTGCTGTGCTTCTTCATTTCACTCGTTTATCCTCATATTTAACTCCCCTAAAAAGTGTAATAAAAAAATTCTCATTCTCGTTGTAAATACTCGTCTGTAAACTGTCTGCGGTTAGGTGGAAGAAGGGGCTACGTAGCTTCATCCTCACCATTAAAAGTTTAAATAAACAATAAATAAATAAATACCGCGTAAAAGTTCATATATTGCTAACATGGGTTGCTATAAAGATTGTTTGCGTGAGCAACAATTTAGAAACCATGTTTTCTTCTTCCTGGCTCTTAGACGAGCTGTGAAACACTGACATGAGTAGAAAATTTTTCGGAGAAAGTACCACATTTGCCACAAAAAGTCAACGAGAGCAAATAGTTTTCGAGACAGAAATTCGAGAAAGTGCCAAACGCCATTAGGTATTTTGTCATCGGTCGACACGAGGTTTTCCTTGTTGCGAACAATTATAAAACTACATTTTTCTCTCCCTGAGTTTTATATGATTAATGAGGCTCCGATGAAAACATTTGTTCAGAGAAAAAATATTCGAGAATCTTTCAAGACTCCTACACAAGCAAATGTGATAAATGAAGAAAAAATAACCTGGACTCGAACCCATGAACAATGGAGAAAAAGATACGTCTCTTTGCCCTTCAGCTTGAAAAGACTAAGAAGGCGCTATCTAATTCGGTGAGTTCCGTGAGCACCAAGACTTTCGGCCAAAAAGAAGTTCGTTCAAAACATAATATGTGCGTACCGATTTGATAACTCTCGGAAAATCGACGGTATTAAAATAAAAATGTATTAATTTAGGAATTTTTGGTTCCAATTCTGAGTTTATACGATGGTTATCAGTTAATTTTTATATGTTAGGCGGAATTGTCGTTCATTCATTCCCCTTCTATTCTAATAAGAAAAAGAAAACTCTTTGGAATCGAACATGGTCCTAGGAATTGGATTCGAACATATTTCAACGCCTTTCCACTTGCAAAAGCGAATCCAATGCAAAATTTGGCTGCACCGGCCCTCACGGTGTCCGAATGCATAGCAAATAGACAAACTACCGTATACAAATTATGTATATTATGTATATTAAATTACCTTAATCCCCGGCTAACAGCGAAATAAATTGTACACGCCTCAAAAATCGGGATAATATGTCGGAGTTTGTAGAGAGGAAATTGGTAGATGAAGAAAGATGCGGATTCAGTGCTGCTTCATATCCAGCGTGATCCTAGCATTAGGTTCGCCGAAGACGCGGAATATAACTGCAATGTTTCTTTCCCGGAGAACATTAAGATAGTCAAATAAATGTCTCCTAGGAATAAAATTCCTTCCCGAATAATAAACGCCACACCATTTCACCACTCTCCTCACTAGCTCCATCAGACGAGAAGGCAAGGAACCTTCAAGGCGCTTAAGAGCCCAACGAACATTTTAGCTAGTCCTGAAACTCATTGCGTGCGTGCACTTCTTATGGGAGCGAGAACAAAAGAATGCACGGTTAATCACGTAATCGGATTCCTTCCACCTAACTGCCACGACGCCCCTTTTGCTTTCTCCACGGCGTTCCTCGGATTCGAACCGGCGTACACGCAAAAGATACACCTGCTGAGAAAAGGATGAATAATACATAAGAAGAGATGGGGACGAATAGTACTAATTAAGAGTGAAGTAGGGAGAATGGGGTTCCTAATGAGTATTTCGTAAAAAGGAAGAATTTCTTGTCGTTTTGAAGTCACAGACCAGTGTCACGAGACTAACTGCTGGATGAAGGGAAAAAGTGAGGCAGACTGAGGGGAAGGGGAGGAGAATGAGTGAGAGGAGAGAGAGGGGGAGGAGGGAAGTGAATGAGGGGGGAGAGTAAGGGGAGTGAGATAGAGGGAGGGTGAGATAGAGGGGGAATGAGAGAGGGGGAGAGTGAGAATGAATGAGGGAGAGAGAGAATCGGAGGAGGGGGAATGAGTGGGGATAGGGAGAGGGGAGGGGGGAAAGAGTGAGGGGAGGGGGGAAAGAGTGAGGGGAGAGAGGGTGAGTAAGGGGGGGAGGGAATGTCTAGTAGTAGTTTTGTGTGTAGGATAGAGGTCGTAGAGTCTTAATAGAAAGGTAGAAGTGGTAGAGTAGGAGTGAGAATAGTGATTGGAAATGAAAATAATCATTAGTAGGATTAAATGAATATTTTTCGTACATTTCCAAAATCATATTGCTATTACATTACTGTTGTTAAGAAAAACTGTGAAATGTGTACATACTCAGAAATACGTAAGTTTTTTTGAGTATGTTTTAAGTTCTCACTGTCACATTCCCTTTTCGTTTTCCACACTTTTACGTTCAAACCGTACGTACGTACGTTACATCTCCACATCCCCACGTCATCGTATGCCACATTGCTATTTTTACCATTATTGTTTTCGTCGCAGCAGTTGCTCTATTTCTGTCTTTTTTTCATCTCCTACCGTAAGTAAAATAAATTTCTTTACAATATAAAATATTTTCATTTTTATTTGATTCCTTTTCCTCATTAAACTCATCTCGATTCCTATTAAATTGAATAAAACACATCACATCATCAATCGTAATATTTGCGAAATATAACAATCATTCTTCGATGGATTGGCTTCAAATCTGACTCTTCATTTCGATTCACTGGGATACACACACACATATATACACACACACACACGTGGAAGGATTTTACACACACGCATGTACACACACAAAATCCATATTAAAGGGAAGAGGGCGAGAGAGGGAGAGGGAAGAGAGGGAGGGGGGAGGGGAAAGGAAGAGAGAGGGGAGAGTGAGGGGGGAGAGAGAGAGAGGGAGAAAGAAACCGAGATCCTTTTCCTCCATATCGCAGCTTCACTAATATTAGCTAATTCCAAAACCGAACTCAAACTCGTCCACTTTATTGCTCTGCCAATCTTTCACTCTCTCTCTCTCTCTCTCTCTTCTATCTCTCTCCCCTCTTTTCTACCTCTCACTTTATATCGCTCTCTTCCTTGTGGAAGAAAACACCAGAAGCCATTCCGTCCGAATTCTCGTTGACCTTCGGCTTATTTATAAGTGCATCATCGCTCCCTTGCACTATCTCGTTCTCTCCCTTCGCGCCATTCAGTCCTTTTCCCTCGAATTCCCTTCCCTTGCAGACATTTGCAGCGCCGCGGGATACTTATTCAAGTCGCTTACAAAAATGGGTTCGAAAATTTCGCGAAAAGTTCGAATGTAAAGAAAGCTCATTGGATACGAGACTATTCTTCGTACGAACTCTTTTGCCTCGAACTTTCTTGGATAACACATTTCGATGGCCTCAAGAAATTAGCTTTCCAATAGATTTGTCTTTCTGTTTCAAGAATTTTGTTTAACTGTATTTCCTTTGTTTTTGTGTCAATTGAAGAGAGCGTGAAGACGGATTTATAGTTTTTGGGGGCAAAAATAGAGAGAGATGTGAAAACTGCAACTGCACGAGATGAACAGAGAGAGAGAGAGAGGAATAGGAGGAACGCGATTTCGAGTTTTTTTAAAATCCAAAGAGACACCCAAAATGGAAACAATGAAATTTCTTGCAAGAAAATACGAATCTGCAGGACTTTGAGAACAATGCAGAATGGGAGGGGATGTAGGGGAAGAAGGAGGGGGGAAAGGGGGGAGAGGCAGCATAGGGGGATGGGGGGAAAGGGTGGGAGGAAGCGGGGGAGAGGGGGAGGGGAAAAAGGAGGGTTTCGCTCTTTTGATGTCCTGAAAAGAAATTTATTTTCGAGGGTGGAATCGATACGAATCTGTGTTCGGCTGTTTCGCGGAACACACTTCGTGGCGGCTGTTTTATTTCTATCCTTCCAATTCGGGCTCTTAGTGATTTACAATATTTAATCTAACCTATATTTCAAAGCATCAAGCGAAACTTTAGATATGAAATCAGACTTTTTTCTAAATTAAGGCAAAGGCTTTCGATCCATACATGAAATAGATTTTTGCATTAAATTGATTCTTAATTAAAATACCATTTACTATTTTTATACGGTACCTTGATGGAGGCTGTTCGAACTGTAAATAAAGTGTATAAACGATAATTTCAGTCCTTGTGCGTTGAAGTGTATCTGTCGTAACAGGGCCGATTTCAGGCGTAAGCGATCGCTTACAGGCGCGACTTATGAGGGGCGGCAAAATCAATTTTTTTAATTTTGAAATTTTCATTTTTTTTAAGGTTTATTGCACAGACTTGAAAATATTGCGAAAAAACGATATTTGACGCCATTTATATTCAGGCTCGGTTTAAGATGTAAGCGCCGTAACATACCTCTTAAAGGTGTAACCTCAGAGGGGCGGAAAAATGAACGTTTTAAAGTTTTAAAATGTCTGAAACACGCCGACACACTATGCACTTTCCTTAACCTCTTTACCAGATTATATCGACGTAAGTAGAGGAAAAGTAAGGCTTCTGGGACAAAATCCAAGATGGCGGAGACTAGACAGTGGCGTCACCTTAGAAAACCAGAACTAAGAAAGTGAAAGCATGCAGTACCTTGGAGGGGGGGGAGGGGGGGGGGGGTGCCTCGTGTAGACTGCTTTCTATGGTGCTAGATGTGGCGAGGGGTGCGCCAAGTATGTCGCGAGTTGGCTGGGGATGAGGAGGTCAAGAACCGCAAGACGCAGTCGTTCTGAGGGGGGCGGTGATGGAATGTGCATATCTCACAACCGAAGGAAATAGAAAGCTGAGATGGGGACACTATTTATTTGAAAAAAACATTCCTTTGGGGCTGGAATCGAACCAGCGACCTATGGATTTACAATCCACAGCTCTACCTACTGAGCTACCGAAGGCTCTTATCGAATAAAGAAATAAATAAGATTTATAGAGCTTATTGGTACGTTCTGTTCAGGAGAGGTATGGAAATGAAAGAGTAGCAGACAGGTTTTAACATGTTTATTATACACATTTGTACAAAAGAGAATTACAACATTTCAGGCCTTTTTAATAAAGGACAAAATATCGAAAATTTATCATGCTCCTCCTTAGGATCGTCTTCGCTTTTCCAACAATATACATTTAAGCCACATTTGTAACAAATAGTTACATCAGAAATACCAGCATAAATAAATCCAACGGCAGCCATCTTGTTCACATGGAAAATAAATTTATTTTTTGGAAAACCGTCAAATGTGGAAAGTCTTTGGTTCTCACTTTGAGTGTTCACTCTGTCCAGTAACCACAGTTTAAGTTTATGACAATTGTTCAATGCACAAACGAACTCGCTACCTCTATGCTGAGGTAACATGCAGTGCACGTCCAACGTCGGTAATGTTTTCATAGACGGGCATCCGAAGACTTGTAGATTTATCACTTTGTATCCTAAAATTGACGAAATGAATTTACATTTTTCTAAACCCATAACAAAGACAAGGCGGTAACCCATAGTATACTTCAATAGCATGGTTTTAAAAATTGCATAAGGAACGTCACCGTCCGACAATCTAATTCCGTGATAGTTACGCGTGAGCCAAGCATTTTGTTTTTCAAATTGTAAATCGCTCGGGGGCTGAAAAACCCACGATTGACAGAAATCGCGATCGATGTCGCAAATAGCGAGCTCTCTGACTACGAACTCGTTTCCGCTATCGCGATAGGCTTGAAAATCCACGATACACCTTTTCAGCGGTATAACTTCCATCGTTCAGAGTTTGGTTTACAAGAGTTATTAGCTCCAACGCCAGGGACCTGCTCCGAAGCATACACACACACTTGGTTTGCGAGGTGTTTAAACCCGCGCCAGGGACCAACACACGCAGTTTACGGGAGTTTTAATTCCGCACCAGTGACTGCGTTACATACAGTTTATCAGATATTCACCAATTGAACAGAGCAATGGAAATTCAAGCCTCAAGCGATCGTAGTCGATTTTACTCCCCGCAGGCTTTTCAACGTTATCGACTTTATTAATGCCGATTACGCAAGCGGTGTTCATATACCGTTCGTAAAATGTTTTAACGTTCGCCTGTTCGCTGTTTAAAAATTCCAAAGCCAAACCCACAGGTCTCGCACATAGCAACAATTTATTCCATTCGTCCTCGTTCAAGGTTATAGAGCATCGATCGACTTTAATGAGCACATGTCTTTTTCCAAAGTAATTTGCCAAACTTATGGGGAAACTGGTTGAGATACTAGTTTTCTTACCGGAATTAAAATAACCGGAGATGGGTTCCTTTTGGTTTATGAAATCATGCCAATCTGAATACTTTAGATTAATTGATCCCTTGCCCGAATGAGTTAACTGCACACACACTTCACACGTATAAGCGTCGAAACCGACAGCGACACTTTTAGTTTTGTTAATGTTTAAAAAGTATAAAGTTTCCAGCAGCAATTGCGATGTATCGCACACCTTTCTCTTCTGTCTCGATTTTGGTGGTGAGGCGGCCCGCGTGCCAGATGGTGGCGATGTCGGCGATGGAGTAGTCCGCCTCCGTTTAGGAAGGAGACCCGCTGACTCTACACCCGTAGACTTCTGCATGTTGAATGCTGAGTGCGCTACTTATATGCTGAGTATATATCTCAAGAGGAGGGGGAGGAGGGGGTGAGGGAACGGTTTACGGGAGTTTTAATTCCGCGTCAGTGACTGCGTTACATACAGTTTATCAGATATTCACCAATTCAAGCCTCAAGCGTTCGCAGGTTTTTCAACATTATTAATGCCGACCAAACGTACACTGCTGGGATGGTGCTCACACACGCACTGCTTTAGAAAATCCAGTCGGATTGCGGATATCACAACCGTAACAGTCCTTTTTCATGGGAGGTGGTCCATCAATGCAGATATCTCCTCTGTTATAATGTTCAAAACATGGCATGTACTCTTCTATTTCACTTTCACCTTTGCAGTAATCTGGGTAAATTTCCCGTATTCTATGGATTCCTCGTGGTTCGTAAAGCTTCATAAACTCTAGAGGCAGCCGACGTAACTCTTCCACCGTCATTTTTGCAGCACCTTTTTCGTGAAGGGCGCGTATAGCAGCTCCGACGTTTTGGACCTCCTGTCTCGACATTGGTGGTGAGGCGGTCTGCGTACTGGATGGTGACGATGGGGTAATCTGCCTCCGTTTAGGAAGGAGAACCGCTGACTCTACACCCGAAGACTTCTGCATGTTGAAGGCTGAGTGCGCCAATTATATGCCGAGTATATATCTCAAGAGGAGGGGAGTAGGGAACATTCTGGATAGACCGAACATGGATCTGCATCGATCTTTAGGATTTGGTATTTCAGCCAATGAGATAAGGAATGTGCATTTCGCAATGCGCAATTACTTTTACGCAATCGATGGCATGGGTTCAAACAGGACACGGTTCGGAAGGAGGAGGAGTCTGGAGAAGGACAGTTGAAATCCTTTTTCATGTCGATGAAGGTGCGGCCGGTGAGGTCGGAGAGAAAGGCGCATTTTTCTTCTTCGAACGCGTACAAGGCTGTGGCGTCCTCGATGATCATTTCCAAACATGGAAGCAAGTCGGTGTAGGGGACGATGCCGTTGATGAAGGATGCGGTGTGACATGTCAACGCCTCGTTAATCTTCACCTTCTTGCCTCCAGCGACCCACTTGCTCGGCTTTTGGAAGCTGCACCAAAACACTCTTTCACCGTTCACGTCTACGGCCGCCAACTCCCTCACGCTGCGGCTGCCCTCGGGGTCGGAGCTCCACACCAGGTCTACGACGAGTCTCATCTTGTCGGAGTCTGATTCTCAAATGTTAGGATTTAACCGACGACGAGGCTATTTATCTTGGAGCAGCATCTCTGCGATCGGGGATGACAGCGTCTCCCTTCTCTGGTTCTCTCGAACTCGACGAAGAATAGTTGAGCGACCAGGCAGTCGTTGAGGGGAGGGTCGAGGTGGGAGAATTTGGAAAGGAAATGGTCAAGGGATTTCCCCACGGACTTGTAGAGTGCATAGAGACAACAGAATTCCCCGCAAACGTCCGAATGAAAACTTTGGAGCTGAGAGTGATTTCGAGTGAGAGAGAAAGGTTTTAAAAATTTTATTATCGACCGAACGAGAGGTGGATAACCGTACGAATCGAAATATTCTGCACTAAACCCGCTTAAAACGTGTACTGCGACCCAGTGACTCCCCGGTCGAGTAGAAGGATCTAAATTTATAATGTAAATTCCCGATGATGGTCTTTTCGGTAACCTATCCGAAGGAAAAACTCCGCGAAAGAACGTTCTCGTGCGATGATCCCGTCCGAGTAAAGTTTCTATATCGAACGAGTTCATCACGAAGGCTTATGAGAAACTGGTGATGACGTTTCGATTTTTATCGATTTCCAAAGAAGAATCATATTCCGCATAAACGATGCACGTTACGGTTCTATCGAGAGCTTTTTCGAAGCGAGCATCGATCCTCACGGTACCTTTATCCGTCAAACCTACGTATTCTTCGTTACCGGAACCGTCGGGAGTCAGATCGAATACTAAAACGAAGAAACCGTGTGCGAACATGTCCAAAGTTATTTGATTACCCCTATCGCTGTGATGCACCCCGGTTCCCGAAAACAGAGAATGATATGCGCGGGTCCAACATTTCTGAGTGGTGAAATCCATGGAAAGACCTTGCGCTGGAATTTGAACCCCGTTGACGATGAGAGAGAAATCGGACAAAGAGTAATGAGAAAGTGCGAACGGATTCTTATCTCTCTTTCCTACGAACGCATCGTTATCGACCATGGTAACTACCACAGTATTAGGTAGTTTTCCTATTATAGCGTTATCTATAGAATACGATTGATTACCACTTGCGATGGTAAACGTCTTTACTTCTACTCGCTTGAAAGGGTATCTCGCGTTGGTCTGCTCCAATGCTCTGGAGTGAGCTAACAAAATGGAGGGGTTGATATCGAAATGCTGCACGTCTAGAGTAGCATCGACGATTTTCACCAAAGAAGTGCCCGTTGCCGCATCCATGAGATAGAAACTAGGTCTAGCGAGCAATAATTTAACAGTTACATCGACTCCGTTCAGTAAGAGAAGTGGCTGGTTAAACACGTCAGCGTGAAGTCTTCCGTAGAGCTCCACTACTCTACTGTTTGCGTATCTGCTTTTCCTCGTCACGTAGCCTATATTATTATCATCCATCGCGTTGATGTTTTCACCACCGTCAAGATCCCACCCTTCACAAGCCATTTTAGTGCGACCCGCATCAAACCCGTAAATCAAGAGTTTTTCCAAATAGCTGCGATAGTGATAACAATCTTCCGAAGCCGTGACCAGAGTACCGTTGAGATAGACGTTACATTGTTTGAACAAAGAATGCAGAAGATTATTCACCACACCGGGTTGTACTTTCTCCCCATCCGCGTAATCTGAACCATCAGATTTACAAATCTTAACTTTGAGATGTAAATAAAAACTGTTTAAATCCTTGTACGAATCTCCTGAATCTTTCACCACGAATTCGATGACCGATTGATTGTCCAAAGAAGAGACCGGTTTGTAGGGAATGATACGCTTACCCACGATATTCGTTTGCAAAGGTTGTGGACGGAATAGTTCCAACGAGGAGAGCATGTGCTCCATCTCAGCTATCTAGAAAATATATCCGTATGCGTTTTCGTCTTAACGCGACGTCTTTTTCTCCCCGAATGAGGTTCATCACGTTTAACATTCCTTTTTATCTTGATCAACTTTGGTCTTTTGCTGATGCGTAAACCCGATCCGCTCATCGTTTTAATTTTTTCTTCCGCTTTTCTCTTCAAGTTCGACCCAGCCTCACTCAATCGATTACGTAATATTTCCTTAATCGGTCTTGTGCCCAGATCCGATAAAACTCCCAGACCTGCGCTAGCCGCCTCTTTCCCTACCGCTTTGAGACCGCTGTGTATTAGAGGTTTCGCGAAACGAAAGAGTCCAGCCAGTAAACTTCCCAATCCCCTCCCCCTCTGTACTCGGTAACTAGCACGATAAACAGGGCCGATTTCTCCTCCGCATTGATTGGTGTAATATGCCGCGTACCGGTCTACGTTCCTCGACATCCTGAGCGATAATGATTGCTTTTGAGCTATTGTGAAACTTTTATAAAGTGTAAAACTAACAGAGACGGTGTTGTTCCACCGATGAAGGGGTAAGGCTCGCCGTCTTTTCCGGCGAGTAATATTTCAACGTTCTCGATTTCTCTTTTCTCTACGGGAAAATAGTAAACAGGATTGAAAAAATTGTGACCTTTTTCGTTCGCGCTGACAATTCGCAAACATCTGCTGAGCGAATCACCGACCAATTGAGGCTTGATTAAATCCGTATAAACAAAAATGTATCGCGTGTCGCTACTAGGTGCGATGCTCCGCTTTTTCCTGTATTCCCCTCCTTTGTTGACATCTATCGAATTGTTTGGATTTTCAAATATGACATGGTTTATTTTCACCACCATTTCTCGTAGGCTATCTTTCGCTTCGCTGTTCAACTCTTTTTCATGACTGCCCTGATATATTACTTGCACAAGTGTCATCAACGACCTGTAGGATCCTGGAGGAACAACCTCAAGCAAATCATTCGGTAGTACTTCGACGTGAAAACTTACGAGTTTATCCATAGCTTTTATCACCCTTTCACCGAGATCAATTTCACCCTTTTTCTTCGGTTCTAAAACCGAAGATATTAATTCTGCAGCAGACGCAAAAGTGCCAGGAGGTGCTCTTAGCGGTGAATTATCCGGTATTTCAATTCGCACATTAACAACTTTTTTCAAATCTTCTGATATGTCCATGCACGCGTAGATAAAATCAATGAGTTGCAAAAAAATATCGTCAAAGCGAGCATTAGTATCTTGTATAATCATACCGATGATATACTGCAGCAAAGTTTCGTATTTTCCTGCAGGAGGCGCAATAAGCAATGAATCTGACGGAATTTCAACATGGACGCCTATTAATTTATTCATCTCATTAATCTTCTTCTTTCCTAAAGTCATCCTTTGATTTAATTCAACATTCAGGATTGATTTTAAATCTAAGGCTAAGTCCATTAACTTATCGGATTCATTTTCATCGCATTTTAACAAATTTCTTTTCATATCAGTCGACAGCGATCCTAACATATCTTCTAAAGAACTGTAAGTTCCAGGATGGATCGTAACGGGCGAATCGCCAGGAAATTCAATATTAACTTTATCTTCAGAACAGGCGCTATATTCCTTCAATATATCCATCGCATGTTTTCTCTTCTCAGACGGTAAAGAGTCTATCATATGCTGAATAGATCTATAAGTCCCTGGAGCTATTGTTATAGGTGTGCTATTTGCCATTTCGATATTGACTTGTCGTCTATCCCTAACCACCTCATCCCTATGGATCCTGTTGTCACGAGTCTTTCGATACGAAAATTCAGTCAAACCTACTGTCCATTCACCGCTACTTAAATCCACTCGTTGAGATAGTTTTGTGTAAAAATGAGCTATCGTATTATCCTTGAAATACTCTTGAGAGCTATCGCTAAGGAGAGTGAGATAGAACTCGCTCATTTCAAACGTTTTACCATCGATGCTTTTATCCAAGAATTAAACGAATCGGGATAACCTTTCCACTTGATAAAATACTCCAGACTGCGACCTTTTCTTCTACGCCTCAATATTTTATCGATTTTGAATTCCGTGGCGCTGGATATGATCGTTTTACTTAGTTCAGGTTCGTAAAAATAACCTTCGATTGGTTCTCCATCCATATCTTCCAATTTGTAGGTGGAAACCTCATTCCCGGGAATTACCGTTGTAATTTTAAACGCCTCGGTGGTATAATTTGGAGTATATCCCTTAGCAAACGGCATTCTCTCTTTGCTGATTCTGACGTAATCTCCCACCTTAAACCTCGACTTTCTACTTTTCCCCCTCACTTTGGCCAATAACCTTTTTGCCACCTCGAATGCATTGGAAGCATCAACTTGTGATGGTGCCAAGCCTATAGAAGAATGAATCGATTGATTATATCCCTCCATTAATTTTGGTAAAACGTCTACATAATTGTAAGTGTTAAACTTTGTGAAATATTTATACATTTTAGTCTTTAGTGTTCTGTTAAATCTCTCGACGATCGAGGCTTTAACGTCTGGATTGTGCGTGTAATAAAATTTGATTTTCTTCTTGGCGAGAAAATCTCGAACCTTTTTATTAACAAATTCTGTCCCCTTATCGCTCTGTAACTTAAGTGGGGTTCTTCCGCTATTCCCGAAGATCGATTCGAATGCACTTACAATCTCTTCACCCGTTTTAGTCTTTAATGGAACTGCCCACGCGTATTTGGAAAACAAATCGATCACCGTTAAAATGTATCCGAAACCTTTGTTAAATTTTTTCAAATTACGCATATCGTTCAAATCTGACTGCCATGTTTCGTCAATGTATGAAACGTCATAATAATTCCGTTGAAATTTTTTACGTAGTGGCCTATGCAGCGTGTATGCATCTTGAGCATCTAACCAATTTTGAACGATTTTCTTCGACACCTTTTTATCCGCGGCATTCCGCAATTTTTCTGCTGTGGAAAAACTTGCTGGATTCGCGGGGTCGTAATAAATCCGTTCTAGAGTTACGTCATTGGAGTCCATGGAATTTTTAGTTTTGGGACCCGTGCCGATCGTCTTGGTATTTCTCGTCCTCCTTTTGGCGTCGTTTCCTGAGCTAACACGTTCGCGCGATCTAATCTTCCCATTAAGTTTTGCCATCGTTTATCCATACGCTGTTGATCCAATTTAAGACGTTTCGTAATGTCCTGCAGCTTCGGTGTCGATGGTGATCTTTTAACTGCAGGCGTTCTCTCTCTTCTTTCCTTCACGGTCTCACTTCTTTCTTTCACGATTGGAATACTAATGGGTTTCTTCTTCTCCGCCACGACGTTTAAATACGTATCTAACGCACGCTTGTATAGATGCCACTTGTCTACATCGTTCAAATCCCTCGTGTTTAATATTTTACGCATCTCATCGTCTAATTTCGACATTCGAACATTTGATTGTTCTCTATCGAAGATCTCGGGTCGAACTAGAAGCATCTTCCTCAAACTCATTTTATCAGACTTCCTATTACCCCGCTAAGAATCGATCCTAATAACATAGGAAGGAATCCTCCTTTTTGAATCAATAGTTTTCTCTTCTGTTTTAGGGATTTATTTTTAACGCAAAGTGTTCTCAATATCTTACAATGCTTACCGAGTTTCTTCTTCAAAGCAGGATTTATTCTATGGTGTCCGTTCAACGTATTCAAGCAACATTCGCACAAAGCCTTAATTAGATCGTCGTCAGATGCTTTTATAATCGCGTTACGTAACTTAGGTTTGGCCACCTTCAATGCATGTAGCAAATGTTTGTTAGATCTCAACCTTTTCATCCTCGATCAGATGTGAAGGAGAATAAATGATCGGTATCTCGTCAGGAAATATTCGCGTTCGAAAACGAAATCTATCATCCGTCTCTTGAGAAAGGTCCAACACCAAATAACCGTAAGGTTCACAAGTCGCTTCCTTATATACCCTTACCAACTCGCTCGAATTCTCCGGATACACCTGTCTTGCCAAATGGCCGAATTGAAGTTTATCGCGAGGATTTCTGAATGCTACGATGTACTTTGCGTTCAACGAAATATTTCTCGATTGAGGACTCTGATAGAAGACGTTTTGCGTTATGAGAATAACCGAGATATCAAAATGATGGGAACCTTTCGTGAATAATTCGCTCACTTGTTTATTATATGCTTCATGCATCAAATCATCGATGATGTACAGAGTACTCGGATTATAGAAAGACGGAATATGATTTTCGAATTCGATACCTTTCAAGCGAGGTTCACTACCAGGACTGCAGCACCACACTATGCGCCGAATTTCGCCTTCGACTAAACTGGACAAATTTTCTAAAAACTTTAAAACGAAAGTTGTTTTTCCAGAACAACTCGGACCGGCACAAATACAGGTGAATGGATGTTTCCACCTCAGAGGCATAACCAACACTGATTAACTTGATGGTGTACCTAATGTTTTATCCAGGTTCCCCTTCGGAGTCAAAGGCTTCTTCCCAGGTTCTTTTTAAATTTTGAATTTTGTGGTGCCCCCATGCCAGAGTGTTTACCCCATCGTCACGCACGTAGCGCTTGTCATCTTCAGCACTAAGTGCTACCTTGTTCGTCTCCACAGTATGTACCTCATGCTTTTTTGATCGAATCGTGCTCATTTTTCTATATTCCGTAGAATTATTGCGCAAGCAAGTCTCGTAGTCTTCAAATGTCAGTCCTTTGGCTATTACGGCTTTAGTTACGCCTTTAGCCTTTTTTATATCCTTCTGTCCTTTGATTTTATAGGAGTACAGTTTGCTACGTAATCCTATAAAATGCGTCATGATTTGTCCGTTACATTCGTCTTTCATCTTCCCTATCACCTTTTTATTAACGTCCGAAAAGCATGGGTGACACTTTGGATAGATGGATGTGTCGTACAAGTCCAGGTCCGTCAACATATCGTCGTAAAAGTCATCCGTCTTTATTTCATAAATAAAACTGTCCGTGTCCATATAAGCGAGTTTTAACCTTTCTCCATACTTGGGTTTCATCCTCCGATAGTGAAAGTCGTACATTAACGTTTTACTAAGATCCAAAACACACAACCCAATATAAATAGGCTTGTTCATTTTGATGGTGGATTTGCGTAAGTGAACCATCACTAAATTTTCATTAATGATCGTTCGGTCGATGAAAGTGGATTTTGAAATTAGTTTATCCAACCTCTTTTCGTTGGAAACCAATTCCAAATTTATCCTCTTCCGAACGTTTTCCATAGTCTTACCAAAAACCGCGTTATTCATTAATTTATAAAAATCTTTTTCAAACTCGTTGGTGGCAATTTTCCTACGTTCCGTGTTTAAATCAATGTACGACTTCAACCACGGAGATTGATCAAACTCGATTACGCGGTGAATGGTCTTATGTCTTAGTCCAAAGGCGAGAGCCTGTTTCAAATTTACGTAATGGATGACGTATTTCGTCTTATCGTCGAGAGTCGTCAACAGTTTCCTATGCTTACCGCCAGGAGGTTTTCTGTTTTCGGGGCATAATGGTAGATCATTATGTTCGTTGTGGAGCTCTATCGGATATTCTAAATCAACTTCCAAAATATATCCCTTTGGATGATCCTCAGGTATTGCTGATACGTTAAGATTTTGAATTTCGTTAGAGCTAAGCCAGCGGAATCCGCTATGGGGTAGATGATTACTCATCGCCCATCCATAGAGATTATTCGCGTCCACGTACATGATATAGCGAGACTCCTCGTCAGGATTATAAGTGTCCAAATACTTATTATTAGCCTCGCTATATCTTTTTGAACATTGACTTATACCACCACGAATACCACGCTCTACCATTAATATCATGTCATAGTCGGTCAAGAGCTCCAAGTTTATTTGAGTAAACTTGAGCATAGCGTCAAAGGTCAGTCCAGGAGCGGTATAGTACCAAGCAGGGTCTAAATAGTAAGCATTGATACATACGTCCCTGAAATTCTCGAAAACGTCTGCTAAAAGTAGAACGTCAGTCTTTAAATATAAATCACTATAGTCTCCTAAAGTTTTACAATTAAACTCGCTCCATATTTGTTTAGCGTATTCATATTCGGCGTCGCTAATATTGTCTTGTGTCAAGCTACTGTAAAAGTTCTCCTTCGGAGGTAAACACTCATCGTTCAATTTCTCCCAGCAGTCTAAAAATTCATACGGAAACACACCCTTGCGTGTGACTAAATCAAACTTGTCTCCAAATATATTTTTGATGTGTCGAAACTTGTCTTGCGGAAGATTTGCGACCAATTTAGAGAGAGAAGAAGCCATGAATCTGAAAGTGTCTAGAAACCGTACCGTACACCTCTCACTCACCGTCTTGGAGAAAGAAATGTACTTCTCCTCCGAATTGGGTATACAATGAATACGTCTATCATCATACCCCAATTCTCTAACGATGAAGTGAGAGTCGTAACCGGATAAATTGTGTATAAATACCGGTACGAAATTTGGCATTTTAAAATTTAGATTACATCCGGAGTGAGCCGGACCTCTATACGAGCCTGTGAGGTGGCAATGATCCCTTACCCTTTCAATCTCTAATTCTTCCCCACAGATGTGACAAGTATCTGCCGTTTTGAATGCCTCTTCTTGCTCCGGGGTTAGGGATGTCATCGGAACCGTGTATCTATATAGGGTTTCAATTCTTTCAGCCTCCTCCCGGATATTTTCAAGAAATACTTTAGTAGCGTCACGTCCGCGGTAGAGAACTGGTTCGAAAACGTCTCCTCCGGAAGAAACGATAACGAAACTGAAACTCATAACTTCGTGTTTCTCGACCTTGGTCGAATAGGAGTGATCTGCTGAAGGTTCGCAATTGTTAAATTTTGGAAGTATACATTCAAAATCAGCATAGATGACGAAGGGAACTCGAAACGTATGGTTAATGTTTTTGAATTTAAGCCACTTGTCGTCATCTGTGGGGAGCACGATTTTCGAGGGAGCATTGATGTTACAGTCCCGTCTGTGTCCCCCTAGCCTCACTTCATCGTGGAAGTGCGCGAAACACCGTTTGCAAATAAAGATTCTTCTTTTGTTTTTAGTTAATTGCTTTGCGACTAATCTTTCAAAGCACCTAATCCAACAGTAGTGGCTCTTTTCACCATCGGTCAGAAACAAAAGGTCCCGATGGTCATCGAGTTCCTCGTTCACCACTTTGAGAGGATAGACATTATTTTTCTCATCCAACCCGAAAACATTAATCGAAATATTGTTCACTTTTTCGAATTTTGAAATAGACTTTGGGTCTGCTGGATATGTGATACAATCCCAGACGTACCCTTTTCTAAATTCCTCTGTAATGTAGAGGGAAACACGCTCTGCGTGAATGCTGATATTCTTAGCCCAAATGGCGTACTTGAAACAAAACTCATCGGAATTTTGAACATTGATTACCGATTTCGTGTTTTTAATTTTCTGCGGTAAATCAATGAATGAAGATCCTCTCAAAGGTACGTACTTGTTTATCCTCAGCTCTATGCCTAGGATCTCACTCAACGTCCATCCTGAACCTTTTGCCTGGCTTTCAGACTTTTCTTTCAAAATTTTTCCAAACAGATTATTTAAGATTTCACCTTCATCATCGTTTTGAATGATTCTAACGTTTTTTGTCTTAAATGCCCTTTCGTTTGTTTCCTCCCCCTTTTGAAACTGTGCTTTTAGAATTATATTTATTTTTAATGCATTACTGACTAATTGTTCCCGAACCTTAGCAGTTAAAAGTTCCTTTATGCCTTCCATAAACGAAGTTATGTCTCTATGCACTTTATTCCCACTTACCCAATAGGTTTTCAGACGATTCCTGACTGCTGAGTCGATCTCAACAATCTTTTGTCCTCCACCCCTTTGGATGAGGTGTCTGAGATGCACATCGCTTCTCTCATGCGCGATTCGGTAACGCGAGTCAAAATAAGTGCAGCACACTTCGCAGAGGGATTCCATGATGTTAATTCTGTAGCAGCAATCGATTAAATGAGAAAAATACAATTCTCGTTACAACTTATATAGACATATTTCTGCGCAGGTATCATAAGGATAGCTCATCGCTTAATTATGAATAGGAAATGTACTTTCATATGTTTAACGAAAAGCTATGCTTACCAAATTCACTTTCTATTTCTATCGGAAGTGTATTCCATTTCAATCACCCATGACGCATCTTTTAATCTTCGTTTTATGCTTCGAGGGAGTCTCAAGATTTCTACTTTGGCGTAAACATCCTTTTCGATATCCTCGTCTAATTTCTTTGACTCTATTAAACTCCTTACTATCAATCTTTCACAGATATCTTTTAAAGTCCTTGGTGTCTGTGCTATTAATTTTCCTTGGTCGAGAGTATCATCGAGAGTATCATATGAAATGACCTTCACATGTGTCTCACAAATTACCTCCACATATTTTTCATTAGGGTGGTAACGAATAGTGGTATACATTATGGAGTACTTAAAATTAGAAAAGTATTTTATTCTAACGTTATAAGATATAATATATAATGTAACTCACTGTGAGTCATCTACATATTTTTATTTGTAAGTTTTGCTTAAATTTTTTTTATTACTCGATCTTTGAAGTTTTAATTCATTTCATCGGTTAGAGCGTTAATAGATTCATATATATTTACTAAACGTTCCATTTACGTATCTCTTCAAATAAGCGAGTTATGATGTAAAATTCTCGAAAATTCAAGATCTTCAAAATTACCCCTGAAAGATATGCCACCAGAAGATGTTAACCCCTGAAAGTTATACAACCCGTAAAACTTACCCCGAAACCCTTCCTATCCTTATACTAAATCTTAACCCTCTAACTTAAAAAATAAGGAAGTTATGGAATTTTCAAAATTTTCACCCTTATATGTACGCAACCCACATAACACTCATTCTTTTACTCAGTTCTCTCATATCGTAGATACCCATGATTGACTAGCAATAATGTTTGAAACCTGTTAAGCTCCTCCATTTCGTTTGAATTGTTTTTGGTGAGGCTTTATATTTAAATAAACCTTCCTACTATTCTTAAAGAGGGGAGATATTTGGAATCGGTAAATTTTAGCACTCGGGTACTCTTTTCAATATGCTAATTTAACCTGTAAATATAAAATTTTTATGATATATTTTAAGATGTTGCGTATGTAACAATAATTACCTCAACTTCAGGATGATGGCAATCTTCACGCAGTTATCTTCCGATATTCTTTTTCTGGTTCTTCTGAGATTCCTCGACTGGATGTTACGCATCGACTCCGTTGCTATACTCGATGAGTGGTAATGAACGCTAGAACCCATCAATATATATACTCTATCCCCCACCCCCCTACTTCATACACTTGTATTTAGCAGTGTACTTAAAAGAAGTGTAAGACCTTAAGATGGTGAAAGGAGTTTTGGCATATAGAAGCGGAAATAATGATAGGTGTTCCACTTAAAGGTTAATAGTGAAAGGGTTAGATTTCCTGGATACGCCTAGAAGCCTTTCACTTCCCCCAGAATTTCCTGCAAATAGAATAGCGTATAAATACCTAACGCTCTAACCTCAAAGTTATCAGTACACCTTTGGAATTACTGCATTACTCTCCTCCTGCTGCAAGTCTACTCCAAGTCTACGAAGCTGTCATAATATCCATCTAAATTAAAAACGGTAAGTATGAATTAACTTTTACAAACACTAACTCACTCAAAAAAATTAAAACTACGTATTTTATTTAATGAATCAATCTTCTTTCACCTAGTAGTTAGTTCACCTCTGCATCTCTCAGACCGATATCACCGTTTACTTCTCGAGCGTTCGTTCTCCGCCTTCATCTCTTCCCAGTAAGCATACCATATTATATTCTTGTTGCTTATAAAACCAAAAGGTTACTAAAATTAACAGAAGTAATAAGTTTCTCATATTATTTGATGTAGATGAATTCTCTGAGGGAGAAGTACAGCAACCTGCAAGAGTACATCCCATATGTTAAGACGAAGGACTTGAAAGAGGAGCATACATATAAGATTAATAGCCTGAAAAAAACCGTGACGATGTATGGTCCGGCGGTATCCGCGGAAATAAGTGATTGGGATGTGCCTTCTTGGAGGGGAATGATATTTCTCCCAAGGAAATATTGTAATATTACAGAGGCTGAGGTGGAGGAATATAACAAGTGTCCGCTGGAGAAAAAGTTTCATGTAATAAAAAAATGTGGGACACTTATAGTGGAAATAAATAAATAAAAATGTATAAAAAAGTAATGTACTATTTACTACTTCACCACCATCTTATTTTCCATTAAATATAACAGTAATGGAAGCAAAAGTTCTGAAGTTGAATGCTGCAGCCTGTTTACCTGAGGGGAGCTATGGTTCGCCAGCCGGATACGACCTGAGAAGTATTGAAAATTGTATGATAAAGAAAAGAAGTAGTGTATTAATAAGAACTGGTATTGCAATTGAAATGCCGGAAGGTGTGTATGGAAGATTGGGCTCAAAGTCAAGCTTGGCTGTGAACCATGGTATTGAGGTGGGGGCGGGTGTTATTGACCCCGATTATAAGGGTGAAATTAAGGTATTGCTATTCAATCATAGTGATACCGATTTCGAAGTATGCATAGGGAGGAAAGTATGCCAAATTATTTTTGAAAAATTTTTGAGTAAGATTATATTCACAGAAACAAATACAATTCAAAGTACTGAGAGAGGAGAAAACGCATTTGGAAGTTCTGGAGAATACTAAAAATAAACTTGCTAAAACTTGATCGACGTTTTCTCATTTCAAATAACACCCTTACCCCTTATTTTCTCAAATTAATTTTAATATCCATCAAAATGAATTGGCTTTCAAAACAGTTTTATTGAGATATGCCTCAGGATACCGCCTAGTCTTTGTTATGAGTTTAGAAAAATGTAAATTCATCTCATCGATTTTAGGATGCAGAGTTATAAACCTATAAGTCTTCGGATGCCCATCGATGAAAACATTACCGTCCTTGGGCGTGAATTGCATGCTACCTCGACATAGAGGTGGCGAGTTCATTTGTGCATTGAACAATACGTTAATATTCAAAGCGAGCAACACAGACTTTTTACATTTGATGGTTTTCCAAAAAATTATTTTCAATATTTGCAAGATGGTTGCCTTTGGATTTATTTATGCTGGATTTTCAGATGTTACTATTTGCTGCAAATGTGGCATAAATGTATATTGTTGGGAAAACGAAGATGATCCTAAGGAAGAGGATGATAAATTTTCAATGTCTTGCTCATTAATAAAAAGAACTGAAATGTCATAATATTCTTTGGAAAATAAAACTGTTCAAACTTGTCCGCTATTCTTTTATTTCAACATCTCGCATCAGCAAACCAATAAAATATATTTATTCAATACGAACCTTCGGTAGCTCAGTAGGTAGAGCTGTGGACTGTACATCCTAAGGTCGCTGGTTCGATCCCAGCCCGAAGGAATCTTTTTCTCAAAAAATAAATTGTGCCCCCATCTCAGCTTTCTATTTCCTTCGGTTGTGAGATATTCACATTCCATCACCGCAGGCTGTTGACCTCCCCCATCCTCAGACAACTCGCGACATACTTGGCGCACCCCTCGCCACATCTAGCACCATAGAAAGCAGTCTACACGAGGCACCCCCCCCCCCCCCCCCCCTCCAAGGTACTGCATGCTTTCACTTTCTTAGTTCTGGTTTTCTAAGGTGACGCCACTGTCTAGTCTCCGCCATCTTGGATTTTGTCCCAGAAGCCTTACTTTTCCTCTACTGACGTAAAAGCACATATCAGGAAGGAGTAAAGGGATTTGTTATAAAGTAGTACATAAATGGCTCTTCATAGCAATAACTCGGCAGTGGAGGTAAAATGTCTAGACACAGTCCTGCTGCCGACAGTTCGTTCCACTCATTCGGTACGAACAAGAGTGCGTTTACTGTTAGTTGGGATCAGGGGCGACTATGGTTGTCACCTTTTCCTCAGAGCCAACCAGAAGATTTCCAGTTTTGACCCTGATATCACCTCCACCCCATATATATATATATATATGTATGTATGTATATATATTACGATCATTATGACATTGATGAATTTTTCCGAAGCGATAAAATTACCTAAAGTAAATATACTTGTCTTCCACCTTTTTTCAATCACATGTTGGATCGTAATCGGAGAAATGGAAAGTTTTAAATGTTTTTATTTTTGGGACAATTTTCATTGGAAGGAATACAAAAAAGAACGCTACAACATAATTTATTACTGTTGAACCTAATAGGGCGGTTTTATTGTCTATGTCAATTTTGTGGGTCATTGAATTGTTCATTTGATAAATCTGTCACCTCGTGACTGAATCTCATTCCGAATTTTGGGGGATAAAGTTATAAAGTTAAAAGAAATAGTTTAATCTAATGGAAATATCTATTTATTGAGTTTTCCAACGATATTTTTATTGCTCCTTGATAATTTGAATAGTTCTTCTTATTCAGGCCCTGATAAAAATTTAGCGAAATAATGACAATTCATTATAGGTACCTAATTAGGAGCTCAGATTTCACAATATTTAAAACAAAGTTGTTCCAAATTCATTGCAACCCGACGAATTACGGAGCTCGAAGATTCGGCTGCTAACCCCAAGAGGTCAACTCTAGGGGCCGCCCAAGGTATTTTGGCGCCCCGGGCAATAAACCGCTCAGCGTCCCCCTCCGTAAATTTTTAAATACATCTTTAAAAGAGCTCGTTTATTCATTCATTGCCCCATAAAATGATTGATAATGAAAAGTAAAAGGAATTTTATATAGTAGATAGTGGGATTTAAGATTAGGATGCATCATGAAAAGCGAATACATGATATATAACCAATACGACACATTGCTCCGAATTATTCATTTTAGATGATAACTATACTGCTAAGTTTCATGTTATTCTAGGGATTAAGCATTGTAATTTCAAATAACCTTCCCGCCCCTAATACAGTATAACCTCCATATTAGAGACTTTCATTACTTTGTCTCTTTGTGCAACTATTTAACATTCGGGGTCTCTACTATTTGCGCGTAGCTTCCCTCTCTGATCCCTTATAAATGACTTTGCAAAGAAAAAAATCCCGAAAAAACTTCGTCTCGTTCTTTTCGAAAAGTGGGTTCGCATAGTTGCAATATAAAAATATTTTCTTCGGTAATATAATTCTTAAAAATTTACTAAACCTAAGAGATTTTATTTATCTCTGTTAAAGTATTCATTTCCATTGGTAATTTTATTGTAAGGTTAGTGAATGTTTTATTTCTATTTTCTGAAAGTAATTAGCTGATTATATTTTTGAAAAATAAAACTTTGTGTAAAATAAGTTTATTTTCTTTTTTTAGTACTACATTAATATTATTTCATGCCTTTGATAACCAGAGGGGCGGCAAATTTTTACCTCGCTTACACACATTTTTTAACTGAAACCGGCCTTGTGTCGTAATAGGGGATTTGTGATTCTATTGCGCAGATCCTGAAGAGCCATAAAAGGATTACACGGTGTCTTCCACATACCTCAACAGGAAAAAGTCCATCGGGGTTAAATCCGGGGACGGTGGCGATTTCCCCTCTCGACCAATCCATCACCTAGGATATTCTTTATCGAAAACGTTCCAGCAAGAGGCTGGGGGCGACCCAATCTTGTTGAGATATGATGTTCGGTTACAGCTACAGAAGGTGCTGTAGCACAAATTGTTCCAAGATATTCCTTATCCACAACCCCGGTCACTTTTTGACTTTTGCGACATTATTTTCTACATGGAGAGAGCGAAATAGCATTTTTAGAAAGTGCTATGTGAGTGCACGTGCTTTTATTGCGGCAGCAAATTTCCGAAATTCTAGACCGTTTTAATCCCGTCCATTGTTCGAATCGAATCTCTTCCAAAATCGACCGATGGCAACGTGTATTGGTCAATGGATGACGTCATCCTCTAAAGCCTCTTGCGTCATCGCATAGCGTGAGAGAGGCCACTGCTCCAACGACCCCTCAAATTGCCTTTCATTCACCGAGAATAGATTCCATGTTTCTCGGGCTGTTTATTCGAGGCCCTCAATTTCGATTTCGGATAGCCAAAGACAGAGAAAGAGAGAGACGAATATATGGCCGTTTTTATACGGAGTCTCTTTTTGCGGTAGGAAATCGTTCCCTATAAAAAGCGCATCCGTAATCGATCAGCGAAGGAAATGAAAATAGACGAGGGAGGGGAGAGTGGCGGGGGAAATGTTGTGTGTGGCGGGGGGAATGTTGTGTGTGGCGGGGGGAATGTTGTGTGTGGCGGGGGGAATGTTGTGTGTGGCGGGAGGAATGTTGTGTGTGGCGGGGGGAATGCTGTGTGTGGCGGGGGGAATGTTGTGTGTGGCGGGGGGAATGTTGTGTGTGGCGGGGGGAATGTTGTGTGTGGCGGGGGAAATGTTGTGTGTGGCGGGGGGAATGTTGTGTGTGGCGGGGGAAATGTTGTGTGTGGCGGGGGAAATGTTGTGTGTGGCGGGGGGAATGTTGTGTGTCGCGGGGGGAATGTTGTGTGTGGCGTGGGGAGGAGAGAGGACTCTTTAAAGTGCTGCTCTTGGCATAGACTACATGGATGTTTGTGGTCGGTTTCCCATTCAGTGACCATGGTCTAATACTCTCAAAATATGAGTCGCAAGAATTTTGAATGAAATACTTGAAAACCGCCCCCGCTGCGAAGTTAAGGAATCCAATCCAAATTCTATATTGGTATACTGAAATGTTGCCGATCAGATTGGTAGGGAGGGAGCGGAGAGGAAGGAGGGCAAATGGAGGACACGCGAATTTTATTGAGTCCGCTTTGAAGAATCTGTTTGAAACTGCAGCGGAATTTGAAAATTAGCCAGTGAAAGCTGAATAGCGGTCACGGAATGATGAGAAAATATTCCCAAGGATCGATTGCGTGAATCGTTCCTATCTGGGTGGCGAGGAAATAGATTCGAAGTCAGGCGCAAAGCGAGCAGCTGCAGTCAAACGGAAGACAGAAAAATCAGTGCAATATGAATAACTAGCATAAGTGCCCGTTGAATTTCAACGGGTTTAATGAATCTAAATTTTCGTCAATGCAACATGTAAAAATCGCAAGAATAAAATTGTGCACTGTTTTAACCATCGAATATTTCTATATTATAAGTCTGTTTTAATTAACTAAAATCTCACAGAAATTCCTTGTGAATAAAATAGTACCTTTCTTTCTACTAAAATAGCCATTGTTATTAGTTTTAAATTGATTATAGCATTAGGATTTCAATTTCATTAAATAAGCAGAATTCCGGTTCCAAAAAATTTGTTCAATCTTCAATTGCCTCTGATAATACTTTAAATAGATTTTGGAATATAATGTACCTCAATATCGTTTATCGTCTGCTCAGCACTCTTGCCTTCTCGTTTTCCGAAACAACACTTTCACCAGTTTTAAATGGATTTCAAACTTAGAAGGGAACTTGATTCAATTCAGTTAAAATAACCACATAACAAACTTCTTATCCCAAAGAAAATCCTTTTATAATATGCAATGTTAACCTATAATTCGTTCATTCTGAAGAGTGAATAAAAGTACCATGTACATATATTTCTTTAAACTAAAATAGCCACTCTTAACAGATTTTAATGGAATAAAGCATTGGCATTTCAATTTCATGAAATAAGCAGAACTCCGATAACAAAAAAATGTGTTCAATCTTCAATTGCCTCTGATAATAGATTACATAGATTTTGGAATAAAATGTACCTTAATATCTTTTAGCATCCGCTCACCACTCTGGACTTCTCAGTTTCCGAAACAACGACTTTCAATAGTTTTAAATTGGTTTTTGCTTTGAAATATACTTGAGTCAATTCAGTACAACTTCCACTTTACATACCGTAAATTCCAAAGTAACTCTCCTTTTATAATAGGCAATGTTAGCCTAAAATTAATTTGTTCCGTAAAGTGAATAAATAAAGTTCTTTCTTTAAACTGTAATAGCCACTGTTATTAGATTTAAATGGATTATAAATCTTAGAACTTACTCTGCATTAAATAAGCACCAAAATTCCTTTTATAAAAACAAATCAGTTCATTAAAAGATCCACTGTTGTTTCTTCGAAAATTGCCTGTTAACAGTTTTAAACGTCCTTTTAATTTTAATTGAATTTTAATCCAAACTTCGGCCATTGTTACGAAATTAATTCGAGCAATAGCAATACAAATTCGTAAGCACGTATGGTTTACAAAGATTTTAATTTAAGAATGCTTTTTATTTCCAATTTTTCTAAAATGACACTGTTGATACTAAAATTTTTTTATATTTACGTTAATATACTTATTTTCCACAAAACACGCCCTCTCTCTCTCTCGTATTGAAGCACTCAAGGCACGCTTATTCCCAGAAGGATGTATACAATAATCGTAATTTTAGGTGTAACAATGATAATGGTCGACATAGCAACATCACGTTAAAAGGGCGAATTTCCACAAAATATGCAAATTAAACGTTTAACATGGAATATTTCGGACTGTGGGCAAAAAAAGACGAACGGAATAAGAAACTTTACAAATTTTTCTTCAAAATGGTTCAAATCCGAAGGTCGTCTGTTAATTTCTTCTAATTTTAATTTCCAAATGAATAAAAGCCTGCACGTCGAAAAATCGCGTTTTATATGTTAAGTAATGGGAAATGGAAATGCCTCTCTTGGAGACGAACCAAGGAATTTTTTCGCGATTTAAATTTGTCATTCTCTGAATAAGTGTTAATCAAGAATCCCTACCAAATTTCGAGTTTCTATCGTTCTTATTTCTCGAGTTATTAACGTTTGCATAGCGTGACCAACCAACCAACCAACGGACGACGGCTATTATTATATAAAATTATTCAACTTCACGTTGAAAAAATTCCCGCGAATTTCCGTAAACTGTAGAACGCGATACAACAAAAATGTACTCTCAACCGATAAGGGAAACGCCACTGTAATCTATATATATAAAATTGAATGTCTGCCTGTCCATCTGTCTGTCTGTTCCTTATATATTCCCACGCCCTTTGAGCTATCGGGACCAAACTTTGCAAATTGACTTCATATGACTCTACGAGTAACATAGGGTACCCGGGAACTCCGACAACCACCCCACACAGACAGACAGAAATATTTTCTTTTTTTCATTTTCTCCATTTGAATAACATAGGGACGAGTGCAGCTTATTTTTCATTTGAATTTTAAAATTACTTAGAAACATGATATGAACTTGAGACTTGAATGGTTCTACGAAGAAAAGAACAAAGTTTATTTTTATTGAAGAAAAAATCCGAATCCTGATCGAATTAGCATAAAAATGCATTTAGAATCAATAAAATACGTGATTTTATCAGTTTTATTACAATACTCATTATAAGCTACCATGACAACTCCCACTGTCGCCGAAATTGAGAGTTCAATGCATTTATATGGGAAAAATTTTAACGTAATATCGTAAGTCAATTTCTGTTTACGATTTTAATTTATTTACATGGAAACCAAATATTTGTTGTTTTTAATTGAATTATCTTATAATCTAACATATAAAGGAGAATGTTTGTAAGTTTGTTCGCTTTGAATGCTTTTAATACGAGATAGGGAGGGAGAGAGATGGATGGTAACGGGGGGGGGGGGGGGGGGAATTAAGGGAAGGGGTGGAGAGAGGGAGGGGGAGAAGGGAAGTAGAGGGTGGAAAAGAGGGGGAGGGAGTTTATACGTTATTTTCGTAAGATTTTCTTCCTTCATTCATCTAAATAGGAAAAATGCGGAGCGGTTTTCTTCATTTTTGCTTTATTCGACGGGTATAACTGTTTACTATCTTATTCTTGCGATGCTTACATGTTATACGATCGAAGTTTTAGATTCACTAAATCCGTTGAAATTCAACGGGCACTACAGGTAGTCATCAATAAAAAAGACTATGAAAGGAAAATGGCATCTGACTCCTCAAATCCATGGATATCCGAAGATTCATAAAGAGAAAATTCCACAGAGACCAATAGCGAGCACCAATGGCTCCTCCACATATAAACCGGCCTTTTCCATTTCCCGGGATTCGAGACACTTTCTGAAAAATCTCAGGAATTTAATGAGTTTTCAAATTAAATCAAACAGAAAATATATTTAAATAGTTTTATTTCTTAAAATTATACTCAAAATAACTGCTACATAAACACCTTCATGTTCGTTTTGCAAAGAAGCTTCTCAAACACATAAAAACGTTGAATGATGCATCGGTTAGCCTCTTTCGAATTTTAGTAACAATATTTCCTGCTATATAAAACAATAAAATTAGTTTGGGCAGTGATTACACTCTGCTGACTCCTCGGTTTTATATTTTTAAGGTGATTCCATACTTTAGAGTGATCGCTGTCCATTTTAGGCTAACATATTTTATTCATATAATTAAAAACCCATATAAATCATTATATAACTCACTTTGATAGCATTTTCAAACTGCAAATTCGCTTTAACGTGATTCACACGTATAAATTAAATGTGAAGATAGTTGCAAACATGGGGATTTTCCACGGAACTTAAATTATATAGAATGCCAGAATTCATATAAACGCACAAATAAAATATTCAGCGAATGTTTCGTTATTATTGAAAATCACCCCGCGTGTCACTTTTGGCACGCGTGCCATAGGTTGCCAATCCCTGGAATGATGGCTTCAATATATAATCCTTATTCCCGAATGTGCTAAATATATTTTCATCTCTCGTTTGCAAACGTTCGCCTTATGAAGGGCGTCGGCGGCGGGAGAAGGTTAAAGGTGCCGTTGCCATGGAGATCGCTTCAGTTCGATCCGTCGGACCCATTCCTACTCCACGATTTAAGAGAGGCAGTTGCAATCGAGGACCTCCGTGGCTAACGAAGCCCTCCTAAGCCTCTGACGGCGAAAAACTCCGAATAGAGAATTTAGGCGGCCGTGGGAACCCACCGTCAATCGTGTATTTCGAAGCGCATCCATCACGGCGCGCCACTAAACAGCCACTCCCTCCAACAACCTCCGCCTCCTACACCCATTTCTCGCCCCCACACTCCAAATCGAATTCCGCCACATCCCCTCCCCTCCGACCTCCCTTCCGATTACCTCGCCCCCCTCTCAGCAGACTCCGCTCACCCCACCGACCCCCCCTCTCCCTTTCCACTTTCGTCTCTCCATGCAGTGGAGATTTCGAAGGCATCCGACCGTAACTAGGCTTGCACGCCAGTTTTAAGTGGAAATATGTATGTATGTACGTACATATATGCGTGCTCACATCTACTCCTTCGGCAGCAGTACATCTCTCTCTCTCTCATCTTCCACTTCGTCTTATCGCTCCCTCCTTAGATGTCCTCCTATTCAACCTTCTAGCCCCTCTTTTTCCTCCAGTCTTTTTCTAAGGCGACGACTACACTCTCTCAACCTCTTCCCGCCGAATGCTCATTCCCATATTTCGCCTTTTTACTTTCTCCGTACGTATTAATGGGAAAGTATTGTGATCACGAAATAAATCGACTTCGAGATTTCAACGGAAATACACGTTTTGGATTCGGTTTTTGCGATATTTCTTTGTTAAAACATCATTATTCTATATACAATTCTATACTAATGTTATAGAGAATGTAATTTCCTACAGTTTTAATTTGAAACAATTTTCTATAGGAGTTATTGTTTAGGAGTTATTTATAAATAACCGGTTTTTCCATTTCCGTTAAATATCTCCTTAACAACATCGTTATTGGTAATCTTCGTAAGGACCAAAGTTGTAGAGAATAATATTTCTTCCAAGTTTTGTTTGAAACTAATTTTCGTAGAACCATCCATTTCGGATATATTTCGCTTTTTCTTAATACCAGCCTACAGCGCCAACACCATGTAGCGGTGAATTCTGTAAACATTCAAAATATACGTAATTTACGGCAAGGACGTGTCTTCTTTTACGATACGAAATAATAATTTTGCCTTATAATGCTACTCATAAATGAATTTAAATATCTATACCCCAAATATGGAGAAAGTCATGTGTTGGCCACATCAGATTTTTCGATGATGTCTGTGTGTCTGCGTGTGTCCGTATGTGTGTGACAGAAATTTTGTGTGCGGTCTAACTCAAAAATTATTCGTCAGATCAGCATGAAATTCTATATTTGTGATTTTGTAATTATATTTAATATTTGAAAAGATATTGATAACAATCGGTCAACTGGAAGTAGCGGTTTACTCTTGTAAAATTTTAGTTTTTATTAAATATGTCGTTTAAAATTGAATTTTGGTAACACACACACACATATACAGGGCCGTACCGATGGGTGAGGCGGCGAGGCAACCGCCTCTCGAAGGGGGACGCCAAAATTTGACAAAAATGAAAACCTATCAAAATAAATTCATAAGGCCAGCGAGGCCAGGGGGCGCCATATTATATCTCGCCTCAGGCGGCAAAATGTCTGGGCACGGCCCTGCGCATATATATATATATATATATATATATATATATATATAAGTTGTAGATATTATTTTTTCTACAACTTTTGTTTGAACTAAATTTTCATAGGAATATTTCAAGAGATATTCAATTTTCTTCGAAATTGGCGCTTAGTGGGCAGGTCGCGAGCGTGGTAGTGACAATGGAATCGCTAGTGCGAAAGCGCGTAAGTTGAACTGTTCCTATCTCCGAATTTATTTCATTTTAGTTGACAACTTAGGTACGTATGGAGAAAGTAATGTGTTGGACACATCAATTTATTTTCTTACAAGCCGTTTTTGCTTTCAATAAGGTTATGAACGACCGGTTTAAACGAACGCAGCCAGTTTGCTCAAATATCGATGGCCTCTTCGTTCTCTCCTGACCACCACAAATGTATAACCACAACCCGCATTGCGCCGGACTCCTCAGTTTCTTTCTCCTTACGCATCGCTTTATATGTAGCCTCGAACGTACGATCGCTTCCGTTGATATTCCTTTAAAGACGTTCTCGGCCTTAGCTGCAGCTGGAGGCGAATAACGGACGAAAGAAGAAACCCTCTTGCATCTTCTAATGCACGCCTCTCAGCCTCCTGACCTCCTTTCCATCATCGCCTCCCCAATTCCTTTTCCCTCTCCGCTCTTCTTTTTACTTTCTCCATACGTAGTAATGGGAAAGTATTGTGATCACGAAATAAATCGACTTCGAGATTTCAACGGAAATACACGTTTTGAGGTCCCTAGAACGCGTTTAGACTATTTTCGGCATGTGTGTGTACGTGATTGTGGGGGCTCTAACTCTAAAAAGTACTTGCCATATCGTTACCAAATTTCAAATATAACACTTTGGTATAAGCATAAAAATCTGAGTGGTTTTTAGACAATACCGGTTAACCGAAAGTTGAGGTGTATTTGAAACCCGATTCGGTTTTGGCAAAATATCTCCGTTAAAACATCATTATTTTATATACAATTCGATACAAAGGTTATAGAGAATGTAATTTTCTACAACTTTCATTTGAAACAATTTTCCATAGCAGTTATTGTTTAGGAATTATTTATAAATAATCGGTTTTTTCGGTTTCCGTCAAATATCTCCTTAAAAACGTCGTTATTGGTAATCTTTGTGAGGACCAAAGTTGTGGAGAATAATATTTCTTCCAGGTTTTGTTTGAAACAAATTTTCGTAGAACCATCCATTTCGGAGATATTCAACTTTTTCGTAATTTCAAGTATACAGCGCCACCACCATGTAGCGGTGGATTCGGTAAACATATTCAAAATATACGTAATTTACGGCAATAAGGACGACTATATACTTTTACGATACGAAATAATAATTTTTCCTTATAATAATGCTATTCATAAAAAGAATTTAAATATCTATACCCCAAATATGGAGAAAGTCATGTGTTGGCCACATCAGATTTTGATGAATATAGAATACTATGAAAGCGCCCTTCCACGTCGCATGCGCCTCCACCTCCACTCCACTCCACTCCGCCCCGAACCCAAAAATGTATTCAAATCTCACCCCACGTCACATTCACTGCATTCGCTTTTCAATCGTGTGAGCTCGTTCGATTAATTGGGCGAACATAGGGGTGTGCCTGTTCGTGGAATCACCTTTTTCCTCTGTTCCCTCCCTATATTACCTACCGCCACCTCTACTCCCTATCCCCCCCCCCCACACAGTTTCCCTCTAATATACCTTTTATTATGTTCATAGAAGTGTTGTGAGAATAGAAATAAATCATCTTATTTACTGTAATCACCATTGCAACGGAGGATTTTACGATAGCAGAAAAACCGCATCAACAAATGTTATCTCGATTATCTATTAAATTTCAGCATTAATTCGACTTTAGTAGGTATTGTAAAATATTGAATTGTGAAAAGGAACTTTAAAATAACATAACTAACGTGTCAGGATAAGAGTGTTCAGACAAATAGCAGATTTGAAAATGACAAGATATAAGAAAACGGAAACAGATAAATTAAAAATTAAAATGAATTATTAATATTCCCGTTCAAAAAATAAGACAAAGTGGAATTCTGTCTGGAAATCAAAACAATCGCCTGTCGTGTTATGATAGTTTCTCAAAGCTTGTCAAATCGAAAAGTAACCAAATAAATGAAAGAGACCAAAGAAGGAATTGAGACGCAATGGAGAAAAGAATAAAAATCTGATGTCGCCAACACATGACTTTCTCCATATTTGGGGTATAGATATTTAAATTCTTTTTATGAATAGCATTATTATAAGGAAAAATTATTATTTCGTATCGTAAAAGTATACAGTCGTCCTTATTGCCGTAAATTACGTATATTTTGAATATGTTTACCGAATCCACCGCTACATGGTGGTGGCGCTGTATACTTGAAATTACGAAAAAGTTGAATATCTCCGAAATGGATGGTTCTACGAAAATTTGTTTCAAACAAAACCTGGAAGAAATATTATTCTCCACAACTTTGGTCCTCACAAAGATTACCAATAACGACGTTTTTAAGGAGATATTTGACGGAAAGCGAAAAAACCGATTATTTATAAATAATTCCTAAACAATAACTGCTATGGAAAATTGTTTGAAATAAAAGATGTAGGAAATTATATTTTCCACATTTTTTGTAATGGTCAATGTATACAATAATGACGTATTATCAGAGAAATATCGCAAAATATCGAATAAACCTCGACTTTCGGTTAACCGTTATTGTCCAAAAACTAATCATTTCTTTGTACTCATGCTAAAGTGTTATATATGAAATTTGGTATTAATATGACAAGTACCTTTTCAGTAAGAGCGCCCATAATCACATACTTCCATCCACACACACACACATACATCATTCCGAAAATAGTCTAAACGTGTTCTAGGGACCTCAAAACGTGTATTTCCGTTGAAATCTCGAAGTCGATTTTTTTCGTGATCACAATACTTTCCTCATACTATGTATGGAGAAAGTAAAAACGCGTTGTGCGCGTTAATCACAGCTCTATGTGGCGAGGATTTAAGATTGCGGATATAAAGCAAAGGACGGGTAAAACGCTTCATCGGCAACGATGATCGATGAGAAGATCTCTTTCTCTGACGAGGTCATTTCCTTGAAAACTCGCTAATGTCTCCATTTTCTAATTTTTTGTTCGACTTAAAAAATGCATTTCGAGGGATAAATGCCTTTCACGAATGGTGTGCGTTCACAAGGGCACTGACTCCCGTAGTAGGCGATCCTCAGGACAAGAAGATAACCAGCGTTTCCAACGCTTTAATCATCTCTTTGCTCCTAGACTAGAAGAAATACAAATTATCACAATTATAAATTAATTTTAATGCTGCTGTTAGTAGTGTGCGCACAGATTTCAAAAATTAAATTAATAATACATATTTTGCGATTCTAAAAAATCTCACATCAGTGGTCACGCGACAGCCCAATGGATTTCGGTCTTAAACGAATAAAACGGGAGGAATGGAGATAAAGAGGCAGAGAGACAGGACGAGGGATGCGTTTTCGCTCCAAAAACCTTGAATTAAAATGGAAAATGCAAACCCCATGCATAGTTATGTTTGGGGAGTACGATAGTGAACCTAAGCCCAATTTTGTTTGGTTATTGCTAAATTTACGATGTCAAAATCGAAAACGCTCCCCTAACCGGATATTTCTCCTAATCAGCTATCCACAATCCCCAAGATAGACGGATAACACAGCTTTTACTGTATTTGCAGTGAGTCGACTTCAATGCCGTACTTACATATGCAAAGAGATGTTATCAACTTCGCGGCATGTAAAATGTTCGACTGCTATTACATACGATTTTTTAAATGGTCAATTAATATTATTATTATGGTCATTAATTTACATAAGCATTTCACATTTTTAATATCAATTTCAAAACAAAGGGAGCGTGGAAATTCGTATGGAAGGGGTAGATGGAGGAAGGGGATCTCTACGAACAAGTGCGCTTAAACGGGCGGAAACTATTCATTACTTATCGCTCTGCTCGCCAAAATTCGTTATATACGGGGCATTTTTTGCCACGGGACCAAACATTTGTTCGTTACAGCCGAGAATTCGTAAAATGCGTGTTCGTTACATCCGAGAAATTTAACCAATGCCCTTATGGAGAAGTTCAAGGGACCGAGACATTTCTTCGTTATAGCCGAGATTTCGTTTTAGGCGTGATCGTTATAAACGAGTTTTACTGTAATTCCAAATTTTAAGGGCTGTTTGCCCCATTTTTGCCCCACACGAGGATAAAAATTATATGGCACTTTTTGAAGAGCTAGAGACTTGAAATTTGGCAGAATTGTAGGTTTTTAGCATCACCGAAGAAGAAAATCCGAAATTAGAAAAATTCGCGGGTGAAAACGCTTCGCGAAGCGAGGCGCGGGGTGGTAAGCGTGCCCCTGGTGCCTACGGCGCGCCGCACAGCCCCTAGTGTATGTGTGTGTATATATATATATATATATATATATATATAATAGATATGCACTGTGATACGCCACACCGGTTGCATAAATTGCACTAAAATATCCTCAGCGCCACCTGAGGGAGAGGGTAGTACCGCCCACGCCGTCAACCACTGGTTTAAACGAACTGTGAAATATTCATTCCTAACACTGTGAATGCCATTGAGTAATGCGGTTGGAAATCCACGCTACTTTTTCCAAATGAAATATATATTATTAATCGAAGTGATAAAGAGAGGAAAAGGAGATTCAACTAAGCGAATGAAACTTCCTCTTTGGCGGGACAGAGTCCATTTGACGATTACTACAAGGCGCTTCGGAACTTACCGAGAAACTCTTTATACATCTCCCTCTGAAGGGATGCGCCTTTCTAATCGATGAATTAGTGTCCATCCGCGATGTCGTCCTCGCAAAGAACGGAAGCCGCTTCGTCGCAGGGGTGAAGGGGAGGGGAGGAGGAGGGTGGGAGAGGGTGGGGAAGGAGGGAAGGGAAGGTGTGAGGAATGAGAGGGGGAAGGGAGAAGGAGAGGGGAAGAGGGAAAGGGATGGAGGGTGGAATAATTGGACTTTATTTTCAAGGCGTGTTTGTGGGACATCTGGCGATCGGCGTTCATTTTTCAAATACTTCTTTTCGCATATTGGTCGGCTGATCTTGTAACACAGAAGAAGCGAAAGACCTTCCCGATTATTCGGTAAACGGAGTGTGGCGGCTGATCATATCGTTAAAACGACCCAAAGCGCCTACTGATTGTCGTTTGTGGTCAGGGATAAATACAGTGCAATAAACTGATCATATTCTTTTATAAGGATCCTTATAAAGCAATGTCTAACGAATTCCGAATTAGCGGCTTTCTGGTTTGGCAAATACCGATTTTATAATCCGTTTTCGATGTTTGATTGTGGTAAACCAAATTTAAAAATCATGACGCTTATCTTCGTACAATTAGAAAATTTATCTGTGAACGTTTTAAAATTATCGCCGAAAATTCATTTTTTATAAATTTGATGTTTATCGCAATTCATCGAATTGAATCGAATCCCACCGAGCCTAATTATAAGAAATGTGTAAACAGGTGAAAAAACCTGCTATGACTGGGAATCGAACCCGTGTCTTCCACTTGCCGGGCGGATATCCTATCACTGAACTAATTCTCCTGTTTCTGAACAGGAATATTTTCTAAAGTTGAGACTGGGATAGCTATGCAAGTATCAACCAGCCCCAACGGATGTCCTCAATGAGATGCATCGAAGAAAACCCCTACCCTCTCAAATGTTGAGAATTCCTATGTTTTAAATTGAGGGAATGAATGATCCGAAGATCCTTATGCGACAGGCATAAGCTGTAATGATGGGAAATGTGGAAACAGGTGAAAAAATATAAGAAAATATTTCAGTTCTGAAACAGAAGAATTTGTCTGCTACGGTAGTCCAATGGTAGAATATCCGCCCGGCAAGTGGAAGACCCGGGTTCGATTCCCGGTCATAGCAGATTATTTCACCTGCTTCCTCATTTCCTATCATTCCAGCATATGCCTGTCATATAAAGATCTTCAGATCATCCATTCCATCAATTAAGTCCGAATATAGCTAATAACAAGAGAGGAAATGTGGAAATTACGTTGACCATGTCAAAAAAGTAAAGAATTATCCATGAACATGTTATCTGTTATGAAATTTGGCATTATTTTATGTTTATTTCGCTGTATGGATTTAGCATTTATTAATTTTTCCTTGTTGTTATACCGCTACATGTTCGGTCATTAGAGCCTCATTTGTAAGTGTTATCAATGTTAAAATTTACGGTCAAATTTGAACTTTCTATTTTTGTATTTTCGGGGTTATTAAAAACATTTTTAAATGGACCCCTAAACAATATTCATAATTCCAATCTAAAGAAAACAAGTTAGGAAAGTGTACAGCGTATCACAAACGGGCGCGTTTCGTGCAATGGAGTACGTATTTGAAAGAAATGATATACCTGTAAGTGAGGGAAGTAGCATTTTAAAGTTCTTTTCTTCGTCATAAATAATCCATTTTCTCCCTATTTAAAAATATTGCATGTGCACGTAAGGAAATTAAATGCATTTTTGTGAGATTGTTTATGTCAGCAACAATGAAGAAGTAACCATGTAAGAAATGTTCACTTCAATTCGAATTAAGACGTTCATGTTTGATTTTCTTGATAACGGCTACTCCGACGATGAAAATGTATAGGAAAAGAACTACTCTACTTTACTAGTTCTACAAGTTTTATTTGAAAAATATTTTGGGAACAGAACTGTTATCGGTCAAT
The DNA here is from genome assembly GCA_036926305.1 of Uropetala carovei. Classification (NCBI taxonomy): domain Eukaryota; kingdom Metazoa; phylum Arthropoda; class Insecta; order Odonata; family Petaluridae; genus Uropetala; species Uropetala carovei. The sequence goes on from JAXCHB010000004.1 coordinate 1,515,149, forward strand.
ATCGATCTCAGCGCTAATTTGTGACAAAAAAATGAACTACGTGCTACGGTATTACCGTAAAATAAACAGAGTTACTAAATGAATGTTTGTATTTATCTAGTAACCGAGGATATTGGCGAGACTTTGGCTCGCTTTGTGTTTAGATTATAATGCCTTTTATATCGGGTGTGGCCCGCGAAGCAGTGATGAAAAAGTGATCCGTAAAATTTAACACATGAACTCATATTCTTTAAAATCCACATAATGATAATAAAGCATTTAATACTGAAATGTCAATCCTATATACTCTAATTTAGAATTGGTTTCCTCTTATATGATACCTTATAATCACTCAGTAACTTCAATTTAAACTAAGCAGGCCCGCCAAAGCATTGGCAACTTCCAATGCGGCCCCCCAAAGGATTCGCCACCACTTATGCGGCCCGACATGTGGCAAAGGTTCCCCACCCTTGCTGTAGGAAATAATGGGGCAAGGAAAGTAGCTCTGGTATGATATGATGAAGAGCGTGACAAAAATTATAAGAGCGAACGAACCACCCTTCTACTGATAACGCGAGAAAGAATCGAGATAGAATCTCTTAAGTTTGGCAGGAATGCTCGATTCAGATATTTTAAGGTAATGATTAAAACAAAATCTCGAAAAAAGTCCTGGGTTCGACTCCAAGGAAGACATTTCCATTTCCCATAAAATAACGTTTAAAAATCGACTTTTCAACGTGCAGACTTTCATTCTTTCTTAGATTAAAACTAGAAAAATTAACCTATGAGTTTTGGATCTGAACCGTTTTGAATAAAAAATTATAAATTTTCTGATACTGCTCATGTTTTTCCCCCTACATTTCAAAATCACTCATGTTAAACGTTTACGATTCCCATATTTTGGGGAAATCTTGCCATTTTAACGGGATGTTCACTTGCCTACCAATTACTTTGTTAGACCTCGAAATACTATTGTTATTTAAATCATTATGGGTGTGTAAGCGTGCCTTGAATGCTTTTAATACAAGAGAGAAGGAAGGAGAGGGAAATGATTTTCATATCAACCAAAGTAAACAACATTTTAAATTATTATCTATCTACTATAATATATTTTGAAGTGTGTGTTTGTGTATTTGTGTGTTTCTGTATTTGTGTGTTTATTCATGGAACTCCTCCTAAACGGTAAAAGCTAGAATAACTAAATTTGGTACGATTCTTCCTTACATCCTAACTAAGTGAATGGTCAAAGTTTGGTCAACCGGGATTAGTCAGTGCTGCCAATATAAGGGATTAACATTTTTCCATAAGATAACACGTATGAATCCATTTCTTGACTTGCAAGGTATTCTTCCTTCAAGCATTAAAATACGTAAATATGGACCGATGTGTTTCGTTTTTGCTTTATTCGACGAATAAAACTCTATACTATCTTATTCCTGCGACGTTTACGTGTTACATGGTCGAAGTTTTCAGAAATACGCTATTTGTTTTGAAATTTTGTGGATTTTTCGTACTCTTTCCGGGCGTAACCAAGGCGGCCGTCGTTGTTACCTCCGATTCAATTAGCTTCAATGAAGCTTATAAATAGACGAAAGTTTAGCGTTATTCGCTTCGCACTTTTGTTTAGGCAACGAAACGATCGATGTTTATGGAAAACAACGTAAATAGATACTGATTATTATTCAGGAAGCGTTTATTGATGAAAGTCATCGAACCTTCTTTTATCTATTGAATACTGGAATCTTACATTTTTTGTAAGTAAAATCATTATATTCTACATTATAATGTTTATTAACGTAAATAGGCTCACGTATCTGGTGTACATTTACCGGAGTCAGTGTTCAATCATGGACAACTGTACGTTGATTTTTCACGAGTTTCTTGCTTATAAGACATAAAAGTAAATATTTCAGTGAGGCATAATTACACAAGAAATGAAGCTGGATTTGACGAAAGTGATATGATAGGAAATACAATTATCGTTATATTTGAATGCAATAGGCTCGGAAACGGTTTGTTACAAGCAAATATGATTAATTGTTAAGAAAAGCTAATTGTAATTTAAAAAGTATCTACTATATATTTTAAAGAGTTTGTATGTTGTGCTGTAGTAGCTTCACTAAATCCGTTGAAATTCAACGGGAAACTCTGCTAGTAATATTATATTTGTATCATGACGAGGGGTTATATAGATGGAAGATGGGACTTCCTAGTCTCAATCTCCCCCAAATAAACACCATATCTAATCTAATCTCTTCCTCTCTTCTCTTACATCCCTCTATTCTCTCCCCACTCCCTCCCTCCCTCCCTCCCAACCCAAACCGAGCCTGGCGCGTGCTTCTGCGAAGGCGTGCGCTTCATTCATCGAGTAATCAACAAGTGTTCGAGCGAAGGCGACGAAGCATTTCGGAAATTCTCTCGGACGGATTGCGTTCCCGGACGGTCGATGTCAACCTCTCGCAGACAAAGGTATGCTCTATACTCTCCTAAATTAATGCTCGAATTTGAAACCAAATTGTCAAGTAGGCGCGTGTAAAATGCCTTTAATTGCGACGTTCTCACCAATATGCTATTTAGTATTCGCCTATTATCTGCGTGCTTAATAAATAGTCACATTTCGTACTTTTGAATAGCGTGATAAATTAACATTTTTCATGCACTTGTGACATTCCTTTTGAACTAGTTCGCAAATGTGTTTTTCAAATTACGTTATTACATTAATTAGGGACGACAAGGAAAATATTATCGGATGATTAGAATTTTATACTGGGACGGTCCTATGGTTTTTAGGGGGGTGTGCGAAGGAAGCTAATGCCGATCCTACTTCTAGCTTATTTACATATAGATATCCCTCAATTTACTTAGGTTCGGTTTATGCGTTGCCCCATACAAGCCTTTTCAGTTTATTTAATATTTTACAGCTTTAAAACACAAATTTAAATAGCTTCATAAGTGGAAGCAAGCCTTCAGAAGCACCCGCCCGGGAGCGGTGTCACACGCCATAGTGCCCAGCCATAAATAAGGCAAACATTCGAGATACGCGTATATCACTCGCTAATATGCCAGTGCAAAATATTTAATTATCCTGACTTCTTGTATCCCTTGACGACATGACTCACATTAATTTACTCAGAAACAAAGATTAGCTTCTCGAGCTTAAATTTCCCCCAACATTTAAACCCCTTAGCGTATCTTATTTCGACTGTGTTGATATTTGACCACGTACATTTACTTAATACGTACCTTGGCTGTAGTTTAGGTATCATTTTGGGTGATAAAACTCAACATTAACAGCACATTGTTTTTTCATTTATACGGTAGTAAGTGCCAGACAATCTTTCTTCAAACTAAAGGATTATTTTCCTGTTTTCCCTGTATCTATTCGCATTCAGTAAGGCAAGTTTTATCTTGGAGAGCTTTACATCATCTTGATACAAACAGGAGATGTAAAAATGTTCGGAACCCCGGGACATAGCACTGGAAACCGAGACAAATTATTCGCAAATCTAAAGGACTGGCATTAGTGCTAACACCGTCATACGTGCACTTACGGGACATAATTTGAATAATGTTGCCATCTTTGCTCTAGAGCAGGGTTGCGAAACCTTTTCTGCATGGTGGGCCGCATCGGTGTTTGCGAATTCTTCAGCGGGCCCCATTGAAAGCTGCCAATGCTTAGGATTAGAGTTTAAATCGGAAATTACTTAGATTATTAGGCATCATACATACGTGAAAAACAAGCACAAACAAGGATTTTAGGGCTAAATTTTCAAACTGTTTTATTATCATAATTTTACCAAAAGTAATATGAAATTGTGTTAAATTTTAAGGATTGCTTTTTCATCAAAGCTTCGCGGGCCACATGAAATGCTCTCGGGGGCCACATATGGCCCGCGGGCCGTTATTTGCCAACCCCTGTTCTAAAGGTATAAAATCGAAAAAAGTGGAGAAATGATGCGATTAAACCGGGAAGGGATAGCAAACCTATTTTTGCTCACGTGCCAAAAAAACAAAATAATGACATTCTTTTTCTAAATTACGTGCCAATTTAAAAAACATCCCAAAGAAATAATTTTGTGGTTTAAATGTGATGACTATTGTCGGACAGAGCTCAGAAAAACAGATTACCGTATATACTTGTGTATATGCCGACTCCATATATAGTACGACCCCTGATTTTTTGGTGAACAAACCTGATTTTTTCATATATCTCGTTTATAGTTCGACCCCAGCTTTCCACCATGGTCGATATATTTCGTTTCGATAGCTCGTTGGTTACGAGCGAGATATATCGAACAACCTTGATTTTCCACACAACCATAGAATAGACCGTAAATGTCGTAAATATTATTTCTTGCGAGTACACTAAAATTCGGATAAGTTATGTATCTTACTCCTAAAACATTTAATAAAAAGTGATATGAATCATGATTGCACAAGATGAAATAAAATCGTTTCAATTCTAGTACGTCTTGATCACGTTCCGCGTACGTAATGGTTCCACTCGCTCATCTATTTAATAGGTAGGGATAACGGATAAAAAGAAATTACTTTGTAATATTCCACAGGTTAGCCTACCAATAGAATGCGTGCGGGTGGCATAACTTCACCGAAAATGCCCGTGAAGATACATGAATTTTAAATCCTCAGATGCATTACTCGTGTATAGTACGATCCCCAATTTTTGCAATAAAAATTTGGTCGTAAAACTCGTACTATACACGAGTATATACGGTATTTACATAAAATTCATCCAAAAAGACTGCCTTAGATCATTTATGGCAGAACTACAATAATGGAGAAACGAACATCTCGTTCTCGGACAAAGAGCATATATTTTAAAATTATTTTATCAATATAATCGCAACACCCTTAGAAATAGTATTTTTACAAAGCATCAAGAGTGGAAAATTATTAAGGACACAGTCAACAAAAAATTATTTCTGTAGCTTGCCAACCCAGCCACAAGTTTGACATTCATGAAATAGGTATCTGGCTCTTTATGATTGCCACTATTTCCAAAGAACGAAAGATAACTCGAAGAGGAGATAATGGACATTCTACATATAATTATCTATAATAGAATATCAAAGCACATGGAACCCCGAGGTTTTGCGTCTAGCACAACACGCCTCCACGTGTTTACGATATGTATTTCGACTCTCCGTAAGGCTGTTAAGTTTGCTTTACGTGTGGTGATTTATCTCTCTCGTGAGGAGCAAGGAAGAGAGAGAGAGAGTGAGGAGGGTGAAAGGGGGAGACAGAGTTAAGAGGGAGAGAGAGAGAGAGAGAGTGAGGGAGGAGGGTGAAAGGGGGAGACAGAGTTAAGAGGGAGAGATTGGAAGGAGGGACGCAATCGATGAAAGAAATGGTGACGGGTCAACAGTATCACAAGGAAGGAGAAAGGGAGGATAGCAGAGAGAGATTGATTGAGGGGAGTGAACCCTTTTACCGCGGAATGAGACAGGGCCTGTGCAGTAAGAATATATTTTCTCGGATTAGTGGATAGGGAGGATGATGAGGGGGAGAGGGTGGATGGGAAGCAGTCGGACCGTCGAGGCCGCGACGAAGAGTGGGAGGGTAGGATATTTGCATGCATGTGCCGAGGAGGGGTCGAAGGTTGTCATGGCGACGCTGCGATAGGGCATTCGATCGACGCTCAGGGGAGATCCCAGTTTAATCCTTCCAAAATAAACTCTCTCTCTCTCTCTCCTTTCGCATCGTTTTCACTGTGGCGACTTGTAATGCCTCGGATTCAAAAAAGATATTGTGTGTCGGACACTGCGAATATCGCGATTTAATTAAAATATCGATACAATCGGACTAGGACAAAATTTAAGACGGGTTTTGAGAAACGATGGCGAACTTTGCGGTGATATCTTTGTATTTATATTTGACCCAAAAAATTATTCGATGCAAAATTTAAAGTGAAAATCCGAATGAAAAAGTTTTGAACCGGAAAAAATTCGAATGGACTTTTTCGTCTAATCACTTCATTTCCGCATCTCAATGAAACTCATAGCGCTACAGTTTCCATAAGAAGCGACAATTTCATAAAACGGATTTTTATATCCAATTCATCTACGCTTCCACGTTGCTCTTCGTTCCGCAAATCATCTCCATAAAACGAGACCACATTTTCTTTTTGGGGTTTTCCCTTTCGGATTATCTCCACGCGGACCATTGCATCGCACCTCGTATTAATTCAGATTGAAGTGTTTTCCATTGATTTCAAAGAAATCAGGAACCTGAATGATTTTTGTAAATCTGATTCCTTCGAATAGTTATTCAAAAAGTGAAAGAAAATACTGTTTACCGAAGCCTTTTCATCGAACCAACCATGCTTATTTTTCAGCGAGACCTGCTAAAAGCATTACGTCTCAATCACCAAAGAAACGATCGAAAATTAAATCGATTCATTCACGTACATGCCAATTATCCGAAAAGCTGCGCTAGTCCAGTGGTAGAATATCCGCCCCGCAAGTAATAAGACTCATTGTCAGGTTCGATTCCCGGTCATATAAGATTGTTTTCACCGGTGTTCACATTTCTCATCATTACAGCTTATGCCTGTCGTATAAAAAATCTTCGGATCATTCATTCCATCAATTTATAAGTTGTTTATTATTGCGCCCTCGTTGTATGTTACGTGCAATACATTTCATCTTCCTGACTCGGTCGACGTTAACGTTTCATCATGATATAACGGTAATGTAAAAGTTAGTTTCTTACCAAGTCACTCGACATAGAGATTAATATATGTATTTAGGTCTCCTTAGAAGGCTCCAACTGCGGCCGCATCTGCGCGTCGATCTTCTTCCGTACGCAGCAGCAAGTGCAGAGAAACCAGAAAATGGCTGAGATAAATGAAAACAAACATCGAATCGCGGCGATTATTTGGTTTATCGTCCATTCTTACACAGGCGATTTAAAAAAATATATATTTTCGTCTTGTTATTTCATTTCCGTATCACGAATAGAAGACACATAGAAGCCAATTTATCAGTCTCATTTTTAGGCGCGTTTCGCTTCCAGCGTGAGCGCCTATTATCGTCGGTCTGTCCGGCCGTCTGCCCGTCCGTCCGTCCGTCCGTCCGCATGTTCGTTCTCGGCTTCTACCAAACGAATTTTCATGAAATGTGATATTAAGTACTTACACTCAAATTTAATAAGAAACTCGCAAAAATTAATCACGTACGCCAATCAGGGGTACCATTTTACTGGTGGCAAAAAATTAAATTGTCGTCATATCTCGTTTATGGTCATATGAAAATAGTTTTCAAATAAAACTTGTAGAACTAGTAGAGTATTTCTTTTCCTGTACATTTTTATCATCGGAGTAGCCGTTATCAAGAAAATAAAGCAAGAATGTCTTAATTCGAGTTAAACTTTGAAAATTTCTTGCATGGTTACTTCTTGCTAACATAAACAATCTCACAAACAAACATTAAATTTCCTTACGTGTGCATGCAATATTTTTAAATTGGAGGAAAATGGATTACTTATGACGAAGAAAAGAACTTTAAAACGCTATTACCATTACGTATAGGTATATCATTTCTTTCAAATACTCCATTGCACGAAACGCGTCCATTTGTGATACGTTGTGCACTTTCCTAACTTTTTTTTCACTCCTCATGCATGATACGAACATATCGTAAATTTTACTCCAATCGCTTCAATATAAATGTAGTGGGATGGATGAATCTGGCTAACTTCCCGTCATGGTCTCCGCGTTCGTCTCCATGTGCTAAGAATTCGCGACCCCATTGTCTGCCTTGCCAACTTAGCTACTGATCGTGAGACTGAAAAACGTGTTCCATAGCGAGGTCCCGTGCGGTCGGATGGACTGAAGAGGCTCCCTTTGGCGACGCAAAAACGGCATATTTCTCTTCTTACCTTCGTTCATAGCAAAATGATTTTGATTTCTCATTTATTTTCCAGAAAGGCAATTGTCCCAACGAACTAAATATTCCATAAGACAGCACCATTAACATTTGTGACTGAAGATTTTTTGTGGTATTGTTTAACGGTACTTCTACACAGATAAAATAGTAGGGCGAGACTCGAATATTCGAGATAAAATTATTTCCATTCGATCTCTAATCGAACGCAAGCATTTCTCGAGTTCATTTTGGAGGAATCAATCAACTTGATTGATGTCTTATAAATTCATACTTTGATTTTATCAACACGTTCTTATGCTTTCTTGTGAATATTACCAGCTGCAAAATTATTTTCAACACAGTCAATTACGATATAAGTAAGGATCATATCTCACAATCAGGTTTTTTTGCAGCTAATGAATTTATATTGCAGTCTGCCATATCGAATGCTTTATTCACTAGGCCTCACAACATGACGGCATAAGAGATAGCCGGTTTGGAAATCCAGTACTTTTGCCAAACGTCTAGACGTGCTTACCGCCCGAGTATAGCAATTTTATATGCGTCCACTTTATAGTGACGTTGAATTCGTTCTTATATTTCCAAACTGCGTTCCAAGCTAACTGGGGTTTCGTAATAGACGGGGGAAGAGACCCTATACCAGGGGCGGGCAAAAGCGCTTTCAATCCGGCCCGACAACACTTTAAAATAATGTTACATTTACAATTTTACATCGCTAAAAATGTGTGGCCCGCAAACCTTACCTAAGCTGGTGATATGGCCCGCCAGCCAAAATAATTGCCCACCCCTGCCCTATACGCTCTCCCTTCTCTTATTTGCAGCAGGAAACATGAGCTTTTTGGGAACCCCTCTTATAGAGCGTCACCACTTTATTTCATTTACCAACTTTCAACCGCTTAACCGATCTTATTTCACCGTTTACACAATCTGTTACGCAGTTATATATGAACATTATTCATTACAACTACATTACTAATAGAGTGGCATTAATATCGACGAGGTTTTAAATTCAAATCAAATTTACGTATCTTTAGTGGCCCTTGTTAAATGTCAGAAAGTGAGTCAGAAGAAGTCAAGTTACCGTAAGAATGAGAGCATTTAACAGGAAGTATTCTGCAGAAGATCAGTGTAAAGCATATCCATCTGACAAAAAAAACACCGTAAGACTTAACAATTGGCCTTTTACGTCATTTAAAGAAGCATCCTTCTTCAGGAGCAGAAATCGGAGAAAGAGAACAAAGAAAGGAAAAAGAAAGAATCATTAAATATGGGAAAGCGAACAACACTTGAAAAAGGCTTTTTCAAAAAGCAGAAATTATCTGGAAGTGATGTTAGAGCCAAAGCAATAACAAAAAATAGTCATAATAATTGCCATAGCTTTTCAGCATTGCGGGAGAAAATTTATTATGAATTTGGTTGAAGATTTAGAGCCTAAAAATGATATGCCAAGTGGTACCACATTTTCTTGCAGTATTTTAAAACAGCTACGCATGGGAAAATAGCAAAAACTTGCAATTGAGATATATGATGACATAAGTGAAAGCTTGTTATGGCCACTGACAGGTGGACACGTGGAGGACATCGAAGTCCTTAGCATGTCACTCTGTGAACAACAAGTATTGTGTCAAAAGTCATCTACAAGTAAATTCACATTGCTCGGGAATCCGTACGGCACCTGCTGTGCATGAAAAGATTGTATCACTGGTGAAAGATTGGTATCTGCTTACGTCTAGATTCTACTGTCTAGGCAACAACAGCAATTTTACTGCAGCATTCGAACATACCTCTTGGAAACATTCTTATGTTAGTGTTTTGCCCATTCTCTCCAATTTGATATTAATGATGCCAAAAAAGAAAATGAGGATGATAGGTGATACTTACGAAGAGACATGCAACTGTCCTGGGTAATTGGGAAACTATGTCTCTATGTTGTGCACAATAACTAAATTCAGAAAATTTTATAGGCTTCATAGGAACCTTCCATAAAAAAGGCAACTCATGATACGAGATAAAATTATCGTTATGTTTGAATGCGATACGGTTGCAGAACGGATTTTTTTAGAAACAAATTTGGTTAATCGTTAAGAAGAATTAACAATAAGTGAAAAAGTATTCTTTAATACGTGATTTTTAGTTTTTCGTTGACTAAAAGTTTCAACGGATTTAGTGAATCTACTTTCGCTGTGTATTGTGTATATTGTAGGTATACTACGACTTTTATAACATATAACAAATGAACTTTGAACAATATTATACTGCATAGATAGTGATAGTTTCACAGTAAATGAACGAGGGCCAGCAGCTGGATTGGTTCATGTGTTACAGTCAATTGACCACGCTACAAAAGAAATGTGATATGAGGAATTCTCTCACTATCAGTCACTGTTAGTAAATGAAAATTAAGCCATGATGTTTACGGTTTTGCAAAAAACTAATGAGGTCAGAAGTGCAGTTTCATTTTCTAAATCACTTCAAAAATTTAAAAAATCCCGGTTTCAGTCTTATAGAAATGTGATGGAGGACATGAATGTCATGGGTTTAGATCTCTGATTCAAGACAGGGTTATAAAATGAACAAGAAAAGGCCCTCTGCATATATATAATCTCAGAAATTACTAGGCAAGAGACAGTGGCTGAGACCCAGACAACTGAAGGGCCTGATTCAGAGGAAAGTTGTTCTTTATGGGCAAGTTTTAATGAAATGAAATAAATCATCTTTCAGAGAGTACCAGTATATCTGCAACTGAAGAATTTACAAGGTATTTGAAAGAAACTTCATTTTTGGAACAAGAAGCCTTGTATTTGGAGCAGTGGCGGATTACTGCGCAGGCGCATGAGGCGCTCGACTGGGGCCTCGACAATCATGGGGGCCTCAAAACAGTCAAAACTCGATTTTTTCAATATTTTATTTAGTAAAATATTTCACAATCAGTATAATCTACCACTTACGTACACATATCGTGTTTGTACTTAAGTTTGTTACAATGTAATATCCCTTGCGTCATTCGAAAACATCTCACAGTTATAATTAATTTTTTTATTTTTCAATATGTGCAAGTTTATATAATAAATACTAAATTTTCTATTTATGCATTTCTGTAATTCCATTTATTTAACCTGCTGCATACATTTTTTCCATTCGAAAGTTGTAAAAGTTTTTGTAGGTTGAGTACCCCTCCCCCCCTCCCCTTCCCTCCCCCTTCCCTCCCTCCCGGTCAGTTGGGGGCCTCCCGAATTTTTTGCGTCTGGGGCCACTGATTTGGCAGCATGATAATAGTTAACATTTTCGAATGTTGGCTTTAGCTGCACGCTATTATTTACCCGCTATCCAAGTAGCAAGAATGTTCAGCAGTGTAGGAAATATTGTCACCGAGGCGAGAAAACTCGTTAGATGACCATGCTGAAGAACTTGAAACCTGATATTTATGGATATTTTATTTTTCTTTATTATTTCTCATAATTTCCGTAAAAATGTTATATTTTCTTCTTGAACATAACAATGAAACAAGTCTATAAGTTTATTTATTTATCGTTCACGTCTCGATTCTCGAGCTTTTTATAAATTCTCGTCTCGATCTCGCTAGAACATGAAATACTTCCTCTCGCACATCTCTACAAAATAGTTATCCGCGAATAATATTCTTCTGGCTGCAATGCGACGTGATACGGAATTATAATTATTTCGAGGCACAAAAAGTCATTCTCCCGAGTAATAAAATGGGAAGCAAAACGCGGATTCCTTTCGCACGTTCCTGCTGCCACTACAATCGCATTACCTTAACCTAACAATCTCGTTCCCAACGCAACATTTTCAGTTTCCATTGAAAAAAACAAAGGAACGCGTAACACGCGGACCAAATTAACGCGCGCGAGATAAGGACCGCAATAACATTTTCCTCTGATTCGGGGCCGTGAGAGATGTTCTATAAAAGAAAAAAATATGTGGCAAGCGAGCTGGAAAGAAGACAAAGAGGGTCGGCCTCGGACGAAGAATCTGTCGCCTTGTGTATGTGTGTCCGTGTGTATGTGTACACGGATGCGAGCGTGCGGAGCGGTCGGCGTTGGCTCGATTAAAAGGGAGCGAAAATACGGAGAAAAGCGAAGAGCGCTCCACGCACTTTCGTTCCAAGTCTCCATCAGCCAGAAGGATGAAAATACGGCATTTATATCGATCGATCGCAATTGTTTCCCTCATTCGAAAGAGAATAAATCACTCGCGTCGCCTCTTTCGCTACACCGTCATGCTGCCCCGCGAACCGTCCCATACATATTCGAGCGAAAGAGAACAAAAATAAGCACATGCCAATAGCGGTCGGGAAGAAAGCATCAATGAGTACGTAATTATCTCGGCGCGGCTTACTCGAGGCATCCGAAAAGAATCGATCGGCGCCATCGAAGGAGGATTCCGTGGAACGCGGAGTGCTAACGGGGAAAAGGCGGGGCGAGAGGGGGCTATCGATGGGGCAGCCTTTAGGCACCGACACGGTGGAGGAAGGAACATCTCAAGTCTCACCTTTCCTGGAGTCGGAGGCCGGACGATGAGGGGCGTGAGGCGGCGGCTGCCTCTTCGTCTCTTCCTCCATCCCTTGCTCTGCCTCCAGGTCCATGTAGGGCGAAACTACCTCACGATATATAAAGATGGCGCACGAATAGTGGGACGGATGCACGCGTGAGTTATACTAGAAAGACGGACGGAGAGATTCACTCGTTACAATCGTACACTTCTGCGACGGAGAGTCGACTGGCGGCGGAGAAGGAGAGCAACCTGGGGAAAGGCTGGAGAGGCAAAGGGGGGCGAGAGGGGGAGAAGAGAGAGAGAGGGGGGCGTGGGCGGAGGGAGGAAAGAGATACACCAGAGAGAGAGCGTGGAGGAGTATATGGACGGAGAGAGCGGGGAGTGGGTCACGGAGGGGAGAGAACGCAGGAGGCATGCAGCGGGTTTGCTTGCGACAGTGGAAAAGGGAGGGAGAGGGTGAGGGAGAGAGGTAGAAGGCAAGAGAGGGTGAGGGTGGGAGAGAGGTAGAAGGCAAGAGACGGTGAGGTGGAGAGGGAGAGAGGTAGAAGGCAAGAGAGGGTGAGGGTGGGAGAGAGGTAGAAGGCAAGAGAGGGTGAGGGTGAGGGCGGGAGAGAGGTAGAAGGCAAGAGAGGGTGAGGTAGAGAGGGAGAGAGGTAGAAGGCAAGAGAGGGTGAGGTGGAGAGGGAGAGAGGTAGAAGGCAAGAGAGGGTGAGGGTGAGGGTGGGAGAGAGGTAGAAGGCAAGAGACGGTGAGGTGGAGAGGGAGAGAGGTAGAAGGCAAGAGAGGGTGAGGGTGAGGGCGGGAGAGAGGTAGAAAACAAGAGAGGGTGAGGTGGAGAGGGAGAGAGGTAGAAGGCAAGAGAGGGTGAGGGCGGGAGAGAGGTAGAAGGCAAGAGAGGGAGAGGGTGAGGGAGAGAGGTAGAAGGCAAGAGAGGGTGAGGTGGAGAGGGAGAGAGGTAGAAGGCAAGAGAGGGTGAGGGTGAGGGTGGGAGAGAGGTAGAAGGCAAGAGACGGTGAGGTGGAGAGGGAGAGAGGTAGAAGGCAAGAGAGGGTGAGGGTGAGGGCGGGAGAGAGGTAGAAGGCAAGAGAGGGTGAGGTGGAGAGGGAGAGAGGTAGAAGGCAAGAGAGGGTGAGGGTGAGGACGGGAGAGAGGTAGAAGGCAAGAGAGGGTGAGGTGGAGAGGGAGAGAGGTAGAAGGCAAGAGAGGGTGAGGGTGAGGGCGGGAGAGAGGTAGAAGGCAAGAGAGGGAGAGGGTGAGGGAGAGAGGTAGAAGGCAAGAGAGGGTGAGGGCGGGAGAGAGGTAGAAGGCAAGAGAGGGTGAGGGCGGGAGAGAGGTAGAAGGCAAGAGAGGGTGAGGGTGGGAGAGAGGTAGAAGGCAAGAGACGGTGAGGTGGAGAGGGAGAGAGGTAGAAGGCAAGAGAGGGAGAGGTAGAGAGGGAGAGAGGTAGAAGTCAAGAGAGGGAGAGGGTGAGGGAGGAAGAGAGGTAGAAGGCAAGAGAGGGAGAGGGTGAGGGAGGGAGGTAGAAGGCAAGAGAGGGAGAGGGAAAGTAGGAGGATTTGAAAGGAAAGAGGGATGTAAGAAGAGAGAGAGATCCAAAGGTAGTTACCGATTTATCGATGAGAAGTCCTCTAACGCGATTTGCACTCGTAAACGAAATCGGAATGCACGTCATCCACAGAATCTCCGATTCTAGTTGTATACGGAAGAGTACCTGAGGTGGACGGGACCGCAACATATAATCAAAAACTCGGATAATACGGAACTTTGTTATTTTTCTTGCGGGAATTAGTCGTCCTTGCGTTTGTTTATAAGTTTTCTTAAGGGATTGTAATAGGAAATATCAAATAACAGTGCCGCTTTACGTGGCACAGGGAAATATTTCCGAAATTTCTGATTTTTTCGCAATAATTATATAAAATTTTATAATGGAATTTATTGTAATGCGATGTACGAATCGATCTTATGCAAAGAGAAATATCCTCACATTTCGATGGTTGAAGTTTTTTAGAATGAAGTAAACAGACTTTTATCGTGGTTGAGTGCGAGTTACGAGGACGCGGAACATGACGTCCGAACGAGACGCACACAGCCACGCAATGGAACCGAAACACACTAACGTATTGACGACAGAAAACGACGAAAATTACCCTTTTCACTTAAATCACAGAATTCGTCTAATCTGACTTTTAGTATTAACTATATGAAATTTTCAAGACTAAGTAGAGTTATGCGTAAAAATGAGGAACTCCTGTGGTGTTAGAGTTGGAGGGAGGAAAGGCGTAGGAGAGAGCGAGAAGAGGAATAGAGGAGAGAGTATGGGAATAGAGAAGTAGTGTTAGGTACTATATGTGAAAGAGGAGGAGAAAAAGAAGCGAGGAATAATGGAAAGGAGCCCTTAAAATAATGGATGAGAGAAGAGAGGAAAGGAAAGGAGGATGAGAGATGGCGTGATCGGACGGCAATTGTTTCGGACCTATGTCGTCGAATGAGCGTCGTAGGCAGCCCTCCGACTACAAAGGTCATGTTACGTTAGAAATACAGAATGAACCTTGCCGGGCGAAAATTGCGCATTGACGTTCGCGAAGCTAATGAGCATGTCCTACTAATCAAGGTATCGAAATTACTGACGAACCTCCGCAATTAAGGAATCGATTCGGAAAGTGCGATACACCTTATCAAATTGCGAAGATAACTGGCGAGACTTTAGGAATTAAGAACGAGGCGGAATTCAGTCACGGAAGTATCCAATCGAATGTGCTTTCCTTAAGAGCATTTGATTTATGTGAGAAATGGTGATTCTGAATTGTGCGAAGCACGTTCTCTAATGACAATTTGGCTTCTACCAAAATGGCCCCTCCTTTTCTCTAATAGTCGATCTCGCACGAACAAATGGATTCCGCTATCTTGCAGTCGATGGAAAAAAAGCAAAGGAAACACTTATTTTTTCGTACATCACGGTGGAGAGCGCAAATTACATTCAACATTATAAGCAAGAGTACATATAGTGAACGAAAAAATAATTAATAGAGACAATTTAGAAAACATTCCCCCTCCTTTGAGGAGGGTTCCTTTGTCAAATAAGGGACCTCCGTTTCTATAGCACCCCTGTAACTTTATCCCGCAGCGTTTTGAACGACTTAAGACTTATGGTCTATTTCTCGCAAAAAAAAACAATCCCGGATCAACGGCCGCTAGGTAAACATTAGCCTGAAAAACCATGTTTTATCGAACGTTCGGAGTATTTGAATGGAAAACTAACAATATAAAGGGTTCAACAACGCTATGAATAACATTTTGAGATTCTGGCCTTTTGAATTGTATAATAGGATTTGACGGAAACTGAGAGGGAATGGAATAGAGGCTAAGGAGATTAGGGAAAGGAGGAATGGGAATTAAAGGACGATAAAAGAAGGAGGAGGAGGAAAGGGGAAAGTGGGAATGGGTAAAGTAGAAAAGGGAATGTGGAATGGGGAGGGGGATGGTGGGAAGGGGACTAAACTGTCGAAATTCCTATTTTGAGGAGCTATTTTGGCCTCTTTTTGCCCCTTTTATAAAATCTTTTATATATGTTCGTCCGATATTTATTTATTTATTTACTAGGGGTAAACCCCCCCCCCCTGCCTTTGCTTTCTGTTTCTTCGTTCCTACCATGTAACTATTGGATTTAGATTATTTTATAAGGGATGTATGTTTGGTTTTTAATAACAAATTAAGAAAATTAGTTGAATGACTCGATGAAAAATAAACTTAGACGGCTGAAATTTCCGGAGATTAAAAATGGCTGAGGTATAGAGCTTTATAGAGAGAGAGAGAGAGAACCAGAAATAGTATTTTAGTAGTACCTATAGATAAAAAATATAAATAACATGAATACTGCATTCGATTTATTTGCATTAAATTCATATCTTCGGTCATTTCGAGTAAGTTTTAATCTTATTTTCAATCTTTTAGCCTTTATTTAAGTGCATATGCATGGAAGTTACCGAGGGCAATAATATCGGTAACCATGGAATCTTATTATTGAAATGTTAAAAAACTTACCAAAACTCTAGTATAAATTCAAAATATGAGCGAATTCGAAGGAGATTGAGTATTCGACGGTAAGAATAAGAATCCTCATTCATTTTGACGTGTTTTCGTGTCGATAGCATCATTTAAAAATATTTTAAAGAGTAAAAGAATGAAAGTCATCAAACCAAAAAGGTGATTTTTACGTGTTATCTCATGGAAAACGACATTCATCCTCTAGAGTCGAACCCGTGACCTTTTTCGAAATTTTTTAGTGATAACGTAAATATTCATCAATACTGAAATCCTGAGTAATTTCAGGTTTCTGAGTTTATTTTTAATCGAGTTATTCATAAAATTAGGGCGTTACGCATCATGATGACCATTACGATTTTATGATATAGAGAGATATATTTTGGGGTATACAATTTTTTGTTCCCTCATATCTCTCGAACGAATGATCGGATCGTAAAAATATTGCAATGCAATGTACGCAAATTCGCTTAACAGCAACGTAATGGTTGTCATTGACGACGAAAGGATTTCAGCTCAACAAATGTTAAATTTTCACATCAAAAACCAAATTATAAACCGATTCGATCCATATTAAAAAATCGACGATAAAAAAAAAGTTTAATCATTTTCCATTATAATAGTCCAGATCCAAAGATTCTAGATCAGTTTTTTCCAATTTAAATTTGCAGGATAACAAAACCTTATTTTTGTCTTATGTTATGGGAAATATAAATTATCCTCTGGTATCGAACCCTGGACATTTCTGTAAACGTTAACTTCCCAAATTGCTCCAAAATGCCACGATTACAATAGCCTGACAAAATGGTCGAAATCAAAATTGGCCGAAAAACGTCCCGTAACGTTCCTTAACTACTAAATTCTTACTGATTGTGAGAATGTACTAAAGAATATTACAGAAACAGCGGCTTCATTCTTTAAAATTTCCATGCATCCCCTCATTAAATAAACAAACAGCGATATTTTCTTCCTCCCGCTTATTTTTGGCATTTACCGATTCATCATCATTTGATTAAAACTGCCTGAAGGGGTTCCTTTAGAGAAGACTCATTTATCGAGGTTTGGTTACGTCGAAAACTATGAAACTGATGGAAACTGACTGCAGTTGACAAGTGGTATGATTTTCCTCTAGCCACTGCACTACCTTCAAGAGCGAAACTAGTGACCTCGGGTGGCCGGCGGAATGAACTAATCATACTTTTAGTCGGCAGCAGCCCTGTGCATCTTACTCTTGTGGGAAATAGGTTCAAGTTACGACTACATTTGTTCATAGATGGCACCACCGTCGCACCAAGCGCGCGCGTTTAAAATATCAGGTTATTTATTCCTCGTAAAATGCTTAATATATATGATCGCAAAATTTTAAATAGAAATATAAAATTGAAAAAACAACAAAATTATTGTAAGTTATTGATATTGCTTTATTTAAGCTTCGTTAGATGTGCACATAACAAGTAAATGCCGTATTTTAAGTGAGAAACAATTCTGTAGCATTTCAGCTGAGATTGCAAACAGGTTTTTGCAAACATCACAAATTATTTGCGATATACACTCAGAAAGATGGCACAGTTACATTACAAAGTAGTACCAGATGAAAACAAACAGTTGCCAAATCTCAATTCAAACATTAGCAATTCAACAGAGATCACACATGGATTATAACCTACAGATACAAAGTCACAAAGTTCTTTCAAGGTTTCTGTTCTGGCCGTGAATACAGAAAAACGATTATAAATTGTAACCAAATTTGATTCAATATCAATTAGCCAGGAATCTCTTGCATGCTGAACACAATTATGTAAGATATATGGGCAGGGCATTTTATTCCAAGTAATTCCCCAACTTCCGCAGACTAGAGTACATAAACATTGCTCTGTCCATTTCCATCAACATAACCAAAATTGGAGTTGCAGTTATCCCCTCCAAATGCGATACACTCTTCTGGCCAATCATATGTTTTTAAAACAAGGTGACTTATAGTCCCCTCTGATTCATTTTAAACATTTCAATTCAACTAGCTTGTGTGAGTCCTTAAACATGACGATCAAAATACTGTACGAGTATTCGAAAAATTTTTCGTGATAAATTATTGCTACCATCAGTGGAGATCCTGATGTACATATTCAAGTTTAATTTTTATTAAAGGTAGAGAATGTGGAGCTAATACCTTGTCAACTATTGCTTATGTCTTAGCTGTGGCTGGTGAAATTTTAGTAGCCATCTTTGAATCCGCAAATAATCTTATTTGTGCAAATCACTGATCGATAACTCAAAGTGATGTCAAACTGAATGAAAGCCTAAAGTTACAAGCAGAAACAATTTCAGCCTACTTTCTATTTTTAGTAATAGCATCATTTGTAATTTTTCCTCATGTAATGCCAGAATTACTGTTTCTCATATGCTTGGCTGAATTTAAATGCTACTCCAAACCTAATTTTCCCTTTTCCACTACATATATTGATTTTACAAGTATTGCTTTTGTCACCATCTTTGTGAATCGGTGTAATGTAAGCAATTTTAAAGAGGTCAGAAAAAACGCCACTGCTAAAAGATTTTTAAATAGTATAAACAGTGGGTAAACCAGTGATTGACTGCACTTTTTAAATAAAAAAGGGAGAGAGTTCATCTGGGCCAGTACACTTTGTAACATTTGTAGACAATAATTTCCATAGTACATCCTCAGTTGAAACTGTCATTTTGCCAAAGGAAAACGTGTAATTTATGTCAAAGGCAGGCTTTGTGTCAGGTATCACAGTACTGTGGACCTTAGAAAAGTTCCTTACAAAGAGGTTTGAAATATCGTGGTCATTATTTGCAACATGTTCTTCATAATAATACATTATGCTTGGTATTCTATCCAATTTTTGATGATTTTTAACATGTCTCCAGAAATACTTTAAGTTATAGGGAATATTTGTTTCCATGTTATTTATATTGTTTTTGCAACATGAACCAGAATGTTTTTTGCATTCACCTCGGATTTTAGAAAAATTATGATAATCATCATTACTCCCAGTAATTTTGAAAATTTTATGGTAATGTTTCTTGAGTTTGATACATTCCTTTAATTCAACACTAAACCATTTAGGATAAGATGATGTTTTGATTGTTAAGGTAGGAGTACACAGTTCTATAGCTTCATAAAGAATAGAGTAGAAAATTGATAGAGCATTATTAATCTCCAAATTGCACAATATTCCTAGCCAGTTTAAAGTATCTAAGTAGTTAGTCAATGTAGTATAATGACAGTTTCTATAATCATAAATAGTAAATTGATAATTGTTATAATCTAGTTCTTTGGCCAACTTTACACTGTAATGAATATCAAGGTGATGATTAACACATTTTTAAATAGGATATGGATCCTTTTCGGAAGTTACTTGCCCTGAATTAGAAAAAGCTAGATCTAATAGTAAATTGTACAAATAGTACTCATCTGCTTAAGACCCAGTAATGTAAAACTTTCATTTATAATTCTTGCTTGAGTGGTGAAAGACATGCTATCACAGTCAGTGTTCCAACAGGGATCAAGTAAATTGTAGTCCCCAGTACAATAATATCAAAAAATTGTTATTATTCACAATATCTTCAACCACTTCACAATGAGATAAGTACTTATCAATGGCAGAGGCTGGGGGGATATACACTGCCCCAATTAAAACCTTTGCCTCTTGACTACAAATGTTTACAAAAATGTTCTACATTAATAATTTGGCTTATAACCTTTACAGATTGCAATTTTGTTTTAATAGCAATTAAAACCCCACCACTACGAACTTTATTAGAAGTAATTACACTGCGATCATGTCTATAAATGTCTAAATGAGGTAAGTCCAATTCAGAGTTATGTCTTCACTGAGCCTAGTCTCAGTGAGTACGATAACGTCATAGTCAGCGGTAGAAATAGCTAGTTTAAGTTGCTCTAATTTTGTCCTTAATCCCCTTACGTTCTGATAATAGATTGAAAGCGTTGTTAAGGACATAAGTCTTTTGACACTTTTTGCTTTTTTACTGTTAGGAGTGACAATACTACTTGATATGCTACTCCTTTACATTCAAAGGAGGAATAGTGGCCTTATGTTTTTATATAAATTGTTAAATAACCATATTAAAAGCCCAGAATTACTTAATTTAATAAACCTCAGAGTGCCTTTAATGTATACAAGGTTAGATATGACTTTTCATATACCATATATGGACAAATTATATGTGCATTTTACCTTTGTATACTATGATGAGAGACTACAACCTTATAAGTCATAAAGTTGATATATTCAATGAATCACTGCAATCATTTAAAACTAAGCTGCAATGCCTAACTTAAATGTGGTAGAAATTTATGCCAACTTATGTCTATTTTAATTCAGGTAAATTTTTATTAAGTACCATGAATCTGATATAATTTTACTTTATGCCTTAGAATATTTATTTATTTATCATTTTTAAAGTTTACCCAACAAAATAATTACAGGATAAACTGGTTTACATTTTAATAAATACACTTGATTCTAATTATCTTGATATCAAGATGGCAAATTATATATGTAACGAAAAAGCAATACAAAAGCATATACATTCACAAGCATAAAATATTCATTATTCAATACAATGATATATTATATTACCATACACGACCTATGAACTATTTATAAATAAGGCAAGTAACAATGGTAGTTATACAATTGTAGTTATGTATTACCAATAACAACGAATGAAATATATTTATAAAAGAAGTGAGGCAGATAACAATCATATATTCCTTCATTTTCAAGATATGTACATAATTTCAAACAATGGTGAAATTATAAATTCATACATATCTTTTATTGAGTACCCCAATAAAGCCGATAATTATGTTATATACTCAGACTTTCTGATAAAAATGTCTAGATTAGAGAAGTACTTATTATAACTAGCACATATCCTCGTTAATGTTGAGTTCATACAAAGGTTTGTACGATATTGTTATATTGTCAGATGGATTTTGAGTATAATTTTTATAGGATTTGTGATTTTTATGTGCGATAGTATAATTTTTCTTACTCTTGTGCTTTAATGGTTTATATTGTATTAGAACGCACGTTTAAATATTTTGGCTTATTTTTAATACATTTCTGATTGTATTTTTAGGAAAAGGCCTTGTCCCGTAAATAGAGTATTATTATTATCAGTGTAAAATTCATAATAGAGAGGAGTTTACCTTTATAAAATATACGATAATATTACAATAATAAAATTTTATAAATTTCTATAAATTGATGCAAAGGATGATTCGAATATACTTATGTGACAGGCATTAGCTGTAATAATGGGAGATACAAATGGAGAAAGACGGTCGGACAATTGTAAAATTAGATAAAGGATTTGTTGGAAATTGACGCACGAATGCTTTTTTTGAAAATATATTACGTGAGTTTTTGGATTTCAAATAGGAAATGAGGTGGAAGTTTACCGTGAAGAAGGAATCACCCGAGTTTTTTATGGTTCTTAAGTTCTTATGAAGGCTAATTCACTTACTAAATAGAGTATCTTAGTTAGGACAATTACAAGTGTATTTTTCTACCTGTTCCGGACATCTGTGTTTGTAAATCAGTAGGTTCCTACGGTAGGTACCTACATTTCAAATTTATACGAATATTTTATCGGTATCAATTGAATATACCACAGGTTTCCAAAGTACATGGATAAGATAAAAACCTGAAAGTATTTTCCGGAGTATAATTGCTATTCTTATAATTACACTCGTGAATAGTTTTTAATAACTAATAATTGTTTCCGCATAATTTGTAAATGCCGCCGAAACTACCCATGTAATTGTTTATGAAGACGTCCTACAGAAAAATAAATGTTACAAAAAAACGCATACGTATTTGGACCAAAAATTCGTTATTAATTAATTAATTACATTGTCGGTTATTAAGCAATCTGAAAATATATTTTAATGCCTTATTTTTACCCCTCTCCATGACGAATCCAAATTTAGGTTTGCAAAGCAAAAGTTTAATGCCAATAAATTTGATTTACTGCAAGTAATTTATAACATTTAAGCAAATTTTATCGATGCTACAATAAGTTATAATTGTGTTCCTACTAAAATGAGAAATCAAGATATAAAAAGGAATTGTTTATTTTTTGTGGTTTTTTTGTCGAAATTGTAAATATCCAGGTTTATAAGGGGAAATGTTGGTTAGCCTGCGCGCCTGCGCGTTACTTCTGGTTACTTCGTAGAAATCTTAAAATGGCTGACGGGGTTGTCTGTTATGCTGTTATGTGCGTAATACAGTTCGAAATTTATTTTGTTTCCATCAGACCTTTTTAGAAGGAAAAAACTAGACCTTTTTATTGTATTCGAAATTTAATGTTGATAGTTATGATCGTGATATATGTTTGGCCGTGTGTTCTTCGAAAACTGGTCCACGTGATAATCATTTTGACAGCAGAGTTTTAATACTTTTGGTTATTTTATGTGTTTACACCAGAACTTTTTACAAGTAAAAAACTAATCCTTTTTATTGTATTCGAAATTTAATGTCGATAGTTTTGATCTTGACAAAATTTTGGCCGTTTATTCTTCGAAAACAGTGGTGCATGTGACCCATTTTGACAGCAGTTTTTAATTATGTACTTTTAGTTTGATTTGTGTACGTTTTAAGACACTTTAAGCGAAGTGAAGTATTATCTAAAGTTTTTTATAGTTTCAATGTGTGTAATCTTCACATTGCTTACTGGACATTAATTAACTTCTCTTAATAGTACTATTTCTTATTTTATAATACAATGATATGTGAATTTGTATATGTAATTATTCAGTATGCCCTGCTTTGCCACTTAATTGTAATTTATGGTGATGTTTTGATGTATTATTGTTTTTCGTTAGTCCACTCGTGCTGTTATATTGTTTTACTTTGTATTTTCTTTTGTGATTGAGTTTGTCTTATTGATTTGCCATGTAACTTTGATCTTCTGGAAAATAAATGTACTGTTATTATTGTGTGATACAGCTGTCCTGGTCAATCTCCTCGAGGATTTATATCTACAAAGGTAAGGAAATCTTAAATAACTTCTCTGTTCATCTTTGATTTATAGTTGAAATATCTTTACCGTATATATATGTATATAGGGAATGTTATATTTATCACATTTATGTATAATGGAGTAATTATTTTTATAAATTAGTCCTTATGTATAACATTTTGTTACTGCATAACATGTTTAATGAGTGATTTTATCGTTGTAAAGTATCATTTTCTGTGAAGAGTTGGTAAAATTTTTTGCAAGGACGGA
Organism: Uropetala carovei; assembly: GCA_036926305.1. Lineage (NCBI taxonomy): Eukaryota > Metazoa > Arthropoda > Insecta > Odonata > Petaluridae > Uropetala > Uropetala carovei. The sequence continues at coordinate 1,538,875 of JAXCHB010000004.1, forward strand.
TTTGTTTATGGGCAAATATAGCCAAGATATGGCGTTACACTCTTAACGTAGGATTAATTAAGGGTTTGTTATCAATATATATTGTGTTTTGAACGTAAAAATTATAGTTTACCTCATAAAATGAGAATCTGTGTTTTTAAAAACGTATGAATAATACATTATTAGCCGGTTTCCATTACTTTATAAACTTAAAATCAAAAGTTATTGTTAAGGTTTTGTAGAATTTTTATCCTTTGGGTGCGAGATTTCTGAGTTGGTTCTGTCGTTGTTTCAGATGCGAGCCTCCGAAGAATGAAGTCTGAAAACGCAGCCAGCATGGTAGATCTTCCACAGGCCAGCTCTGCTTTGCGATGTCAAGAAAGAAGATGGGTGAGTGTGATTGATTTTGCATTTCAAATTAGAACTAATGAGCTTCCCGCTTTAAATATATATTTCATGTCCTGGCATGTGCAGAAACTACATTAGTCTTACGTATTTTTACACATAGGGGTATTTTCTCTCTACGGCAGTTTTAATATATCTGGAAGCTGCGGAAGTGCTCTTCTCGTACCGGCATCTGTTATGCTTTTCTCAGTTATTAAAAAACAAAGCTCTACGATATTGACATTCTTTATTAATTTTTCCTAAATGTGAATCATCTCGTCGAGTAGCTAATCCGTTTCCTATTGCTGAGTTTAAATTTGTGTCGTTTCTTCGTCTTCCGCCGTTGGCTGCATCGATTCTGTTTTGGCTTCTTCTTATATTACTCCCTTCTTCAGTTTGTTCGTTTCTTCTTTGTTACCTGATTTCGTTTATGGTCTCTCTCGCTGTTTGCCTTTGCTCATCTGTCCGTATTTTATCTTCTCACTCTTTCTCTTCTACGTCGTTCTTCTTTATCTTCTTCTGTCTCTATAATATTTATTTATTTATTCATTTAGTCACATGGTGGCTGGATGTGCCAGGTGGCGACAAGTAACATAAAATGACTCAATAAAGTACGTTTGAATCAGATTTACATTAAAATTTTCGAAAGAATCAATTTAGATTCACGTCATTGGTACATAAGTAAAAATTACACAGATTCAAAGGCCTCGTTATCTTCTTCTTTCTTCCATTTGATGAATTAATGGGCTATTATTACCTTAAACTTTAATTAAAAGTTATATTTGTAGTAATTAAAATGCTGATAGTAACAACAACCTGGGAAATTGCAATTGATAGTGCTTTACCGTCAGAGGTAATAATGAGTAAAAGCGTTGTTATGTAAACTAAACAAACAAAATTATAAGTTCTATTTGATGAATTAACGGAGTACTAGCTGTACCCACACAGTGTTTTCACTGTTTTTTCAATTAATTTATAAAAAATTAAGAATTGTGTAGAATAAGTTGGTCTCAATATTTCACATATAACTCAATAATTCGCATTTAACTCTGATAATGCATTTCCCCAGTATAGGTAAGGTTAGCGGGTACAAATCTCGCTGAGGGCGAGGCTGTGTGTGCATATTGACAATTAATTATGCAAAGTCAGTAAGAAATCTGTATTTTAAAAGTCAAATTAGAGAGGAAATTAATGCTACACAGTAATTGATTGCAAACTTTTATGTTTTTAATTTTCTTTGTTTCTTTTTATTGAAGTATACGTCCTTTTTTTCATATATCAATCAATGCAACCGTTTATTTAGATTAACAATGAAGAGAAGATAAGTTTCGGCGAGTTCTAGGTTATCAATCTAAAAGAAATGTTTTCATGCTGCTCCTGAATAAACGTAGCCCGTCGCCTAACATTCTTTGTCATTTAGATTATCTACGAAGGTGACATAACCATATAACTTTCAATTTGTTAAAAAATAATGTACGTCCCTATTCTCATCTGATTTTAAATTTACGCATGAGACAATTTGCCTTAATAAGCATTATAGATGTTTAATAGTTTTACTTACTGAAAAAGTAAGATTCCAGCATCCGAATGATTTTAAATAAGATCAATTGCTTTGATTAAATTGCTAGAAATGCTTCCCATACACAGTTATTAACTGGATAATTATCCGTAAATATTTGTGTTGCTATCTATAAAGTTTGACATTGCTACAGCATTAATTTCGATGCTTAAAGTGTGAAGCGAATAACACTATTCTTTCACTTATTTGAAGGTTTAATTGGCACTAATTGAATTGGAGGCAATGCCAGGAATCTTTCTCTCTCGGTCACAGTGCAATCATCATTCATTTGTCTGCTTCATTCAAAACTGGCATCGGAACTTTTTAATTTTTTTGTACCATTTGGCGACAAATGAGGGTTGATCAAAACAACGATTATCAATGGTGATGTTTATAGAGGTCCAACTGTATTTCAAATGTTTATATAAACTCAGATAGCGCTTGCAATTGGGAGCTTTTAGAATAACAAAAGATTGTTTCATTTTTAACTCTTTTTAAGTACTAAGTTAAGATTCCATTATAAGCACCTGTTGGCATAGGTTTGTAAAAGTTTGAAAGGATTGAAAATATACGTTGGATTCGTTATAACTATTTTAATTTTTATTATTCCAGAGCTTGCGATTATATACTTGATACGTTTTCGTGTATGGTATATTCCAAAACGTGGTATTGTACACAGTCCGACATCGCATTCTTTACATACGTACAGTGAAGCCTCGATATATTGGACTAAAAGGAGGGGAAGGCCTGTCTGTTATATCCGAAACATCCGAAGGAAACGTATGTGTTGCCTTAAATTGTTAAAATGCGCATGTTATGAAAGACAGTGTTTTACTCTGCTATATATTTATACAAATTGTTAAGAGCGCATGAAATAATAGCACAGATTTTTCTAATTAATTTAGGAAAATAGGAATCGTATTAATTTTTATATTTTACTAGTAAAAGGTGCTTGCAGTGTGCTAGCAGGAGCATACTTTTATAAGAACATAATTAAGAATGAAATAAATTATAGTGACCATAAGAAAAATTGATTTTCCCTTGCGTTCTTATTTGAAACGGAATTATTCTTAGGAATGGAACTTGGGATACTTTTTCGAGATTTTAGATTTTTCCGGACCCTGGTGGAAATGGGGCAGAAAGTAACAATGAATACAAAGAATGTTTTAAGACAAACAAACCCCACAAGTAATGCAAGTCAGTCAATTTCAACCAGTCACAAAGGTCAAACGGAGGAACAATTAATTTTTGCGGATTTGCTACACCAATAAATTATACATTGTATCTACCATATATACTCGTGTATAACGCGCTGTTTGAAGACCAAATTTTCAGGTCATAAAGTAGGGTGCACGTTATACACAGGTAACACTTCTCTGCACTTAAAATGGGAACCTACCTCGCACCAGATTCACGCTTTTTGGGTTAATTAATGGGAAAAGCACAATAATTATTGATACTCCAGGTTATACATACATAATTATATGTATAGAACACCTAATTACTTCTATACATTTATAATTCCATCCTCTCTAATTATTCCGCATTTCACTAGCTCATCAGCTGATTGCTGTAATTTTTGCAAAATCACAAGATAGTCTTCCCGCAAAACACACATCAAAAACAAAAAAAACATAGAATAAGCAAATTGAAATAATTTTATTTAGTAAATGATTCTAGTGTCTACGATTGACAACGTAAGTAATTTAAAACCCATAGAATCTCGTGTGTGAACTTAATCATACCTGTCGCGTTTCCTGTTTCCAGATTTGTTTGTTAAATTTTTACGTTATTCCTTCTCTTAAACAGTTTTAGAATGAGATAGGAAAGAGAGAACCAACGTCCACTTTAAATCAAAACTAATTTATAGATCCCTTTTTGTCTGATTTAAAAGGATTGGCAACAGTGGCGCTGCAGTTTTCTACATGGCATCACTTTGCCCAACTTACCATGTGAGGTTGCTGCCATCTCAACTCAGTCGCTTTAATTATTGACGATGTCTCTCTTAGACATAATATGGAGCTTATTGAACGTAATACACTTATGGACAAGTCCAAACGTTTTAAAATTCATATACCTCCCAAAAATCAAGGATGTGTGTCATACACGTGGTATCAGAAAAAGTCGGGATTTTTTGGAATAAAGTACGAGTGCGCATTATACACGGCAGTTATACACTGGGACGCATCATACACGAGTATATACAGTAATTATATACATTATAATATGTATATATATATCCATATATTGCGATGTATAAGTCGACCTTGAATTTTCAACTTGAAAATACTAGATTAGGTATATGTTCGCAGTATAAGTCGACCCCCTTTGTTTCACTTAAAAATACTTCTCATGAAATCGTTGCCAGGCAAAATCAAGGTCCTGTACGATCCAAGTTTTAACAAGATACAGAAATAAACATAGTAATAAAAAAATATAGGAATATTTTTTCGAGTCCGTGCTATTCTTCTTAAGCCTTCCATTTGACAGGTGTTTTAATTTCAACCAATAAGAAACTGCTATTCTCAGAGAGCTTGACCAACTAAATAATGGTTCCTATGATTTGATTGATGTCGGCTGTTAATGATGCTATCAAAATTAACTGCACCTAGTTATCGCAATCAATATCTACGGTGGTGAAATTCAATAAAGTATTGCATGTTGGCAGGCGTGAGGATGGTTCTGATAATTACATTATTCCCCTTTTCAAAAAAGGAAATGTTTTTTCCTCATATTTTTTGATTATTTTTTTTTGTCTTCTTTCATGTACTTTTTTGTACTTGATTTATTTGCATATTCCACATATAAGTATAACTTGCAATTAGTATGGTTAATTCCGATCGAAGTGTACCTCTTCTATCTCACTTACTTCTACAGCATTACAATACTTTGGATGATACAATTAAAAAAACAAGGTAATTGTCCGTAATAAACATTTCATAAATGTCGTATTAAAGAATTGATATTTTAATAAACAATCAAGTAATGATTATAACATTCTAAATTTTATTATTTATTTATAATTATAATATCATAATTATATGTGGAAGGTGCAAATAAATTAAGTACAAAAAGGTACGTGAAAAAGACAAAAAAAAAATAATCACAAAAAATTGAGGAAAAAACAAAAATACAAAAAAGACATAATAATAATACAATTTTACTAGTTAAAATATATGTACAGACCACTTCTGAAAGAAAAAAATGCTGGCTGCTGGGAGCGAATCCCAGCCCATCCGATACTAGACATTCATTCTACCCATTCAGCTATCGCTGCTTCTGTTTGTAACCTTAAGGTTAATGGTATATGTTGCATCCGTGCTTACACCTGAATTTAAATTGTTAAGATCTTTTAAACAAGGGCCCATTGGCAAAAACGCAGAGAGATATAGGTGATGTTTTAGTTCTAGTTTCACCTCCTAAAAGGGTATTACGAATTTCAATATTAATGTTATGGCCTCCCCTTGTTGGTAAATATCGATGTTATTCATCTGTAATTTAAGGTTCACAATTTTATGTTTGTCGTATAAGTCGACTTTAAGTTTTAGGAAAATTTTTTTAAGCTTCAAAGGTCGACTTATACGCCGTGATATACGTTAGTTATAATGTTGCGATGTATTCATTAGGCCTTCCAAATAACGCACATGTGATAGGTCCGCATGAGACACAATGTAGTAGTGGCGTCATTTAACTGTTTTGCATCGCCGGACATTCTGTCCGTTATATCCTAAGTACGTTCCATCAAGGTCCAGTATGCAGAGGGTTCAATGTACTGTGGATTTCTTCCTTTTCATTGGCTTCGTGGTACTTTTGTTTCGGATGATACACTTCCTCATGGCTAATCTCATCACAATTTACCGAAAGAAGTGAATAATATCAGTCAGTCTCTCTTTTACAGTAAGCACCGCCTCGAAATATTCCAATTCATTTGCATCGGAATCAAACCATTATCAGTTTTGTCTTTTCATTGGGAATCAGTGGTCTAATGAAGTTTATTCTAATGAGTACTTGAAGTTGTTTTATTTATTTAACTAGTTTATAATTTTTACTTTGCAAAAGCCATAAATAATGACTTGAAACGCTTACAGAATGCAAGTACCTACTTGTATATTGAACAAATAAGTAACATATCATTCTTGTCATTAAAGACAATTTTTAGTAATGTATGTGTATCTGTAAATGTAATTACATGCAAGGTTATTTGTCAGGTGCGTTTCGCTTCCAGCATAAGCGCCTATTAGTATTAGTCTCCATCTGGTCTGTCCGCATGTTCGTTATCTGCTTCTACCAAGCAGATTTTCATGAAATTTGATATTAAGGACTTACGGTCAAAGATAATAAGAAAATCACATAAATGAGTCACGTAAGCCAATCAGGGGTACCACTTTACTGGTGATAAAATATGAACTTTCCCTCATATCTCGTAAAGTATCGGTCATATCAAAATATTTATCAAGTAAAACTTGTGCAACTAATAAAGCAGGGTATTTCTTTTCCCCTACATTTTTATCGTAGGAGTCGCCGTTTGCAAGAAAATCGAACAAGAGTCGTAATTTGAGTTGAACTTTGAAATTTTCTAGCATGGTTACTTCTTCATTGTTGCTAACGTAAACAATCTCACGGAAATATGTTTAATTTCCTTACATATGCATGTAATATTTTTAAATGGGAAGAAAATGGATTATTTATGATGAAGAAAAGAACTTTATAATGCTATTTCCCTTCCAAACACGTAAATAATTTCTTTCAAATACTCCAATGCACAAAACGCACCCATTTGTGTTACGTTGTACACTTTCCTAACTTGTTTATATCTTAAAATCTCATTATAAATATTAGTGTTATTTTAAACTCTTGTACTAATTTTTAAACGAAGTAATCAACCGATATTTTATAATTATACAGTTTGCGTAAGCACAACATTAAATTACCATAACTTTAATGTATGTTAACAACAAATTGTTGACAGCATATTTGTAGTGATTCTGAGATAAATACAGTTCATAAAATTATTTCTAACGAAGAATGTAAATTAAACTACAAAATATCCTTCTAAGATTTAGTCACATTAAACGTTTATTAGGAAAATTACACTGTAATCGTTTTTGTGCATCAAATCTTGGAGTAATTATTGGAATTTATTTTACAATGCTACACAAACATCTTTATATAGTTCTCTGGTGAATAAATTAAATTAAAATGGTATTGCAAAGTTCTTTGCTTATAAATAACTAGCAAATTTACCCAGCGTTGCTCAGGTTATGTTTTAAATCATCGTGACTTCAAATTATGGCAATAATTATGAACAAAAAATTATATCTATGCTTGAATTAAGTTTTATTTGGGAAATTTTTTCATATTTTAATTGATATAAATGAAAGAGTTGGAAAATATTTTGAGGATTCGTAATTAAAATTGACAATCAACGCAGTCGATTCATTTTGTGAGGTGATGCTTTTTGCCAGGTGGAGTTCGTTCTCTAAGCTTCCGGTAGAGAACGTGCATGTAGAGTACAGGTAGTTCCGCCTAATGTAGCAATTGAAAATTACTAGAAGTTACCTTACGCCTCAGTGATCGGAGGTAATATGTAGAGTGGAGGGGAACGAATTCCATTAGAATAGAGGGGCATTGAAGGTGAGCGCGCTTCCTAGAAGGGAAATCCCCTTGCACGCAGAGTAGAGAGGTGACTTCTTAAGTCAGTTACCATACGGTAGCTTTGCTTTACGCATGGACAGTTATATGCGGGATGCTCAGGAGTTCAAAATAAACATTCTTTAAAAATTCAGATAATACCAGGTTCCTAGAAAGGAGCGTCTGTCTCACACAACATTGTACGAGGGTTTCCCAGAAAGTAATGCACCACATGTTTTGAAATTACGCATATTTAACGAATATGTGACAGATTTTGACTTTTATCGATAAGTTTCCTGGACAACGAATGTCATTTTTGAGGCTCGAGATTCATATTATTGCCTCGCGAGAGATAAGGGGGGGAACAGCAGAGGGAGGGAGGGGGATAAGGCATTGTCAAGTGCAATTTGTAACGTTTTAACAAAAGTATTGTCCACTTATTGTAACAAAGTATTATTCACTTGACATAAATTTATTTTAACAAAACTCTTTGCTTAGAGAATCATTCTAAGAGTCGGAGCATTGAATTTCTGTGTGATTTTAATTCTCTTTTCTACTGTTTTTGTTTTTCGTTGCATTAATTCTTTTTGTTTGTTCATCTGTTGTTTGTCGTTTTGTATTAACCAAACCACATCCAACACAGTGTAATGTGAGCAATAAAGTAAGTGGTAAATGTTTTCACTTGTATAAATTGTGTAGTATCGAAAGTAAGATTGCGTAACCCGGCCGCTGTATGGGTTTGTTGTCTAACTAAGTAGGCTGTTATGAAGGTTGGCGTTGTAATAGTGTCTCATCGCACCGTCAAATGTCATGGATGTCTGTGTTGACCAGCATCATAGCTAATCCTAATATACAATAAACTTTGAAGCTTCTTTGTTTATTGTAAAAAATTCTGTCAACATTTCAAATTTGAAATGCAGGCATCTCTAGTGGAATTGTAAAATGTTATATTCCCCTATATTATTATTATTATAGCACTGACTATAATTAAGCAATTGACCAAACCTTTTATACATTCATCAAGTTAAGATGTTAATAATAATTGTACCAAATTTTAGTTATTCGTGTCTTATAGTTTATGGCATGCATAATGAGACACGCAAACAAACTTTTGCAAATATATATAGATTGTGGGAAGCTCATTCAGTTCTATTTGGTATAATAATTATAGGATATTTATTTTGTTTCTCAATTTTGTAGTTATTCTTTTGATTCTCAGGTTGGTCTCTATGTAAATATTAACGTTGTCTCTTGTTGGTTGAGTTATATTTTAGATTACTTAACAATTTCATGGCTGTTGTTTAAAATATCTTCATTAAGTTATCGTAACGATAATTTTGGTAAACTCCATATGAGATTTTGACTTATTCTAACATAAGCGTTACTGAAAAGGAATTCTTTAAATTTATTAACATAAATAACTCAATTGTATACAAATATTTAATGAAATACTTTAGTTTTTCGTGCACTCAATACTTTCATAAATTACAATCTGAAAATTCTTCAAATATAAGTTTTTAAATAAATGTTTTGTAATGATAATGTATTGCTACTTACAATTTGCACATTTATAATGTTAAAAAATATAATTATTGATAAATTTTTAATGATTTGATTTGCTGATTTTCCTTTTAAATTTGACAAATTGGCCATGAAAGTGTTAAGCTATCGATAAGGAGCACTGTGATTTGTTTACGATAGTGAGTTGAGTCACGCAATGCAATTACTACTTAAATTTAAAGTAAATTAACCTCAAGTCGTTAAATTTTACGCACTTACTGTACATTACCTGGAAATATAAGACAAACTTTCAGAATATGCTATATTTTTTCATAAATAGGGTGTTTGCTTTGATTAAATCAGTTATATTTTGCATAATAGCTTTGAATCTGAACTTTACATTAGAACAAATATGTTTTTGATGTTGTAAATATAATCTCACCTTGATTAATCAGTTATATTTTTAAATGCAAGATAATTTTTAAAGACAAAATGTATTTAGTTCAATCTTTGCTGTTATAAAAATTAAATTGCTATCAGAAGTAAATCTTTGTTTATATTATGCTATTAATCTTTTTCAAAAAACAGTAATACGTCTAATTGAGGTAATATAATTTGTGCATTTATACAATAATTAATTTGGCAAATATAAAGGTTTAATTTTATTAACATTTGAAATAGGTATGACATGAAATTTTAATATTGCATTTTTGAAGTTTATTTCTGACTTGGAATAGTTTATAAAAATGTTATCCTGGCATTTAAGTAATTCCAATTAAGCATTGCTTTGCGAGATTCATTATTTTTTCGTCATTTATGCAAACATTGCTCCCATTTGGAATCAGTTGCGTGCATTCAATTTTACGTATTTCTTGACCAATAAGAGACATTGTTAATTGTAATTAAGGTCATTGATAATGTGAAATGTTTCTTTTTTAAGTGTTTACAGAACAAGTACTTTGAAAGATTGCTTGCCTCAGATAAAAATAGCTGCGACAGAGTAGTGAAAAAATTAATACATGCATTTCGACTTCAGAGCAGTTGTCGTCAGTGGCATTTCGCCACTGATGACGGCTGTTCTGTAGTCTAAATGCTTGTATTAATTTTTCCACAGCTCAGTCGCAGTTATTTTTATCAGAGGCAAGTAACTTCTTCAAGTGTTTGTTCAATAATTTATTTCAGCTGCAAATTGTGTTTGATGGTTTATTTTTTCATGTTATATATGTATTTATGTCAGCTGTTGAACAACAGTTGAAAATATTGTGTTATATGTAATATGTCAGTTGTTGAATAGTTGAAATGCAGATAAATTGTCATAATGTTGAATAATTTGTTCAATAATCAGCAAAATTTGGCTGAATTGGTCAAAAATGTCATTTTTAGGTTAAAAATGTGCTAAATTTAGCAAAAATATACCTAAAAAAACCCCTTAAGTCCAACGATACCTAAAAGAGGCTCCGAGAAAAAGAAATTATTCCTATCTAAAAGGAGTCAACAGGTTTTGATCATAATAAAATGTCTTTATTGCAATTAAAATGTACAGTGTATACATACAGGTTCAATAAAAATTTTACAATCTGAAATAATACATTTTGTCTACTTATTTTATCCTGCACCTGAAAATAAAAATTATACTGGACTTAAAAGAATTTTTGACTTGAGAAAAAAATTGATTTGTTTACAATTTGTACTTAGAAAAACTTTTGAAAAAGTCCCAATTCCAGAAATCTTTCAAGTCTAAGAGTTAAAAACTATTGTCCAATTTGTAAAGTAATTTGTTTACAATCTGGACAATAATTTTTAACGCTAGACTTGAAAGATTTCTGAAATTAGAACTTGAAAAAAATTAATTTGTTTACATTTTGGACTTAGAATAATATCTGACTTAAAAAATTTCTGGACTTAAAAAGATCTGAATATTAGCACAAATCAAAATTGCCATTTAAAAATATTCATGAACTGCAGAAAATTTTTTAAATATAACAAGCACTAGAATAAAAGTTGGACATTTTTACAAAGTACTTTGGCAAGGATAATATTTCTTTAATCATTTCTATTGGTGAGAAAGTAGAGAGGAAAAATAGCATGGCTTAGAAAAAAATATGAAATGAGAGACGATAAATATATACCCAAAAGCGCTGCTAATTCTGGTTTGTTCAGATTTAAAAAAAATGGCAATAATTATACAGAATGGAAAAGCAATAGCTTATATACATTTAGACAAAAGAATTTGCAATTGTTCTGAATAATATATAAATAACACAACACTTTGGAAACGTATTTACAAATAAATAACATCTAGCAAATTGGATATTGATGGAATTATTAAAAGAACTTTTTTCTGGACATTGACTTTAATTAAGAATAAAATAACCTGCACAATTTTTCTTAATTAAGAAATTTAACTCTCCACAAAGTTAAATCTTTTTCTAAATATCGTCTAGAATCAAGAACAATTAAACTACCATTTCTGATGCATGGCTTAATAATTGGAGAATATAAACTTTTCACAATGAAAATACTTTACATAGTCTGGATTTTCAATCAAAACTCTCAAAACTAACTGAAATTTCATTTGCATTTTATCTCTTTATCTGATTTTGATAACTTGAATAATGAACTGAATTTGTATTGCCTCAGAATTTTTTCTGCCTTGAATAAACAACAATAAAAACCCCAAAGAATATTTTCTGAATTAATTCAAGCAGATCCTACATTTCCAAATTTCTTTAAATTATTAAATTAAATCTGGAATTATTTAACCACGACAAACCCTCTTGGTAAAATATTAAATGTAGAACACCAAAAATCCCGATACAAATAATCTTTTTTAATGGCTGCTCCTATTTTAAGATTAAATTTAATTAATTACTTTCCAACATCCAATTTGCGGAACGATGTTCACATGACAAGTCTGCAAACATGAGCAAATACAGTGCTGTCTCAGAAGTCAATACGAAAACTTGGCATTTTATAAGTTTTCTAAAGTTTTTAAAATCAACATCTTCGGAAATTCGTAAATAACTTGTTACTACATTTGATTCTTATTAACGGAAGTGAATTTAACAAAAATTTAAAATTTATAGAAGTACGCTAATAAACCTTTACAAACAAAATGGAATATTCTTTATAAAATCAAATTAAAGAAAGTTTTCAGAGTTCAAACTGAAAACCAACACCTTATATTCTTGTAAATTTATAATAAAAAATTAAATGCATTTTATAAAAAAGTTGAGTTATCAGAAAGTTTTTAAGTTCAAACAGAAAATTGATGCCCTACATTCTCAGAAATAAAATACTCTTACGGACGATATCAGATAAAACTTTTTTTTCAGGCGTAGCACTATATTTTCCATTTACTTACTTTTAGTGTAAGTTGATTAAACAATATTTTTAAAAGAAATCAAATTCTTGGGGAATCGTTTAATCCTATCGTAAATTTCTGCTCATTCTGAATGACAGGAGAAAAACCTCCTAAAAATTGGAATTCTTATTGTATTGTATTTATTTTCATTGGTTGTGAGCATAAAGCTATACTAATGCCAAATTTGAAGCGTTTAGCTCATCTGAAAGGGACTTATAATTTACAATCTCTCCTACATCCTCCGTAAGATGCAGCTACATATTATACAAGATATTTATCGCCTGACATATTGAACAAACCAGAATATAGCAATATATAGGTATAAAAACCTTCTCTCATCCCATATGTATAGCCTCCAGCTCAGATTCCTCTATACTCTCGCACCCAGGTGTATCAATTGTCGTCTCAGCAAAGCAGTACTCTTCGATTCATGGTTCCTCGACGCCTCAAACCATCGCATTTTCACTCAGCATCAACTGTGAATGCCTACAATGAAGAGGAAAAATGGTTGTGGTGAATTCAATAAAGAAATATTAACTAAAAAATCTAAATATAAAAGATTAATTTGCTTAAACAACATGAAAGAGCACATTCACTTATCAAGGTCTATTTAGAATCTTAAAATTTTAAATTCTTTACGAGTTTATTCAAATTATTATGTGAAAGATTCGTTTGACAATTAGTTTTAAAATTTTAACCTTCCATAAGGTGTAGTGCTTAGCGTGTCAGCTTCCCATTACAAAGCTGCGGGGTGCGATCCCCGCAAATGGAGGTTTTTTTCACAAAAAAATTAATTACTTAATTAATAATAAAAAACTATCATTGGTGTCTGGCAGTAGGCAGCAGTACTGTCGGTACGGTATAGAGATGAAAACAAATGATGTTGGTTGGGTATATATTCAATAGAACAGTAGGCATGATTTGATCGGCTACAGTACTGCGATGTGGAAAGCAAGAGGGAAACTACCACATTACATTTCCCTAATAATGATTATATTAAATAATATTCCGGAGGTAAAATAGTCCCCCAATCAGATCTCCGGGCATGGACTGCCTTGAGGAAAGCAACTGTCGAAGGTAACTTATGCAAAGATACTTGGAATTTAAAAACCACGAGGAAGGCAGAAAAGCTAGAGAACCTGAAAAATGAAATAGGATTGACGTCATAGGGCTGAGCGAAGTCAGATGGGAAGGAGAAGGGCAGATCCGCTCGGAAGAATTCACGGTAGTTTACACCGGAGGAAATAGTGAGGCAAGGGGAGTAGCTCTGGTACTTAAAAGATATGATGAATAGCATGACAAAAATAACAGCAACGAACGATAGGTTGATGGCAATAAAGCTAAAAGTTGTCCCAGTTAACATGTTGATAATCCAGGTATATATGCCAACAACCGCTATTGAAGAAGAATAAATCAGGGAGATGTATGAGCAAAAGAATGACATTTATGAAGTAGAACTGCACAATAATGGGAGATTGGAACAACACAGTTGGAAAAGCCCAGGAGATAAAATGAGATGCCAAATAGATTACATCCTAGTAAAACAAAGATTCAGGAACAGCATAAAAAATACTAAGACATTACCAGGAGCAAACATTGATTCAGATCACATCCTTCTAATACTCGATGTAACCACAAAGCTGAAACAAATAAGGAAAACGAGAAGAGAAAGACAGACTTGGGACCTAAAAAAACTGAAAGAAAGGCAGAATGCTTTCAGCATGAAGTCGGAAGGTCGCCTTAGAAATTTGGAAAACAAACCAGAGACCGTGAATACAGAATGGGAAGAAATTAAAGCCAGCATCAAAGACACCTTGAATAAAGAGATTGGGAAACAAGAGAAGAAAATCAGAAACCCATGGATCACTAAGGAAATGCTGGAGATAATGGATGAGAGAAAAAAATGGAAAAAAATGTTAACAGTGAAGAAGGTAGAGCCAACTATAGATGCACAAACAATGAGTCGAGAAGGGTAACAGATAAAGCTAAGGAAATTTGAATAAAAGGAAAATGTGAGGAAATACAACTGAGAAGTTAGGACGGTATGATATGATGTATGCTAGGGCACTGGAGTTAGAAGATTAGAAGTCTAATGGGATTTGTGGTAAAGCAATTATGAACGCAGATGGAAAAATAGTCGCAGAACCAAAGGATGTAGCACAGGTATGAGAAGTATACATTAAGGAACTATACAGCAAGCAGGCAGGATCAGCACAAATAGAACGGAAGAAGAGGATAACATTGAAGAAGACAAACTTGGGAACAAGTAATATGGAAAGCGAAGTACAAAAGGCAATTCTGGAACTGGATAAAGGGAAAGCTACAGGCAGCGATGGAATACAGGCAGAGGTACTTAAAGTCATGGGATCGGAAGGACTAAAAGTGATTACGAAACTAATTAACAAGCTTTACAACTCGGGAAAGAGGTCTCAGGATTTCTTAGATGTGACAATGATCCCTCTAAAGAAGAAGCCAAAGGCAATGCAGTGTAAGGACTACAGAACGATATCCCTACTGTCACACACTTCGAAGATCATCACGAGGATTCTTAATAAAAGACTAGAGAAAAATGCCGAAGAAATGCTAGGGGAAGATCAATTCGGCTTCAGAAAAGGACGAGGAACCAGAGATGCTATCGGTGTAGTGAGAATCATATCAGAAAGGGCAATAGAATACAGTCAAGATTGCTGTGTATGTTTCCTCGACTGGCAGAAGGCCTTTGATAAGAGTAAATTGGGTACTGCTGATGAGGATATTAAAGGATATAGGTGTAGACTGGAAAGACAGGAGACTGATCGGGAATCTATACGTAAATCAACTGGTAAAAGTCAGGTTGGAGAATGCGGATACCAGCGGAGTACATATCGGTAGAGAAGTAAGACAGGGCTGCTGTCTATCGCCGATTCTATTCAATATATATGGAGAGAGGCTAATGCAGGAACCGTTAGAAGGCATGGGAGATTTCTAAATCAGAGGAAGGATTATAAGAACAGTGAAATACGAGGACGATCAAGTACTCCAGAAAATGATAAATAGACTAGTGATAACAGGTAGGAAATATGGAAATTAATACAGAGGTTTAACTACTGACAAGTATTAAATATTATCTGTTAATAATTTCAAGTAGTAACAGCAATATTCATTTTAATTTATGCTATAAAATCAACTAAATTGATCAATTAACTTTATAAAAATCATTCCATGTACTCTTAATTGGAAATTATCGACAAATCACAGCATTTATTATAATGTCTATATCTATAATACAACCTAAAACCATTGTCATATTGGATAAAATTACAGTTTGTTTTTACCTTTAAAAACGATCAAAGAACATGAATTCAGAATTGAATTTTAAGCCAAAGAATAGTAAGAAAATATTTCTAATCTTC
This sequence comes from Uropetala carovei, assembly GCA_036926305.1. Taxonomy (NCBI): domain Eukaryota; kingdom Metazoa; phylum Arthropoda; class Insecta; order Odonata; family Petaluridae; genus Uropetala; species Uropetala carovei. The sequence goes on from JAXCHB010000004.1 coordinate 1,554,683, forward strand.
CTAAAGCTTGCATTGTGACAAGACCACTTAAAGAGGTAAAAACTGACATTATCGCTTCTGACTTGATCTCACTTCTTTATTCATTGTCTTTAATACTTTGTAAATAACAGGCTAATAAGATAAAAATCGTTATGTTAATGCTATGAAATATGTTTCACATTTTAAAAAGCATTGGACCTCTTGTCGCACACCAGTTCCACCAAAAATAAAATCCTCTGTCATAGTAATAAATGGCATAACACATGACATACACCCCGCAAACATCAGCCTTCTATCTCTTACAGTTAAATTTCTGTTTTGATTTGATTGATTGAACATTTAAAATAAAATGCACTAAAATAGTATTTGAATAAATTTTCTACAATTTTTTGATGCTCAACTGATGATTAGCCAACCACCGATGGAAATAAGCATAATAAAAACCAACTGTCACGATAAACTTCCATTAGCATAGCAACTTTTCAAAAATTTGCATGTATTCCAAGAATTCGACTAACTTTGACTAAGAAATCCCTTTCCTCAAAATATTTCATTGATTGCTTTAGCAATTTCCATATAGATAGCCTTTTCCAAGCAAAATATTTTAATTACTTTCCTCAAAATGTCTCCATAATTTCAACATTAGTTTACACCTCAACAAAGAGTTAAAAGTCAATGAACATTTCATGTTACACTGTCACTACAAAGTAATAATTTTGTTTCTATGAAATCATCTCGTGTTTATAGAGCATACTTAATTGATTTATGCTGAAATGGATGTCAGTAGATTGAAAAGTAAAATTTCCCAGGTACAAAGTATTTCATAAAATATGCCAAAAATTGAAGCATTGATAACACTTATGTTAACGATAATTAACAAACCTTTCAAAGTCGAAATTATAAAATCAATTTTATTCTCTCAATGAAATATTCACTTAAAATAAATTGAGATTTATCACTTTCCAATGTAAGCTTAAGTTACTACACTTTCACCATTAATAGATGGAAAAATTAGTACAATAAGTACTGCACATATATAGACGCAATTAAAACACATGCGTGGTTACACGACTAAATTTATCCTATCTATTCAGTAAAATACGTCGATAATTCTCACTGGAAACTTCAAGTAACAGCCAATACAAATGCAATTGGCAAACTACTTAAAAGATTGTACTCACCGTTAATATGTATTTCTTGATATCACACAAGGGAACATGACAGCTGTTCTGTAACGTCTTCTGCAAACATTCCTCTGAAACAAGAGAATGAAATCTTAAAATATGTACCTACTGTATTTTAATTCTGAATATTATTTCTGATAACCTGATTACATTATGTAGTGTCTCTCGTGCTAAATCACTCCGATAATATTCGAAAATATTGTATTGTAACTCAAATTCCAAGATTTGTAAAATATAAGACTTATATTCCTTAAGTTGCTAAGTTAAGCTTAATACTTATTTCAAAACCATGACACTAGTATGTATTGATTACGTAATTAATATCATTTCAATAAACGAAATACAGCATTGCTTTGAATGAATTTCTCGATAATGGTTGCCAAAATCAAATACAGCTGCACACGGAGAATTCTGTCTGAAAACTGAATAATTAGGAGAAAACCTTATCAATATATTTTCAGTTGCGCATTAAAATATTATTATTTTATCAAACATACGCTTTAACGAGATTAAAATACACGAAAATGAGATGGATTACCTCAGAAACTCATATCAAACTCCCACCGTTGGCCAATCTGATCATAGGTTGCCAAAATCAAATACAGCTGCACACGGAGAATTCTGTCTGAAAACTGAATAATTAGGAGAAAACCTTATCAATATATTTTCAGTTGCGCATTAAAATATTATTATTTTATCAAACATACGCTTTAACGAGATTAAAATACACGAAAATGAGATGGATTACCTCAGAAACTCATATCAAACTCCCACCGTTGGCCAATCTGATCATAGGCTAACACCGTATACATATATCATTTCTAAAAATCAAAGTTGATAGAAAACGAACCTTTACCTTCAAACTATACGCTTACACAACCACTCGACAAATTAATAACCATATTCATGTCTCAACTTGACTCAGTTCACCCAAAATACACGTGATTAACTTTCACCAAGGAAAATAATTGCATAGATCCACATATATCTTATGTAAAGGTCTCTCCTAATTAATGTAAAGATTATGCCGACATAAAATTCAGTGAAGAGATCAACCATTTCGTTTAATTAAGAAATAATTTCACAAAAGCTATGAACTAAGGATCAGAAGAAATAATGACCTTGAGACAAAATTGAACGGTAATATTAATGCGATGATGCTACCCCGATGCGGCGTTCCGACAATTAAATTTTCGCTTAATTCTAACTAAAGCATTTAAAACCGACAATCAATCACAGTAACACGAGGTCGACGTAAATCTCTTGCGAATTACGAACGGAAAGTTACTTACACGTTCACGACCCTACTCTTCCTGGACGTAGAATTACACCCAGACCCCCCAGACCCATCCCCTCCCCCACTTTCATTTGAAGCGCACCCAGTGACACCTATCAACAAAGATGAGCGTAACTTGAAACTCTGAAAACCGTTGAGTTGCCAGGGGCTGGTCGGCAGGTTACGGCGGGTATATGGAAGCACTTGTCTCCGCTGCGAATGTTAATTGTTACAGGTAATTCGACTACAGTATTGAAATATTCTTAGTTTGTATTTACTTGGGTTCATTTTTACTAAACTTTATGCTAATAAAATTTGCCATTTGTTGATTTTTAAAAGTATTGGTGAGTAAGAAAGTGATAATAATATCCAATGTTACTATTTGAATATTTGCAGCTCTGCAACCTTCAGCATGCGTTCTGCGACGAAGTAAATGCTCTGGTGTTCGTCTTAAGATAAAAACTCGCTGCATCTTAGAGAGTGATATTCATCTACTGAAGAAGTTTTTCTCAGAACAGGTACCGGTAACTGAACTTATCTCACTTTTCAAAGTTATCTGTGTAAACTGATTCATAGACGACAGCATCAAACGGAAACTTTAGCAATTTACAACTGAATATGGGATTAATATTGTACACTGGTATAGATTTATATATAGTCGATAGAAGATTCTGCAGGATGCTTACAAGCTGTACATTGTTTTAGGAAAAAAATCTTCCTTATTGGCATTCGTCGTTTCACTAATGGCTGATGTTTTCATGATGGATTTTGCAGTTCATTATTGAGTTCCATTATTCTAAATCATCAAAAACATTTAATTATAAGGCAGCATGAAAACCTTCGTTTTTAATATTTATTATAATTTGTGTGAATGTAAATTAATTTGCAGTCGTATTGATCACTAAATCAAAAATCTCACTTGAAATCTCTCTTGCAAGTAATGGGTTTCTGATTTATGGTCTCTTATAATGTTTTAGGCTTAAATTTTTCCCATTACCTCATTGATGGAATGTAGTTGACCTCATTACTAGTAATAATATCTTGGAAAGGGGTAATTAGAGACAGTGGAGAGGGATTTAAAAACAAAATATTACTTTTATAAGTATTCTTTCTGTATCATTACGAAGGGTTAACTTTATCCCCATATATATTCAGGTTTTCTTCAATCTAAAATTTCTCTGGTGGTTCAAATTCAAGTGATTGATTACTGTGTCTACCTTCTGATTCCTGTCCATGCCTAAGCTTGGAGAATGCTTTGATTCTAAATTAATTTTCTCATTACTTATTAGTGAAATGGAATTGGTTCAGTATTTCATCCTGTAATTCATCTCTAGTAATGGGTAATGATAATTTCTTATACATATTTGGTAAAATATTCTTCTTGTATTGAATTATCTGTACATACAATAATAACTGTAACATTTATCCTATTTCTCCTATAATGTAGTAATTATTCTTATAACTATCAAAGTCTGTGGCAGTGTTCTTATGTCCTGGTCAGGACATACAATTTTTTACAACAGTGCCTACAAAATGTCATACGAGATATTGGTTATTGTGTTCATGTCTCCATAAATTGTTAGGGTCATACAAATTCATGTTCACTATCGAGTTCTTAACTTTTGGAAATAAAAGTTAAAACCTAGTTGAATATTAATTACTTATTACTAATAAAGAGAGACCGTCATCAGGGCCGGCTCAACAATACAATCAGACCAAGCGACCGCTTGGGGCGCCAAATTTTTAGAGGCGCAAATTTTCCTGGCAAAAATACCTTAATTAAGTTTTTCCATTTGGCTTTCCATTGATATGTTTAGTGTTTGCAGCTGGCGAATAAATGTGAAAATGTGACTTCAAATGAATGTTCAGGGGCAGTAACCAGACTCCACTCCGAATGCTAAAATGGTATTTCCGAAAGCGGCTTCCGAGAATACTACCGAATACTGGATGTGGTTTTCCAACATTTTATTGCTGTTACATGCCGGGGGTCTTTGCCGACCGGGTGAAAGCAGTTCTCACCGCACCTAATATTTCTATCTGATTCCCTCTGTGATTTGCCGCCCCCGAGGGTTTCTGTCAGGGTGCAATGCACCCCTTGCACCAAATGTAGTCACGGACCTGAAGAGAGAAGCATTCCCTTAGGTTGGAGGGGGGGGAGAAGAATGATTAAGAAAGTTCATGCCTTACTAGCCTGCTACAGTCTGAGGTTGGCCAGCAGGAGACATTTGCAAGGGTGTCCAAGAGCAAGGAAATCTTTAGAAAGTCCGAGGAGGATACGGAATATCCCAAGACCCTCCCTCCTGCGGTTCCTCTTTGTTTCCACGTGCATTCATTCAGGCACATTCAAAATTCTGTGTAGCTTGGTTGCAGCTCTTGTTTGAGAAAGAAATATATATCTTATGGGTTTCTTTTGCTGCTTCTTACTAATTGCTACGCTGTTTTATGTTGCATTGAGAATGGGGTACATATCCTCACACCACTGTTTTCAACCCCTTCTCCTTCAACATTTCCTTCTCCTTCGCATTTTGCATTGGTGGCATAAAAAAGAACTATTTGTCCGTATTAGTTCCAATATGTCCATCGTTGTGGAAATGTCAGTCAAGTGGTGTACGTCTTTTAGTGTTTGAAGAATCTGTTATCACGTTATAGCAGGTTAGTTTTCCTTGGGCGTAATTGATATGTTTTTGTCATTGCTCAAGAAGTGACATCAATATTTAGTGTAAATATTATTTTTCCCATTGATAAAAGCGGCTTTTTCACCCTGAGAGTTGTAGCTATACCTAGTCTACGATCAATGAAGATTTTCTAAACCAGGAAGTCAGTATATACATATTTTTATTCGATCTTTTTATATACCGTATTTAATCGATTATAAGCAGACCCCTACTTCTCACAAGGGCACGCGAGGAAAATTCCATGTTGAGTGTACATCCTAGTTTTCCGGGATTTGTCTCGAAAAAATACCGAAAAGTATAAATGCCACGGTTTTTTTCAGTTCGTAATTAAATAAAAACGGTATCAACTAAAATTATGACAACACAAATTACGTTACATTCAAGCATTCAATACAATTTTTAATAAAATGTAATTTGCCCCGGTTATGTCCCAGATTTTTAATCTTGCAAAAAAAATATCACGGTTTCTCTCTTTGTCATCTCCAACGTCTCACATTCGACTCATAAATCCCGTAGCGCCATTGTTCAGCAAGATTTTATGTTTCTTCCGTACATTCAATCACTTTTCTCTTCAAGTCCGCAGAATAATGTGTTTGTCCCATTATGGGATTATTAAGAAAAACTGAAAAAGGAACGAGGAAATTATGATTGACTCAGGGAATCCTAAGATTACGCGCAGAGATGGCTCGGGAGTGAATTTATCGAAACATTTATTTCGATTTGTAAGACTGGATTCTTAGCAGAGTGACAATTTAAAAAAAGGTCTTTCAATTGATTAAATACGGTATTTTTTTAACATTTGTATGGTTAAATTATTTTTTAGTTTAATTCAGATAAGTTTGTTGCTATTATACTCTTTCTTGAACCAACCTTTGATAAGTAGTTTAAGGTAGAGGGGTTTCTTTTTAAAATTTGAGGTAATTAACTCTATTATTGGGCAATTTTATATCCTTTTAAGAAATTCACCCCGAAGGTCGTTTTAAATTTTCAGTTTGTTACAAATTCGTAAGCTGCTGCTGTTAACGCAAGTTGTCCTTTGTTGTAACGATTCCAAGTAATAGACGATGTTCATCTTGCTCTTGAAGTTCGTAATCAGTCATAAAGTTGGTCTCATTTTCATTCCAACCCATATTTTTTTAATCATTTTTTTTTTAATGTCTTTCCAAGATCACTTCCAAGATAAGGTTTGATTCCATTCATTTCATCGCTTCTTTTTCCTCTGCATCCTTCATTTGCAGTATTCACAAACTCCCAAGTGCATTTTGCAATCAAGAATCAATTTCATTCTTTCTATTTCATTCCAAGAGCATTTTGTACCATTAGCTTTAGATAAGTGCGTCACTGCCTTTATTCATGCGTTTGGCAACATGTTCTTGTCTATGAATAAGGCAATGTGTCGATCTTGCATTTTTTATTAAACTTACTGCACCAGCAAGTTTGACAACCATTGATTGAGCCCCATGTGTGTGTACCTACATCGATTCAATAGCTCTAATCAATCTCATTTTCCTTTAAATAAGTACGGCACAATTTATAATTTCTTTGTGACATTCCAAATTTATTTTTCTGTGAATAAAGTCCTGTTTTTTCATTAAACTGTTTAATCATAAAAATACACAAAACAAAAAAATATTTATACTCTGTTATACTACTAAACTACCAAATTTTAATCTAAAATTTATGTATCGATGGTGTGCCATAATTGAAATCTGCTTGGGGCACCAAAATGTCTTGAGCCGGCCCTGACCGTCATATGGTATGGATGCAACATTGCATGTCTTTACAGTCAGATTTTTCCAGAATTTTTAATTGTACAGATTTTGTTCCACTGAGATAGAGGTGACATTTTCTTAGTCTTAAAGCAGTTTGGAAATATAGCATATGTGCTGGTCAATTATTTATTTAGTTATGTTGATATCAAGGGTGATAATCAATACATATTCAATGTTTCTGACTGAGGAGCTTAGAAATGATGGTTAAAACATATACAAAAGAATAATTTTATTCATTTTCTTCTTTGAAAGCCTTCAAATGAGGGGGTAAAATGCGAACTTAAAGAAATTTAACTCTAGAAAATGATAGAATGATTTAACATGAAGGAAGTAAGAGTATCACAAAGTGCACTATTATCAGAATGACCTCTTACGATACAAAATTTCTGATTAGATTTTCTGTTTATTTCAGAAGCGTGACTCCAAGAGAAAGTTAACTGTCCATTCTGAACGTTCATTCTACCACAAAGCTGATGTACCAGATCTGGATGGACCTCTTCTATTTTGTGATATCAAGAAAGAGTAGTGGTGAGTTTAATCAATTTTTGTTACAAAGTAGAATGAATGAGCTTCTCACTTTGTGTTGTTTTTATCAGGTTGATTATTGTGGTGTTCTTGTTTAGATCTTGCAAGGTTTCAACTGACGTTCCAGTGTGTCCCATTAAACCCTTTATTTGTTCAGAAACGATAGTTTTTAGAAGGTAAAGCATTTTAGTGGATTTTTCAAAAATAGAGTCTTGTACGTACAAGCTGAAACTGAAAATGTTTAGAATTAGGACTTTAATTAATGGAAGTAATATAAAGCTTTACAATTTTGATCACCTGATACAAATGGCATAGCATAGTTTATGCTATATAATTATAAAATAGGCAATGCACTGGTGAATGCAGCTAGTAATGCTTTCATTACATAAAATGCAATGTATTACATAATTATTGGAACAGAACTGTTCCGGGGCAACTTCGATTGCAGCGCCATATCTGGCAAGGAAATGAACTACGTAGCACTTGAATCATACACGTTCTTTACGCATAGCAGTTTCCAAATGACTGAGTTATCACGCAGTTACATAGCTTTGGCACCCTGACTGGAACCATATCAAAAACTAAATGAAAAAGGAATGATTTATTCGTAAATATTTTTATAAACATTAAAGTTCAAACAAACATTAAAGAAATAATTTTGAAATAAAATAAATTATAAATATTTTTGGCTTTATTTGGCTTCCTCTCCAACTTTCTTACTGGCTTCTGTATCTACCGTATATACTCGTGTATAACGCACCCTCGTGTATAGCACGCACCTGTACTTTTTACCAAAGAATTCCGACTTTTTCTTATACCCTGTGTATAATGCGCACCCTTATTTTTTGTAGGATATAAGAACAAAATTTTAGAATTATATCATCATGTTAAGTATTAAATAGAGTATTGTAAACAAATACGTTAAAGCATTAAATTATCACCAGTTAACAATTTTAAAACACTTGGACTTGCCCATAAGTATTACATGAAATAAGCTGCACATTTTGTCTTAGGGAGACACTATCAGTAAGGAAAGCGAATGAGTTGAGATGGCAGCAACTTCATACAGTAAGTCGGCCAAACTGATGCCACATAGAAAACCACAGCGCCACTGCTGCCATTACTTTAAATCAGACAAAATAGAAAGTTTTGAATTATAGTGGATTTTGGTTCTCACTTTCCTATCTCATTCTAAACTGTTTAATAAAAGGAATAACGCAAAAATTTAGCAAGCAAATCTAGAAACAGGAAATGCGACAGTTAAGATAAAGTTCTAACATGTCATTCTACATTCTATGGGTTTTAAATTACTTAAATTGTTAATTGTACAGGTGTCCCTCCTTACTCGTCCCCTCAATTTTCATCTTTTTGCTTATTTGTTCATAACCAATTCTAACCAAACCCCCATTCATTCGTCCATTCCTTCGCTTATTCATCCATCAAAATAGCTAGGACCTACGAGTGTGAATCTCAGACGATTACTCATCAAACGATGAGCAGTATAAACTTATATATTTCATGAACTATAGTCTTTCAAAAATTTCATGGACTATAGTCTGAAAATTTTCATGGAATGCAATCTTTGAAAAATTTCATCGACTACAGCCTTTCAAAAATTTCCTGTACTATAGTTGAAGAAATTTCATGGAATGTAGCCTTGGAAAAATTTCATGGACTATAGTCTTTGAAAAATATCATGGACTATAATCTTTGAAAAATTTCATGGGCTATAATCTTTGAAAAATTTCATGGACTATAGTCTGAAAATTTTCATGAATGATAGTCTTTGAAAAATTTCATGGACTACAGCCTTTCAAAAATTTCATGGGCTGTAGTCTTTGAAAATTTTCATGGACTATAGTCTGAAAATTTTCATGAACGATAGATAGTCTTTCAAAAATTTCATCGACTATAGTCTTGGAAAAATTTCATGGACTTATAGTCTTGGGAAAATTTCATGGACTATACATGTATGCATACAACAAGTTCAATAAAAAATTTGCACTCTGAAATACATTTTTCTCTACGTATTCTATCGTGCACTTCAAAAATTGGACTTTGGACTTAGAATTTCTCTACTCTGGGCTCTCTTCAAGTCAAGAGACCAGAAAAATTTCTTAGCTCAGACAATGTCTGGACTTAATATATTTTTCTGGTATCTGGACTTGAAAAAGATTCTGGACTCCTTTGAATACAGCACAAAACAAAATTACAAATTAAAAATTTTTTGAAGTGCAGCAAAAAACTTAAAATATAGCACACGCTATGCAAAAGTCCATTTTTACAAGGTAATTTGACAAGGATAAAATCATTTTTTATTCATTTCTCTTAAAAGAAAAAGGTGTGAAAGTAAAGAGGAAAAATAACGTCTTAGAAAAAATATGATATGAGAGACAATATGTATATATACCCAAAAATGCTGCTAATTCTGGTTTGTTCAGATAAAAAAGTAACGATATAGAATGGAAAGCAATAGTTTATACATTTGGATCATAAAAGGAATTTATGATTTCATTGAATAATATAATAACTCATTATGCTTAGTAGAAAATAAATGGAAAAATTATTTACAAGTAAATAATATCTAGCAAATTGGATATTGATGGAATTTTTCTTGACTTAAGAATTTTGTCTCTTGAGTAACTTAAGAATTTTTTATAAACTTTGCCTTGGACTAAGAACAAATTACCATTTCCAATGCATGAATTAATAATTTAAGATTATTAACTTTTTAACAATTAAAATATTTTCCTTTACAAACATTGTCCAGATGTACAATCAAAACCCTGAAAACTAACTGAAATTTCATTCCCATTACTCTCCTCATCTGATTTTGATGAATACAGAATGGAATTTTTATACTCAGAATTTTTCCTGCCTTGAATAAACACTAAACCCACAATAGTTTCTAAATGAATTCAAGCATATTGTACATATTCTCCAACCTTTAAATTATTAAACAATATCTAGAATTATTTAACCACAACAAACCCTCTTAGTAAAATTTTAAACAAAGAACACCAAAAATCCTGATCAAAAAAACCTTTTTTAACAACTGTACCTATTAGGATTAAATTTAATTACTTTCCAATATCCAATTTGCTGAACAATATTCACCATAACATGCATGATAAATCTGCAAACGGGAGCAAAAAAGTGCTGTCTTAACAGTCTATCTAAAAATGAAAACTTTGGCATTTAATATGTTTAAGGCTTTTAAATTCAGTGTATTTTCATATACAGTCTTCTGTAATTCGCAAATAACTTGTTACTATATTAGATTCTTTATTAATGGAAGACAAATTTTTGACAAAAATTTAAAATTTATAGAAGTATACTAATAAACTTTTACAAAAAAGATGGAATATTCTTTATAAAATTTAATTAAACCAAGCTTTTCAAGTTCAAACTGAAAATTAGCATCTTATATTCTCAAATTTATAAGCAAAATTAAATATATTTATAGAAGTTGAGTTATCAGAAAGTTTTTCAAGTTCAAAGAGAAAATTGAAGCCTTACATTCTAAGAAAAAAATATTCTTACAGACGATACCAGTTCAATTTTTTCAGAGGTAACACAAAATTTTCATTTATTTACTTGAAGGGTAAATTGATTAAACAATATCTTAAAGAGGAATCTAATTCTTTGGGTGTGGTTTATCCAAGTGTAAATTTTGGCTTATTCTGAATAATAGGTCAAAAACAGTCCATAAAAATTGGAATTCTTATATATTTTTCCATCGCCTGTGACCAAAAAATCTATAATCATGCAAAATTACAAATCTCTTGTCTATCTGGAAGAGCCTTATAATTTATATTCTCCTTCTATATCCTATGTAATATGCAGCTATATATTATAGAAGATATTTGTCATCTGATATAGTGAACAAACCAGGATTAGCAACATATAGGTAAATAATAAACCTTTCATCCCGTACATATAGCCTCCATCTGTGGTTCTTCTATGGTTCAAACCATGCATTTTGGCTTGGCATCAGCTGCAAGTGCATAAAATAAAGAGGAAAAATAGTTGTGGTGAATTCAATAAAGATATATAATCTAAAAAATCTAAATGTACAAGATTAAGTTGTTTACACAATATGAAAGAGCATATCTTATTTATTGAGACCTGTTTGGAATTGTAAAATTTAAAATTCTTGAAGAGTTTATTCAAATAATTAAGTAAAAGATTTATTTGACAATTAATTTAAAATTTTAACATTCCATATTGCCTGAACTGACAAACCAAATACGTAACTGATTTTTTAAATAAAATAAAGCGGTAGTTATCAGAGGAAATAAAGCAATCACATTATATAACAAAATAATCAATTGAAATTAAAAATTAACAGAATCAAATGAAAAATTGAGCCCTCATTTGCTAGCACAATAAAAATATTTTATTTACTGGGATTTATTTATAATTTAAACCATAAACTCTTTATAAGTTTAGGAATAAAATTGTATGGCAGAGCAAATATACTCAATAGTCAATGAAGAAATATCAACTGTATCTGTTAACGCAGTTTTAAGTTGATAATTTAGAAGGCACCTCCTGTTACCACCAAACCATCAAAAAAGTTTCTTTAGCGGCTTTATATGTAGATGGCATTATAATAGATTCTAATAATAAACATCATTAACTAATAATAAGTATACGTATAATCTATTAATAATTTCAAGTCTAACAGTATTATTCATTTAAATTTATGCTAAAAATTAATAAAATTGATCACGTTACACTGTCACCGCTAAACTAATATTTTTGTTTCTATAAATTTCATCCTATTTACACAGTATATTTAATCGATTTATGTTGCAATAGAAGTCAGTAGGCAGAAAAGCAAAAGTTCCCAGGCACCAAGTACATATTTCATATGCATAAAATATGCCAAAGATTGAAGTGTTGACAACTTTTGTTAATGATAATTATCAAAACTTCACAATTTCAAAAAGGTTAAATTATAAAATTACTTTTACTTTCTCAATGAAATATCCAGTTGAAGTTGAGATTTATCACTTTCCAAGATAAGCTTAAGTTACTACACTTTCACCAATAATAATATAATTTATTTCACCGTTGGCAAATGCATTTGCATGGTTTCGTCACTGAATAGTTAAACATGGCATCATGTAGGCTCATGAAGAAATCATTTGTATTACTGTTGGGAGAACGATAAATAGATAACAGAGCATAACAAGAGGCATCAATGTTGATTAATGCAATTGAGCATTCCAAAGTTTTATCAATGCTCTTGTAAAAATTCAGGCACTTCATAGTTACAGACAGGGTTACCAACTTTCCGGGTTTGACCCAAAATCTCCGGGTTTTTGGACTTGCCTCCGAGCGAGAGAAAAAATCTCCGGGCCAACATGAATATTTTTGAAATTGGCATTAAAGATTACGATTTATTTTTAACTTCTCTAAGAGAATAAAGATTTCATTCTAGAATGGCTGTGCCATGCAATTAACCTGGTAGAAGGTATACAGGGCCGGTCAAGGGGGATGGGGGTGCAGCGGATGCGAGGTATCCGGGCCCCCGAGTAAACATTCGTTTATTTCCCCCAAAATTTAGAGATGTCAGTTATTTATTAAAGAATCTGCCGTAAATTTTGCGCAAACTTTAATTAAAAAATTACGATTTCTCCGAGTTCATAGAGAAAACGGCATTAAGTAAATCAACAAACATTGATTGAAATAATTGTAGTTCGTATACCTCGTTTTTGTGTTTACTATACTGTTGTTTTAACATTATGATTATTTTAAATTTTAGGAAGTAATAAATTTTTATTAAAAATTATATTTATCGTCATTTTTGTATCTTTTTCTTGTGTAGGAGGTGGATTTTTATGAAGATTATGATGAATCATCGTCTTCAATAAAAAAGAAATAAAACTCTGCACAGAAAAATGCCATCTTGACATCGCAAATCTTGTATCTTATATGGCTGACAATGAGAGCACTTCTGTGAACTATGGAAAAAATAATTCTGTTTTTCAGATACTTTCATTGATCAATGAGGATATTTTAAAAAGTAATTGCCTCTGTCATGATATACGCAATGCTGCTAGGACTGCTTGTGAAATACTTTCGTATGATGTAGAAAATCTAGCAATGAAAGTGTTTGCAGAATTTTCAAATAGTGTGAAAAAAACTAATGAACTTATGCAATGTTTTGAATTCCTGAACATGGAATATGAAAAGGTCTTGAGACATACTCCTACGAGATGGTTATCTTTGTTCAAAGCAGTTGAACGTATAGTGTCTTATTGGTCAGTACAAAATCTTATTTCTTTAGTAAGGGGGAATCCGATTGCAACAAAATAGTATGGGAGTTTTTTCAAAGATTATCAAGACAGGCTTCAAGATGAAAAACTGGAAGAATTGAGTATTCCAGGGATTTACATTAATTTTATCCATCATTACATGAGTATGATGACAGGAGCTCTTTTGTCACTTGAAAGAGACGCGATATTGTGTACGGAGGTGCATGATATAATGTTCACTTTAATAGAAAAAATTCAGAAAAGAATTAACAACAAATTCTTTGGATGCAAAACTACTTCTTCCCTTCAAAATAGTCATTATATTCAAAGCGAAAAACAACAGTTTATTGATGAGGCGCTTCAAGTTTACGTTAGAACCATTCAATAATTGAAAAAGTGGTATAATTTTGGTTGTAACCCTTTTGTCATTTGCTGTATTAAATTTAAAAAGAGATAAACTAACTCACACTGATGTTCTCAAAGCAAGGAAATGGGCGAAACTAAACCTTAATAAAGATAATCTAAACGATGAAGTAAGCAACCTGAACAAAGTTCTTTCAACTATAAATAATAAATTTCGCAACTTTCCAGTGGACAAGAAATGGGTAATAATATTTAAAGATGGAAATAATTTCACTGAATTGTCTAAGCTATTGTCAAAAATGTTATGTACTCCGTTGGCAATTCATTTGTGAAAAGTGTTTTTCTCTTATGAAAAATGTTTGGAGGGATGAAAGAAATAGGATGAGAGTAGAATTAGTAGAAGCGGAAATTTTTACTGAATTGAATTTTAATATGACCTGAATTTTCTAAAACAACCTGAGCACACTGAACTGTTAAAATGTTCCACAAACAACATCAACTATACTTTTCAGAAAAGATAAAATGTACAATGATGTAGTAATCCTATTCGCCATTTCCTATAAAATTTATGTGAAAGTTATAATTTAAGTGGAATGTATTCATATATTTCCTTTGGCTTTTATTTTAATGTTAAAATTCTACCATTTATTGTAAAACTGACCATTAAGCATTAAAGAATGTATTTTCAATATATTAAATTTATTCTTCCCCAAGTATTGTTCAATCTTGCATTATTATTGTAATTTTGGAATTAAATATCTTTGCTCTTAACATTTTTATAAAAATTTCATAGTTCCTGGGTATTAAACTGTTAACAAGATGAACGAACAGAACTTAAGATGCCTACTTTCCTAAGGTAGGCATCAAATTAATTACTTATATTGTCATTAAATTGTTAACTGGATGGCATAGCCATTGGTTACATTGGCTTTTAAAACTTTAAATTCACAGCCAATGAGCTGCTCTTTGTTTTCCCACATTACATACTTTATGTAACATCATCAGGTATTATACCTGAATTTGCAAAAAAATTCAGTTGATTACATGATTTCGGGAGAAAAAATGACGCATTCGTATACTACATTATACTCTTGGGCAGTTGAGAAATAATCGTCTCCATGACAATAATCTCGTTATAAGGGATTAAAAATTGCAATTATTAATGCAAAATTCACAGAAATACGATCGATAAGAAAATTCTACGACAAAAGTTAGAATTTCCATTCCATTCCACAGAGAATAGCGAAAACCCCGCACTTATATTCGTAGATGAATAGCTACGGCTAAATAAATAACTATTATTATTATATAATTTTTCTTATGTATTTTAGTGTGGGTAGGGAAATAACCTTACACGATGGGTTTCAGATTTCACATTTAAATCAAAAGAAAAGGATAATTCATGGAATCAAACTTCAATTTTCGTCATAAAACCTATCCCCATGATCTTGGCCTCTGCAGAAAGTTTCTAACCAATTGTAGTGAAAGGTGGTGCAATGGTTCAAATTTGATAGTGGGGACCGGCAAACAAAGACAGAATCATAGACAGTTACAACAAAGAAACCATAATCCTATTTTTATTCTGGAAGGTCAAAAAGTTTTAAAAAGTTGGCCTTTAAAAATCTCCGGGTCAAATTAGGAAATCTCTGGGTCAGAATTGAAAATGTCCGGGTAGGTGAGGACTTTGAGGTGGCAACCCTGGTTACAGAGGGTCTGCTATAAATGGATACTCCTCCACACTTAAATTGCTGACGACAAAAGGATGTTATTAAATTGAAACCATTAATATGGAAGACTGATATTTCATTTTCTCTTAGCCAATGTTCTGAAAGTATCATCACATCAACCTTTAGTTCCTGAAGTAGGAGCTCAAGATTAAGGCCCTTATTCCTCAAGCACTGAATATTTATGTAAAAGAAATTGAGTGAAATAAAATTGGAGAGAAAACTAGCACAATAAGTTCCTACTGAACATATATAGACATCACTAAAAAACTAATGGATGGTTACATGATTAAACTGATAGTAACAGCTAATAATTTTGTTTACTTGTTGTTTTTTCAATGTAAAAATTATTCACAAGTGTAATTGCTGATAATTATTCTTGAGGTCGCTGATGCTGACAGCAATCATATTCGTTACCCCATATGGAGAAAGTCATGGGCTGGACAATTTTTACTTTATATGACCAAATTTTAATAAGCATAATACCCACACTTCAGCTTTTCTGCAAATTTCAAAATTTAACCGCTGAGTAACTTTAGTGTTTGACAGTACTTTCAATGGTGAAATAAAAAAACATTTACAATGCCAATCTTAATTTATGGTGATGCTGAGACTGATAATCTACAGCACGAAAACAGTGTGAGATATACTGAAACAAAATTTTAGACAAACTGAGAAAACCTGCATTACAAGACAATACTGAATCGATTGGCAAAAGCTCCTATCTGTATTAATTTAGGAATTCCTGTATCAGATTTTTTTTAAACAGCTAAAAATGAATTTAAACTTTGTTAAGATTCATCACTAGATGTATTATGCACCCACCCAGCAGCATTTGGATCTGTCTCAAAACATTTTTATAACTACACCACAATGTTGGTTAAGGCCATTAGACAGCACCAAGGAACAAATTCCACAAATACTTCATGCTACATTGTCATTACAAGATCACTTCCATTATTTCTAAGATCTTTTCCAATTACAGTTAATATTTATTTGATTATGTTCCCATGAAAGTACTCGGGTAGAAAAGTAAAAGCTCCCAATGCTTAACATATATAAGTATAAATGGACAAACATTGAAGTGTTGATAACACTTATGTCTTCAATAATCTAAGTAGCACGCCAAACCACCTGATGATGTTTCTCAATCTTGAGATTGGTTTGAATGACTTGGGAATGTTCACAAATGGTGTGGTGGTTTTCCATTACCTTCCACATTAGACAGAAGGGAGGATAGAAAACCTGGTACTTGCATTAACCTACTTGTACAAAGAGCATCAAGAGGGCCAGCTGCTTAACGTCCCTTCATAAGAACAAAGTGTTGATTTGTGTTCTCATTGTCTCATTCTTTTAGTTTGTATACACACAAATAGCAACCTCCAAAAAAATCCTACTTTTGCAGGGTTCGTGCCCACTGCCACTTAGAGCAACAGGTGAGTAGAAGGCCATCACCTTTACCACTGACTCCCCCACCAAACTGAACAAATTTGCTGCACAGCAATGTGAAACTAATATTTTCTTACTGAACTGCAAAACAAATGCTATTAGACAGCGCCAAGGAACAAATTCAACAAATCTTTCACGCTACATCATCATCACAAGATCACGTCATTTGTTTCTATAAACCCCTATTTACAGTTAATATTTATGTTCGTTTGAAAGTAATCAGGTAACACACTGATGATACTTACCATAAATATTTCTTGGTATCACATGGTCAATCACTTCCAGGATAGCATCACCAGACTAACAATAAGTTGAGAATCCCCTGGAAAGTATGTCTTCGATAAATTCCTCTGAAACAACAAGATAATCGAATCAGAAATCCAGTTCCACAATTTTATGTTGAATAATAATCGCGACTTCCTTCGTACATTGTGCAATATCCCCACCTCTCATGCTAAATCATTCCATTTATATTCAAAACTGTAATTGTATTTCAACACAACTTCAATTAAAAAATTTGTGAGGAAATGGAGAAATTATTTCCTATAAGTGACTTAGCTAGAATTAATGCTAATGTTTAAACTATATATTTAATGATTACATAATTTCAACTGAACAAGAACTAAATACATAATTGCTTTTAGTAAATTTTTTCATTGCAAATTATATGCGTCGGCTCGTTTAAAGACAATCCGATTCGACAAAAGCATGCTACGTTTCGTCGAGATTAGACACCGACGTCTCACAATCAGAAGTTGAATGGAATCATGATAGCTAAGGTATAAACCACTTTAGCATTCGTGTCGAGTTCGATATCTCGAGTAATTAAGATCGTCGTAGAAAATAAAAGGACGGACGCAGCTTCATGCGAGGCAAAAAAATCTGCCTGGAGAAGAATTTGCAGTGAGTTTAACAGCAATCGGGATGTCGCAAGGAGGGACGACAAACAGCTGAAGAGGTAAGCTATGAACTAATTAACGGAAAGTTAATGAATTTGCGTTCTTTTGACGGGTGCAGCAACTCTCAATACGGTTATGATGGTTGAAACGACCATATTACTATATTGATACCATTTTAACACCATATGGGTATGAACGACTTGACAACATAATTCAATGGGGCTTGTATCTTTTTGTTCCAACAATTTTACAATCAAATTCATGTAATTATGAAAAAATAGATGTAACATTCAGTGTAAGACGATTCATTTTCAGTTAGTATTTCATTTTTTTTGGTCTTTGATGAATGTCCAAATAATATAATCAGTATTATCCTCTCCTTGCTGAATAAAATAGGTTTTGACCGTTTTCCAATTTTTAACATTCTAACAACAGCATCGAAAAGTGATCATGTCTTAACATTAAAGAATATTCCTCACCAACAAAATCAAAAATACTCTTTAAGTTACTTGCATTTTTAGAGGCTGAGGAAAACTCATTGAAGACCTTAATTACAAGACTTTCATCATCATATTTCAATAACTTTGTGGCAAATTTGGTCATATTATGAATACTATGGCAATTGCAATTTGCTTTGACAATATTTGGATTTTTTACTGAGAGCTTTTGAAATATTAATTATGTTCAACAAAATTAACAGCTGCATTATCTGCTGCATAAGAACTAATAAATTTGGTATCCAAGTCATTAGACAGTAAAATATTTTCAATGTGTTTAGTGATTGCTGATGAACTCTCTTCTGAATCATTATATAAATCTAACAAAAACTCTTTAATGCCTTCGTTTATGTTAAAACATTTAAGAATAAGTGAATAACATTTATATTACCTTTGTTACAATCATCTGAAGTTACAGAGAAACATTTTGCTCTACACTTTTTCTGCAATAATTCACAAGAATATGGAGTCATAATGTTTTGAGCTAAATATTCTAATTTAGTACGACCACAATGAATTTTTGCTCCTATTTTAGAGTCAGAAAATATTTTACATGATAGCTTTATTCCACACTCTGAAGACAACTGTGGTTGTGCATAATTCCATGATAAGCAAAACATAGTTCAGTAACACTGCTGTAATTTATTCCCTTGGAAGAAAGTGTGTGAAAGAAGTAATAAATTGTCTTTTTGTTATTTATTTGCCAATATGCAGGCCAAGGCCTATTTAAAAGTACATAATGCAGGAAGTAAAAGGTAGACTATAAATATGTCAGCATCAAAAGTACATAAATGCTCATAAAAATATAATGATGAAATAGATAAATATAATAAGAGTATGTAAGTTAACAAATGTAGTTAATAAATATGTCAGTATCAGAAGTACATAAATGCTCATAAAAATACAATGATGAAATAGGTAAATATAATAACAGTATGTAAGTTAACATGAATACCAGAAAAGAAAAGAAAAAGAATAATTTGATATATGATAAAGATATAACTTTACATAAAAAGAAAATATTGAGAAAAACAATCTAAATTAGGTAGGGAGATACCCAGGAAAGACATGAATGCACCGATTCAAAAAACATATAACCACAGAATGTAATAGTGCCAATAGAACAATTGCTATTTAGTGCTAGGAGAAATTGGAAAAGTACTTTTTTAAATCTAGCTCACTACAACTGAATAAATCAACATGAGGGGCGAAATCGTTAAACACTCTTAAAAGTCTATCAAAAGAATTGTTATATCCATAGACTGTTTTATGGTAATTAACAGCAAATGTGTAACTAAACCTAGTTGGGTAAGGGGGGATATATAAAGGAATTTTTTGAAGTAGATAAGCACAGTCAATTTTGGATTTATGTAATTTATAAATAAAAAGAACATCTGCATGTTTCCTTCTTGTTTCCAAAGACAATAAATTAAGGCCATTTAACAAAGTAGAGCGATCAGATTCTTCTACAGTAAGTCCACTCCTATAAGTTATAGTATTAAGAAATTTATGCTGAACACGTTCAAGGGCATCAATGTATTTAGCACAAGAAGGAGACCAGACACTTGAGATATTCCAAATGGCTACGAACTAGTGCACAATACAAATATTTAAATGAATGAACATTGTTGAAATTCTTAGTTCATCTAGTAATAAAACCAAGCATTCTCCTGACCTTTTTTATTTTGAATACACTTTGCAGTTTCCAAATGTTTCTTCAAAGTTCCAGCGCCTTCACATTTAAAGATGTCAAAGAGGGACATAAAATGCATTTTGCAATGAAATGATCATTGGTTTTTGCAATCCACAATGATTAATTTGTATCTTTGAGCCATTCATCTTCGAATGTGCAAAATCTTTTCTTTGGTGGTAGGGTCATCTTTTACCTATATTATTTATTTATTTATTTTTTACGGGAAGCCCCACTTACAAAAACATAAAAATACAATGCAAAAACAAGAATTAATTAAAACAAAAGCATGCAAATACAAAAAAAGTAATAAGAATTTACTAAAACCTAATATTGACAAATTAATAGCTGTTCGTGAAATTATTGATGGATTTAATATGTCTAATACTGGTGTTGAAGAAATCGATGTTGTTAAGAGCTAGAATGGCGTTACCAAATCTCTGCATTCTAGTTAATGGTGCATTATACCTATAATTAGTTGAGTATGCTTTAATGAAGAATGTGTCATCTGATCTAGTACAGTATTGAGGTATCCGAAAATAAATGGATGATAGTAATTATGGGCAACTAATGTCGTTATTATACAGCTTATAAAGTATAACTAGGTCCATGATAATATGTCTATGGTACAAAGTTTGCAGATGATATTTGTGTAACAAGAATTCATATGGAGTATTTTTTGCTGAATTTCCCATCTTAAAATTAATAAAGCGTAAAAATTTGTTTTGGATTTTTTCAATCTCATTGATGTGTACATTATAATATGGGTACCACACTGTTGAAGCATATTCAATTTTAGATCGCACTAAAGAACAATATAAAATTTTCAATGAATTTATGTTTTTAAAATGATAAGTATTCCGAATTATAAAATCTAACATCTTTAGTGCTTGTTTCTTAATGAAAGTAAGATGAGTCACGAAATTTAAAGAAGAATCACATAAAATCCCCAAATCCTTTACAACTGAGACACGAGAAATTACTGTATTACCAATCTTGTAATCAAAGAAAGTAGGATTTTTATGTCTATAAAAAGTAATAGTGTTGCATTTTGAAATATTTAACTGCATTAAATTTCTATCACACCAATCCAAGATAACATCAATACCATTTTGAAGGTAATGGTAGTCCAAATAGCTTTTTACAGTAGCATAAATTTTTAGGTCATCTGCAAATAAGAGAAAATTCACTCCGAACAAATCAGCACCAATGTCATTAATAAATATACTAAAAAGAAAGGGACCCAAATGAGAACCCTGGGGTACCCCTGACGTAACTATAATAGGAGAAGAAACAGAATCTAGTATTTTCACCGATTGAGTTCGATGTGATAAATAACTTTTGAACCAAGAAAATATAGAACCAGTAAAACCAATTGCTTCCAATTTTTAAAAAATAGAATTGCATGATTCACTCTATCAAAAGCTTTACTTAAATCCATATAAATGACATCCACTTGCTGACCACTACTGAAATTATTAAATATAAAATCCTCGAGCACTAACAAATTGCTAATAGTGGAATGAATATGGGAAACGCCATGTTGCTCAGGAATGATAATACTTTTATATAATGGGGTAATTACCTGCAGAATCAGTTTTTCAAAAACTTTAGAAAAACATGAGAGAAGACAAACTGGTCTATAATTATTAACTTCTGACTTGTCACCACTTTTGAAAATAGGGGTGACGAAGCAACTTTTCCATATATCAGGGAATGTTCCAGTAGATAAAGAAAGATTAAAAATAACATACAAAGGGTAGCTAAGCGAGGAAGCACTCTGTTTGATGAAGTATGGAGGAACTTTGTCAGGGCCTGGACCTTTGTTTATGTTTAGAGAATTGAGCTCGGTTCTAATCTTCTCAAGCGGAAGAGACAAAGTACCAAAACATTCAAACTTTTCAAAGTGAAATTCATCCAGATTAAGTATATTATTAGCTGTACTAAAATTACTAGAAAAAAATTTTGCAAATAATTCAGCTGTATCCATTGGAGAATATGCACTTTCTGTATTAAACTTAACGAATGAGGGAATAGCATTTCCTTTTCTCATTGAGTTTACATGGTTCCAGAAGGTTTTTATATTTGACGGTAGAGAGTTTTCTATCTTATAAATATACTCTTTGAAACAAATTTTTGTTAAAGATTTACACTTAATTCGCGATTCAGAAAATATTCTATAGTGTCTAATACTATTGGTTGCCTTATAAATCTTGTGAGCAATCTTTTTCTCTATTACACAATTTATCAAATCTTTAGAAAACCAACTGGGAAACCTGTTCCTCTTATATTGCACTTTGGGAACAAAAGAGCCTATAACATTATATATTACATCATAAAAATATTTCAAGGCACTATTAACATCAGTCTTCGACATAATGCTCCAGTCAACTGAAGATAAATATTCATTAATACAATCATAATTACCTTTCCTATAATTATGGTAATTTACATTATTATCAATGGTATTATCACAGAATTTTACCCTGAACCAACAATGCAAAGGTGGATGATGTGGGTCTGGTTTAATTAGAAAATCACAAGTCTCAGACAGTGATATCACATTAATATTGGTAAATACTAAATCAAGAACCTTTTCATTGAAATTGGTTACATTATTAACTTGACTTAAATTAAGTACCGTCATGGAATCCAACATTGTCTTAGTTTTTCCACAGTAATTAAATAAGCCATCACCAACCTTTACATCAGGCAAGTTGAAATCGCCACATACTATAAATTTAGATTCAGGAAATGTGCAGTACAACCTTTCAAGTTCATCACAATGCTCTTCGTAAAGATGAGCACTCGAATCCGGGGGAATATAGATGCAAACTAATATTAAATCCAAAGAACCCAGTCTTATATGGACAATAACCTGTTCAATGTTGCATGAGACCGATTTTAAGGATTTAGAATGAAATTTATTGTGCACCATAATCATTACACCACCACCTCTGGACTTAGAACTGGTGGCACTGTTACGATCAACTCTATATACATGATAGTCAGCCGTCAGACCAAGTTCTTCAGAATTAATACTATCATTTAACCAAGTCTCGGTTAAAAATACAAAGTCATAGGACAAAAGTGGAAAAGAAAATCCTCAAGCTTGGTCCTAAGACCCCTCACATTCTGATAGTAAATACTGAGGCTTCCCGTAAACCTATCTAGTTTTTTCGACTCAAATTGACAATTTTAGGTAAACCATAAAAATATTTAATTTTCAAATCAACTTCACCCTTCTTAATACGTTCGTCCAATTCCACGTTCAAATCACGCAGATATTTGCGTTCCGCTAATGTTTTGTCCTTAGTAATTGAGATGTTGCCGATTTCACTGCTGTTTTTAGATTTCTTAACTTTAAGGAAATCAAAAAATACCATGGTCGCGTCCTCTTCACTGCTGAATAAAACTTTTAATGGCCTGTTGCGTCCTTTAACAGGCTTGCCGAGTCTGTGAAACTTGACGTTTGAAGTTGGCACCGAAGACACCTTTTCAATAATCAGTTAGTTTTTCTTTATCGTGTGCACTCTGCTCCTCAGGTTTCATTGAATCATCTTCCTCAATTCCATGAACAATAATATTTTTCGAGCGGAATCTCCGTTTGTTCATTTCACAGATGAAGGACTCCATTGGCACACTTTGATCAGAGTTAGATCTATTCACGAAGAGCTCAAATCTCTCCGTTAATTCTTTGATAGTATTCTTAAGCTCTGTGATCTCACTTCCAAAGTGTGAACAAGGGTCACATAGAAAAGAAAAATCCTTACGATTCGGAGACTTCGCAGTAGTTATTTCATGCCGAGACAGTCCCGAACATGTGACATGCAAATGTAATTTACACCTCGCGCAAGCGATTTCCTTTTCCGGGTTTAGGTCTTTAGTGCAAACAGAGCACTTATTATGAAAAATTAAAGGCATTTTAAAACGAGCATTAAGAAAAAACATATAAAATTCTTAAAAAGTTATCGAGACAAGGTACTTAACTACCACCATGCGCTTCAACCCACTATTATAACTTTACATTCACCCATTTGGGCTGAGCAATCATCGGAATTGTCATTGTTCATTTTTTCAATACCTTTTTCACAAAATAAATTTTTATAACAACATTTAAAAGTCTACTTATTATTTACAAATGTTAAAATATTACTGATAAAATACTTCTTTGAAGTTACTTACAATTACATAGGTGGTTGACTTATAATTTCTTAGAACTTCAAGCTATTTACGAGCACACTTAAAACACAACTTGTGCAGGATTTAAATCTCTATATGAAGACGTCCATATTACATTCGTGACAAGTTAATGGACATCACAGACGTAGAAAATCAAAATATAATATATTTTTTGTGAATTAAGTAAATATCGATACACATAAAAATGAATTTTCAATAAAACAAACTGTAATTAATGTCGAATGAGAAAGTCGGGACAATTTGGGAATGAGGCAGGACATTAGCAAAAAAATTTTCAAAAGTTGGGGATGTCCTACTAAAATCGGGATGGGTAGCAACCCTAAGTAAGGAAGATGCTAATTATTTAATAAACTAATTCATAGGTGGTTTTTGACTTTCTTGAGCATCAGGGAGAATGTTTCCCATTTGTTTCTTATGGTCAAAGTTATAATTTTAAAAAATGTCCACATTGAGGAACTTGTCTGAGATATTTTTTTTTATCAAATTCAGTGGGAGTAGTTTTCCCCAAGTATAGAAAATGACCCCTGCACCCTTATGTAGTACCACATGCACCCCTATTTTTGGACAAATTTGGAGAGAAAAAATATATTGTGCTGTTGACATTTAGGATTTTTAAAAAATGGTCAGCCTCCTCACTGATTCCCCCCTCCCTGAAACAAAGTCTGCCCAAGTTAAGCATCTTCTCCCTCCTACCTGCATGATGCAATTTATTAGGTGATTTCGTTATGCCGATGCTAGCAGAAATCTCCTCAGAAGTCACCACTCTTATGTTAAAGAAGTGTCAGTGGCTCACGATGAATTCAGTGAACACAGATGCCAACTTATTCCGGCAAAAGTTTTTAGTAGAAATTGATAGTAAACTTTTAATGACAGAACTGCTTATTTTGAGTGACAATAATAGACTTAAAACTTGTTTAAAAGTTTAATATCATAAAGATATAACCTCATCTCAATTGCCAGAATGTCTCCAATGTTACATTGGAGTTGGTTGGTTCGTTGTCCTGAGTGCCATGCTTGTGTTGGTGTACTCATTACTTATATTATTATTAAAGTCTTGTATCTGTATAAACATTATTTGCTTTCATTCGCATTATCTCAGTTAGTGAACATATCATTTAATATCTGCTTTGGCCAAACTTGTGATAGCTAGCTGAATGACACCATTACAAAAGGACTGACCAGGCCAGATCTATGTTTCAAATAGAAAGTCATTGTTTTAAGTGGTAGTCTTTAGGTTGTTCATTCTGAGACATTGTTTTGAATATGGATGAACAGATGTTTAAGGGATAAAAAAGAGATTCTAAAGGAGAGAGCCTAAGTTTACAATTTGGGTGAACAATCTTCACAGGAGCAATTAAGATGGTATTTCAGGACTTATAAATTTTAACTCAAGTAGAAAACTTTTGCATGCTTTTACTGAAAAAATTGTCGATTTAGAAATTATTCTAAATTTTTTAAATGTTTAAGAGGTTTTCAATTAAAAAGTAAAGGAATAGCCAATTTATTAACAAAGAAACTAGCCTTATAAACTTCAGAGAAATGTACTATTGTTATTATTTCCCTAGTTGGCAGTTAATCAACAACATACTTAGAAAAAATAACATATTTAACAAATAAGTGACATGCCTTTATTGTTAAAGCCAGTATTACAGAAAATATTTTTAAGACAATATGAATTTGAATGTGATAACATGCAAAAACTTCATTTTTTATGTTTTAAATTATCTTATTAGAAAGATTTGTATTATTTTAAACTCTTGTAATAATTTTAGATGAAATATTTAACTAGTGCTTTACAATTCTATACTTCACATCAGCATAACTTTAAAACATCATAATGTTACTACATTTGCACAATTTTAGTAACAATGGAATGGATTTTTTATGCTAAAAGTTCATCGTCACCTCCATAACAAACTCTTGCATCACAGTTGACAACATATTGCAAGGAATCAGAGAGAAACACGGAATTCAAGAATCATTTCTATTGAAAAATGTTGACTATACCCGTTTTCTACTCTTATGAAGTTTGACCTTGGCGCAGCGAATAGCCAATCAGAGCGTTTTCCCCTTCCACCACCATTTGAAGTTTTCGAGAGGTGCGGGAAAGTAGTACACTCTTGCCAGATATCCGCTCTTGAAGAAAGTCGCATGCGAACGCTAAGGCGTAAACGTGGTAGATCTGGCAACACAGTTGAGCTCGGAGCGATGCAAACAGCAAGATGGCAAGAGACAGACTGACTTTCTCCCCTCTCCATCGACAGTCTCTTGAGCTTTCATTGGCTGCTGCAGCAGTAAGCGTGCAACTAGGATTTTCAAGGTCAAGCTTCATAAGAGTAAAAAACGGTATAACCTAAAACATGCTTTAAGATTTAGTCACAGTAAACATTCTCCTGAAAATTACCCCTTAATTATCTTTGTCCGTTAAATCTTGGATGAATTATTTGCTATACTTTGCAATGCTACATCTTTATATAGTTGTCTGGTACTGGAGTGTGAGGGAGGCATGTGGAGAAATGTAATTAAAATGGTATTGTGACCTTTGCTTATAAATATTGTGGGAAGCTCATTCAGTTCTACTTGGTATTATCAATAACTTGAGGGTAGTTATTCTGATAATAGTTTGAGAGAAAATTTTTAATTGTTAAGGTGGTCTCTCATGTTGGTGTTAATGCCTCCTGCTGGTTGAGTTGTTGTTGGGGCCAATCAACCCTTTCATGGCCATTGTGTTATATACTTTTCAATTAACTTTTCTCACCATATCAGGTGATACTAATACTCACATTTTCGATGCTATCGTCTGGTCGGGAATCTAAAAACTGCAGTCAAGTGTTAACCAAATTTTTATTTATGATTGATAATTTTGGTGAAACACATTGAGATTTAGACTTTTTCTCAGATTCTGGCCAAATTAATTCTTTCCTCCCAAAGTAGCCCAAAAATAGGGGTGTACATGGTACACCAGGGGATGAGTTACATGAATAAATACGGTAGTTGCAGTTTGGCAGTAACAGCACTATAATGCCTCCTTACACTCACCTCACCAGTGCTGTCAATACATGGCAAAATTCTCGATTGAGAAAAGGAAAGAAACGAATCTTACAGGTGTCTGGATCAATGCAAAATGATTGTTTTCATAAATGATAAAACCAAATACAAGCAAGTACAATCAAAAAAGAATTTAAAACTAAATCTATAATTCAAGAACATTCCAGCCAATATGAAAAAGCAACAAACAACAAATATAAAATGAAATTCTTTTTAGGCAAGAACTACAATGGCATAGTAAAGTGTTGATTTGCTAATAATAAATGTAATTCTGGGATATATAAAATGTTAACCTTTGGTTGAACTAGAAATATGTAGAAAGTCACTGGAAATCACGACCAGTATCAAGTAGCCAAGGACAGGATATTGATTGGTTAAATGACTTGTAGAACCATACCAAGGCTTCTTTTCAATTGAAACATTATTTATGACAAAGAACTTTATTTCCATTACAAGATTATGAATAAGATACATTTACAAATTATGGTTGAAGAGAAATCAATTCATGAACATGTTAACACCAAAAACTGATTTAGTAAACTTTTAAAACTGTCATTCAAACCATACAATAACATAAGAACCACAGCAACAAAAAGATCCCCAAAAATATTTGGACAAATATTTTGTGACTAAAGACATGTTTTACTGAACAGTATTGCTTCAAAAATAAAAAGTATCTTATTAAAATTATTTACAGAATGTACCAATCCAGAATGCGATAATACTGCACAGAAAAAGAAAGTGGCGACTAATTATTGATTTTGTTCACATATATAAAAATTTGTCCACCACTTTAAGATGAAAACAGTCCAATATTTATGACAAATCGGCTAAAGAACTTTTATTCTGTACAATTAATGTTATGTCTTTCCAGATGTGGTCACATCATTCTCATCTCACCAAACTGCCAAAAATAAATGACTTCTGCACAGATCATAAGGTTATTTATACATTTTGCGACTAGCTTCTCTAAGTGACCCTCCTAAATAAAGAGTGAGTTACAAAATTTACTAAATGGCATATACAACACATTTTCATTCCTGTTAGCTACATACAAACCTTAAAATTAAGCAGTATTCATAACCATTATTTTTGTGTTGAGTATATCCACATTTATCCAGTACCCTGATCCTGAAAAAAATTAAAAATGGCCATTTAAAACTTGTGTAGAAGCTAAACATTTTTCCATTCACATTGAATAGTAATGGATATGCTTCAGTGTGTGTGTTTGCAACAACATGCAGCCCTTGTCAAACATAAAAAAGGCTATTCCAAAAATAGTACTCTTAAAGCAGCCCAAGATCCTCACATCTATTTAGTTTTTATTCTCAATGAAATCAGCAAAGATTTCATGGCAACAGGATTTAATTAAGTGAAATACATTCAGCAATGTGGCTGAAGGAAAATATCAGCATTTTTCATTATAAATACATTTCTTTAAGCTATCCTCTCAGAGATGGATAGCAATCATCATGACACAATAACACTTAAAAATGGCTACATCAAAATACTTGAGGTAAATAGTTATGCCAAAAATCTGGGTAGGAAAACAAACCCCTATTACTTGACTTCACTTTTACAAATAACAAGTTAGGAAAGTGTACTGCATATCACAAATGGAGTACTATTTGAAAGAAATTATAATATAAGTGTATGTAAGGGAAATAACATTTTAAAGTTATTTTCTTCAACATAAATAAGCCATGAAAAGAGGAAAGCAGCCAAACAATTATCCATCATGTCTTTCTTGATAAAAGAACCAATCAGAGAAAGTATGGAGACTTCAAGTCTGTCAACTTCTTTTTCATCTACAACTCCGTCAACATCTTTTGTCTCCAAATATTCCTCAAAATCATTGCAGGAAGAAAACGTCAGTGCTCTGCCCTCTGATAACGAGGATGAACTTCAAACATTCAGATTCTCCTAGCAACATGGCAGGTGATGTCGTTCAAGCAGCAGCACCTAGTCTTCCTTCTCCAGACGTATATAATGTCCCATTAAATGGCCCACAATTATTCCAATTGTAATACTCTTTTACTTTATTGTACTGTATTTGTTTTTATTTTTCCTGCAGAAAAAATGTCCTTTCTGCTAAAGATATTCTTAATTTATATTATTATTCTATTCCTAAGTCAGGCTCTATAATTTGGATATGCTTAAATGACTGTACTCAATACTTTTTTAATACACGTTTTCCGATATTTTTTAATTACAATAAAATTAAGAAATCACCGCAAATTATTATTATGCCCTACACTGAAATAAATGTTAAATAGCTCTCTTTTTCTTCTTTCTTTCATTTACATGGCCATTTCCAGGAACCACCTATCATGTAACTACGAGAACTAGGTGTATCTATCTTTATTAAATTTGTGGATGCATTATTACCATGTATACTGAATTTGGAACGTTTTATTTTAACAATGGCTAAAAGTTAAAAAACTGATAAACAAAATCTGTAAAGTCAACTAACTACTAAACTAAATTAAATGCATCAATTCTGTTGTCTTAATTAAGAATGGAGAACAAAAGAAAATTTCCCACAAGTGGAGAAGGAAAATGCCCATATCAGAATAGTTGAAATTTAAAATCCCACTAATTCTTAGTATAATTTATGCATAAAATATACATAAAATAATAACCTGTGAGTTTCCAACCTGCTGAGCTTTCAAGGCTTTTTGAGCATGTAGTCTTCTTTGCGCTAAATTCCATTTTTTTCTCATTTCTTTGTGCTCCTGCAATCTCTCAATGCAGGAGAGACACACGGTTTTTGGAAGTTGATCATCTTGAGAAATCTGAAAAAGCATATAAGATTAATACAACCAAATTTAATTTCATGTATCCGAGTACAACAAATTGCATAGCATCAACACTACATTAAACAGAATAAAGAGACTCAAGCAGCCTATACAAACAATACTAATAAAAATTATGAGAATCTTGGGTTTAAATAATTTTTTTCAAAGAAAATGCTATGATAACTGGGCTTATACATTTCGAGAATTTAAATTAATGCAGCTAAAAGTTAATTAGTGACACAAATTGTTATTAATAGTAATACACAAGAAATTCTAGCTCTGTATGACCAATAGATGGTAATAGTACTCCAATTCTAATTTTAAACACTGAGAATATTTCATGAAATGCTTTTTGTCTTCAAGTGATGTATAAAATGTGCACAATTTTAGGCCAATTTTAAGATTACGTTATACAACTCATAAAAATCACACAAGCAATACTTTAAAAACATTGAAACATATCATTGCCCGCTTCAACATATTATGTAATTTTCCAATTTCTGTATCTTTATAAAATGAAATGTGTCAGTTCAATTGCTATTAACACTTTTTTTTGCATGTACCATTTGGCCAATTTCCTCAACTACTCGGTACGAGTTTTTCGTAAAAAAGAAATTGCCTGAATAAATGACATCAAAATCATCATGAACAAATGTACAATTACTCTTTACAATTGCCAAATAGTTTAAGCAATTTAATGAAAGTGAAAGGTGAAGGACAGAAGGAACTGTAATATGAAGTCACTGAGATATTACCAAGATTTATCTGGTACCAATTTCAGATCCTTCTGGTACGACTTTGGGCATTGATACCACACTTTTAATACTACTGAATTAAATAAATGCTGTAATATAAAATTCGTAAAATTTAACTTGCACGTAAAACGTGAACGGCATGTCTATGATACGTTTAAGTGTAAACCAATTTTAAAATATCCTCACTAAGGTTGAACAAAACCGACTTACAGGTAAAGATAAATATTCTCGTATCATTGTTACAAGCTGAAGACGTTCACCTTCTTCGCTAAATATGGGGATTACTAAACGATTCACTTTTGTGCAAAGACGACATATGAAACCAATAACGACCGCCTTGTCGATGCTTCCCATTGTGATCCAGTTCTATAGGGTTTCTTAAACTTCATTACAAAAATCTAGCAAGAAACAATAAAAATATAAGACATTATCAATAAATCGACAAATAAGACATTAATTAAAGGTTAATTCGACATTTTCACCGTATTTAATTGAATATTTCAATTACCTAGCTTCCATAAGGTAACCTCGTTAATTTTTACGGACGTAGACGATAACTTCAACTAAATTTCACTCAAACCTCGCAATATTATTTTTCTTACGCACAATGATCGTCATGCTAAATCGGTGGAGCCAACGTAAAAAAAGTTGATGAACTAGATATCTATCAGTTTGTATGGCTGTAAACATTTCTGTTTTTTAGGAAGATAAGATACTGTCTACTTTTCTCTATCGTGACACCTAAATAATAAATACGAATATTAAAACTACAATACTATATGAAAAATATTTCTTATTGTATCAATAGCTTAGGCAGTAAACCTGAAACTGAACAAATCTTTAAGAAATTAATTAAATTCTACGATAGATTCTTTCTAATTAGAGTAAAATTCCATTGATAGGTTATATAATAGATGAAAGATAAATTAGATAAACTATGATCTTCCTTTTATTTCAGCGTGAATTACGTAGTTTATTATCCTATGTGAAAAGGTCGGCAAACTTTTTTATATGGCGGGCCGGATTTATAGTTGCTGATGTTTCGGTGGGTCGCATTGAGGGCCGCAGAAGAATTTGAATCGGAAGAAGTGGCGCAGCCAAGAACTTACTTTGGTGGTGGCAAATAATAAAAAGCATTTTTCGTAATGATATTTCCCTCTAGTTTTTCTTTGAAAATTTCTGGTAATAACTCACAAACGTCGATCTAAAATTAAAATATCATAAGTCATTTAATAAATATATTTATTTTCAAATTAAAGACTAAATTAAAGTGAAAGCAGTCGCAGCTTAAATTATTTGCGATAGTGGGGGAAGCAAATACCAGGATCAGAAATAATACTGAGATTCAGTAATATTTTAGATACATAATTTTCTCTAATAAAGCTTCTAAAGGCATAAAATGGAAAATGTTTTATGACCATAACTTTAATCGAATAACATGAGATTGTGTGTTAAATTTCACGGATGGCCTTATCATCATAGCACAGTGGCCTGCATAAATGCTCTAGAGCAGTGGCCTTCAAACTTCATGAGGTAGCAGAACCCTTTCATCCAATTTTTTTTCCTGGGAACCCTAACACCGAGAATACGCGCTAAAGATGGTATTAGGAAGTAAAATTGAAAGAAAAGTCAAATTTATAACAAAATAAAAATCGAATTTATTCATAATATAAAAAAGAAAAAAAAAATAAACAAACATTAAAATCAACGACTTTCAAATTCATTATACATTGAAATTATTACAAGTATTCAAAGGTTAGGATGTGCCTGCTTTTGTTTGCAAATGTGGACAAAGTTTAGAACAATTGTTTATTAACATAACCAGATGTGTGAAACCATCCCTAACTGGTATAATTGTTTTTCTATTGAATCTTCCAATATCAGCTGAAGACAGTATGTAGCCAAAAATTATGATTTTCCCCATTGCTCATACCGTGTCTCTTTTCGGCAGCCACCTGGATCACCCGCCCATAAGACTGACTCTGGATTTAAATAAAACATTTTTTATGTGAAAACCCTACAGAGCCCCTGCGATAAGTCTGCAGAACCCAGTTTGAAGACCTCTGCTCTAGAGCAGTGGTTCTCGAAGTGTGGTTCACAAGTCTTCCAGGTGGTCTGCAGGTTACTGTTACACAATGCCGAGGTCATACTAGAGAATAGACCAGATCCTTAATCTCCAACACTTCGTGACATATTACAATAGTGATAATGCTAAATATACCATTTTAAATTAATTCATTTTCATAGCTCACCTGATTAGTCCTAAAGTAATTAATGTTAACCAAAACAAATTAAATTAATACTGCTAAAATTAACTAAATTCTTCACAGCGTAAAATCTCAGTGGATACAACGAAATGCCATAAAAGCTGTTCTTACTTCCCTCCTTTGTTTGGATCAAACAAAAATGTTTACTCCATCAAAGTGGTTTGCGAACGGAAAAAGTTTGAGAACCACTGCTCTAGAGCGTGGTTTTTCAAAGTAAAGGCCACAGCCCAATGGTGTACCGCAAAATGTTTGATAAGTGCCTTAAGAAAGGGATGATCCAAGATAACCAAAATCAACTAATGGGCTTTTAAGGTTATTAAATTGTACTGTTAAGATGTTAAATACATCCTTAGAAATAGAAGTTCAAAAAATAAATAAATGCCTGAATGTTTAATTAAGATCCTTTAAGATCTGCTAGATCAGCATATGCTACGTGGGGTACAGCTAGTATTTTCTATTATTATTGGGTCTCAGAGAAAATATTTGAAACCCTGCTCTAGAGGGCCATGGTCAACTTGCCTATTTAGTGTTTTGAAATTATGATTTCCAAGAGTAATAAAATCAAATAATCTTACTTTCAAATAAGGCTGAAATGCTTGCAGAATGCAAGCACCA
This sequence comes from Uropetala carovei, assembly GCA_036926305.1. NCBI lineage: Eukaryota > Metazoa > Arthropoda > Insecta > Odonata > Petaluridae > Uropetala > Uropetala carovei. Next base: position 1,588,668 of record JAXCHB010000004.1, read on the forward strand.
ACTACTGGTATTTTAAATCTAGTGGTCATTGGCATCAAGTTTTGTCTGGATTTTTCTCTGGTCAACAAGCCAAAAAGAATTTTTTAAATTCACTCTTCAGTTGTATTTCGTATTTGTTTAATTTTTATTTATCTTAACATTTATTACCTTATATTTAAAGAATATTTATGCACTCTGAAAAAAAGTACCTCTATATCAAACTTTTCTCCCATGTATATAATCTATTTTGTCTTCCAATACAATTGGAAGATTAAATCAATCCTCAAGGTCCATCAGCTCATCCAATCTATATTTTCATCAGAATTTTGATGAATGCTGTTGTTAAATGGCATGGATCATTCCACAGATATACAGATGATAACCATTGGTCACTGGTAACACATCCCTCCTTTATGTGGAATGTAAAAAAATTACAATTCCGCTGAGTAAGAAAGCAACATTTCATGACAATACTGTGCTCTGATGATGGCACATATTATCTACAAATCATACCATTATCATTCTAATGGCGGATCATAAATGTATAAAACAGTGACCAAGTTACTTCGTTCATATGATAAAGAACAATTCTAAGGGCGATTACACATGCTGATTATCCACATTATAAGATTGCACCACATCACTCCATGATGCTATGCCATCCATCATCTTGCTGCCAATCCTTATTGGCAGAAGGATATTGTGCCCCATAAGCAGTTTCCTTGTGCATTTCAATAGATGGGGAGGATCAAATATTGTTACAATCTTCTTCTCATTAAAAATGAAGAAGGGTTCCTCAGCAGTGGCACCCAAACTCTTTATGGCCTTCTGGTTGTGGGCTCCCATGTCACATACAGTGGCCATAACTTCTAGACCTGCCTCAAATGAATGCTTCACTGCCACTTTAATCAGGGCAACAAGATTTTCAGCCTTAATTTGGGAATGGGTGAAATAAAAGGAAACAGGTTGTTTCCAGTTACTGAAAATCCCTCTGACCGTAAATACTAAGGCATACCTAGCGGTGGACATACCCCTTCCCAATTTCCCAAGAACAGAAAAACCTAACATCCTGTCAGCTGCTCTGTCATATTGGAGGTGCACCCTTACTTGCATCTCATAAAAAATCAGGATACACTTCCTCTCGTATGACTGCATTCCTTTGCAGGCATTTGCAATTGTCCTCATTACTGGCAAATTTATTCCCGTGCAGAAAGGAATGGCATTGGGATATGACGTCAATGTCCTTTTGCTTGGAAGAACCAGTATTTGTCATAGTAGAGCGTAGCCTGCAGGACTCTTTTTATACAAAGAGAGAGCAAGAGCCTTTTCCTCAGGAGTCCACCTCGTTCCTTGGGGCATTCTGTTTGTTTGCTGCAGTTGAGACGTAACGAGTACAGCTGCCTTACAGGGCAACTGCTCCTTCAACTTGTCTATTACAGTTAAACCCCGATTGGAAAGTTGCTGCATGTCTCCGATTTTTTTTCTTCTTTAAATTATGGCAAACCTTCCTCATCCACTTTACAATCCTCTCCTGCCTCTTCCCATAGCTGAAGAGCAACTTCTTTCTGGGAGTGCAGTGGGAATGCCCAGATAAGCCCGTGTTCTGCAAAGTTAAAGATGTCTCAACAAACTTTGGAGAAGAAGGTGGGAGTGCATCAGCTAACTGGTCAGAGGGTGCACCACTTGAGAATAGACACCGTTGTTTCAGTCCAGTGTCTGCAGGAACAATGACAGAAATGGGTCTGCGACTTCCTGTCCAGTAGGGAGAGGTTTGGAAGTCACCATCAAATCTGCAATAGCTATTGCATCATGACTATCAGTAGTTGTGTCCTCTACAGAACATGCCCCTGCTATGAATAGATTTCTGACTTTGTTATATGAGGAAATACAAGAGCCAGGATAATAGCAAGGAGTAGTTTGAAATCCTTTTTGAATTATAATCTCAAACCTTCAGTAGCACAGAGAGTAGGAACTCATCTCAACAGCAACTTTTCCAGTAGATGATTTTGGAAATCACTATCCCTGAAGTGAGCTGAGCACACACTAATTGTGAAGAGATCGATGGCTTCTTCAGGAGTTGCTTCAAATAATGGTTCTTGGTAAAAAGAACCCACAATTCACTCCTAAAAAGGATTACCGAAATAATACATATAATTTTAATATGTATCTTATGAAATTATTGAATCCCATGTAATCTTGTATTAGGTACTAATAAGTTTTCTGAGCATGCGATTACAATTTGCTTCAAGCTTCCTTCTTCCCCGAGTAGTTCATGAAAAACAAATCCCTTCAAAAATAATTCTGCACACCAAGAATCACCAACGAAGGAAATGATAATTGCAGGTAAGACGCTAAGTCAATGCATTGGAGTATGTCTAACCTGGTTAAAAAATTTCAGACCATTTTCTGACCCTTTGAAAAATTTTCTTAATGCAACACATTTTTTCGTAGATGAGCCAAATTTGTTAGCTTTTATGATGATGGCCTTTAAATCACATACATAATGTGTAATTACTGCTTATCTTCATAAAACTAGCAATTAGAAATACTATTTTAGATATCAAAGAAGGGAGTTTGACCATGAGGATAATCGTAATGGTCGATCCAGAATACTTTTTGTCTCTATTATAAACAGATGGTTCTTACTTAGTTAGGTTATACTATATACGAGTAATAGGTGTCTGCATTCTGCAAGAATTTCATCCGGCAGGCACCAATTACTCGTAAAAATAGAAAATTACTTACAACTTCCTGTCATTCGGGAAAGTAAAAAACTTGATGCCAGAAATTTCTTGTGTATTCCCGCAACCAACAACTGAACACCTTATAATAATCAACATTTTTCCGTGAAAATTTAAACCTCAGTTAAAACAGCGTCAGTCCTCAAATTCTCACAAGATCTGTATATTTTAAAAGGTGAATATGAGCATCTCGAGTAACCTACAGAGTTCCGTTCTATTCCTTTCACTTGACACTAGCACCAGCAGGCTTAGCATGAGTCTAACAAACTTCTCAGTCATGATTTTAGAGCGAAGCTGCATGGGCCTGGATCAAATACTTGAGAATTTCCGTTATTTTATTTTAATGTAAATTATATCATTTAATAGCTTTCACACAAAGGAAAGAGTTATACATTGGATAATTATTTTTCTTTGTTTACAAAGCTTTAGTATCACAGAAACAATTTAATGATCAATACATATTTTTTGTAACAGTTTTATTGATTAACAATTGTATTTCATCTTTATATACATAATACAAAAGGAATAATTTTCAATTTTTATTTAAACTTCTTAAACCATGTCACTCCATGTTTTCATGATTGTTATGTTGCATTATAATTACAGCCAAAACTGACTCCCATACAAAATACAACATTACAAAAATTCAATTACAAAATGAGCAAATGTTTACAAATTAAATATTCTTGCATTAATAATACTTCCCTTACCTTCTTTTATAACATAAAAACAATTTTTGAAAACTATTAAATGGAGTGGCTAACCAACTGGGGAGTCATTCAGCATACTGCGGTCCTTTACATTAAATGCAAATTATATAGTTCAATACAAATCATTTTTACCCAAATAGAAGGATTACATCTACATTAAAAAATAAATAAGTTTCAGAGAAAAATATTATTTTATAGATTACAAAATGTCAATCAGCATGCTTGACAATTTTGATTTTTTTACAGTCTAGACCTGTATTTCTTAGCTATCCACACGCCATATTTGCCTCTTTCTCAAAATTTTTTAATATTTTACGTTAAAAAAGTTAAAATAAGGTTATCTTCCATTTATGAATGCACAATTTGTACATATTTCCAATGTCAGATGGAATAAGACCAAGCAAACATTAAACAACAATAAAACATCAGCATTTAGTCATCTGTCTATAAAATCAGTCCTATACATTGGTGTTCATTGTTTTTACAACTGTTCCAAAGAATGAAAAATAGAAAAATTACAAAAAACTCATTTTCAAACTAATATAATTACTGATTTTCTTAGACAAAATTTTTCAATAATTGCCATAATCACATAAATCACTACGTGATTCAGCGCATAAGAGTAAAGAGAACAGTAGGAGGTAATGGTAAAACCAGTCAAGAGACCATAGCTTAAAGGAATGTATACTCAGTCACTTTGTAGTGACAACATAAAGACCACACAATGCTCTCCTTGAGGGAAACAGTCTTCCTAGGATATGTTACCATCTTATTTAGTTTATGTGAAAAACTTAGCTCAAGTGAATTTCCATGCTCTTCAACCGAGCACTGCAACACAAGAGCATCACTTGTGAATACGTACTTTTGATAATAAAAGGTAATAACAAAGGTGGAAACATTCAGCTGGAATAGTAATTCCAAGGCATTAAGTATGAGCAGATACAGTTGCAAAAAATTATCCAAGTACTATTTTGTACTAAGTAGAATTTTTTGTGCTGTATAGAGTAAAAACGAACAATCATGGTCCAAAACAGGATATTTTAGCTCTCGCTAATTTCTCAATATTACTTATCTTTATATAAAAGCAAAAAGTTGATTTAGATTTAATATTGATAAGCATGTTTTTAGTTCAACTTACCATCCACAAACTCTTTAAATACTTTTTCAAGTTGTCAGATATGAAAGGACTTGACTGGATATTTCTCCATTGCATAATACAAGGCAAACACAAAGATTGATCATGTACACAGCCCTTTCATTTGAGCTTGCGTGGAGTGGGGCTATCAGGAGGAGTGACAGGCACAGATTCAGATCTAACAGAAAAAGACTTCCGTTGGTGCATAGCACTTCCTGACTTGAATGTCGGCCTTTTTAAGGGCCTTGGAGAGACACCTGCGGTGGTTGTCGTTGAGGATGATTCTGCATTGCCACCTGAAGATGCTGACGACGCATTCCCACCACTTCCACCAAACCAGACCCTAATGCCATCAGGACCTGAAAACAAAATGGAAAAAACAATTCTTTCTATTCAAGAAGAAAAGCACAGCAAATGCCAAGTAAAAGTGGCCATCTGAAAAACATTTTTCATCCTGAAGTGATGTAGCCTGACTTAATATGTACAGCATCTCCATAACACACAATGCAAACCAAAATTTCTTTCCATGAATATCAATCACTACAGAATTGTTTCCCTTTGCAGAAAATCCACTTCCATTACATTCTATGTTTCTCAATTGGTTGCCATTTAACTGTCTTTAATCTATGTTAAATAAAAAATACTGACAAACCAAATATTTTAAGTTGATTCTGCATGACATCAGACAATGATACCAAAATTCAACAAGTCTTTCAGATCAAAATCTGATGATATGGAAACGTAGCAGTATATGAATGTAGATGGATATACTACAGTTTTGGACGTCAAGTTGACACACTGTAAATGAAAAAAATACTAATAAATTGAAATTTTGTTTTACAGAGCTTCTTATGTATAATTTTCCACATGGAGGGGTTAGTAATAATATTCAGTAATTTATTTGGAAAACTAAGTTCCACAGTAAAGGAACAAGTAGCAAACAAGCCTTAATAGTAATTCTTTTAATATCTAAACCCAATGAACTAAATTATGCAAGTTTTTCATGAATAAGTTGCTAAATGAGACAGATAACATTAACTAAATGTAAAACTTCACATTGTTTTGATTTCAGTTAAGAAAAGGCATACTCAAAACTAAGAGTAATACAACAGAATTCAATCATCTATCTCAACAATGATAAACTCCTCAAAAAGTTATAAAAGAAATAAACAAATACAAATATTGCATCAAATCACAACCCACAAAAAATAAATACAACCACCTAAATGAAATTAGATAGTGAATTATAGAAAGACATATGCATATTATGAATTATTCAAGCACCAACGACTAAGCTGGAGGACACAATTGTTATAGATGAAGAGCAAATGATATTCAAAAATAAGTTTCAGCAGTCTCATTTATGGGAAAAGCACTATACGGTATTGATACTGCATTAATTTGTAGCTATCTTTCCTAGCATTATATTGTTCTACTCTTATTAGGGTACAATAGAAAATCCAATATTACAAAAATAATATAAGAATTTCCTCCATTAATGTTTTAGTACCTATCAGTCGCTGATGGCAAAGGTCATAAAAGTATCGTATTGATTGGTGTATAAGAGGCAACCATATATAAAAATAAAAACCCCTAAAAATAAAGCTATTTTACAGTTTTTAAAATTTTTACTCATAAAAACTCCTGTATGCCTCTCTGGGTCAAGGAGCAGTCACTTTGGATTATTTCACATATTTTGTCAGATAAATTCGTCCCCTGCTGTGCTCTGGGTCCAGGCCTTTTTCTTTTCAAATCAACCTCTTTTGAATCTTCTTCTGCCTCGTGCACTTTTTGCTAGAGTTTGTAAATCACAGACTTAGAAACACCTAAATGTTTTGCCATTTTAGTTGGTGGCTCACCTTCTCTCCTCATGTTGTGAAATATTTCTATTTTCTCATAAGTTACAGTTGTTCTTCTTTTTCTTGACTTTACAGCTACCTCATTTAATTCCTTTACGCTGGCATTGGAGTCATCACCGCTAATTACGCACAATTTTCCTTCCATCTTGAACCGCACTAATTAATGGATATGGCTGTGTTTATAACTATCGATAATGTGTTTATAACTCCCAATATTGTGTTTATAACTGCTGATAATGTTTATAACTACTAATATTTTGTTTATAACTATTGATACTTTGTTTATAACTACCAATAACCCATAAATAAAAACAACTAAATAAATGTTTCATTTACCTCTGTTAACAGTAGATTTTTCAATAATTTTACAGTACCTGCCGAAATATAAATAATTAGGTTGTTGCATTTCTTTTCTAGCACTGTCAACTCATGAACTTGCATCCACAGATGCGTTCCTGACTCTCTGTAAACTTATTCGTAAAAACTCATCGCTCTCTATAATTCACACAAATACATTACATTGGATTGGTATTACGTAGTTCCTTTTTTCCAGAATAGTTACTTCTATGAAATGGCAGGTTTAAAATTAAATTACGTCTTGTCTTACCAGGAGTATTTTTTTGCTGAGCTATTTTCGTAAAACTTGCTTAGTTTTTAGTCACGTTTTCCAGGAACGCAGCCTGATGTAAATCGAGGATTTACTGTATATTATGTCTTTTTGTTTTTTGAGGGGTGTTGAGTCAGAGATTTTGGAACGAGTAATATTGTACAGCATGGGTTCTTATGGGAACTGTTGATTCGTTTAACATTGTTTTGTTCAAAGTTGTGAATTTCAAGTATGAATTAACTACGTTAATTGAGGACACACTGTGTATTATATAATTTTTGGATATAAACAGGTTTTCCTTTCAACAGAATTTGTAGAAATCAAGCACGTTACTTCTACAAAGAACACAGCATATTTGGAGAGTCAAGTTTCATGAAACATCAGGTGAATTTTAGAGCTGAAATATTCTTTTTCATTACCTTCAAACTGCATTCTGATTGAATTACTCAGAAATGTGAAAACGACCATTAAAAAAGGTAAAGAAACAAAGAATTCAACTGGATACCAATAAGAAAATGAAATGAGTGACAGCAAAGCTGCAGCCATTTCAAGTAGAGATATACAATTAATATAAATTATTTTATAATTATAATCCTTGTCACTAATTAAGAATGGAGAAAACCACCTTATAACCATAAAGATTGTAAAAAGGAAGTACATATTCACATACGTGTTTTAATTGAATCCTTAACAAGAGCATACACACAGATGGGAATTTAAAAATATCTTTTGTAAAGGAATATTAATTTGCAGATTAAAACACACAAAGAGTAAAGCAATCCTAAGTTTTAGTGCTTTAGATGCATCCAAAGTAGTCTTCATCTTAGGTATATTTATTATTTTTAGAAATAATAAACCATCACACCTAGAAGTAGAAGGTTTTCAAGCAATAATGATGGATTGATATAAAATTTAACTGATAATGAAGAGACCTCCCAAGTCCATAAAATGTTAAAGAAATGCTGTTTGTAATGAATTTAATTCATTCAGTATAGTTGGTTGAATGTCAGTCTTAAATTCACTCTCTTAAAGCATCCTTCAACAATATTGGATCATGAAAAAAAAACAACAAAGGCAATCTGCAGTTTAACAGATATCAAGAATGCCTGTTTCTTTCTCCAATCCAGCATATGGAATGTATTCACAGTGTTTACAAAGGTAAATCAGACATTTAAGCACTAGTTGTCATGCATTTTTAGAAGCATCTACTTCAGGGGTCGGCTACCTTTTCTAGATGGTGGGTTGGGTTGGAGGTTGCAATTATTTTGGTGGGCTGAATAAGTGTTTACGTTGGACACTATCTAGAGATTATGTGGAATAATATCAGTGAAAATCAAGGCTAAAAAATTGATCCGAGTTAAAACCTAACAAGAAAAGGTTTTACCATTACGACATTAATCAATAAAAAACAAAATTATGACTGAAATTTTGAGGATAGCCTTATCTCCACAATTTTATAGGCCAAATAAAATGCTCTCGCAGGCTGCAAGTTGCCGACCCCTCATCTATTTGAATGACAGTCTGGAACATATGCCACATGTAAGCCTCTAACGAATTCCACACATAGCTCACCACGGACGGAGCGAAGTCCCCCGAAGCGGAGATGGTGATGGTGGTCCAAAAGCGCAGCAGCAAGGGTTGAGGGGGGAGACGGGGAGGGGGGACCATGGGTGGAATGTGGGAGTAAGGAGGATGGAGGGGTCACCCCTCCGAGTGGGCCTGGTTCGGGACTACGGCCATGGCCTGCTATGCCTTAAGGGCCCATTTGGTGTTGGTTATAAAGTTAAAGGTATTGTGGTTACAAATTTAAAATTCATAAGGACCAAAAGTAAAAAGAAAATGAAAAAAAATTGAAAAAAAAACAGGTGCAGAAATAAAGTTTCATGCAATTCAAGAGTGAAATTTGGTGGCAGTTAGAAATTTTGGAATGGAATAAGGTTTTGGAAAGGTGAGAGAAAATGGAAAAGAATAAAAGGCAAAGTCAGTTATCATACAAAATGCAGACATTTTAATATTACTGTTTAACCATCATTCAGTCATTAATCTCTCATGAATAGACAGTGTCACAATAGAAGAACATTTAGTTTTTACTTTAAAACAAGACAAGCAATCTTGAATAACTTCAGCAAAAACAACAGCACATTTCATAAGTAAATTTTTGTGACAAATAGTTTCCAGCAAAACAGACAAAAGAAGTGACATAGCACCAAGGATAAATGAATAAGCACAGTTTTCATGCCAAATATATATTGTTGTCTAAAATGATGGCTATTTGTATACATACATACATACATATTACTGTATGCACAGCAATTTATAGATTTTGTTATTTTTTCTTGTTGCAAATTAGAGGTCATGAAAAGAATATAGTGTTTTGAGCTTAATGCTAATAATATCTTGAGGCCATTTCTTGCATCTATAATATTTCTAATGACAGTATAGCTTCTCAAATCCAGCATTCCAAAAACTCGTTCCTCCTGAAAACCACCAACTTTAAAAATATGACTTAAAACCTTGTCTACCAGATGTAACCACCTTCCATCTAAACCACCCTATACAATCAACCAATCACCTTCCCTCGCCTATGCTAATTCAAAAATTCTTCCTAATGCTCAGGAATTTGTAAAGTAAAAGAGTAAGATCATTTGAAAAGCAAATTATATATCTACTCTATTCTTTATTCATTGCTCAATCTACTACAATATATTTTGAAGCGTGTGTTTGTTGGTTTGTCTGTTTGTCGGTTTGTGTGTTTGTTCATGTAACTCCCCCTAAATGATAAAAGCTAGAATAACCAAATTTGGTACGATTCTTCCTTACATCCTAACTTAGTCAACTGTCAAGGTTTGGTCAACCGGGATTAATCAGTGCTGCCAATATAGGGGATTAACATTTTTCCATAAGATAACACGTACGAATCCATTTCTTGACTTGCAAGGTATTCTTCCTTCAAGCATTAAAATACGTAAATATGGACCGATTTTTTTTGTTTTTGCTTTATTCGACGAATAAAACTCTATACTATCTTATTCCTGCGACGTTTACATGTTACGCTGTCGAAGTTTTCAGAAATATGCTATTTGTTTTGAAATTTTGTGGATTTTTCGTACTCTTTCTGGGCGTAACCAAGGCCGTCATTGTTACCTCCGATTCAATTAGCTTCAATGAAGCTTATAAATAGACAAAAGTTTAGCGTTATTCGCTTCGCACTTTTGTTTAAGCAACGAAACGATCGATGTTTATGGAAAACAACGTAAATAGATACTGATTATTATTCAGGAAGCGTTTATTGATGAAAGTCACTGAACCTTCTTTTATCTATTGAATACTGGAATCTTACATTTTTTGTAAGTAAAATCATTATATTCTACATTATAATGTTTATTAACGTAAATAGGGTCACGTATCTGGTGTACATTTACCGGAGTCAGTGTTCAATCATGGACAACTGTACGTTGCTTTTTCACGAGTTTCTTGCTTACAAGACATAAAAGTAAATATTTCAGCGAGGCATAATTACACAAGAAATGAAGCTGGATTTGGCGAAAGTTATATGATAGGAAATACAATTGTCGTTATATTTGAATGCAATAGGCTTGGAAACAGTTTGTTACGAGCAAATATGATTAATTGTTAAGAAAAGCTAATTGTAAGTTAAAAAGTATCTACTACATATTTTAAAGAGTTTGTATGTTGTGCTGTAGTAGCTTCACTAAATCCATTTAAATTCAACGGGAAATTCTGCTAGTGTTTTATATTTCCTTATTCAATATATTAAATTTTAATGCAACAGTGGCCATGTCAAAAATGATTCCAAGATTGTCAAAGCTAGCCTTTCAATCAGCATAGGTATATGAAAACTGGGAAATTCACAAAAATCAATAATTTCCTAGTTCCAGGATTTGAGAGGTTTAGATTTATGCTAGGAAAAACCTAATATTGAATCAAACAATAAATAACAAAAGAAAAATAATCTAACCAGTTTGAAAATTTAAGTTAATAAAATGATTTTTTGTCAGTATGTACTAGGGTTGCCAGATTTTGGTTTTAAAGATATAGGACAGCCAGCCAAATTCTTCAATAAAATAGGGGACAAACACAGGACATTTAAAAAATCCGAAACAATCTCTATTCTTATACATTAAAACTATTTACAGCGTCAATCTTTATTTTAAGTAATAAAAATTCAAGAAAAACACAATATAAAGTTGTATGTACTGCAAAATTAATCTCTGGCTTCAAGATATGGAACATACAATTTTGAAAGGGCATAATAATTTTGAGTGTGAAAGGACTGATTAATATTCTACGCCAAAAATATGGCAGAAATCCTTAAGACTCTGTTTGCACAGTGTAGATCAGTGATGGCGAACCTTCTTTCGTCCGCGTGCCAATATTACCGAAATTGTCGAATTTTTTCTGCCTCGCGTGCTACAAAAAGTCCTTGATTTTATTGGGTGCCAACTTATTTAAATTCGTGATGAATACATAAGATTGTAACTGTAAAACTAACATTTACAATAGTTAACTAAATAACACAAATGTTTTTGCGGCGTTAAATCAATACGCTAAATGTTTTGATTGGTTTTCGAAATTCGTTGGCGTGCCGATCAAAATCATCTTGCGTGCCACTTATGGCACGCATGCCATAGGTTCGCCATCACTGGTGTAGACGCTGAATTATGAAAATAGTTTCACAAGTCACTTCAATATCAGTAGAGACTATGTAATTAAAAGGGGGTAACAGAAACCTAAAACAAAAGGAACAAAGGAAAAGCACAAAATAATTGTACTAACACAACCACTTTCAGTTAACAACTGTAACCTCATATGGGGGCGAAGCGCTACACGTAGTTTATTTTGAACCAAAACTCGAAACAAAATGAATTGTGTGACTTTTGTTTCCTCCTGCAACTTTGTAGAAAACTGTCAGGAACCATCTGTTGATCCTACCAAAAATATTCGATTTTCAGGGGGTAGCGAAGCTATTATGCAATGAAATACAGGACAATCCTGTGCAATACGGGACATCTGGCAACCCTTGTCAATACTGAAAGGGTGCCTTCATAGTGAAAATATATGTTTACTAAGAAATAAATGATATGTATTGCTAAACATGAAACTTAGCAAAATAAGATATAGATGCATCATACCAAGAGTAACGCCACTTTATGATGGAATTCCTGTATGTAATAACCCAATAGCTAAATTAAACAACATAATTTGATTAATTTTTAAATAGACTCTACTTTTCTAATTTACGAAACTCATTAACCTTGATTTTCACAGCACCCCAGCTAGAACCTGGGTGACAAAAAGAGATTTGTAACCTTTTCTCTCAAATGCTTTCGAACTCACTGCCCTGAATATTAAAATACTTCAACATTTAACTTCCCATGTAATGTATTTAATTATTTGGTGAACTCAAAATACAGACAAAAGTTAAGGTAGAAACAATATTAAAAGCTCTGATGGAGAGAAAAATAAGCTCAGCTTCATTTTCAATGCATTTTTCAGTCTACTTATAAGGTACTCAGATTAACTTGACAAGGTAATAAATTCATTCTATTGACTTGGTTCACATCTCAGCCCTGTTATTCTACTTTAATTGTAACCTACTGAAAACTGCAAGCTACACCATGTATGTATACCAGATGTTTTCTGTCTGAGTCAATTATCCACAAAATCATTCATGGGACCATGTCTGGAATTCTAAACTATATTATCAGAAACCTTTTATTATTCAAGAAAAAGCTTGTCCACTACTCATGTCCAAAAAAAAAAAACAAATAATAAAATTTACGAGAAGAATGTCGATGGTATGATAAAAATAGTGATTTTGATTCAGCTGGTATGAACTCAAACCTTGACAATTTAACATTTTAAAGCATGAACTTGCATGAATGTGATACCTAAGTAATGTACAGATAGACCCTGATTTAAGGAAGAGTTAGGTTCTTCAAAAACCTTTCGTAAATTGAGGTATAATTTCTCATTGACTCCCATTATAGAAGGTGAGATACGTTCCCATAGCAAAAAAATCTTCTCCTAAATATAGTAAAATGACACTGTATATGTTTCTTAGGACATTTATTATGAAAAGTAATCATTCTAAACATCTATCAATATTACAAGTATCCGCCGCTTAGCATCGTAGTTGTGTTACTTAAAAACACGACTCTAAGCGCAAATACATTAAGTGAGAGAATTTTCTCCATAAGAAATAACTAAAATAAAGAAGGTTAGATTCCTCCAGAGTAGACTAGATGCAACATTATTATTATTACCGGTTATTTTTAACAGCCGCCTGTTGTAAACAAATGCGGATTCTAAGACCAAAAATTATTGTAACATGAAATTTCCTCCGCATAATATGATCATGCCTGCCGTCTATTATTTTATTTGATCTTGTGATCAGCTGAAGGTAAGAAATATGACTCATTGCACAATATTTTCGACAAAATTACAAGATGCACAAAACCTCGCGAGAGCAAGCATTCAGAATTCAGTTTTCTTCCAAAGAAAGCGAATTTCGTCCAGACTATTCGATTTTAAATATTTAAACAGGCACTGTTTTGTTCCAAGATAGCAGATGAAAATAAAAATAATGAATGCTACGTTGTTAAAGGGTCGTCTTTAAATAAATACGTATTAATTTTTAAGATTCTATACATTCGAGATTCTGTCTATTTGCGACTCCATCCATTCGTGATTTCTTTTTATCAAGGTTGTGGGTTTTAACTAAGATTTTTAAGCATAATAATTTAATCTATTTCAAATGACATGTATTTTAAACTCGCTTTTTCCTTTGCAGTCATTATTACTGTATTATTATTGATTAGTAATATTACTATTTTCTTCTGTTACTCATTTTCTTTACGAGATTTGCAACGAAAAAATACCATATATTCCGGCATATAAGTCGACCCGGTGTATAAGTCGACCCCTGCTTTTTTGGTTGAAAATACGTGATTAGGCATATGTTCGCCGTATAAGTCAATCCCCCATTGTTTCATTTAAGAATACTTCTCATGAAACCGTTTCCAGACAAAATCAAAGTCATGTACAATCCAAGTTGTAGCAAATCAGAAATAAACAATAATAAAAATATATATAAATATTGTTTAGAGTCCGTGCTATTCTTGAGCATTCCATATGACAGATGTTTTAATTTCAACCATTAAGAAACTTAATTTTGGAGAGCTTGAACCACTAAATTAAGTTTCCTATAATTCGACTGATTTCAGCTGCTAATGATACCATCGAAATGAACTATACCTAGTGATCGCGATCGATCTCCATGGTGGCGAAATTCAATAAAATATCGCAAATGTGTACCCCATGCACCTTTTTTCCCAAAATGTTGGTCATACATGAAGATTTCTGACCAAGTTTTAAAAATTACGAGTTTCAACAGTAAATTTACTGCAACACGCTTGCGTCTACATTTATACTTGCAAAAGACGAAGAATTCTACGAAGTTTACGCATATCTACATGACCAAGAAACTTTTAGGGTTTAAATGTTCTGTTTATACTGCTGTTGGTACATCCTCAACATTGAGTTGACGAAATATTTTTATAATATTAAAGCTGTACCTTTTAATTAGGTTTTAAGTTCATTATTGTTACTAAAGAAAAGCAGTTCTGTCATTAAAAATTTACTATCAGTTTCTAACTACACTTTATGCCAGAATAAGTTGGCACCTGGTATCTCTATTCGCCATATTCATCGTGAGCCGCTGATGCACCTTTAACCTGGGAGTTCCTTCTATTTTTTTCATCCATGGGCAGAATGAATATAGCTATGCGCACCTACATGACGGTAGTGGGCGGATATGCACCGGGGTTGATGCGGTCCTGTTCTGATATATTCTAAAATACACAAAATCGTGCGCGCTTGAAAATTTTAGTGAGCGGCACTTCAAAAACTGCTGCGTGGCCGTGCAGTCGCGCAGCTTAGACGGAACCATGGAGAGAACACACCTATGGGGAATCCCCACATTTTTTTATTTTTTTCTAATTTTCCACCACCGCAGACATCAACTTATTAAAGTATGAATTTATTTTTTCCTCCTCGAACTGTCGAACTGGTCCAAAAATAGGGGTGCACGTAGTACACGAGAAAGTGGATTACGAAAATACAGTATTAAAATAATTATTATAAATCTTCTAAAATTCTGTATGTACTCATATAACCCGCGCACTCCTATTTTTGGGCCTGTTCGTAGGGAAAAAATTAATTTGAGCCAGAATAAGTTTTTTTAAAGTCACCAATTCCCACTCCCTGAAACAAGTTCCGCTCCGTTCTACGTGACGCAATTTATTGGATGATCTCTTTATGACGATACTAGCAGAAATCTCCTCACTGATAGTCCTCTTTTGTTAACCCCTTAACTGTTTTTGTTGTAATATTATGCAACTTCGTCCCCACTTCACTGTTTTTGATGTAATATTACGCACCGATGTGGAGCTCCACGAAATATTTGTTCATATATAAACGGGAACTTCCCTACGCGGATGGGGAGTTTTTTTGCTTATCGTCTCGTGAGTAAATATTGGAAGGTTAGGAACAAATGAGCTTGAGCTTGAGATGTGGATTTCCGTCTTCCTTTCGAATGATGAAATCTTTCATTCGCAACAAAATTTCACCACTCCGAATTCCTTGAGGTGGATGAGGGAAAAGGACCAAACTTGAACCTACCTATTCTCAAGCCAGCAAACCCTCAGTAGTCATTGAACTATAGTTATCAGTTAGTCGGCGTATTCTTTCTGCCTACTTTTTCGAGTTTTTGCCTGCAGCGCGGGCGTAACTTACATGTTTGCTTGGTTGCATAAATATGCGTATACTTCATAGAATTCGATGTCTTTTACGAATGTAAACGACGCAAGCACATTGCAGAGAATTTACTATTGATACTCACAATTTATATAACCTGTTCAGAAATCCTCGTGTAAGACGCGCACCCCCTTTTTTCCCTGGCTTTTCGGGAAAAATGTACACGGGATTTTTGAGTAAATACGGTAAATGCCATAAAATGTAAATACTGCAACAGCTGATTCAAAATAGCAATCACCTCCAACAAAATATCAACGGTCTTCTTAAATATCGATGTTATTCATTTTTAATTTAAAGTTCACATTTTTATGTTCGGCGTATAAGTCGACCCTAAGTTTTAGGAAAATTTTTTTCGACTTCAAAGGTCGACTTATACGCTGGAATATACGGTAAGTTTTTTGTAACTTTGAGGTTTTGGTTCATATAATGAAACACTGGACAAAATTAATTTTTTCATAACTTTGAAACTTTGTAAAAAAGGGCAACGTAAATCGGGGTCTAATTGTACAGTAAGTCCCCAACTTACACTGTTAATTCGTTCCGAAGGTCGCCGTGCAAGTTGAAAACCATGTAAGTCCAACAATGCTTAAATATGATATATTTTTTGACATATACGTTCGTTTCAATGGATAGTTAAAGCTAAAAAAGTATAATCCCAGCTCACGTTCCCTATTGGTGGGTGAACAATCCAACGCTTGGCGAATTCTGCTTCGCAATGATAGGAAGAGCCGACATCGAAGGATCAAAAAGCGACGTCGCTATGAACGCTTGGCCGCCACAAGCCAGTTATCCCTGTGGTAACTTTTCTGACACCTCTTGCTGGAAACTCCCCAAGCCAAAAGGATCGATAGGCCGTGCTTTCGCAGTCTCTTAGTGCTTATAAAAACAAAATGTTAAGAAAATGAAAATATATTCAGTACAGCACATATCTAAAAACGTAATTGTAAGAAAACTCACACCTATGGGATAACAAATCTAAATGGCGAAAGCGACGCTGTCAGCTGTGCATCAATGTATGTACAGTAATCTCTCGTTTTATGAACTTAATTTGTTCCTCGAAAACTGCTAGTAAGACGAAAACTCGTAAAACTAAAATTAATTTCCCAATACATCCCATGTTATAAATTTTATAAACAATAATTACATCATTAAAGTTGGGATGCCGTGACGTTCTGCGCATTCGAGAAGATTCAGAAACCGATGAAAGCTGAAGATAGGTGCCGGGAAAAACGATCGGTTTGCGAGACGAAGGAGATCGTATTATAAGCGAAAATTGGCTCATAAATTGAAAAACGGATATTAATTTGTGCATCTCATATAAGCAAAAATTCGTAAACCGATTGCTCGTATAACAAGGGATTACTGTAATAGTAACGCCATGTACTGAGTGGCAGCTTAACTAATGATCAAGCGCGCTAATAAGTTACTTCATTTAAACGTGTATCTACGGATCTGTGTAACTCGGACCCGTGTAAGTCGGGGACTTAATGTACTCTAATTTGGAAGAGAGGTTAATCCATGCATCCATTGAAACATATTGTTAAGAGTTACTTAAGGGTGTGAATGAATTCCGATTAGCAGGCAGATGGGACAACTGACCATAAATGAAGCAAAAATCTGACGTTCCATCAAAGTGACAACAAGAATTTAGAATTTATAGTGAAAATGAATTTTTTAAATAAAACCAGTAAGTTATATGCTCAAATTTATGGGATGAATAAAATGAGTAAATAATCTTCAAGAAAATTATACACACAGGTTGAGTTCATGATTTTTCAAGTCCATTTCCCTAAACAGGTTTCATTTAGTGCCACTAGGCTATGTTCCCAAGAATTACAGCAAAATTTCTTTTTTAATAAAATTTGACAGCAACAGAAAACATAAATGCAGAAATGGAAATGGTTGGTAAAATTTTGATATAATTCATGCAGTAAAAATGACATTGTAATTCTTGATAACCTACCTGATGACCTAACAGAGCCATGACCAAAAGGAGATGAGCCCATCACAGGTGCATATACTTGAGCTATGAAATCTTCAAAAGTGGTTGAGTCTTTATGGTTCTGTACAACAGTCTCTAAGGCTTTTGCTCTTTCTTCATAACTGGGAGAAATAAAAAAATGCAGTGTAAATTATCTAAGTATTCAAAGAGAAATTCATTTACTAGCCATAGTATGGATCTCTGAAATCTGTAACTACTACATTGAGACATTAAGCCAGTTGATCACTGGCCTCATTATCTCTTTCTTAATTTAGAACAGTTGCTTTTGAGTTTTCAATTAGATAGCAGTGAATTTCTGTATGGAAATTCTTTCATTTTGCCATTGAGTTTAAACACAGTTCTAATTAATTATATGTTAGACAACAAAAACCGGCGTTAAACAGTTTTACAACTTTTTTACATCACAAATTATTTAGTCAACATATTTCAGCAGTTATAATGGGAATGGTAAACTGCAAATAATAAAATATATTAATGATATATTCATGGCTAATGCATTATTATCTTTAGAAAGGTCACCTCAAATACCATAACTTATAGCCATTTATTATAAATTAATTTGTCAAACAAGTTGCTAAGACTGGGGAGCAAACAAAATGCACAAAAAACCTAAAAAATAATGTGGAAGCAACTCACTAGTTTTGGTAAAATGGCAGCATGCTCCTTTTTGCACGAGATGCACTAAGTGCAGTTGCCCTCACAAGGCCAGGAAGAACTCGGTGGTCAACAATTGCTTCATTGAAAAGTGGGCCAAAGTGAGGAACCTGTCCAAGGAAACAAGAATAACTGTCCACAGTTTGCAAACCCAATACACGCGAGGTTTTAATGATATTGAAAATGTTTTGAGCAAAAACTCAGTTTCATAAGAAATCAAATTATATCTCTGTGGAAAATTTATGGGATGGCTTACAAAAGCAACAATACACATGGGTTACCACTTAACATGGTGGTGGAACAAACCTCTTTCTTTCGAGAAACATGTATACGGAAGAGACCATTTGGAAGTGGGTAAATGACAATGAGAACATCACAGAATTCTGTTGGCAGAATGCCACGACGATAATCTCTAACATGCTCCGACCACACAATATGGACCTCATCATTGCCCAAATGACGCATCTGAAAATGAAGAAAGAATAAAAATCAGTTTTCCAAAGATGAATGTCAAACCTAACATGTTCGAGAATAAGCACTTGCAAAAAATAATCCCTTATCTTAGGCATCTTCAATAGCCTTATGGCCATTGGAGATACCTATTACCTATTTTTCCAAGCGCTTATTCTTGAATTTGTTTTCAGTCATAAGACGAACTTGATAATTCTCTAGTGCAGTGGTTCTCTACCTCATTTCCATCACAACTCACATGATGATTGATGCTCATGTGTGCAACATACTGCACACTACTATCCACCAAACTAAATAAGTTAGGAAAGTGTACAGCGTATCACAAATGGATGCATTTCGTGCAATGGAGTTTTGGAAAAAAATGATATACACGTGTAAGTAAGAGAAATAGCGTTTTAAAGTTCTTTTATTCATCATAAGTAATCCATTTTCTTTCTATTTAAAAATATTGCTTGCACACGTAAGGAAATTAAACATTTGTTTGTGAGATTGTTTATATCAACAACAATGAAGAAGTAACCATCCAAGAAATTATCAAAGTTAAACTCAAATTAAGACATTCTTGTTTGATTTTCTTGATAATGGCTACTCCTACAATAAAAATGTATAGGAAAAGAAATACTCTAATTTACTAGTTCTACAAGTTTTATTTGAAAAATATTTTTATATGAGCAATACTTTACGAGATATGATGGAACGTTCATTTTTTGTCATCAGTAAAGTGGTGCCCCTGACTGGTACGATTCATTTTTGTGATATTCTTATTATCTTTGATTGTAAGGCCTTAATATCAAATTTCATGAAAATCCATATGGTAGAAGCCGAGAATGAACACGCAGATGGATGGACGGACGGCCGGACAGACGATAATAGGTGCTCACTCTGGAAGTGAAACATGCCTAAAAAGGGAGGAGTACTGTGTGATAATGAAGAGTTTAGGCATAAACATTTTTATTGTTGTTAAAATGATGCAAGGGAAAGACAAAAACTCTGCTTAGCAAAATTTACATCATTTTATACAAGCCCTTATTAAAATTTTTGGTGACATACCTCTCAACTCTTTGCAACTCATCATTGTGTCACGACACACCATTTGAGAAATGCTGCTCTAATGAAGACTATTTTTGCTGAGAATTAAGATTAGTTGCTTGCATAAGAATGCGTTTACCTTCTGTAACAAAGACTCCTGGCTTGATGAAGGCATACGAGTAGCTACATGGAACATGGCCTCAAGGAAAGAGGTAGCATAGTAAGGGGCTGTCTCTCCAGTGCTTCTATTGCGTTGTAATCCTCCTAGGAATCCTGTATGACTCTCCAGCTCAACCTTTGAAATATTCAATTTCATTAGATACTACTGCCAAGAAACAAAGATTTTTTTGGTCATACAATTCAATTTAAGCATAGACAAAATACAGTATATACTCGGCTAGAAGTCCATTAGCATATAAGCCGATCTCCAGATGAAAACAGTAAAAAATTTATGGCTCACATATAAGTCAACCCTTGTAATCCAATAGTTAGAAATAATAGCCCCGAAGCATACTAAATGTCCATGCAGCAGCAAAGTTATTACATATTTGGCATGTTTTGAGTACTGTTGTTTACAGGGCTCATTAGAAAAAAAGGCAAACAATTAAAACTTTTACTTTTGACCTTTACTCTTATTGTTAGATAAGTCAACTCATTTTCTTCTAAGCATCTATTTTTGAAAAATTATTTGGCTTAGAGGCAAGTGCTGTAAGTCCTCGATTTACATCAAGGATGCATTCCTGGGAAATGCAATGTAAAGTGAAGCAACGTATAACAAAACCTGATTTTCGCGGTCCCACTCTCCATCTTCAAAATACCGTAGCACCTCTAATTTAACCGAACCGAATTGATATATTTATGAGATCTCTTTGCTGAAGCACTTTCTGCACGTTTCATCCATATTTAAGGGTTGTGTACAAATTAACGAATTAAAAAATCGCTCGCAAATACATCAGAATGCACTCAACAATAAAAAATTGGTACAACATACATTGTAGAAACTTTCTCATATATGGGTACTAATGCATCATTTAGTTATCTTTAGAAAATGAAAATCGTATGACCCTGTTTTTAGAAAATCCAATTTTTGTTGAAGTTGCCCAAGAATAAACTAGCCTTATATTCATTCGTTGGGAAAAATAAAATACGTAGTATTATTGAAGACGTATACTCAAGTAATGGTACGAAATTTGATCAAAATCGGTAGAGCCGTTTCTGAGAAAATGGAATTATTGTTAAAGTTGCATAGAATAAACTAGCCTTATATTCATTTTTTGAGAAATATGAACTATACAGTATTATTGAGGATGTAAACTTAAGTAACTGTACGAAATTTGATCAAAATCATTAGAGCCGTTTCTGAGAAAATCGAATTATTGTTAAAGTTGCCTAGAATAAACTAGCCTTATATTCATTTTTTGATAAATATGAACTATACAGTGTTATTGAAGACGTAAACTCAAGTGACTGTGCGAAATTTGATCAAAATCGTTAAAGCCGTTTTCGAGAAAATCGGATTGTTGTTAAAAATGCATAGAATAAACTACTCTTAATTATTGATCAATGTCAACCATTTCTATGTATACTCTGCTCAGTGTGATAAAATGCCTAAGTACGGGATTTCATTCATTTTCGTTCAACCATCTAGGCTCCAGCACCAGTAACAGACAGACAGACGGCATTGCGAAAACCACTTTTTCGGATTCAGCGACACCTAAAACGTGTATTTCCGTAAAAATCTCGAGGTCGAATTTTTTCGCGAAAACAATACTTTCTCGATACTTCGTATGAGAAAGTAAAAATGGGCAGGACTTTGAACTGCCTTGACGGAACAAGCGAGCCCAACGGAGAAAAATCTCTCTGAATCAGTACATGTCCCGATCTGTTTGGTTTTATTAATTAGACTACTTTGTAGGCGTCATCAGAGAAGAGATATATTGTATTTCTTCTATGATGGTGCCTCTTCTACTGAGAGGGAGGTGCACTCATTCGGGCGTGTTTGCTGACTCAAATATCATTCTCCCCTCTCCTTCGCATTTGCCTGCTTCTATACTTGAATCCACATTACTTTTAGATACAAAAAGATACATTCAGTAACAATGTTAAGGATGAAAACATACGTACTTCGCTTGTGAATATCAAGACGTCATGCAAAACCATTTTTCTAATGAGGTTAAATTTGATAAATGTTTACATGAAATTGTCATTTAAAACAGCACAAAATGACGTTAAATCAAAACAATAGAAACTTAGAGAGAAATGGTGGTAGAAATAAAGTAACGACCTTCATGTTAAATGAGCCAATATTGTGTGTGAGGAGAGGAGAGACTAACTTGGCAAATACATACGATGTAGCTACCAGCTCTCTTTTGTCCAATAAGTCCCAAAAGCACCATAAACAATTTTCAATGAAAAACACACCATTAAAATAGGATAATTTATTTCTAATCCTTCCATTGTGATGTTTTTCATGTAATTTTTACTTTCTCATATGAAGTATCGAGAAAGTATTGTTTTCGCAAAAAAATTCGACCTCGAGATTTTTATGGAAATACACGTTTTAGGTGTCGCTGAATCCGAAAAAGTGGTTTTCGCAATGCCGTCTGTCTGTCTGTTACTGGTGCTGGAGCCTAGATGGTTGAACGAAAATGAATGAAATCCCGTACTTAGGCATTTTATCACACTGAGCAGAGTATACATAGAAATGGTTGACATTGATCAATAATTAAGAGTAGTTTATTCTATGCATTTTTAACAACAATCCGATTTTCTCGAAAACGGCTTTAACGATTTTGATCAAATTTCGCACAGTCACTTGAGTTTACGTCTTCAATAACACTGTATAGTTCATATTTATCAAAAAATGAATATAAGGCTAGTTTATTCTAGGCATCTTTAACAATAATTCGATTTTCTCAGAAACGGCTCTAATGATTTTGATCAAATTTCGTACAGTTACTTAAGTTTACATCCTCAATAATACTGTATAGTTCATATTTCTCAAAAAATGAATATAAGGCTAGTTTATTCTACGCAACTTTAACAATAATTCCATTTTCTCAGAAACGGCTCTACCGATTTTGATCAAATTTCGTACCATTACTTGAGTATATGTCTTCAATAATACTACGTATTTTATTTTTCCCAAAAATGAATATAAGGCTAGTTTATTCTTGGGCAACTTCATCAAAAATTGGATTTTCTAAAAACAGGGTCATACGATTTTCATATTCTAAAGATAACTAAACGACACATTAATACGTATATGAGAAAGTTTGTACAATGTATGTTATACCGATTTTTTATTACAGAGAATCCATTTGAGGATAGATTCAGCTACAGTAAGGAAATCACGTAGATAATCATTGTCACTGTAGGTAGTTACCACAGCGGCAAAGCAGCATAATGCAGCGCCACAGTGACAGTAGGAATTTTCAGCAACAATGTTATATCGAAACGATGTAAAGCGGGACAACTTAAATCAAGGACTTACCGTATACACAGTATTGCTTTATACTGCTTAAACCCAATATCACTCAAATGAAACTTCAAATAACACTGTTGTGGATTTCATGTTGTACTTTGAAAATCAGTAATTACTATTTCAATGTCATTCAACAGAATTTAAAATCATTAATATAGAAATTCCTCTTCTATGTCATGAATGCTGTTAGAAAGTTTATAAATAATAGGCAAAAAATAAATTCCTTAAAACCTATCCTATTCACCTCCCAAGCCAATCCAGCAATGAATTCCTCATAAGCCTGACTGCCACAGGTGTTTGACAAAATCGAGTTCTTGTCTTCCTGTCCATCAGCTACATATATCACAGCAATTTTGTGCGTTTCACGACATCGCTAGAAAAAAACACAACAGGGAGATATTATCAGACATTATTAACAGCAAGAAAGAAAAGCCTTTTGAGTAACAAAACCCAAAATTTTAGATAAATTAAAAAGTATTTTGTATGAGCATATTTGGAAAAAAGAGGTTTAATTCTAACTGTACATGCTCAGTGAAATCTTTCGTCAAACAACAATTCTTACCTTAAGAAAGAAAGCCTTGAGATATTTGCTGCCTGTTAATGAAAGGTATTACTTTAAATGCTGCCAAATAGTACCGTATTTATCCGAATATAAGATGCGGTTTTTTCTAATTTTAGTGCCTGAAAAATCTTGAGTCATCTTATATTCGCATAGTATGAAATAACTTTGTGTAAATCAATCGTATGTCATAAAAGTGGATGACAACTGTTTTGGTGCCTGCAAATGTAATTCTATCCTATCACAAAGGAAAGCTGGGGTTTAGAAACCTGATACTTCATGCACTACAATGTAAAAGTGTAGCGAAAGCTAATTAGAACAGTCCTTGTTGAAAGCAAAAACATTCATTTCGGCACCATCAAATGGCATTGTATACTACTCTGGATGCATGAATAATCATGCTGGACTTCCATAATGGTTTATTTAACAACAAATAACAATAAGACCGATAACAGAAACAGGAGAGGGAAACACAGGGTATGCTAGAAAGCTTGTGCTTGCATGTGGATGACACGGTGTCACTGGTTCGCTTCCGTGCTGCCGGGAGACAGGTCCTGCAGAAGGAAAAACGACCTCTGCGTGCGGTCGCTCGGCAGCCAAGGTATGCGCCAAGAAACCATATTGTCATGCTGGCAATTTTAACAATTGTAATTACAAAATTGTAATAATTGAACATACGGCCAAGGTATGCACCGAGAAACAATCTCATTGTGCTGGCAATTTTAATAGTTGTAATTATGACTTGAATGCAAAAATTGTAATCTATATAAATAAAATTGTAACCTCTGTCTGTACATTTGTTTTTTTGTTGGGTTTTACTTTTTTTGTGTGTTTTGCATCACAAGAAGACGTTTGAACCGGTTTGCAGAATTGTTGTCTGTCTGTTTGTTTGTTACTGCATCATGCAAAAATTTATGAAACTTGCAGCATATCTTTAGACTGGTCCAGCTTAAATATAGGCTATGTGGTGTATCTAAAAAAAAAATTTAAGTGGAGGTTTGGGAAGGCATTGATTTAGTTTTTCGACGATAACTCTCGAGTAAATTAACTTATGAAGTTCAAATTTGATATTTGTCACTTTCAATACAATTATAAGATCAAGTTTGTAGATGAGAAAAATCAGACCAAGGGGAGGGGGAGTTGTGGGGGGAGAGGGGGGGGGGGGCACCCGTAAGAGAAATCATAAATAAACACAAGTTACAAAATATGAACTACAACAAATGATAAATTTCCAAAATCATAATTGAAGTTTTTTTCTTTTTTGTACGCAACCTAACTACAAATAGATAAGTTTGTGGGTTACCATGTTTTTGCCTCACACCCCTCAATTATCGTAATTGCTAAGCTATCCTGAAAATTATGCAATATTGTTTCAAGACATCATTTACATTTAGCATTTCTGGATTTAATACCTATCTCCTACATATTTATAAAAGTTTGTTTGTTTTTTGTTTATTTGTGCATCTATACATTTCCACACCGTTAAAGTTAAGAGTAATCAAACTTTCAACAGATACTTTCTTCACAAATAGAAAGGCCTTACGCTGCTTTTTAATCCCAAATGTTTTATATTAATTGTAGAAAAAGCAGAATAACTTTGTATGCTAATGCTAATGGCAGCCCATTTTCTGTCGGCTCCTTTATGCACACCCACAATCAACCAATTCTAACCAAATTTGGCAGGATAGTAGGGGGCACTAAAGGGAAGGTCGACGCAGGGTTTTAGTGTTTGTATGTCCGCTTCATTCAAAATGGCAGTCGATTTAAACATTCAACTATGCGTATTTTCCCAAGTCCTACTATTGATTTGAATCAAATTTGGTATGATTGTGGAGGGCTCCCAGAAATAATTCATACATGGTGTTTGTTTCTCTCTGCCCGTTTTATTCAAAACGGCGGCCGAGTGAATTCTTAAATACCATGTATCATCTAGAATTCCGATCGGATTTGAACCAAATTTCCCCGGGCAACGCCGGGCATTTCTGCTAGTAATTGAATATAACCATATAGGAAATTTTCCAAAACTACTGGTTTAAATAGTTTTACTTAAATATTGATTTTAAAAAAGGATCATCTTATATTCAGGTAAATACGGTATATCTGTGAATGATAATCTCAGAGAGTTTTTCTAGTCAAGACTGGTATGTCATGCCGTTTTCCGGGCCATCTGCTAAGGATATGCCAAAATATTTTGTCATGCTGCTTCTCTCGTATCTAGCTGTGATATCCTAGTACACTTTAGAGGTCATAGATGGTTTTCTTTCTTTTGCTGAGAAAAAATATTCTTTATATGAAAACCCTGAATTTAAAATGCGGGGATGTCTATGTCTGCCTCTAAGGTAGTGAAAGCAGGGCTGTTATACCCGTTTTCTACTCTTATGAAGCTTGACCTTGAAAATCCTAGTTGCACACTTACTGCTGCAGCCAATGAAAGCTTGAGAGACTGTTGATGGGGAGGGGAGAAAGTCAGTCGGTCTCCGCCATCGTGCTGTTCACATCGCTCCGAGCTCGACTGTGTTGCCAGATCTACCGCATTTACGCCATAGCGTTCGCATGCGACTTTCTTCAAGAGCGGATATTGGGCAAGAGCGTACTACTTTCCCGCGCCTCTCAAAAACTTCAAATGGTGGTGGAAGGGGAAAACTGGCTATTCGCTGCGCCACAGTCAAGCTTCATAAGAGTAGAAAACGGGTATAACTCTTAATGCTTTTTTTGTAACCCCTTATGAAATTTAACCATTAGGACAACTTTCCTCTAACTGTATACAGGCACTCCCCGGGTTACGTAAGCCTCGACTTACGTTAACCCGCACTTACGTAAGAGGCCCCTTAAATTATGTATGAAAAAAATTTTATGCTTACGTTAGCGGTTTTTGTAATCGAGCATGAACTAAATCTATATGTATTATGTGTGCGGAGAAAGAACACAAGGCGTGGATTGTAATGCGAAATCTCTGCTATGCTACCCAATCAATGTTGCCCTTCTAGCAAATTTTTAGCTATATCTAGCGACTTTGGGTTCCAATTGCACCTGAAAAAGGCCACTGACTATCTACTAATCTAGTGAATCAATATAACAATCTACCTAATTATAGCGACTGGCTATAATTGCGGTGTATATCTGCACTCATATGAATACAATAATAGATTACATTGTTATTACATGTCTGTGTGGCACTGTGGTTTCTCTCCCAATCCCTTCAGTCTTTTTCTGATCATTGACGAGGGTGCTTGATCTTATGTACTTTAATTTTCAGAGATCGCTTTTTCGAAATAGCTTCGCGTGCTGAATAAAATGCATTTGGGGTCTAGATCTGGCCTGCGGGCCATAATTTCCCCACCTCTGCTGGACCTTCCATAGTAATTTTCGACTTATGCAAATTTCGAATTACGTAATGGGTGCCAAAACACATTACTTACGTAACCCGGAGAGTGCCTGTACAATATTTCTAGGCAAAGGGAGCAATACAACCCTCCTCTCCATTGCAGTAAATGTTTCACATGAAAAAACATATGAGCAGCATAGTAGAGGGTGTGTTGTGAAGTTGAGCATTTTTTGGAGCGTAATGTAGAATGAATAATGATTACAAATTTTTATTTGCATAAATTTGATATTATTTAATCCCTTGAAATATTGGAATCAGTAATGGCGTCATATAGCAAAAATGCAAAATATTCTCAGGAGACTAAGGAAGATATTTGTAATTCCTCCAACATCAAAAAAGTGTCCCACTAAAAGGTGTGTAGCATGCTATAAGAAAGGAACTTGTAGGGAGACAAAGTATTGGTGTCAAGATTGCAGTGTGGGTTTATGTCCAGCTCCATGTTTCAAAATATTCCACACAAAGGTGGATGTATAATGTTTATAAATTGTTATAATAAAACGTCATTATTATTATTTTTGATTTATTGTTTAACTAAAAAGAAAATGAATTCTTTAAAGAAAATGTTTTTTAAATTTTGAAGCATTAGCTGAAAATAACCCATTTCCCTGAATTAAATACCCAAATGCGGATACCCTTGTTGGAAAAAAGTACCCACTCAAGTGGTTAAGTAAACAAATGTTTGTTATATTTTAAAATTATGAACATTTTACTGGAACAAGGTCATGAAAATATGTTAATATCAATGTTTATTTATCTTTTGGTAACCCAAAGTAGATATTTTTCCAGTGTCTGTTTATAAACATTCAAATACCATATATACCCACTTATAAAATGCACCTGTATATAACACCCAGGGAGGTTTTTGGCACCATATTCTGCGATTTTTTTATGTACCCACGCATAGCATGCCTATGTTTCTAGAATTCGATTTCTGTCACATGCTTATCATTCAATGGCAAAATTATTTGTTATATTGTCAATATCATTGAGATAAGTAAATTAATGAAAATATATGTACTTCAGTTCGTACTAACAATAAGTAAGACAGCACTTCAGTCAAGTTGGTTATAAAAATCTGCCATTTAAGAAAAGAGCTGTTACATAGTTTAGCAGTTTTCCAGTATGAAGTGAACAGTTTTAAATATCAGTCAAAACAGAATACATAGTTGCAGTTCAACTGCACTTCGGACCCATCGGTGGAGGTTGACTGGTGCCGTTATTTCATAGAGCCAACACCATTATTTGCACATTAGTCACCAACGTAAATGTAATTGAGGAAATTACAATGTGAAATTATGCCGTGGAGAGCGTAATGCTATCTTCCGCAGAAGATGATTCCGATAACATCGCCGATGAATGGGGCAGCGATCAAGAATTTCTTGGATTTTGTGATGCTTAATAATGCTCTTTATTATTTTTACTTTATTTAAAATATCTTGTAATGTACATCAAGTATAATTATTTAATAAATTTGGTGTTTTTGTTCATTTATTTACGTTTTCTGTTCAAGTTATTACAAAGAAAACGCATGAGAATACACTCAGGATGTTTAATATCATCCGAACATCCGAATATCAAGAAATCGATGACATTTTCTAAGGTCGGTCCATTATAATAAATACCCTGGTAAATATATACCCCTGTATAAGACGCATCCTGCTTTTTAGATGAAATTTTTAGGGAAAAATTGCATGTTATACGTGGGTATATATTGTAAATTTTTCTAAAGCCCTAAGTTTTAACAACTCGACCTTTTTGACTCCCCTTGAAGTTCAAGTCACTGAGATTCCACTGTTCTAATATTTCTTATTTTAAAATCTCAAGATAAATTATGACTCCTCAAATACTATAAAATTTTCATGAAAGACTAAGTACAAATCTATAATCCACATGGATAGTTCATTAAATTCATACAGAGGAGCTGCCAGTTGCCAACCACAAGCTGTGTCAACGTCTCATCAGCGTTGAGAAGAGATCTGAAGATTTTCAAAGTCATCCCCCTTCTCAATCGATCACCATGTCTGATTAAGTGAAGCAGTGTTTTGCACATCCATTGTTATAGATATTCAGATTGAATGATAGAACATTTGCTTTCTTAGTCATAGTGATACATCCATGTTTCATCACCAGCCACAATTTGCTTAAAGTATTGCTCACCATCTTGTCCAAATCGCATGATCATGTCTTAACACACCTCAACTTGTCATTGTTTATGTTCAGATGCTGGCTGGTGAAGGACTGATGGGGCACAGACTCATGACATTTTCAAGATGATTGTTAAGGATTGCATGAGCGCTGCTGACTGAGATGGATAATGTAGATGCAGATTATCAAACTATTATTCATAGATCTACATTTAAAATTTCCTCAGTGTGAGCAATCTGATCTGGGATGGTTGACGTCCTTGGCAGTCCCTGCAGTGTTTCATCAGAAACAGATTATCATCCATCTCTGAATTTCTGTCATTTGAAAATTATCTTTTAAAGATTGCTCCCTATAAGCTTCTGCCATTTCCTTATTGGTGGCAGAAGCACTTAACCCTTTCCATGCATAATAACAAATAATTTACCACTGTTCACTATCAATCACAACAAGTACGCTAAACACTACTTCACTTTATCACCCGTGGTGATATACTGACACAGGAGATGACTTTGGAACTCTTTAGACATGTTTGTAACATTATTGCATCTTCTCTGTAACATCTGTATCACAGTAATGACCACTACCTTATTGGCTCAACATCTTAATGAATTATAGTCTCAAATGACCTCTTGCCATAAATGATCACTCATTACACAATTCATTTTGTAATAGCACTCTGAAGATGCACTGAAAAAAACATCATTGACAGGATATATCCATTTGTTATTTTGATTAAGAATGTCATCATTAAAACCAGTAGCATTGCTCTTCTATTAAGTGGATTCTGAGACAGATATCCTGAATTATGACCGCTCAAGTATACGAACATCAAGCAGTTTAAGTTGACAGCTAGAGCAGTTCTGACCAACCTGTGAGTCTAAGTTTCGAAGTTCCCTAAGAAGTTTCTCCCCTTTGTTTAAAAGATGAAGGTGTGGTCTCCTTTCCCAGCCTGCAAGCCCAAGACGTGAGAAAAGAAGGCGAGCGTGCTGGAATGGGGAAAGCATTTTTGGAGGCAGTGGTCGGTGGAGATTTCTCTGTACCAATGAAGGGAATTCCTCCTCACAAATCCTGAGAATTCAAGGAAAAATTGGTTGTTATATGCCAGAATAATAATTAAAAAGGAAAATAAAACCAAGGATAACAAACATTGTTTAATAGAATTCATATCTATGTTTAAGGAATGGCATCTACAATTCAAAAAACATTGCTATTGAAGCAAAATTTTTTAAGACACAAAAAGGATAAAATTGTTTTTTGTTAATGAATTACAGTAAAACCTCTACCTTACAAACTTCCTTAGAATGAAGAACTCCATATAACAAAAATTACTGCGTCCTAAAAAATTTCACTAATAAAACTCTGCAGAAAACCTCTATATTGTGAACCTTCGATAATTACAAAACCTCCCAATTACAAAATAAAAATCGCACCCGTTCCACTAAATATAGCAAAATAAAAAAAAAAGAATATAGTACAAGCTGCTGTAAAGCAGAAATCAATGCCATCTATGCGGGCATTAATGCTGTTATTACGACCTCACCTGAATGATTTGAAGCATAGTATTTGTTGTGATTTCAAGCATTTCGAGCAGTGCTTGAAATGGAAAATGTTATGATCTATGGAACACTCAAGCCCCTCTACCACGACAAGTTAGTAGTCCTAAGAAGGGTTGTATTGGTAGTGGAACAGAAATTTTTACAAAACGGAATGTTTGTTATAAGGGACGGCATTTCTAAATGTATGATGAAACGGAACGGTATCACACGTGTGATGAGCCAGGGCTGCATTCCGGCTCATTCCTAGCACTGATTTCGAGTGATAAGGTAGACAGGTAGACCTCGTCCTTCGGGGCTTTATTTTTTGCATGTTTCGATCTTTTGCAGTTCTGCATTTGCGACTAGTTTTGTCTTTTGTGGTCGTATTTTTTGCTCTTTTGCAGAAAAATCACAGAAAAGGCTACGCAAAATTTTCTATATATGGAATGAATCGCGTTTTCCTCACGTTTTCTCTCATAGGACTGAAAAATATTGTTGTATTATTTTAATATGTAAAAATATTTACTTAAGTGCATTAATGTAATATATATGCGTAATTAAAGAAATTAGAAACACGTCTTATATATACTTTCAGATATTTTTAGGAGGCAATTCTCCCATACTTTTGTGCCTCTTCACACGTGAAAAGTTTCAAAATATAAGCTGGTACCACAGTTCAGGAGCTTTCTTTCTTTTTGACGACAGGGAAGTCCCGAGGGGAAAGACTCAACCCTCAACTCTTCCTATTTAGGATCATTGGAGTATTTGTTCGGTTTGACGTAGTTCAACCGCTTAAGCTTTGCATTTTATTCATCATTTATTATTGGTTGAGTTTTGCAGTTTTTCAGGAATGTAACATCCCGAGAAGACGAGATCGAATGTATTTGGAAATTAGCCCCTGCAAGGTAGGCAACTCTCATTCATTTATTCCCAATTCTACTACAGACTTTAACCCTAAACTGGGCAAGGTGAGCCTTTGAGGCTCATCACGTCACATTTTTTTCGATATTTGCTTAAGATAATGTGCTGGAATGCTGTAACTTTATGATTCCTTCTACAATACCTTTCTCTAAATATACTGTTATGGAAATCTATTAAGTCGTAATTTTTGGCAAAAAAAATATTACCTGATATGTCATACTCCCAGGCAACTTGACCCTGAAAGGCTCAGTCTACTTTTTTTGTTGCTGTTTGTCACGTCAGTCATCTTATCTCATTAAGTATCTGTGGGTTTCAATTTCCTTCCTATTCCTTCCTTCATTCCTATTTCTACTGAAATTCGTATGTGTATCTCATTGCGTCGGTGAGTTTTGCCCAACAAAGTTGTGGTGTTAGTTTGTGCAGCCTGCAGGTGTCCAAGCTATTCGAACGAAACCAACATTCATCAACAATTGTATTACGCTGCGATTCCTTCATTGACTTCGTAAGTACCTATTCCTATTCATAATATGCATTTCTGTTTCTCAATCCCAATCAATATGATGCATTTACGTTTTCACCATCGTATTACTTCGCAATTTTTCAGAAAAAGTTTCTTTGTGAGAACGAGGGGACAGGTGAATATTACCAATTGCTGTAAACATACGAAATACTTTTGCAAGGTAAGGATATGAATTTTGCTACATGAATGTTACTTTTTGGTATGAGTTCTCCATAAAGTTCTTTTCGAATGTAATTTTGTTACTGCATTTGTGATTTACAGAATGACATCATTTAGTGAGAAGGACATACGACAAATGTTGGAGGATGCAGATTAAGACGAAAATGACGACTTTCTTGCCGATAATGAATCGTCATGTTCCGAAAGTGATCACACAAGTGAGGCTTCTGAAGAAGATGATGTCATCGAAGGATCAGATACCGATGAGTGTTCCTACACTGAAGAGTACAGAGGTAAAGACTTCACAACTTGGTCATCAATCCCTCCTCCCACGGGACGTGCTCGTGCAAGAAACATTATAAAAGCACCTGTTAGTAAGGTTATCCTTCCAACAGGGAAGAGAGTGAAGGAGCCCATAGATTCATTCCTAGTCTTCATGAGCGCATCTATGATAGATTCGGTTGTTGATTACACAAACATTGAAATGGAGCGCATTCGTCAACTTTCCGGTGAGAGCAGCCAAAACAATTGGAAACCACGAGATAGGAAAGAAATGTGTGCATTCTTTGGATTTTTATTGACAGCCGGCCACCTAAAATCAAATTATTGCAATTATGAGTCATTATGGGAGAAAGTATACGGTCTGCCTATTTTTTGAGCTACTATGGCCCTAAAAAGATCTAAAATTTTCCTAAGATTTTTGCAGTTCGATGACAAAAAAACAAGAAGTGAGCGTAGAGAAAAAGATAAACTCGCGCCTATCCGTGATTTATGGGATGAAATAAATTCAAATCTAAGGAAATATTATATTCCCAGCAAAAATCTGACCGTGGATGAGCAACTGGTACCATTTCGCGGCCGATGCCCTTTCAAGCAATTTATTCCATCCAAACCCGATAAGTACGGGATGAAAATCTGATGGCTTTGTGATTCTAAATCTTTTTATCCTTTGTATGGAATCCCTTACTTAGGTAAAGTTGAGAGAAGGGCATATAATTTGGGGACGTCAGTTGTTCTATCACTAACCGACAGTTTCAAAGGAACAAACCGCAATGTCACTTGCAATAATTATTTCACTGACTTGGAATTACGAATGTGAGCCTCAGAGGCTCACGTTGCCCGGTTGCATCAGTAAATTACCTTGCCCAGTTTAGGGTTAAGGGTTAAGTAAGATTTTATTTTATGATATTTTTTTTGTGTTCTTTTATCTTGTTTAAGTTTCTCTTTCATTGAAGTTCATTTTCCATCTCTTTCTCTATTTTTCTGCATTCACCCACACAGGACAAATGATCCATTCTTATTGGGATGGGAACCAAACCATTTATTTCCCATTATCTTAATTACTTCTCTTTTATGATTTTGTTTTTTGCAATGTTTTCAGGAACGTAACCCCCATGAAAGACGAGGTCTGCCTATATGTATAATTAAGTATGAAAATTTATTAAAAATACGTAATAAAATATAAATTTTTTATAAATAAATTTTCTATAGATAATTTCTCGTTAGTAGCTCTTTATGGTAAATGTTGTAGACCAACTAAATACGTAACTTTTATTTAAATAAATTATTTAAATTTTATTAAAAATATTTTTTCATTAATATTTACCTAATGTGCTATATTTTTATTTACTTTTATTTGGCTATTTATTGATATACTATCATCTCTAATGTACATAGTGTTAAAAATAGCAAAATTTGCCATTTAAATATATTGAATTCTGAAAAAGTAAATTTAGTATAAAGTAATCCAAGTTTTGATCTATAGTAATGATATAGCTCAGTAGTCCAGAGATGCCCTACATCATTAATTGCCACATCATATAGATTGTTGTTACTATGAAAATTGATCAATGTTACAGGAATGAAAAAATAATACATATACTATTGTTCTTTATCATAAAGTGAATTTTTTGGAAACATTCTTTAACTAAAATGTTATTATTGAAATAAATTATAACCAACAATAATACACTAATATGCATATATGATAAATCTGAAAAAACCTTCATACAAAGAACCTCCTTACAACAAAGTGCCAAAAATTGGGTACCTTCAATTTTGTTATACAGAGGTTTTACCGTAACAACTTAACAAGAGGAAGATCAATGTCCAAATAATATCAGTAAAGAGTTGCCCAAACATAATACAAACAAAATTTACACATGCAACTGGCGAGTTGTAATAATATTTTATGTTGTGTTTTAATTTAAAGTAAAAGATACCTTCATAATCTAAGAATGACTGAAGTTAGTTTTTAAAGGTGATTTTGTGTTTCACTTTGAATCACTATAATTTCCAACTTTACTTTGAATAAGAACTGTCTTTAATTTAAGCTATACAATGCTTTTATCATTTAATTATAAAATTAATTATAGTTATAAAGTTATATTCACACAATAAATTTGTAACTAATAGTATTAACCAAATTCTAGAAGAATATTGAAACTGTAAAAGGAAAAATATGGTTTGTATGATTAAGACAAGTTTAAATTCTTCAGAAAATGTTTTAAACTCTTTTCACTGCAGAACCCACATAAGATATGGGATCAAAAAGTTTGGACACTGATTTTATAGCAAAAAACAATAACAGTGTTGGAGGGAAAGGCAATAACAACATGTTGTCATGTTGCAAATTTCAACCTGCTAGCATGAGCCATGAGTTGGGCATTATAGAGATATAGATTTATACTGTTTGTTGCATTTCAGAATTACTGACTTTACCAAACATCATCTCTTCATCAAATTTTGTTTTAACCCTGTTGGTCGCATGGTAAGCACAGTGCTCGCCATGCAAATGAAAACATTATTACTTTATTTTATGCATGAATTCTGACCTTGGGTTGCCATCTACCTTATTTTATGAGTTATATGATAATGGCAACAATGTTGTTGCAGAGATTTTTTAGTTAATCGATCGGTAATTTAGGTTCCATCTGAATAGTGAGCTCAGTGCTCGCTCACCTGTGACCAAGCATGTTACATCTTCTTTACACAGTGACTTTCTCATTGACTTAGGTTTTCAGTTTACTACTGCAGCAAATTTTTTACCATTATTATTGTAGCAACTGACCTGACAAAACCTTATTTGATCAAAAGACCTTCTGTTGAGAGCCTTTCAATTTCACTTAGCCTAAAAATCAAGAAGCAAGTCGGAATAACATGATGTTATTAAAAAGTGACATTGTGGTGCATCAAATGGTGACTGTCCCAAATGCTCTTTCTTTCCTCAAAAGAGCAACAGAAAAACAAGTGTCAAATGTCATGACCGTTTTACCTCTATATGTAACATTCAACAGTGACATGCCCTAATTGCCATAGTCGCTGTGACGTTAAAGGAACAGATATTGATTAGCTAATAATGTGTATATATTTCTTATTGATTTAATAAATGTTAATAGAAGCAATATAAATGATAACAGCTATTATATAATTGAAGAAATTAAAAGGTGTACAACTTTTTAAGATATTTTTTTGCACATTCCTCTTTGTTATTTGGAATGTATATTAAAATTTGTGTTACTAATTATGCGTCTCCTCAAAAAAAAACTTTCTTGTATGAGGTCTGATAAAAAAAAATCCGAACTGGGGTCAGCAAAAATAATTTACTGGACTTAACATGTTGGGGGCCTAATCCCCTTCAAAGTAGGCTACTTCTAACTGCACACAATTGTTCCAGCGGTCTTTCCATTGTTCAAAGCATTTTTTAAAGTCAGCTTTTGTAAGAGCTGCAAGTTGCTGCATCGCGTTTTGTTTTATGGTTTCAACATCTTCAAATCTTTTTCCTTTCAATGCCATTTTAATTCTAGGAAACAAAAAAAGTCACACGGTGCGAGGTCCGGTGAGTACGGTGGCTGCTGCACTTGTGGAATTTGGTGTTTGGCTAGAAACTGTCCCACAAGCTGGGATGAGTGGGCGGGGGCATTGTCGTGGTGGAGCTTTCAGTCACGTCGTTGCCACATTTCTGGTCACTTTCGCCGCAACGCATCGCGTAGGCGCTGAAGAACCCCAACGTAGTACTCCTTGGTGACCGTTTGACCCTGCGGTGCGTACACGTGATGAACGATGCCCTCTTGATAAAAAAAAACTGTCAGCATCACTTTGACCTTGCTTCAAACCTAGCGAGCTTTTTTCAGCCTGGGTGATGAAGATGTCTTCCACTGGGATGACTGAACTTTTGTCTCTGGGTCATAACCGTATACCCATGTCTCATCGCCAGTTACAATTGTTTTAAAAAAATTTTCTTCTCGTTCTGCACAGTCCAACAAATCATTTGCTATCGACAAGCGGTTCTCCTTCTGCTCATTCATCAGCAGCCGTGGGACAAACTTTGCACACACAAGCCTCATACCCAACTCTTCGGTTAAAATTGCCTGAACTGAACCGAATGAGATCCCCAGTTCATCCGACAGTTCTCTTATTGTGATTCTCCGATTATCTTTCACTGCCACTCGCACTTTCTCAATCATTTCCATGTTCCTGCTCATGGAGGGCCTCCCAAAACGGTCGTCACTTTCCACAGATGTCCGACCATCTCTAAACCGGTGAAACCACTCGTAAACTTGTGTATGGCCCATTGAATTCTCCCCATAAACCTTTTTGATCATCTCGTAAGTTTCTGGGAACGAGTGTCCAAGTTTCAGGCAAAATTTGATGCAGACACGTTGTTCGACTTTCTCAGACGTAAACATGATGCACACGCAAACACGACTGTGATTTATGACTGATTGCCACCGACTGAGTGGTCCTAGAAAGCTGCTACTATTCACGCATGCGCAAGAAGAGTCAAGGTCACATGCACTCGACAACCATCCCCGAGCGCTTTCCCATTACACTGTAATAAAATCAGTTCGGATACTTTTTGATCGGACCTCGTATGTAACCCTATCATCAAATATCACCTTATTTAAACTGCAAAAAAATGGTGTGACAATGCATAACGCGACCAACCAAGGTTTAAGCTCAGAAAATCAGCCTCAGAAGTACAAAATGATGAAGAGGTTATGTTGCTCAAAGATGTTTGAGTGATTTTCAAAATTTAAAAAAAAGGTTACACATAATGTGAAGATCCTTGATCTGGACTTGTCAACTGCAACAAAAGAAGATTCTGTTTCTTGTATTTGTGATCTAGTATTAAGTAATAGATGGCTGAACATCCAAGAGATTGCTGATGATCTTCAAATGGCATACAGCATATGTCTCCCAATTCTGGCTTAAGATTTAGGAACAGGGCATGTTGTGGCAAAATTTGTACCAACTCTCCTTACTGCAGAAAGAAAACAATTTCATGCATTTGTGTGTCAGGATCTTCTTCAAAATGCAATTACTGGCCCTGACTTCACCTCAACCAGTGGCAAGTCTTGGGTTTACACGGATAACCCTGAAACAAAGTGCCAGCCTTCACAATGAAAGGGCCAATTGTCACAAAACCAAAAAGAGCATGTCAATCAATTCACAATACCTTTTGCTGTGGCACTGAAGTTAGCTTATGACAGATAAAACTGAATTGTTCTAATAAAGATAACATGCTGATGTTGGCATATAGTTTGAAATTACTTTGTTAAGTAAAAATAAAACTAGTGAGAGAAGGAAGAAGCCATACGGTATCATAGAATGGTTGATCAAATGTTCACGTTCTGCATGACGCTGACCAAGCAGGGCAGAGATAGCATCTTCCTGAGCTCCAGGCACTAATTGGGGAGGAGGTGGTGCAGGCACATTGAGGGCACCATCCAGAACATCCAGGCACTCTGGGCTGGTATGCCCAATATACTGTAGCAACTGAAAGTATAAATATGAATCAATTATACATCTCATTATAATTCATCAATGTCACCTTCCATTCAGTTTATTCCATGATTTTTGTCTAAATTGATTTTAATATTGGTGCATGATACAAATGATCACACAAAAATATGAATTATTAAAACAATATTTAGTGAAAATGCTCATAAGGGGAGTGAGATATGGACTCTGAGGAACATTATTTGTTTGTTCTTAACTCTTTCATTCCAAGGGGTCTGTCTGACTAAAAAATTCCACGAAGGGAATCCAATGAGCCAAATTTTAAATTTAGTTAACTTATGAAATATGACACCTTTTCTTCCATTAAGCTTTCATTTTGTAACATTTGGTGGATATAGGATATTGAATTTTGTTTGATAATTAGTTTTAAAATTGACATAAGATTTTTGAGTCAAGCTGGCAATGTTAAAATATTCAATAAGATTGGATAATAGATATAATTTAAACATTCAAAAATAAGGCAATAGCAAAAAAAACTGAAATAATAATTTTATTTACAGAAAAACCAATCAGTTCAAAAGATTAAGAAAGACTGTTCACTTTGAATCGGACAAGTTAAAATTATCAAAATGCGACTTGATTTTTTCCTACCAGGATTAAGTGAAAGTGCTGTCAACTTGTGTACCTCAGACAGCTTGTTAGATTTGTAATAACAGTAAACTATAAAAGAAAGCTAATTGTGACTTACATCATCCAAGTTATCCATATCTTCAGCAGCATTGTTCCAGGTTGGCAGGAGATCAGGAGGGCGATGACGGAGGGTGTGCTGTGGAGGAGTGCCACCAAGGCCATGACGACCCATGGGGTGCAGGCGAGATGGAGGAATCAACAACAGAGACTGCTGGGAATCATCTGCTCCTGTTCCCTGCCGTCGAGTTGA
Source organism: Uropetala carovei (assembly GCA_036926305.1). Lineage (NCBI taxonomy): Eukaryota > Metazoa > Arthropoda > Insecta > Odonata > Petaluridae > Uropetala > Uropetala carovei. The sequence continues at coordinate 1,628,083 of JAXCHB010000004.1, forward strand.
TGTCTGGAATTTTCCTCCCATGAGGCTTATATCCTCACCTTTGAGGGACCAAAGAAAATTTCATTGAACTTACTGCATGTAAGGTTTAATAATGACAAGACATTAAAATTACTATGAATAAGACTAAAATTTAGAATCTCTAAAAACAGTTTTCTGTGAAGATAAATGGAGAAAGATGAGAATGGACAGTTAATTTGAAATATTGAAGCATTGATGTTGCAGGACTAAGAAGTGCTTTAGAAATCAAATACAGGAGGTTAGTATGGCAAAATAAGATTTAACATCTATGCAAAAACAATATTTTAAAACTATGATAAGCTCTGAACTACAGTTGGGGTTCAACACTGTTACTTCTGGGAAAAGATATATTTAATCTTATAAGAGAATAAATAAGTTGGACAGGGAAGAAAGCAAATAAGGAAGCAAACAACAGTTAAGAGAAGAGATAGGTTTCAATTACATGATGGAAATTAAAAAGACTAAAACTTTATGGCATTAAGAATGGAAGTGGAACACTGAGGGAAGCTATGGTGGAAAGAATGCTAAATATACAGCAATCCTGAAAGAATATGAATTATCAATAGAATAAAAGAAATCCACAAAATGACCTGCCAGAAAGTAAAAAAAACAGTTAAATAAAAACATTCACACATATTCTCTAATGTATCAAACAGGGCTGGACAAACCCAATCACCCAGACTCCAATGGCGAGTTTATTTTTCTATTCTTTTTTACCAATGCAATAGAGTTACTAAGTAAGTACCATTTTTGGTTGTATGCAGCGGCATACTGCAAAATGTGTAGGCCAAAGCAAATTTGAAGTTCTGGGAAAAAAATAAAATGCCCTCACAAAAAAAATCTGGGCCCTGTTTGGCTATGGGTACCTTCACACACGGGGATGTCCAGCATGCCACTGGTCATGTGTATGGTCTATATGTGATTTATATAGCCTTGATTCTAAATAAAATTGCATTGAAATCAACCCTGCTGTCTAGATTTAAAAAGTGTCCCTTATATTTGGTCAAAGTTGTCCAGGCCTGGCCTCAAAGTATTTCAGAAGGAACAATCTAGTGACTATGTTTAATTATTAGTATATATTTATTTTACACATTCATTATCATGTTTACATATACTCTTTTATTTCTTTTAAATATACCTCCATCCAGAGTCATTGAAACTGATATGTCCTTGCTTTCGTGGACATCAGCCCAAGGCATATCTCTCTGTGAGGAATCTTCCTCTGCATATGGAGAATCAGACGCTGCACAGTGGAGAATAGACACATCCCAGCATGCTTTTCCACCAATCCCTCTCAACAGAACACGAACTTCAGAAGAACCAGGAAGCAGATCATCGCCTCTTGCTTGACCAAGGGCTTCAAGTTCCACCAATGACATAAGCTGGTAAGTCCCACTCATTACAAAAAGCTGGGATAAAAAGATAAAATAGATTAACTCAGCTACACAAAACAGTATGCTGTATGATTACAACTCATTATATTTACTTAGCCATTTAGGAATTGCTTATGTGCTATATGAAAATACTGATAGACTCAAAAACTGGAATTTATAAGTGATGCTGCGATCTTGGTTCTCAGAGCTTTTTTATTTCAATTTTTGAAATATTATAGGCAGAAATTTTTGAAGATTGTACTCATTTTTGCTTGGAATATTTAATTCCATGAATTATTCCTGTTTTACAAATGTCAATAAAAACATTTTTGTTCAAATATTGAAATTTTAAAGAAATTACAGTAAGGCCTCACAATTAGTTGTTCCAATATTTCGCAGACTTGCCGCTGAATAAATAGGTAACAATACCTGCAGATCATTGTCAAGTTTCACAATTTCATCGTCTGGTCCAGAGTTTTGATCTGCCTGATCAGCTGTTTTTTTGTGCTGAGCATGGCTCCACCTTTTTCTAGAAAACATCAACTATGCCATTTTGGAATCAAATACCCTGTAAAGCATCTTCCAGCTTTATGAATAAAGTAGGGGAAGTGCCCGTTGAATTTCGTGCCTGTTATATGTGGGTATATAGGTACCAGGGGTTGGCAACATTTTTCTCTTCAGGGTGCCACTCTTTATCAACATTCATAATCCGTGACCCCTCACATGTGTGCGCCACCCTTAAATTTGCTTTCTCCATAACGTGTACAAAAAGCAGTTCTTATACTATAAAGGAATCCTGGATATAATGCAGTATCACTGAAACACAAAATAAAATTGAAATAAAAGTGAAATTATTTTAAAAATACATATTTTTCGTAATTATTCTCTGATACATATATCGTGCCACTTAAAATCTCTTCCTGTGCTACTTAAAACCTCTTCGCTTGCCATAGGTTACAGACCCTTGGTATATACGGTACCTTGTGCATTGTGCCATGACTTTTCTCATGCAGGGTGTTTTTAAATTCCACCAACAAACTTCTAGGGCTTGTAGGTGGATTTGAGGTATGCTCCGAAAAATTAGTCCAAGTTGTCTGCGTCACCTCGTCACTGAGATACAGACCTTTGAATGTACTGCTGCCCCTGTACGGGTAGCAACCATTCTCGTGTGTCTGTTGCTTCTTGTAGTCCTGTAGTTGGTGCTATGAATGGTTCGATGTGGCTGGTCTGGCTGCATCGAACTGCACTTCTTGATTCCTCGATCAGTAGCTTGTTACCCTGGCACATGCCACCACATCTCTGTTGTTTGTTTGCATTAGTGCATGAGTGACTTCAGCAACGGATGCGTATACGTGGGAAAAAACGACAGATATGCTCCTTGCATATGGTGCAGCAGACGGAAATGGCAGGAAGGCTCAGTGGCTATATCAGGAACACATTCCTAATCAGTTGAGACTGCTATGCATGGTTTAACGTGGCTCATCTGGCTGCATTGAACTGCACTCATTGATTCCTCTATCAGTAGTCGGAAGTTATTAGGTTCATATACAGTATTTAATCGAATGTAAGCCGACACCAATTGTAAGCTGACCCCCACTTTTCACAAGGCCACGCAAGAAAAAAAATTTGATTTTAACCCTCTCACGACTGGACCGCCCAAGAATGCCCGTAAATTTTTATACTCCCGATCACGGGACCGCCCGAGACCACCCGAAAAATACACTTTCAAATTTACCTCTGAAAACGTTGACTGAATGACTTCTCTCTCGGAAATGAGGTAGTATACCACATAAACATGAGATTTAGATCGTATTTGGCAGATTTTTCTTAACTTTGTATATGAAGAATTTAAAAAAAAAATATTTGATCGAAATTCGCTATTTTTTTGGACCCTGAACTATCTAATATGTCTTGCAGTAATTCTTCTACTTCGGAGATTTTTCAAAATATATATTTTTGGAGATTAATGTATAATTGTTTTATTTAATGTTTCCCATTTGGCGGCCATCTTGAATTTTTCCGGACTTTTAATGCCAGCAGGTGCCCCACACCTCATGACGTGAGAGGGTTAAAGTATTAACTAAAATTACAGTGACATAAAATACATTTTATTCACTCATTCATAACAACTTCTATGAAAAAAGTAATTTGACCTCGTTATCCCCCAGGATCTTAATATAATAATACCCCGGGAATAAATTATGTAGGTAAATAATACGTGGTGCGTCAAAGTCTTAAAGAACGCAGCGATAGTGCTCGTATGCGTAAGAAGCTAACACAATGTTTCATTTTACTCGTGAATCGAAGCATTTGCCCTCCCCTGCTCTCCCTCCTCCACCTATTATGTTTCAGTGTTAGCTCCTTACGCATACGAGCGCTATCGTTGCATTTTTTTACGACTTTGATGTGCCACGTATTATTTACATAATTTATTTCTTCGTAGGTGTTCAGTCAATTTGATTCTTTTTTGCATATATTTAAAGTAGATAGTTTACTTCCACTTTAATACACTTATATCTCGCGTTACGGACATAAATTCATTGACTACTTTTTTTGCCCCCGATTCTAAGCCGTGGTGATTTCTGAGATGGTAAAAAGGTAAAAAAATCAGTACAACATACATTGTACAAACTTTCTCATATACGTACTAATGCATCGTTTAGTTATCTTTAGGAAATGAAAATCGTATGACCCTGTTTTTAGAAAATCCAATTTTTGTTAAAGATGCCCAAGAATAAACTAGCCTTATATTCATTCATTAAGAAAAATAAAATACATAGTATTATTGCAGATGTATACTCAAGTAACTGTACGAAATTTGATCAAAATCATTAGAGCCGTTTCTGAGAAAATCGAATTATTGTTAAAGTTGCCTAGAATAAACTAGCCTTATATTCATTTTTTGATAAATATGAACTATACAGTGTTATTGAAGACGTAAACTCAAGTGACTGTGCGAAATTTGATCAAAATCGTTAGAGCCGTTTTCGAGAAAATCGGATTGTTGTTAAAAATGCGTAGAATAAACTACTCTTAATTATTGATCAATGTCAACCATTTCTATGTATACTCTGCTCAGTGTGATAAAATGCCTAAGTACGGGATTTCATTCATTTTCGTTCAACCATCTAGGCTCCAGCACCAGTAACAGACAGACAGACGGCATTGCGAAAACCACTTTTTCGGATTCAGCGACACCTAAAACGTGTATTTCCGTAAAAATCTCGAGGTCGAATTTTTTCGCGAAAACAATACTTTTTCGATACTTCGTATGAGAAAGTAAAAAGGTCGGCTTACAATCGATTAAATAAGGTAATTACATAAGACTCAGAGAGGGGCAAGATATGCACAATCTTAACATTCTAATGTACAAATAACATGGGACAGTAAATAACATTTTCTTCAGTAGTAGAAATGAAGATTCAAAACGTGGCTTACATAATTAATGGAGGTTCCTTGGTGTACTTAGATGGTGCAAATGGACAAGGATGAGAAATTTAATTGTGCAAAGGTAAGCTGATGATCAGGCATTTTAGCAATAACATGGAAACTGCAGCAGCTGTTCAAAGTGATGACCACTGACTTCATTGCACAGCCCGCAGCGATGCACCATTGACTGTCACACTTGCTCGAAATTACCAGGTGTCCTTGATGAAATTCGTGGCCTTACAGTATAATAAAAATTTACTATTTTACTATTTCTTATGGCTCTTCAACTAAACCATAAAAAAGGTAGAAAATAGGAATCCAAGTTGTTGTAAATTCATTATCTGCTTTGAGAAAAGATCTGCAGCAATTGGAAAATTTTTTGGGATGTATACTTAATTGTTATTCAAAGAGTTATAAAATTGCATCAGATAAAGGCAAAAGCAAAAAGCATAGCATATGACTAAAAAGCTGGATTTGGGGAATAAATAGTTTCAAAAACTTATGAAAGTAAAACTAATCTGAATCTGTTGATTATTTATCACCGTCAAGTAAAGTTAGGATTTTTAGGTGTATATGTGTTAAATAACTTTTTCTTACCAAACAAAAACCCAAATGAAAGTATCATATTTACTCGTGTACCACATGCACCCTTTTTCCCAAAATGTAGGTAAAAAAAGGGACTGCATGTCATACATGAAGATTTCTGACCAAGTTTTAAAAATTGTTAGTTTCGATAGTAAATTTACTGCAACATGCATCTACATATACATTCATAGAAGATGAAGAATTCTATGAAGTATACGTGTAGCTATACGACGAAGCAAATGTTTAGTATTTAAATGCGCAGTTTATACTGCAGTTGGTGCATCTTCAAGATTGAGGTGACGAAATATTTTTATAATATGAAAGCTGTACCTTTTAAATGAGTTTTAAGTTTATTATTGTAACTCAAAATAACCAGTTCTGTCATTAAAAATTTACTACCAATTTCTACCTATACTTTTGCCGGAATAAGTTGGCATCTGGTATGTGTTTGCCTAATTCATCATGAGCCACTGATGCTCCTTTAACCCGGGAGAGAATGCACGTATGGGGTATCCCGGCACTTATTTGGTTTTGTTATAATTCTCCGGCGCTGTAGATTTCAATTTATTCCAACAAGAATTTATTTTTTGCCTCTGAACTGGTCCAAAAATAAGGCTACATGTGGTACACGAGAGCGCGGGTTACATGAGTAAATACGGTATATACCAAAAGCTAATGCAAGGTTTATAGAATTAATATTTTGGATAGTGACCTTTTCTATAATTTTAAGAAGTTTCATAACTTACATTAAAAATTATACTACAAACTGCTATGAAGTAGTTTAAAATCAAGCATTGCATTTGAATAAAAAAAATTGCAAACAGATACTGATTTGAGGCTAATCATTCTGGATGCATACCTGTATATTTGGAGCAGAGAACAATTGTGCACTGAGTTCATCAGTTGGAAGTCCAGGAACATCATCATGTTCTACCACTAATGAAGGGAGTCTTGCTGCTCCATCAGCTGACATTGGGAAGTGGCCAACATGATTAACTAGATGGGCCCTTACCTAATTGACGGATGAGAAGTGATTGACATAAATACATACTAAACTGAAGGGTCACACAGATTCATTAAAATGATACTGTAGAAAATTATAAAACTAGAGGGAATAAAATGTAGCACAAGAAGAATAAGACTACGCATTTTTATTTATTTTGTTAAAGTTTCCATAAGTCCAATCAGAATAAAAAATTTTTTAAGCTAAATGCATATTTAATGATATTATGCAGAAATAAATACAAATTCTGCATTAAAAAACAAGGGAGTGAGAAGATTTGCAGTGAAAAATGTTTGAGACAAAATTAATGGCCATTTTAACTGAGGTGTTTAATTCTAGATCAGCTGATTAGGGTATTTCCTACATCAAGAACAAGAGATATTCTTTTGATGAAAACATCAAATTCAACAGTTTTAGAATAAAGGAATTTTTAGACTGTTTCGTTTCCCAACGTGACTTATTAGCTTTGTTCTTTCCATCTGTCCATACAGATGTTCTTTCTTGGTTTCTAAGGAATGGAATTTCATGGAATTTGGTATTTAGGCCTTATGGGCAAAGACAATTAGAAAATTCTATAAATGGTTCATGTAACCCAATCAGGGGTACCACTTTACTGGAAACAAACTTAACTCAAGTGAGGTTTGTTTTAAATAATTTTTGATTGTTTGAATAACTGCAACTGATTAGAAAATAAATCCATAAATATAAATTTAATATTTCCTTGGCATAATTTCTGATATATCATTTTACAGTATTGTCATTACATGAAAATTATGCATATACATTCATTAACGTACCAACTTATGCTAAGGACAAATTTTTAGTAGACAGAGAGACATAAATGGGTCTTGGAGTTTGCAGTTTTATGGTGTGCGGTTATTCAAAACGTATTCTTTGGTTTCGAATACTCCATCGCATGAAACATGCCTGTTTGTGATATTATTATTAAAACAAATGAAGAACAAAAAGGATTTTGTAATGAATAAAGCTAGCATAATCTGTAATAAAAGTCAGTATAAAACTGTAACAATTTATGTCAGATTATAAATATAACAAATTTTTAAATAACTGAAAGACATTACAAGAAAATAAAACACAGGAAAGGAAATGAATAATGAAAAATTCACTGGTAAAAATTAACTAAAAATAGAAACTGGATGAGGAAAGATAAGTGATGATACATTGCTACAATACTAATTTTCCTTTTAACCTTCCATTGATGTATAAAAGTTGGAAAAAGATAAAACATAATCAAAAATTTTACGGTAATTTTAAAAAAATGGAGTGACTCACTCATTACAAGAAAGCAGCACTCACCATTCTGGCTGCAAGTTTTACTCGATTTCCGAGGCCATTAGAAGAAGTTGAACTAGAGGTTTCCTCACTGTCAGGAGAATTGGGAGGGGGTGTTGTGGAGAGAACCTTTTTAGCAGGGGTACCACTTGGACTGTTCATGCTACCAACTCTAAGGTTGTCTAGAATCAAGTCTGGATAGAAAGCATCAATCTCACTATCTTCAAATAGACCGGGAGGCCAGCGGCCTCTTTTCTTCATCCCTCCCCAGCTCTCTTCCCCTTCTACCCTCTTCATGTCCACGTCCCCAGCAACTATTGCATCCAAGACCTATTGATAAAAAAGTGCCATTTAATGCAAGGTTCGAGGAGTGCATTCAAAAGCAGGCACTTAAAGCAAAAAAGTTTAACGATTTTCATATCAATCAAAAGGAAAATTCTTTACCCCCACGTTTCAACAAATTTAGCACTTACATTCATGAGTATAAAATAAAAACTACCAGCATCACATAAATAAGTGACATTTAGCTTATATACTACCAAGTCTTTTCTTTATGACTGGTAGGCTCTCCTGACTGAGGCTTCTTTAATACATCTCCATAATGTAGCTAAAAATTAATTCACTAATCGAGAAATATTAAGGTTATAAATGTGAAATAAAACTGTAATATGAGACATTAATTTATCCATAATATAACAATTTTCACTAGCAGATATTACTTAACATTGATTAGAAAAGTGTTATAGAAATGCAACTCTCAAAACATCAATGCCATTTATTAGACATAATATTTCATAACAGAAGTAACAACTGAGATAGATTATTCTACTATGCTTGAAAATTTAATGCAACTCTGTTTGTATAATATTTCAATATTTTTCAACCTACTTATTTTGAATTACAACTAGTTTTAAACAATCTAACTTACTGAGTTTTTTTGATATAGCCTATTAACTGTAGAATAATCATTTGAAACAGTAAAGTAGCATAAAACTGCTCAATATTACAACATAGTTTTAATTTAGAAGCAACAGCTAGGCTTGTGATTCTGCACTTGGCAAACCCAAACTTATATTTAGACATGTGAAAATATGCACATAGAAGTCATAAAGAAGTATGCCCCTCCAAGATAATCCAGAGTAAAGAAATCCATAATAATAAAGTAAGAGCTGTCAGCCTAAAGAGTAAGGAAAACTCCCTTTGGAAGAAAAAATTCTAGCTTACATTTCACCTTTACTTCAACAGAAAATCTGCGTGATACTAGATGAAATCCATGGCAACAAAGTCCCATTTCTTTCCAAAATATCATATTAATAAAAGCCTTAGCAAACGTTGTGTGTAATGCTCTTTGAAGCTTAATATCTCGCAAATGACTGAACTGAATTTGATGAAATTTTCAGGATAGCATTATGATATAATAAAAAAACATTTTAATGTATTGGTAATATATAAAAGCCTTATTCTGTCCCTTTGTCCTTTTGTCACTCCCTCTGTCATGCTCCGAAACAGAAATATACCTGGCAAGAGGTGCTTTTGAAGCACAACAGATACTCGCGGCGAGGGTTTCGAACCTTCGCTTGGAAAGAAGACTGCCTCAATTTTATTTCAGAATAATCGATCATCCCCATCATTTTTGACGGGCACTTATACTAGTACGTAATATTATTAATTAAACCAAACAAGAAGGCAAAACATAGTGACTAATGCCATGTTTGTTGGGGAAGGGCATCAATGTAAGAATGCATAGGTATCAAAGCTATTTGGTACCAAACATTTGTTTGACATAAGAGTTAGAAATTAACTAAACAGCAAATACATTGAGGCCTAATGTAATTTATTAGTAGCAACACTAACCTGGAATATGATGAGTAGGAGAGAGGGCCCCATGTGAGTTGAGGCTCCCGATAGAGGGAGTGAGGAAGTAGAAGGTGGAGGGGCAAGAAGGCAGGAGAGGGGCAGACGCATGCACCACTCGCCCATGCAAAAGAGAAGCGAAGTCATCAGGCGGCGATGATCTTCTTCTACCACTCCATCGCCACAACTCTGGGAAAGGTGTTCCAGTGTTATGACCAAAACCTGCAACAAATCAACATAAGATAATCTTAACTATTTTCACCTTAGGGCTCAAAGTTTTACTTATCCTTCTTAAATATTAAATTATTTTTTAATATAAAGTAACATTTTAAATGGGATTAGAAAAAATTAATTACATTTAACATGAAGTAATACTGTAGCCAATTTCACATTAAATTTTAAACAAACCTCAACAATCCTTGGCGGAATGTCAGGAAAATTGTCCATCAATTTATCTGCATGGTCACACAGCATTAAGAGGATGTCCGATGCTACCTGGCCCACCATATTGCTGTTGAACTGTAAAAGTTATAATTTTATAAAAATCTTTCAAATATCAAAATAAGTGAACAAATCTTTAAAAATATTTGTCCCATGGGAATATTACTTATTTGTTGCAGTACTGCATTGCTGCTAATATTTACAAGAAAATTTGTTAACAAAATACATATGATGCTATACAGTAGTGGGATAATTTTGATTGCGACTAAAATTACTGTTGGCAGCAAAGGTGTTGCTATCAAAAATTTGAAAATATCTTTAAATAATGAACTAAGAAATCCAGTCATGCTATACAGAGTTAGATGGAAGAACAAGGAAAACCACCCATAACTAAAAAGGTTTTCAATCTTTTTCCATCAAACTTTCCAGAATCACTTGGCTTTTCAGCTGCTCGCCGTGTACTTAGTAGTCCTGGGTTTGACTTCAAGAGCATATCTTTCCTCCATTTGAATAACATGGGCTGAGCTGAAATGATGCAGGCAAGCCTTTTTTCTTTAGCATTTTAAAATATCTTAAAAATGAGATATTGATGCGAGACTTTCTCAGATATGCTGAGAAAACTAAACTCACTTGAAAAAAGCCAAAAATTATGCCTAGCGACCATTTTTTTTCGTGATTTTTATGCATTTATTCAATTCATCATCATGGCAACTGCAATTGTTATAGTCTATTGTTGGCTCAAATCTAATGCATAAAAAATGTATATAATTGTGATAAAATTGTATTAAAACATAATTTTTGGAGATTTTCAGATGGTTTGAATTTCTATGACATGGAAATTGATCTTTATAATTTGATCACCATGACTGCACAAGTTTCGTGCCAAAATCGTATTTTTGAAATATTGTAAAATGTTAATGAAATAATGCCTGCAAATCAAAAAAGTCGATTTATACGCTTTATCTTATGGGAAAAAGAAACTATCCCTGGGAGTTGAAAGGAAATACCTATAAAAATTAACAATTTCACGAGAAATCTACAATACCAAAAGCATACTTCCATCAGTGCTGCCAATATATGGGCTTAACAATTTTAAACGCTAAGCATGTATAATCACAGATATTCTGTTATATGAAACTAATTCTGAACAACCAAAGCCATAAACATGGCCAGCCTGAGGTACCGGCGAGTTGGGCAGCTGCCCAGGGCAATCAGGTATTGGGAGTGCTAACCTTACCATCTATCTCTACATTACTTGCAAGTGGATAAATACTGGATACCAATTTATATTGCGGGGTAGGTGGGAATCTATATAAGTATCCTTTTACTTTTCATTATGAATCATTTTACAAGGAAATGAATAAATTAATGAGCTCTCTTTAAAATATCTTAAAGAAAATTTACAGAAGGGGGAGCTGAGTGAATTCTTGACCGGGGCACCAAAATACCTCAGGCTGCCCCCTGGCCATAAATAACATTTTTAACTGTTATACTTTAATTAATACAGTTCATAATCATGGAAAGTAATATAACTCAATATGAAAGGAAAAGAAGACTTAAAAGAGGAGCACACACTCGCTGGAAATCTTGACAAATGGAAATATTGCTCACATTTCAGTTGCTATGATAGAATTTTCTAATTGTTGATTGCAATGCGTAGAAATTTTTTCATTTTGTCTAATTTTGTTGAGCTATTGCATTGATATCATTAAAAGTGAAAATTATTTAATTTAACATAATTCCTAATCTAAGACCTGCCCTGTAAACTAGGCCTATGGTTACTTTTTGTTTTCAATACATTTGTGCTATTTACTGTATACTTAAAACTTGAATGCATTTTTTAAAGCTTTCTATGCCAATACAGTAGATTCACAATGCAGGATAAATTTAAAATTCATAAGAATGCATGATTACAGGGCTATGCATAAACAGCTGTAAATAATTTTACTTAAAATATGTGATGCAGATGCTGAAAATACTGAAAGTATAAATTTGTACATTTTGCATAAAAAAAACCAAGATATTACAGGATTTTACAGGATATTTTGATGTCAGTAACAGGATTTAGAAAAGAAATTGGTGGCAGCCCTGGTCTACAACTTCTAAAATAAAAAAAATATTTGCATTACAAAGCCTTAAAGGGAATATTTGACAAAAACAAAACAATCACAAGTGTAAATCTAAACTTCTGGCAAAACAAAATTGAACCAAAATCTAATTAGACCTTGATTTCCTAATAAAAATTTTAAATATAAAATTATATGCTCATCTTATGAGTAGTTTTTGAGAAAAATCACCCACAAATTTCCTGTCACTCATACACAGACATCAATGAGAAAATACTGAAAACATATTCAGGGGACGTTAAATGTGTATTTTCATTGAGATTTTTAATCTGATTTTTTTCATGAAAACAATTTCTTCTTTATACTCTGAATGGAGAAAGTAAGTAACATTTATTCTTTTTAGTTTAAAAAACTAGTAAATCATACAGATTAAAAAATACATATAAATAATACACCATACATATTTCAATACATGTTTTCATACAAAAAACACAAAATCTTCTGGTAATGCCTACAGCCACAGCATTAACATTATATACATTAGGATTCAGCTTATACAGGTTTTTGAATTTTTACAAAACTAGATAAATATCTCTTATATACATCTTCAGATTTATTTTTGCAGTCCTGAGGTATTTTATTATAATACTTTAAACCATTTGTAAAAACTGACTTTTGTGAACATGACATATGTTGACATTTCAGATAAAAGCTACATCTACTTCTAGTTTCATACATATGGTTATCCATAAAAGACTACGGAGAAGCAACAATTTTAAATGAATCATAAGCTTGTACGTTAAGCCTACCAAAAGAACACTATTCTAAAAATAAAAGAAAAATAAATTTATGCAAATAATACAGTAAATGCAAAGACAAATCTTACAAGAGCCACAGAAGCTTCAAACCCAAAGATTATGTTTCCATACATACCGTCTTTAGTCGAAATTTTCTTAGAAAAATAATATTCATGAATACCTTACCCCTAGTGCAAGCAGGAGAACATTGGTGGCCTCTTTCACTCGTGGATGTGGACCATGAAAATGATTTTCCATGGAAGGTGAAGAAGTAAGCTCTCCTTGTAGGAAGATCCCCAACCCAGACAAGGCAATACAACGTGCAACTCCTGTAGGCTCACACCTCCCACACTGAAGCAATGCATCTAACACCAGGTCCTAACAATAAGTAGACATCAGCATGATCAATAAGAAATCTAAAGCATGGCAATTCCACAACCTTAACACAGCATAATATCTTTAACCCTTTCAAGACTGGGCAAAGCCTCCACAGGCTGACCTCAGAAGCCTGGAGAAATCTAACATGGTCACCAGGATCAGCTGCAATGAAAATACTATACTTCCAATACTAATAAATTTTCAAACTAGAAAATGAGGTTCATTTAAAATATATTTAATCCAAATTTATTTTAGTGAAATTGCAGCAAGATACCTGGTATGGTAACCTAATGTTTTGTTAAGGTACAGTAAACTCCAGATTTATGAACATTTGGCTTACAAACTTTGTCTCACGAACAAGAATTTTTACAACACAAATTTGACCTATGACCTCAAAAGGACTGCCACAACATGAAGAAATATATGAAAAAATGAAACGGCATTTGCATCGGACTTCCTTGAATGCGTTTTTTATTCCTTTGCAGAACCACTCTTCTGATATACGTAAATGTTGAAAGTTGTGCACCTTCTTCCACATTATCACACCTGCTAATCTACCCTCACACCCATAAGAGCTCTATCCCAAACTTCAGCTTAATGTGGAAAATGATGCCAAATTCAATGAATAAGTTATGATTAAAAAGCATTTAAAAAAATCTATTATAATTTGTTCCGTTCTCCTTTTTCTTGCATGTGGAGGAGGAAAAATTGGTTTTCGAACACATCCCATGATTTTAACATTACATTAATGGGAAAATCTCTCCCGATTTACGAACTTTCGTTTTACCAACTACTTTCAGGAATGCATGGTGTTTGTAAAACGGGAGTTTACTGGACACACCACATAGTTTGCAATCAGAGGAACTTGATCTTAGCAATATATTGTCTTCCATTTCAGACCTTAGGAAATCTGAACTGCAACTACGTTCAAAATCATACCCAACAATTCAAAGAACTACTAGAGATATTGGGAGAGCATATATGTACTTGGCCCTCCTGCAACACGAGGGATGTATTCTGAAAAAATTCTACATATGTGAATTCATGTGAACCTAGCTTTATATGTAGGGTAACATGGGTTGCAAATAGGGTTGCCAACTTTTAGATCATCATGAACCGAAGTTGTTATGGTTGCCTACTTTAAGATATTCATCAACCGGAGTTTGCTTGATACCTGGATACTTTAGAAGAAACCCAAGATGAATTAAACGTCATGATAAATATATTCAATATTCTGAAAGGCACTCATGATTTTAGGACATATGATTAAAAATCGTTGTTTATTTTTTAAATATCGCTAAATAGCGAAATTGTAAGAGCATCATCAATTTCAGTTTTTTGTATAAAACAAAATACAATGGAAATTAAAGTGATGGACTGTCTTAATTTGAATAATTTATTTTAAAAATGCAAAAAAAGTGATAAAAAGGACTTTCCGCTGCAATTGAAACTGAACCGGAGATTTGTGCTACTCACCCGGAGACCGGAGATTATGGCGATGACACGGAGATCTCCGGCCCGAAAGCCGGAGGTTGGCAACCCTAGTTGCAAACCAAACCCCTTCAGCATGACTGAGCTATAGATATAATTTTATCGACATTATTCTTTATTGTGCTCATATTTGATTTGTGATGTTATATCAAAGCTCAAGCAACACAACAGTCTCTTCACTGACTAACATATACAGGCAGTCCCCTACTTTCGTACATAATGCGTTCCTGAAAACGTGTACGAAAGTCGAATGTACGAAAGTCGAACAATAGACTTACATGTTATAATGGGGATTCCATTCCCAGAGAGCCAAAAAATATTATAAAATCTCTAATTAATGTATAAACGTTTAGTTTTTTGAGCAGGGGCCTTTTAGACACAATCATCGATTTAATAATATAGAGAGATAGGACAAAATGTAATAAAATATTTAAATAATTGCACAAATAAACACTGTTTCGGGCCGGAGATCTCCGTGTCATCGCCATAATCTCCGGTCTCCAGGTGAGTAGCACAAATCTCTGGTTCAATTTTGATTGCAGCGGAAAGCCATTTTTATCACTTTTTTTGCATTTTAAAAATAAATTATTCAAATTAAGACAGTCCACCACTTTAATTTCCATTGTATTTTGTTTTATACAAAAAACTGAAATTGATGATGCTCTTACAATGTTTGTTCGTCATTTTGCTGACATACAAAAGTCCAAATTCGGCGTACGAAAGACGGTTTAGGGGTGTCAATGTATAATGTACGAAAGTGCAAGTTTTTTTCATTAAAGCATTTTGCTATTTTCATAGTTTTTTGTAATATTGCCTAATCATGGCCCCAAAAAGAGTGATGACTGAAATGAAAGAAAAGTCAGTAAAAAGGGCGAAAAAAGTGACGAGTTTGGAGAAGAAAATTGAAGTTTTAGATAGGCTTGCGCATAATGAATCTGCTCCATCAGTTGGTAAATTACTTGGTTTGAACGAATCCACAATAAGATCGATAAGGAAAGTGAAGAAGCGATTAGAGCTAGTGTTGCAAGTGGTACTTCAACGAGTACAAAAGTGTCTTTTGTACCTAGGAATCCGTATGTAGAGAAGACAGACAAGGCTTTAAACCTGTGAATTGAGACCCAAACTTGTAAGAAAGTCTCGCTGAGTTCACTTGTCATTTGCGAGAAAGTCAAGCAACTGCACAATCATTGTTTCACATTGTTTCATGGTTTGCTAACGGGATATCGCCAACGTCATCAAAGTGTGTGTAGATCGGTTCCTTGCTCTTTAAAAAAAATTAAATCTGCTAGGTCACTTTCTAGAAACTCATCAATTGAGTAGAATGATTTAGATTTCAGCCAAGAAGCCATTACAATTTTGAATTTTATTATATTTATGCATTTTGCTTCATTTGGTAATTTATTAAAAGTGTTGGCTTGGCTGACAGACAGCGCCACTATGCAATAGCTTGAAATGTTTGTTTGTCAGCTGATGTATGAAAGTCCGAATTCGGCATACGAAAGGTGGTTTAGTGGTGCGAATGTATAATGTACGAAAGTGCGAGTTGTACGAAAGTCGAGGACTGTCTGTATGTATGAAAACCCTCGAAAGTAATGAAAAGAAAGTGCAAATATTAAAAAAACAAACAAAAATTTAAGATATGTGAAAGCACAAATGCAACCTATCACCGTGAAAACAATGAGTGAACAGTTTTCAAGCTACCTCATAAAAGGAATTTACATTAAGTTGGTAATCATGTAAAGGTCATTTGGAAATTGCAACCACCCAATTTAAACTACAAGAATAAGCAGGATGTGAAACATTGTAAAGGTTAGTCAATTTTATATGAAATACTTGAAATAACACATCGAATGCAGAGTAACAGAGATAATTTTGATAGCTCAAACATTATTCCATAGCAAACAACACAACAGTATCATCATACAAGTGACTCTCATTTTGGGAACATTTAGAAAAGTTAAGGTATGAACCTTGGCTCCAGTAGATAGAGTCATTGTAAATTGTTCCGGTTCAGGTCGGAGAACAGGTGCATCACATACAGCATCTGAGTAGCAAAGGAGGCCACCAAGGATTGAACAGGCTTCTGTCCTAGGAGTCTAGAAAGAAAAGAAAACTTCTGCTAAGTTCTTCAGAGAATTACAGAATAAACACTTAAGTATAAAAAATTGAAACATTAAATACTTGTCTTAGCCATAGCAAAGTTATTTAAAAAAACGTGCATTTAGGCTACAATGCAGACGTCTTCAGTGGTGATTCACTTAATAACCTTTTTATAGCTATTGGAGATACCTAAGACAAATATTTACATAGTGTTTCAATTTTTGATACTTAAGTGCTTATTCTGGAATTTGCTCTCAGCCATAAGACAAACTCGATAATTCCCTAGTGGATTCTCAATAGGAGGATTGTACAAAACATTAAAAAAGGAGAGAGTATCAATCTAAGCAACAATAATCTTAACCCTTCAAGCTGGTAATTTTTTGATCCCAGGTTGATATTCAAAAGGACAAATTTAATGCCTTTCCCCACCCCTAGCATTTATGTTTGTTTTAACGCTGAGGAAAAGGTTAAATAGACCGATAAAATATTTAGGTTTGAGTAAAGAGAAATCAGTGTTTGTACAAATGTACATGGAAAACTATTACCAAGGAAGGATTCCAAGGTTGGAACACATGCATGTTGAACCAACTTGTGAGGTTAATTCATACAAATCTACATGAGTAGTACATTACAAGATACAATACTTATCAATCTTACTCTAGATTTTTAAATTGTATTCATGAATAATTCTGAGGATTTTATTATTACTATACAGTATAGAACCTTTTATCCCGCAAGCTTGGGATATGGAGATAGCTGGCTATCTGGAATATAGCTACTCATAAACAATGCTCAGAAAGAGCTAAAACCCACCGGAACAGTATTCTGGTCCGTCATATGTGTCGATAATATTGTTCTATCTCATCAAACATTTAGTAATACTGTTTTGTTAACTTCATTTAATAAAAATAATATAAAAAATTTTTCTTTACTTTTATTCATCATAGTAGATAAGGAATAAATCAAAATTTAGTTTGGCTGTAAATGTTCTATCAGTTATTTCACATCCACTGCTTTCAGTTCCACTATATTAACGTGCATTCCATTTTGTAATACTTTCCATTCTGGTCATTATTATAATATATAAAGGCATCAGTGCTCTTAATTGGTTCCTGGAAAACAGAGCACTAACTGAAACCACACTAAGCGAGAGAATTTATTCCATAAGGATCAATATTAATAGGTTTAATGCGTGACCCGGTGTTGAATCTTGTGTTCAATAAAAAGCATAAGAAGCTGTTCCATCTCAACCATAATCAAAGGCCTAGCTCTATTCAATTTGTAATGTTCAATTGAGTTGCTATTTTTCTACACCCTTTAATTTTGATTTTATTTTTCAAGATCATTCTTAATGTTGATCCTGCTAACTCCAAGTCTCTGCAAACTTAAACTTGCCATTCTCCAGCTTCAATTCGTCTTATCACGTCAAGTTTCACTGAACGAGAAACTTTTTCTTATCAGAAACACCCTTAGCACATGTATTTTTGACTCATTATGAATAATAAAAAACACAGAAAATAATTCTGCTAATGCATTTAGCTCACAACTTAGACCAGAGGAGACAGAAAACCAAACAAATTTCAAGGGGAATTTCTTCTCGCTTCTTACCGAAATGTGGCCAGCCTCCCTACTCAAAAAGCTGTTCATTCAGCATTGCCACCCATGTATGTAATACATTCTTCAAAGTCAACTCGCCTTACAATGACCATAAATGAATATAACTTTGCAAGCTAAAATGTGCATGGACATCTCTGTCAGAGAAGTCGTAACTAACTAAAATAGTTAAAAGTACTACAAGTAATGTATATAAGAAAGAAAACAAATGAAGGGCATATGCCGCAGCAACATCTGATAAGTAAGACCTAACACTGTCGACATCCCATTTTTTCAGATTAGCTGCAATCAAAATAACATCCAAAAAACAATAGGAGAGATTTTTAAAAAAATTGGATTGTTTAACGATATTTAATTATAATTTACCTACAAGTGCTAATTAGACATCCAAAATCTAGAATAAGTTATGCACTTCTTTTGTATAACAAAAAAATGTGGCAATTGAAGAGGACTACAGTAAAATCTCACATAATGCGGTAGTTGCATTCCTTGAAATCACAGCATCTTGTGAAATCGCGTTATATGAAGCATTAAGTTAATAGAGAATATGGGGTTAGGTTCTTGTAGGGTGACCACATGTCCCGTATTTTATGGGACGTCCCATTTTTCAGCCAATTTTTCCTTAAATGTCCCGTATCCTGTGTGAAATCAATACGAGACATACTTTGTCCCGTATTTTTTTTATTATAAGAAATATATTGACTTTTGATATGTTCAGTGGAAAATTCGATTGATAATCAATATCTATTTAAGAAAACATACATGGCGTGAAAAAGAAGTCTTGATTTTGTTCTCACATTACGATTTTTTCTAAATTTCATTCCTCTATAAGTTGTTAAAATGAATCTTTTTGTATGCGTACATGCCTTGAAGACAATAAGATCACCTCGGACTCCACGTTAGATTTCACAAGCCATCGAGAACATACATGCAATACATTGTTGTAACGTCATTGAAGATTCATACATTGTCGCATGAGCATTAGAACATCCTGAGAGAGAGAGAGGGAGAGCAACAAGTGAAAATGTTTTCCTGAAAAAACTACATCCTTTGGCGATCCAATCGATTTCCTTCGTACTTTCTCTTATTTTGAGGAAAATATTATATGACATTTGAGACAAATGTAACATTGTAGATTATCGTATCCTGAGAAATCAAGTTACATTCGTTAGTCCGACAGTCAGGCGCAAACATCTTCTGAGGTACCAGAACCGTAAGGTTAAAAAAGTCCCGTAAAATTTTTAACATTCCCGTTTTTTTTGAAGGATTTGTCCCGTAAAATCGTCAAACATATGTGGTCACCCTAGGTTCTTGGATATCATATGTAAGATAGACGTCGCATTTGGTGGAAGAAACAACACCTACGTTTTAGTCAGCATGTTGAAGCATAGCTGGGTGCCCAGAGGCATTATCAAGTAGCAATAAGACAAGTTTTGATTTTCAAGGTATTCTCTCACCTGCGGTATAAAGCAAAATTTGAACCAGTCAGTAAACCTTTGGTTTGCTTTCCAGTAAACTGCTAGGTATGCCTTATTTTTGCCCTTCAAAGTGCGTGGGTGTTCAGCGTGGTAAAAAGCATCGGTTTACACTTGAAATCACCGGATGCATTTGAACACAACAATAGCGTAAGACGATCCTTAGAAGTCTTGAATCCGGGTGCTGTTTGCTCCTCCTTCAAAATGTACGTTCTCTCTGGCATTCGCTTCCAAAATAGGGCAGTTTCGTCTGTGTTAAAAATTTGTTGTGGCTTATAATCTTTTTCTTCGATTAACCTAGTAAATTCTGGAATGAAATTTTCGGTCGCCTGGTGATCAGCAGAGGCTGATTTGCCCACTAATTTTACGTTGTGGTAGTTGAAGCATTTTCTGAACTTCTCAAACCAGCACTTGCACTAAAGGGAATGTTAGTGGATGATTCAGCATTTGTTCGCTTACTGTTTTATAAAGATGCAATGCTTTATCAGGTATGATCGAGCCACTCAGTGATGCCCTCTTCTGGTTTTGGTCTTCAATCCACACGCATAGGAATTTTTCCACTGTGTTTAAGTGTACATTTCATTTTGACATTCTTTTAATTTTTTCACCTGCAGAAGTTGTTGCACTTACACTGGCTCTTATTTTTTCTTCATTTTTTCGTATGGTACGAATAGTTGACTCATTCACCCCATAATCCCACCCTAGCACTGTGCTTCCATGTCCTGATTTAAGCTTATCTAAAATTTCAATTTTTTGGCCTAAGGTAATTGCTGTGCGCTGAACTTTTTTCTTCTCGCTTGAAAAATCACTATTTTTTTGTTAACGTTCCATTTTCAATCAGAAAGATAAATATTAAGGATAAGAATAATATTTTAAATCACAGGAGGCAAGGTTAAGACAACCAGAGGGCCTGCTGATTGAATGAACAATATGAACACGAGGTTACTACCGGATTACTCCCCGAAATTCTTTCAGCCTGGAAATTATCGAGTAAATGTGATAGATCGAGACTGTAACAATTGGTAGACAAAAGGGCAGGGGAAGAAGTAACATTGTAGCCACTTCAAGTGAAACAGTGTAACAAATTCGGCCATAATGTACTGAGAAGCATGCATACGAATCTCTCGACGTAACATTTCTGTAAATGATTATATGAATCACTTTGTCTGTGTTTTTTCTTTAAAATGTTTTAATTTGAGGTTTTTATCATATGTAGGTTACGGGAAATTTGAAGAATGATTTTAGCTTTGACTTTTCAAACCGCGTCTTAGTGAGGAGAACCACGTCTTGTGAGGGCTGGTAGTGAAATGTAAACCGCGTCCTAGCAAAATCACATCTTGTGAATTTGTTGGAGTATTATGGTAAGAAGACCCTCTGCTGCCCAACCCGTGTGTCCCTGATCTGCGCACACCTGACCCTGCACTGCCGCGCACTGAGGCTTGAAGCTCTATCCCAACTATCTGCATGCCCCGCACATCTCCTTCCCCTCAAGCGTGGCTGAGTGTAAGTGGAGGGGAAACTTCACTTCGGGATGTGACTGACATAGGCCTTCCCTCACTCAATTAATATATATGTTGATGCTTTACATTTAATTTCATTAATTTTATCTTTGAACCTTAAACTCCTCTTCATTTCAGCACATTTTAGGCTGGATGAAACAGATATTTGAAAAAATGAGTATTAGAAAAAATAAAAAAATAATTTTTGAAAAATAAATTTTAAAATTTGATTAAAAAAACTTTTGTCAATTTAATGTAACAGTAAAACCTTAAGTTCTTGGTCATGACACAATTTTTCTCCCAATTTATAGCTACTTCATATATTCCAGCATAAGAGTCCAGCATATTGATCCCTGATCTGCATTTTCAATCATGTTCTAGATGCAATCTCATCTCTGAGAGGGTACTGAGTTTTCTTTAGCATATTTCAAGGACATCTGTTGGAGAAGGTTGATACTAACTGGGCTAGCCTGTCCTCAACCTAGAAATATCAATATAATCTTAAACAGGAGAATTAATCTGCCATGATAGTTCAGTGATAGAATATATGCCCAGCAAATGGAAGATCCAGGATCAATTCCTGGTCATGGTAGAATTTTTCTCCAGATCTATGGCCATTTGCATTCTTATTTTGACTAACTGATTTTTCAATATAACAAATCTTGAATGATATTACCAGTTTCCATAAATAGATGCAATACTAAAATGTACACAAGCTGAAACATAAATTGCAATGACTACATAATAAAATTTTGACAGAAATAAAAAAACACTTTGAAATGTATGCTATCTAGAGTTTTTGCAGTAATACAAAAAATTATTACCCAAATAATATTCCTAAAATTTTAAAAGAATAGTCATGCAGATTTTTAAAATTCAGATGATACAATACCCAGGCAAGGAGTAAAGAACTGCATAGATGACTAAATTTTTCAACTTGCACAGTACAACATTGCCCTTAAAAGTAAAGGTATTTTTACCCACCCCTTTAATATCTGAAGAAGAAGCAACCTCTCGAGCAGCGTGAATAAAATCTAGAAGGAGAATCGAGGATCCAGGAAGTGCCAATGAGAAAAACCTAGGTCCACAGAAGCGAACTATTGTATTTATAACAGCCTGAAAAATAAGCAACAAAAATCATTGAAATATGGCAACAATGCAATGTGTAAAAAATAATTCCAATATTTTTAAATTTTAGAATCAAAATTTAAGTATCCATAATTACCACGGATAACACAAACATTACACAATGTTCATTCATCATATAAGGTTAAACCTCTTCATAATGAAATTGAAGGGACCCAATTTTTGGCACTGTTGTAAGGAGGTTCTTTGTATGGAGGTTTTTTCAGATTCATCATATATGCATATTAGCGTATTATTGTTGGTAATAATTTATTTCAACACTTACATTTTAGTTAAAGAATGTTTCCAAAAAATTCACTTTATGATAAAAAACAATATACAGTAAAACCTCTACTTTACGAACCCCCTTAGAACAACAACTCCATATAACGAAAATTATCGCCGGTCCCGAAAAATTCACTAACAAAACTATACAGAAAACCCCTATATTACAGACCTCTGATAATTACAAAACCTCCCAATTACGAAATAAAAATCATGCCCGTTCCACTAAAAACAAACCTCCGTATAGCGAAATTGAAAAAAAGAATATTGTACGCACTGTTGTACAGCAGAAATCAATGCCATCTATGTGGATGTTAACGCTGTTATTACGACCTCACCTGAATGATTCAAAGCATAGTATCTGTTGTAATTTCAATCAATTTGAGTGATAAGGTAGGCAGATAGACCTAGTCTTTCGCGGCTTTATATTTTGATCTTTCGCGGTTCTGAATTTACGACCAGTTTTGCCTTTCGCAGTCTCGTTTCATTCTTTCACGGAGAAAGATCACAGAAAAGACTAAACAAAATTTTTTACATGTGGAATGAATCGCCTTTTCCTCACATTTTCTCTCATAGACTGCCTGAAAAAATACTGTTGCATTAATCTAAGACAAAACAGGTCGTAACAGCGCGTACAATATTCTTTTTTTTAATTTTGTTATACGGAGGTTTGTTTTTAGTGGAATGGGTATGATTTTTTTTCATAATCAGGAGGTTTTGTAATTATCAGAGGTTCATAATATAGGGGTTTTCTATACAGTTTTATTAGTGAATTTTTTGGGACCGGCAATAATTTTCGTTATATGGAGTTCTTCGTTCTAAGGAAGAAGTTTTACAGGATTAAGAATTTTCGTAGTGGGCTTAATGCATACTTCAGAGTATAAAGTAGTTCTCAGAAAATACTTTATTAATAAAATAAGAATCATTATACACCTAAATTTCTAAAAATATTTCTATCACAATTCAGCACAATTTACAAGTTATTTGGATCATATTGCGACTTCCTATTTTTTATTGTTATATTCCCTTTAAATAAAGCATAAAAATTTCTTTTTACTAATGTTATAAAATGCAGTATGATCCTTTTTATACATATAGTTCATAAAACAATATGTTCAGTTTTTTTAAGTATAGTGTAACCAATGTTGGTAATAAAATATCATTCACTGACTAACTTGATGTTGGGCTCAGAATATTTTTAAGCTTCAATACCATATCATAAGAGTTATAAAAGGGTTAAGCTCTCTTACATTTAATGAGAAACAAATTGTTTACCCATCTATTTATGTAAAAAACTATTAACTTCTTGAATACCTTCATTACAGCCATTATTGTACATAAAAATACATATTTTGTACTGCACAGTTTCAAGATAGATAAAACTTAAAACTCACCTGATCATCACATGTGAGGCCTCTGTGCAGCACTCTATAAAATTCAATTAGATAGTCCTTGGGAGGAGGAATGTCTTGGGGAGTAACAGTTATACTACAGAGGAGTCTGTATGCACAAAGCTTTCCTTTTCTGTGACTATCTGGAAGTTTCAATGCCTGGAAAAATAAAATAAAGATTTTTATACTATTAAATTTGTAACAGAGTTCCACCAGATATTGCTTTGCAACATCAGTTATAAAATAACAATATTTTCAAACAAAGAATGCCTCAACAATACACCCAATCATACCATGGAATGTACCATTTCACAAAAAATTTCTAATGACTTTGAATTTACTTCCAAAGAATTGGTCATGAATTTAAATGAAGGCTGTATTTTTCCTCTGTAAATTGTAAATTAATTGGTGTTTTAATTCTCTGGATAAAACCAATGCTTGGAATGAGCCAGAACACACCGGAACATTGCTCCGCCGATGATACCATTCCGTTTCGTCTGACAATTAGAAATACCATCCCTTATAAAAAGCATTCCATTCAGTAAATATTTTCATTCCACTAACACTACAAGCATTCCATTTCATAACATTTTCCATTAGAAGCACTGGCTAAAACAAGTATAATTTTAAATGCTATACATAGCTCTTAATGATAAACATGAAGAATTTCAGTTAGATCTATGAGAAAGATAGCATACCACACAGAATTTGAGGATGAATATTGCTTTTGGGTTTGAAAAACTAAATCTAACTTTTCCATGATGAATCAAATCCAGGGATAATGGAAGCTATATCATTAAAAAGCTATGCTTGAATGGTATTTCAGAATCAACTCTTATTAATATTGATAATTATCAATATGATTCACAATATCACTTACCTCAAAGCACCATGGAGCAACAATTCCAATTGGAGGGACAAGTTCTGGAGGTGGAGGTGTTGTTTGGTTATCACCTGACACTCCTTGGTTGAGACGAATCTTACAAATGGTGAGAAAGGCATAGTCAACATTTTTTTAAATTAATCATACTTATCTGAGATATTTAATGAATCATGTAAAATCTTCAATTTTTATGAAACTAAAATTTTATCTTTTTCCAACAATTATTCATCATATCACTTTATATTCTTTTCCAGATCATAACCAGCATTGAAAATATAAATTCATAAATATGGAAAACAATTATGGCAGTCCCCTAGAATTTATAAGATTTTAATGCTTGTTATATATGCTATGATGATGTTCATTCAAATTTCAATGCACCTATTAAAATTATTTATAGCCCATTCTGCATATAATTTTTGTTTTTATGATGCAAATGATGATTGCTTTTTGAATTGGTATTATGATAAATTTCATGTAATTTACACTTTAAGTTTGCTGAAAGGAATGCATAATGGAGTATAGACTTACTTTCACTAGGGTTTCACACAACTCCACAAAGTGATCAAAGACACGAGCATGGAGGACTGGATCCTTTAAGGCATTGACATCTCCAAGAGCACCAAGCATGCGCCTCCATAGAACCACAGCCACATCTGGGAGCCATCCACGCACTGTCCCTCCTCCCATCACAGAAGAGCGCCCTGGTTCACCTCCAGAGCTGCTACTCGATCCGACCCCGAGAGCAGAGCCACAGGCTCCATCTTGAAGATCTGATTCATTAAGAGATAAAGAAGCACCCAATGGAAAATGGAACATGTTAAAGTAAACAATTACAGCATTATGGTCGCCCATTAACTGAATGTGAAATTCTTATTAAAGTTCACATATAGTGTATCCCTAAAAATATATCATAATGAGCATAAATATGTTAAAATGCAGATAGAAGGGTGATGATTGAAATTATTGTATTGCATTCCTTAGCAGTTAATCAGCACTAATTAAAATGGCAGACCCTAGCCCAAGATTGTGCCTTTGATAATAAGTTTCATTAAAATTTTAAAAATTAATAGAAATGGTAAACACCATAATTAAGGCCACAAATGTTTAAGAATTACCTGTACTAGTGGCATCAGCTCCGATAACATCTATCTGCATAGGAGAATCTTTGATTGAGTTACTTTCTATGCCGCTGGATGGTGAAGGAGATGGAGATCTTGTGGGGCCTTCAGATTCACAAAACCGAAGAGGAGTGCCAGCTGCCATGCATAGAAAATGGTAAATTGTGATGAAACACTTTAAATCAGCAAAAAACAGGAGTCAAAGTTAATAAATAGTACTTACATTAAAAATCAAATAAATGAAAATATTCATCTGCTAATCCTTCAGATTTAACTGAATATATTTTAGCTAATTCTCTATGGTATTGAGACATATGTAGGTTAGTAGGATTTGATTTTAATTGATAAATGTTGGTAAACATCAAATTCTTTAAAATTTAATGAAAATGAATTGTCTGTAATCATTTTTAGGCGCGTTTCACTTACAGCGTGAGCGCCTATTATCGTTCATCTGTCCGTCCATCCGCATGTTTGTTCTCGGTTTCTACCAAACAGATTTTCATGAAATTTGATATTAAGGACTTCCAATCAAATATAATAAGAAAATCGCAAAAATGAATCACGTACGACAATCAGCGGTACCACTTTACTGGTGACAAAAAATTAAATTTTTGTCATATCTCGTAAAGTATTGCTCATATGAAAATATTTTTCAAATAAAAGTTGTAGAACTGGTAAATTAAAGCATTTTCTTTCCTATACATTTTTATTGTAGGAGTAGCCATTATCGAGAAAATCAAACAAGAAAGTCTTATATCGAGTTGAACTTAGAAAATTTCTTGCATGGTTACTTCATTGTTGCTAACATAAACAATCTCCCAAACAAACGTTTAATTTCCTTACGTGTGCATGTAATATTATTAAATAGGAAGAAAATGGATTATTTATTTTGCAGAAAAGAACTTTCAAATGCTATATCCCTTACGTACAGGTATATAATTGCTTTCTAACACTCCATTGCACGAAACGCGTCCATTTGTGATACGTTGTACACTTTCCTAACTTGTTAGTTTTTTAATACTACATTTTCTACAAAATGTTTTATGATTTTGAAATTTGATTTGGCACACTCCAATCTCCTATTATATATTTTGAAGGGTGTGTTTGTTGGTTTGTTGATTTGTTCATGGAACTCCTCCTAAACGACTGAAGCTAGAATAACCAAATTTGGTATGATTCTTTCTTACATCCTAACTTAGTGAATGGTCAAGGTTTGGTCAACGGGGATTAATCAGTGCTACCAATATAGGGGATTAACATTTTTCCATAAGATAACACGTATGAATCGATTTCTTGACTTGCAAGGTTTTCTTCCTTCAAGCATCAAAATACGTAAATATGGACTGAGTTTTTTCGTTTTTGCTTTATTTGACGAATAAAACCATACCAGGGGTGCACAACTCAGAAGTTGACATGGGCCAAAATCGACCTTGATTAGACCTAAGGGGGTCACACTTTGAAAATTTTGTCCATAATAAAAACTTAAGTACACTATTGTCGATTTATTAATTAACATAAAAATTTTACATGCAATTTTTACGACAAAAAATGAAGTGGCAAATAAATATAATTTACTTACAAATTTTAATTGTATTTTTGATATAAAAGGAATTAACCAGCTGAGTTACTCCCAGCTTCAATTGGGCCAAACAAAAGGTGTCGGCGGGCCACATTTGGCCTGCGGGTCGTACGTTGTGCACCCCTGCTCTATACTATCTTATTTCTGCGATGTTTACATGTTACATGGTCGAAGTTTTCAGAAATACGCTATTTGTTTCGAAATTTTGTGGATTTTTCGTACCCCTCCCGAGCATTGCCAAGGCGGCCGTCATTGTTACCTCCGATTCAGTTAGCTTCGATGAAGCTTACAAATAGACTAAAGTTTAGCGTTACTCGCTTCACACTTTTAATTAAGCAACAAAATGATCGATGTCAATCTTTAAACATAGCAACATAAATAGATACTGATTATTATTCAGGAAACAGAGTGTGGTGAGTGGTTATAATGATTGATGAAAGCAATTGAACTTTCTTTTGTCTATTGAATACTGGAATATTACCTTTTTTGTAAGTAAAATAATTATATTCTACATTTTAATGTTTATTAATGTAAATAGGCTCACGTATCTGGTGTACATTTACCGGAGTCAGTGTTCAATCATGGACAACTGTATGTTGCCTTTTCACGGGTTGCTTACAAGACATAAAAGTAAATATTTCAGCGTGGAATGATTACACAAGAAATGAAGCTGGATTAGGCAAAAGTGATACGATAGGAAATACAATTATCGTTTTATTTGAATACAATACATTTGGACATGGATTGTTACAAGCAAAAATGATTAATTGTTCAGAAAAGATAATAGTAAATGAAAAAGTATCTACTGTACATTTTAAAGAGTTTGTATGTTGTGCTGTAGTAGATTCACTAAATCCGTTGAAATTCAACAGGCAACTCAGATAGTTTAATATAATTTAGAACTAAAAATGCAAAACAGAAGATAAAATCAATTTTGTCAAAACACATGGACACACTTGATTTGGAATTCCCTACTCTGTTTTCAAAGGCCCCTTATGCCATAGTCTTAAGGACTAAGCTACCAGCTGGCTGGGTTAGACTGGTAGGCAGTGTGCCTGCCTTCTAACCCAAAGGTCGCGGGTTCGAATCCCGCTTCGGGCATGGATGTTGTGATGTATGTTGCTTTTCTATAAGAGAATTTGATGGTCCAAAATAACCTTAGCTGTTGACGCACCTAAAAAACCTAATTACTACTACTACTAAGCTGCCTAAGGATCCAAAGGCAAGGGTAAAGGACAAAACAATATGACTTGGGGTCATTTTCGTGATATGATCAGCTGCCAAATTCTGTTTATGGAAAAGTCATTGGCCATCCTTTATAACTTCTGCATGACAAAATCTCCTAATCACTTCCATCTTGAACTGAAAAATGAGTGCCGCTTGCCAGATCTCCATATAGTATTTTCACATATCAGATATTATAAAATCTCAAGTTGGCCTGTAAGTCTGTCTGTAATGCTTATAGCACCACCGGCAGTATAAGATCCAGGGACATTGTGATAAATCCCAATGGACTCATTTTTCAGGATTTACTTGGCCTTGCCCATTTTAAATTTTTAGCTGCTTACCGTCTACATTGAAGTCATGGATTTGATTCCAGGAATGTAATTTTCTCCATTTGATTAGCACATATACAGGTATACATTAATTCATGTATACCTGTCATATTGGATGGAAAATTAATTTGTACAATCATAAAATTTATATTTATGGGAGATATATCCATGATCTTGCATTGCTGTTGAAGGAGCATTGCTGTGTTTGCATTCTGTGCTATTTCCTACAGTTATCATCATTTGCTACTCAACAAGGTTAGTTTTTCTCAAAATATAACTGCACATCATACATGAAGATTTCTTATTATATTAATTGTTAGTCTCGATAGCTTGCATCTACGTTTAAACTCGCAGAAGACAAACAATTCTACAAAGTATACCTGTTTCTATATGACCAAGCAAACGTTAATGGTTTAATTGCATGGTTTATACTGCCGTTGGCGCATCTTCAATATCACGATGGACACTGACGACTGAGATGATTTTATCCCCTATATACAGTAAAACCTCTATATAGTGAACCTCCCTATATTGTAAACCTTCATTTTTCGTAATATCCTTTTGGTCCTGTCAAAACTGTAGGTATAGGCAAACCTCTATATATCGCACCTCCGTATTTCGTAATGGGAAAATGTACCCTCATAAAGGAACAACCTCCATATAGTAAAACAATGTATTTCTCTTCACAAATAAAAGAATTAAGCTCATGTGCAGTGAAAATTCACACATGAATAACCAATAAAGATTGTATATACGTACGTACAAGGCTGTCCCATCGAAAAAACCACCACGGTGGTCTCTCGAAAGTGCTGACAACATATGAATACATTGTTAAAAAGCTATATCATTTAAATATTTTAAGTTGACGTTAGGTTGCATAGTTTATTCCCTAAGCTAGACCCTTCTGGGTAAACTACCACAGATGTATGTTCCATTTCTAAAAAACCAGCGGCAAGCACCGACCGTAAATTCTTCCACGATCCTCAGTTATATCCAGTGATAAGCTGGTAAAAAATTAAGAACCGGCTCTCTAAAAAAAAATCAAGGAAATTTGGATAAGGGTGGCAGGAGGCCTACATGCCAGGGGCATCAGATCGCTCTAGATTAGTAATACTGTTCCGCTAGCTTAACAAGTGTTCGGTTTGTAATATATTCCACTTCATACACTGTCGGTAATTAAATGTCTGATAGGGCAAAATGCACTTTAAAGGATAAAAACACATCAATTATGTCAATGACGCTTAACTTCAGCACTGTTTCTAAGGCGTGGAAGAAACATAAACTAATAGAATATACATATGTGATGATATAATTCGAAGTTATTTGCCGCTAGAATTTTGAATACATTTTTGATATTTGAAAAATATGAAAAAACTGTTTATAAGAATAATAAGTGTGAGATTTTAAGTCAAATAATATACTCCTTCTCATCATATTGACAGTCTTATATATTAGTTATTTATAATATTACAGCTGTATCTTTTAAATGAGTTTAAAGTTTATTATTGTTACTCAAAATAAGCAGTTCTGTCATTAAAAATTTACCATCAATTTATAATTAAACTTTTGCCAGAACAAGTTTGCATCTGGTATCTGTGTTTACAGAATTCATAGAGAGCCACTCACGCTCCCTTAACATTACTACCAAGGAGGAGATTTCTGCTAGAAAAGGTATAAAGAGATCACCCAGTAAATTGCACCATGTACAAAGGAGGGAGATGATGCTTAACTTGGGTGGACCTTGTTTCAGGGAAGGGGAAACAGTGAACCTTTTTTATAATCCTAGATCTCAACTTATTCTGGCAAGCGTTTATTTTTTTCCCTCTGAACTGGTCCAAAAATATAGGTGCGAGTGGTACATGAGTAAATGCAGTATATATAATTTTAGTAAATTTCCATTAGAAGGCATTCAATTAATGAAAATTTTTTTGATCAGAATTATTAAAATAAACATTCATTGAAGATTTTTATGATAAATAAACATTGATTTTTATGGAAAATAAATGCCAAAAACTACCAAGCCTAGATATATGACATTTTGATCATAGGACAAGAAAGATATCAGAGATGAATTATAAGTTTCTTATGCATGATA
This sequence comes from Uropetala carovei, assembly GCA_036926305.1. Lineage (NCBI taxonomy): Eukaryota > Metazoa > Arthropoda > Insecta > Odonata > Petaluridae > Uropetala > Uropetala carovei. The sequence continues at coordinate 1,659,534 of JAXCHB010000004.1, forward strand.
AGGATTTAAAAATTTTCAGTACATACCATATATACCCGAATATAAGATGACTCTGATTATAAGACGACCCTCCATTTTGAACTCCTAATAAAAGGAAAAAATTTATTATGCACACAATGACAGAGGTTTATTATAACATTGAGTAATGAAAATTGAACCAATTGAAATAAGCAATTTTAATTGGAATTTTCAATTGAATATTTTGGAACATTAGAATCTCTCATGCAAGTTATTTCTCATTAGCACATTTTAATTGTTATTTTCACTTTCACTACTGGAGGAATCTCCAATAGCTGCACCATCTTCCTACTCCCACAGAATGTCATCTTCTGATCCATCCCAACTGTTAGAAACACAACACTTCTTAAATCCATGGACTATTGATGCTGGTGAGATACTGTCCCATGCAGTCTTAATCCATTTTCCCAGTAGAGCCTCTGTTGGTTTTTTCATTTTATCTGCTGGAGTCAGAGGGCAATTCCCTGACAGCAACCATTCCCCATAAATGCATTGTAGATGATCTTTAAAGGGCTTATTGACGACCACATCAAGCACTTGTAGTTGGGAGGTCAAGCCTCCCGGTATGATCACCAATATCAGTGTTGAGGTTTGATATTTTGGATTTCACATCATCCGTAAGATGTCCTTGAAAACCATCAAGAACTAGCATTGATCTCATCTTTAAAAGAGCACCAGTTCGTTTACCCCAAACTTCACTTAGCCACTGAATAATCAAATCACTAGTCATCCAGCCTTTTTCGTTGCATCTGTAAATGATACCAGGTGGTAGTTTTTCTTTTGGTAGATTCTTCCTCTTGAATATTACAAAGGGTTGCAATTTTGTCCCATCAGCTAATACTGATAACATTACTGTTACCCTTAGTTTTTCATTTCCAGTGGTTTTAACTATCACTGACTTTGCCCCTTTGTTATCAACTGTAGTGTTAGTTGCCATATACAGTTGCTTTCCTTCAAGTGTCTATCTACGACTGCTTTTAACTTCTTACAGGACCTACTACAAAGGCAACGTCAAAGCAAGCGTTTATTTAGATTATCGATGAAGAGAAGATAACAGCAATGCTTTTCTTTTGTCTATTTGAAGGTTTAATTGGCCTTAAATGAATCGGAGGCAACAATGAGTCTCCTTTGCAACGCCTGGAATGAGTACGAAAAATCCCCAAATTTCAAAAAAGAATGAGTATTTCTGAAAAAATTGACCGTGTAACGTGTAAACATCGCAAGAATAAGATAGTATAGAGCAGTGTTTCCCAAACTTTTTAGAGTCGTGGCACCCTTAGGTGACTTTTCATAGTTTGGCGGCACCCCTTCCTATCCACCATCAGTAATAATCGTAGTGAAGTTGAACCCTAACCCCCTTCTTCATATCTCCTTTCATTTCGAAGTGCCTACGCGACAAAATGAAGTTCGTCTTAACTCTGGTTTTGATTTTTGAAATCCAACGATGCAAAATGAGGCTAAAAATGGGTAAACAATAATTTTTGAGGCACCCCTCAGAACACTTCACGGCAGCCCAGGGCACCATGGCACCCAGGTTGGGAAACAATGGTATAGAGCTTTAGCCATCGAATAAAGCAAAAAAGAAGAAAATCAGTCCGTATTTACATATTTTAATGAACGAAGAAAAAAAACCTTGCACTCTGAAAAATTGAAAATCCCGTGTAAACTTATGGGAAAATATAATTAATTGTCTCCTGGATTCAGACCCGGGACACTTTAGCAAACAAAAATATTTCTCCAGGGACCTCATAGCCAGTAGAAACAAAATGCCATTTACTGCATATCTTTACGACGAACGGTTCTCGAGAAATACACCGATATAATTACGCGAGGCTTCATACACACGGATGCACCCAGCTTCTCTATGCATATAATATATAGGATAAAATTCAAGAGTATTTGTATTCGAATACATTTGAATCGATTCATTTTCTACTATTACTTTTAATAATCGATTGTTTCGAATGACTTTAAGAATCGAATATTTCGATTATAGCTATTCGATTCTTCACATCTCCAGCTATCTCTGGCTTCGGTTCCTCTGTCAGTCAAACTATTACGCACCGCACAATTATAAGACGACTAGCGATTTTTCAGTCATAAAAACTGGAACAAAACCTCGTCTTATATTCAAGTATATATGGTACCAATTGGAAATTTCAATGCAATGCTTTTTAAATTTATCACATATATAGGATTGTCCTCCGTAACATAAAAACTTTAAGTTTGACTATAGTAATAAAGATGATAAGGATAAAGATGTTATTAAGGTTTTGGCATGACATGGTTAATTGTTACAGGTGTCACTTTGTGGAACTTCTTCATATTGTTGAAATAAAAAGACTTACTTGGTAATTCCATATAAACATTTATTTTATATGATCTATGCACAGCAACGAAATGTAGGTCTTATAAAAATAAATGTTTTATGTGGAATTACCAAGTAAGTATTTTTATTTCTAAGATTTGGCTTGACAAAAACAAAGTAAAAGAACATTATGGCCAGCACAATTAATTAAAACTAAATAATTACCTTACCATCAAACATAAAGATAGTCATAATGAATTGCATAATAGTATTAAGAAATCACCTCTAGGACCCAGCAAAGAATCCAATGAGTGAGATTTTCGGTTCAGTGGGTTGGCAGGTTGAAAATGAAACTGGTTTGCAGCAGATTGAGGACAGGCTAAAATGCGTGCTACTTCCCGCTCAACGGAAGAGGGTAGCACTATAAACATTAAAAGAAATACAAAAATCTTAATAAATCAAAAAATATACACAGTAGGAACCCACAATGATGAGCCTTACTAGATGGCATATTCAGATATTCTAGAGCCCAATTAATGTTCTACAAATAATTGCAACAATTGTAAACAGAATATTTTACCTATATGCTAAAACAGCAAACTATGCTGTTAGATTAATATACCATGAGAATATGTTACAATTGGTTATATTCTGAATAAATTCCATTGCTAAATATTTACCTTTCATAATAGTTGTCCAAGCTGTCTTGTTTTCAACCAACTTCAAAGGAAGTAAAGTTGGAATTTTGTGTTTTCCAGCAGAAATGTTTGACAAAATTTTTGTTATAAAGAGTTACGTTCCTGCAAAACACTGCAGTTGGCAAAACCACAGTTGGTAAAATCTACGGGGAATGGGGGATTAGGGGAATCCACTTCCAAGTCTAATATAGGGGAAGGTCTAAAAAGTGCCAAAGATAAAAAATAAGCATCTGTACCTACCATAAATGTTTATTAATAAAACAAAAATTAAAAACACCTTATAAACTAAATACAACTGAATTCGTCACACCAGCTCTCTGCCTGGCCCTACACTCCCCCTAATGATGCAGCCTGGTCCACATAGTCCCAATACCAATATATCCTAATAAGAAAAACGATGGAAAATGATCTTTATGATCACAAATAAAGGTACCATTTCTCAATTAACATGTTAACTATGGATTTAACATTTGACTGGCCGATTAAAACATATGTAAAAAATAAATGACTTGTTGCACTAAAATTTCATGATGATGTTGTTGGAAAGGGGTTAGCAGGACGTGGCCATGCCCAGAGATGTATCTAGGCAATATGGCGCCGATGACAAAATTTTACGAAACACCTTTGTTATGTAGGATATAATTTTTTCTGCATTTTACTAAAGAATATTAGCATTTTTATTATAAGTAAATCAAAGTTTGAGTATCAAAATAATACTAATTTATGGGAAAATGAACTTTTGGCACTTTTTTTTGGGAAAGTTGGATGAATTTTGCAAGAGGTGCCTACGGCAAATACCACCTTTGCCATACCCTAGTTAGGGCACTGGCCATGCCCCTCTTCGTGTGGTGGTGGTGCCTGAGGGTGAGGGCATAAATCTTGGAGTGTTATGAATAACTAAATAAAAATGCTGAATTAAACACGAATAATAAATACAGCTATTCTTCTATTAAAATACAACAAGGCAATTCAGATTTAAGAAAAATCATTGCAGTAAAATATAATGAGTATCAGGGCTGCGAATTCAAACTCGAACTTGAACTCGATCATTTTTCTTGAACTTGAACTCACAATAAATTATCGACTTCAGATTGAAAATGGATTGTCTATTCTCTCTACATGTATGTATATTGTTAGACAAGGCTTAAATATCTATTATTTTAGTTTAATAGTAAATTATATGTATTATGTATAAAATTTTGTTATTTTATATTTAATAATCTGTATGTAAAAGTTTTGTATATTATTTATTATAAAACTATAAATGCCATTTTAAAAAACTTTTACAAATAAATGAAAATAAAATTGACATGTAATTTGTGTATATTCGAGTGTCTGAACCCCGAGGCTCCAAGGGAATCGTCTCCCTCATTCTCAAAAGATCTGGACTTGAGAATGGACGGAATGTTCTAGAACAGTGATTGGGAACCTTTTCGAGCCCACATGCCAAAATTAATGAAATAAGAAATGATTTTTTGGCTCGCGTGCCAGCCATAAGCGTGACAACAGGAGGGGATGGGGGGCACCATCAGTATTTTCCTAGCTATATCGGAAAATATGCATTTCTTTTGAGTTATTTGTTTTACAAGGATTTATAATGTTTCATGTTGTTTAAAATGTTTTAAGTCCTCTGGCATTCACATATTATAATATTTCTGTCCTGATCATAAACCCTATTTTTCAACATTCTATCATTCTTTTTAATCACACCATATTTTTCAATCCACCAATCTTGAAAACTCCTTTCACTTTCTTCTTTTGAAAGTTTTGCTTTCTTAATTTTAGATTCCGCCATTATACAAAGGAAGAATTAAAGGAAATAGAATAGTAGTTAATCAAAACCAAAATCAATCAATAAGAACACCATTAGGTTCTCTACTCCGATCACTATATACTTTGACTTCACGCACTAATCAGCCATGCTGTACTGGCACATAATGTTGAAAAACTCACCCGCTGCCTTAGAGAAGAAATAGGATACTCTAGATGTAGCAAACTGTTCTCGATTCCACACGGGCACAAAACTGAAGTTCTAATAAAAGCAACATTGTCGCCATTTCGTCTCTAATTATTCATCCTTATATACTATGTATTGAATTGTTTCAGATATTGTTGCCATGTCTCTACTCTCAATACGGACGTTTACTTCTTTTTTCATCTCAGCGGTGTGACATAGGTTTGCCATCACTGTTCTAGAACTTCCAGACCTATTCTATAAATACTAAAAAGGGGACATTTTTATTGTCAATTGCTATTCATCTGTTCACTTGACTGTTAGACTAAAAATTATTGTAATCTGTTTTCTTTTCAGAGCTAGATGATAAGCAAATAACTCGTCTCGGTGAGTGGATAAGTGTAACAGGTAACTTAATATATCTTCTGTAATATTATTTATTTTGCTTTATAAACTTAATTGTATTTATTTTATTTTTAAAAATACATATTAAGCATATAATTATCCTTCTGTTACCTTCCTATACACATTTAACCTAATGCCTTGGCTTAACTCACATAAGCGTGACTTAACTTTAACAGTTTGTATTTTTGAATTTTAATTTTTCAATTTATATGATGACTGTTAGGATACTAGTCTAGAAATTTCGTTTATTTTTTAGGGTTAATTGTAAAGAAAATTGCTCATCTCGGACTGTATGTGGGTAACTTAAATATATTTTCTATAAAGTCATTTCTTTTGATTTATAAACTTTTTTGTATTTATTTTTATTTTTTGTTATATATAAGTATGTCTATAATTTTTCCCTCAGATTCTTTGTTAAATGCCTAAAAGTCAGAGTAGTCGGGACTATGAGTTTTTCTGCCTTGATAAGGAGAAGGGATTTTACAAATGTGCTCTGGAGAACGAGAATGGTGAAGCACGTGGCACTGTGCTGAAAGCTGCTGCAAGATGGAATGTATGTGGGAATCTGAAGCGGCACTAAGAGAGAAGTCACCAAGACAAGTGGAAACTGGTCAAGATATCAGATGAGCAGGGGTCTATTGCAGCAAAGAAGCAGAAAGTGGAGAAACAGAAGGAGACTTCCCTTGTCTCTCACTTCAAGCCCATGTCGGTGACAGTAAACATGACAAAAGAGACTTTCAAGATGGGGCTTGTACAGATGGTTATGTCTGGTGTGGCGCTGTGTGTATTTCAAAGTCGTGGCTTTGTAACATTAAACGGTAAAATGGCTCGTAAGCTTGGAGTAAGCCTTTCACAAGACTCTGTCCGTGGTTATATCCTGATAAAAGGCTAAGAGGAGGCATAGAGGAGAAACTTAAAGCCGACCTGATGGGTAAACTCGTTTACATAAACACTGATGCTGCTACACGTCAACTGCGAAACTTCCTCGGCGTCAATGTCCAATACTATGACAAAATTGAGGGAAGAAGTATAGTTAAAACTTTAGCTGTTGTTGATACAGAAAGGGAACACACCAGCCAACACATTTGCAATTTGTTGGACTTAATTCTGCAGAGATTTGGCATCCCAAAGGAAAATGTCCTTTGCTTGGTCCTTGACAATGCGAGAAATATGACCAAATCTGTTGAACAACTCAATGAACAAGTGAAAGCAGGATCAGACGACGAAGACGTCAGTAACAGTGAGCATGATGATGAAAACGGAGGTAACAGTACCGAAGATGAAGAAGTAATGGGCAGTGCACATCCTTCAACTGGCCATCAGAGATGGTCTCCGTCAACCTAACTGCACGAAGCTACTCACCAAGGTTTGTTTTGTGATGCACAAGCTATGGGTGCCAAATCTCCTGGCTGTGCTTGAAAAGCAAACAAAGAAACGTCCAATTCTAGACACGGCCATGAGGTGGGGTTCGACTTTCCAAATGATTAAGTGCTTTTTGGAACTTCAAGAAGTGATTCAAGATCTTGGGATGGTGTCTCTGGATCTGCATCTCTCAGATGCTATATGGGTACAGTTGCAGCAACTGAAGGATCTGCTAGAAGCCCCATATGTCACTACGATCCGCCTTCAGGAGGAGGCTTTGACTCCTGGGATCTTCATGAAGGAATGGTGCACCCTCAAACGATTATTGCAGCGAACTGGCTGTCATATTGCTGAAAATATAGTTGAATCAATGGAGAAACGTGAGGAGGCTCTGCTGGGGAATAAGATCTTTCTCGCTGCAGTGTTTGTGGATCCCCACTACAGGATATTGCTTTCCACACAACAAACACTTCTGGCGAATGAAGGGATTCGAGAAGTGGCAACAAAATTGCAATTTTCCTCATCCTCACTACAAATAGCTGAGGACTCAGCTAATTCAGAATCTATTGTGACGGCTGAGGAGAATGCAACTGGTGAAGAAGAGGATGAGTATGAGAAGGAGCTAGATCAGTTAGAAATGGGACAATCTCCCCTTAGAATGCGGCGGGCATGTGCAGTAGAGCAGTTAACTACAGAGTTAGAGCTTAGTATCGACAAGATGATTGAGAAAGGAAGGCTAGAGAGTCCAAAAAACGGCAACTGTGCATATTCGAAACTGCGGTTGGTGAGGGACAACTGTATTTTAGTTTTCGGAGTTAAGATTCTGTTAAACCACTTAGTCTCTAAAGCCATACAGATAAAAAATGACAGAATACACATAGATGGAATCAAAACAACTTATTTAGACTAAGCTTGCATTTCCATAAAAATATTGAAGTATATTTTTTACAATCACAATACTTTCTCTTTATACAGTAAAACCTCATTATTTTGAAGTTCAAGGGACCAAAAAATTACGCCTTCGAAGTATCTGGGTTCGAAATAAACAAACTATCATAAAAATCGAACTTTACTAAGATCAGCTACTTGGGCAGCAAAACTGCAATACCGAATCTTATCCGTTCTACAAATGTAATGGCCTTACGAGTTAGCATACACAGCGAATTCGAACATAGCTATAGTAAATACTTAGTTTGCGATTCACAAAGACCACCACGTGTGAAAAAGTCTCCGGTGAATATCCTGAATTTCATGCTCACGCGAGTTGGTTAAATTTTTAGAAAATATGAAAATTTACTGATTTTGTCCTTTCAAGTACATTTTGCATTATCTGATAATCAATTACCAACAGTGTATGAAATTGAATATATTACAAACCAAACACTTCTTAAGCCAGCGGAATGCTATTACTGAACTAGAGCGATCTGGTGCCCCTGGCATGTAGGCATCCTGCCACCCTTATCAAATTTCCTTAGCTTTTTTTTTAGAGCCGGTTCTTAATATTTTTTCCAGCTATCACTGCGTTAAACCACTAGGTTTTTGTTTATGGCTCATCACTTATTCTCAGGTAAAACAAAAGCATGATATTTTTAGAGATGACATTCGGTACAACTTCATACAATGTTTTTTAAGATTGGTTCAGTAACAGAAATCAATATTACACGGTCTTTTCTGGGGCATATCACTTTCTCATGAAAAAACCTTTCCCAGGTTTGGGAGAGCATGAGGATTGAAACATTAGATATTCTTGCAACTTCTGTTCATTTCAGCTTGGTTCTCGAATTTCGCTATCTGATTGAGAATGTGAGCATTCACAGTGATGCAAGGATAAGCTGATTCATTAATATGAATCATCTACGACTTTTATTTCATGTTGACTATTAAATAGGGTGACCATATTCCGGGGTGAAAACAGGACATTTCTCATTGTTGTAAGAAAAAAACAGGACAAAATTGCTTTTTTGATAAAAAAGTGGGACTGTTCCGGCAAAAATGGGACGTTTGGTCATCCTACTACTAAATAAGTAAAAGGGAGTCACCTGTTTGGGGCGCTATATGTATTTCATGTGCGAGAAATGGGGAACAAAAACATGATGTGATGGCAAGCGTGTGAACCTTCCACTTACCCAGGATCGAGGTTTCAAATTATACGAACTGTTCATGAGTCACCGGACCAGATCATGACTTCGAATTTCATTGTAGAAGTATTTTGAATAATCCGTACCAAAAAGTATGCAAAATCCTATGGTTTTGGACAAGGACTGATCTTAGCTTCGAATTACATCATACTTTGAATTATCGAAGATCGAAATAACGGGATTTTACTGTACTTCATTTATGAGCAAGTAAAAATTGATATAAATTTTTAGGGTTTATAGGATGAGTTTGATAAAGGATACAGATATTGGAAATGAATGCTGATTAGGGTGAATGTTCCAACGAACAGAATATTTTCAGTGAATACTATTTTAATGATGCATATTACAACACACATCAATTCATCCTGCAATCACCCATCTGAATCTTGGTTCTTTCAGAGTCTTCTGCACTCTAAGATCTGTGACTGATAGAAATATTGTATATCTGGCAGAAGTGCATATGCAATACACCATATGCTGAATGTATAACTTTAATGCAATATTTAAGAAAATTATAGCTTGATACATCTTTTTTCATACTCTATTCTGCAAAACAATAAATAAATTATGGGGTATAAACTTAGGCTTTAGGTCATACATACAAAGGGCTGTTCATTGAATATTTGATACCTGAAGAAACGTCTCACTGCATATTTCATCAAAGTAGCATTCCTTAAAACCAAGTAAAAGAGAAGTTCCTTTCACATAGAATTTTAATGAAGATCTAATCTGCTTTTGGATAACGTGGATTGCAAGTTATACAAAAGAATAGTTAAATTAAATTAGCTACTCTGATACATTGTCTTCATTGCCAAATTCATCTTGAAATTGGGGTCATTTACTGCCAATAGATAGATATTCATCTTTATTTGTGTAAGATTGAGATTAGGAAGTCTAACCCATAAGGAATGCTTAAAGGAAAATTCACATAAAATGAAGTGAAAGAACAAAAAATCTGATGTGGCCAACACATGACTTTCTCCATATTTGGGGTATAGATATTTAAATTATTATGAATAGCATTATGAGGCAAAATTATCATTTCGTATCGTAAAAGAATACAGTCATCCTTATTGCCGTAAATTATATTTTGAATATGTTTACGGAATTCACTGTTACATGGTGGTGGTGCTGTATACTGGAAATTACGAAAAAGTTGAATATCTCCGAAATGGATGGTTCTACGAAAATTTGTTTCAAACAGAACCTGGAAGAAATATTATTCTCTACAACTTTGGTCCTCACGAAGATTACCAATAACGATGTTTTTAAGGAGATATTTGACGGAAACCGAAAAACCGATTATTTATAAGTAATTTCCTAAATAATAACTGCTATGGAAAATTGTTTCAAATAAAAGTTGTAGGAAATTACATTCTCTATAACATTTGTATAGAATTGTATATACAATAATGATGTTTTAACGGAGAAATATCGCAAAAACTGAATCGGGTTTCGAATAAACCTTGACTTCCGGTTAACCGTTATTGTCCAAAAACTAATCAGTTCTTTGTGCCCATACCAAAGTGTTATATATGAAATTTGGTAACGATATGGCAAGTACTTTTTGAGTTAGAGCGCCCACAATCACATACATACACACACACACACACACAGACCATTCCGAAAATAGTCTAAACGTATTCTAGGGATCTCAAAACGTGTATTTCCATTGAAATCTTGAAGTCGATTTTTTTCGTGATCACAATACTTTCCCATTACTATGTATGGAGAAAGTAAAAAGAGTATAGGACTAGACAAAAATTAAAAGATACGACCAACTTTAAAAGAGACTCAATAATAACTGTTCAACATTAACTCTATGGTAGCTCAGAATCACTTCAAACTATATCAGTTCCATTTTAGTTATTACTAAGAGACATTTTCAGATTCCTTATATCAGGAGTGGAAAAACAAAGAACCTGATCCTGAAAGAGATTAAGATGATTAAAATGTCCTACAGGAGAAAGTCACAGTAACATTTACCTGGTACTGTAGGGAGGGCGGACGGAGACGGCCTCGATCTGCTGGAGGAACTATTGCTGTGAGAGGAAGAGAGATCTCCCTCACTCACACTTCGTGGTCGGGCAGAGGAGTGTGGAATGGCTGCCCTGTTGTGAGAGTTATAGTCTTGAGCGGGGTGAGGGAGGTGAGGGCTACCCCCTTCGCCCCTTCCGAGGTGGTTGAGGGCCAGGCAACCGGAACCACTCCCACTCCGCAGACGCGGACTCTCATGGGTGAGGGACGGTGGGCTGCCATCTGTTACACAATCATTTAAGTCATTCAATGATGGATTGGGAAGTCATACAAAATATTTTTCAGCACACTTTCTACCTCATAATTCATAAATACAGATAGGATAGACTTCCCTAATGGTAGTTACATCTCTGGTCTCCAAGGCTTATTTAATCAATAAATTCCTGATTTAAATGTCAATTTCCTATGCTGGCTGCCCATATTTTGAGTTATTAAAATATTGTAATATGGCCATAAAAATAATTGTATCTCCAAAACTATCACTCATAAATAATTCAAATACAATATATTTAAAGGAAAAGCAATGATAAATTGTGCTATTGAATGCTTTTATAAAAAATAATGTATTAAAGCTAAGAGATGACCAAGATCCTTTGTATATGCCAATGGGAAATTCCCTTTCCTCCCATTCCTCACATCCTAATAACTTTTAATAAAGGCAAATACTACACTTCCTTTGTTCCCACTTCAGTCGAACAAAGAACCATCCTTAGACAGCTGTTACCTTGAAAGTTGAGCCAGGCACAGATGACTCTTAAACAAATGGACATCCTGAGTAATAAAGCTTATTAATTTCAATCAAAGTATAGCTCTGTATCACCTGTGGTACATATGATGAACCTCAAGGCATTTAAGGGTTGCTTTTCAGTGCTACATAAGTTGTACCACAGGGCCTTAAAGTTTAATTTTGTGCTACTTTATAAAAAGTATATTTTCTGATATATGGGATAAATGAAATAATTTCAGCAGGTAAAAAGAGGCATTATTGACTCTTGAATCATTAAATTCTAGGCATGGAAAAATAGATTTCACAATGATATTCAACTGCATTACATGTGTTTGAGAATAAATTATCACAGATATTACAGATTGCACTGACTTGATACAATTTTTAATGAACACTAAGATTAAAAAATGATAAATAGAAAATAACAAATTGAATACCTATTTATATACATTTCTCACCAGGGAATGAATCTTCTGGGATCGTTCCTTCATCTCCAGGGCGACGTGTACTTGAGAGATTCTGAGGAGAGTAAGGTGATGCTGCTGCATTTGCACTAGCTTCAACTGAACTTCTCCTCCGCCTCTGTCTTCCTGTGCTTATGCTAATGTTGGATCCATCAGCTCCACCCACCCATCTAGAACTAGAGCCTCCATCTCCACCACGCCTCTTCTTGGCCTTTTGCTCGGTGAGTCGATCCAAGGGCAGGTCAGTAAGATCAAGGCCATAGACATGTCTTGCTAGCACTCGGGTCAAGGTCTCTAAAGTTTTCTACAATAAATGTATAGTTGCTATTGTAAACATTTCTAATAAACTATTTCATATAAACTAGAATAACTATCAATTAAATATGGTGGATATATTTGAATAAAGTATTAAATTTAAATTAAGACATTTCCCATTCTACCTCTCTCTCCCACTCCAAAAAATGAAGCTCTCTCTCTCACAATGATTTCCACAGTGAAAAAACTATGAATCACTTTTCACACTGAAAAACAATAAGTAAATAGAATTGTTAGCTGTTGATATGGATAACAAATATCGATGCACGATTAAAATTACACTCAGAAGCATACACATCACTACTGACAATTATTATTATTTTATCATAGCAATGGAAAAAATGCTATCAATTAGAGATGTGTTTAAGATAAATTCAGAAGAAAAATCAAAATATCTCTTAAACAATAGATTTTATAAAAAAATGTTTCAAACAAAACTTGTAGGTAATTACATTCTCTGCAACTTTGATAATGCCAAATATTTATGTAAATTGAGTTTTAAATGAGATATTTAGAAAAAATGGAAAAATGATACGAATAAATCTTTACTTCTGGTTGACCAGTTTCAGCCAAAACCTTTTCATATCTTTATTTACTATTAAAAATTTAAAATACAAGGTTTTGTATTGATCTGATAATTAGTTTTTGAGTTAAGAGCACCCAAAAAATTCTATCACATATACACACCCACAGATATCATAGCAAAAATAGTCAGGACATATTCAGGGGTCCTCAAAACATGTATTTCCTTTGAAATCTCGAATTCCATTTTTTTATGAATACAATACTTTCTTCTATACTACATATGGAGAAACTAAAAATGTTAAGTAAATGCGGCAAATGTTGGCCCACTGAGATACCATGCTAGGTGTTCAATGTATTTTGAAACATTTCTGTATCTTAATTGCAATAGCACAATAAATTGTAACATACCAAATAGTGAGTGCAACAACTCAGAAATAGTCAATTTTGAGATGCCATTACACAGAAGCGATGCAGCACTTTGTTCTGAGATATTGATTTCGTCCATTCCCCATATTTTTTCTTATGATATCATGCCCATGCACCTTGCTCTAATTTGCCCAGTTATGACAATTGTTATATACTTGAGTAACAACAGCCAGGAAAAACTTTACACGTAAGCAACGGCGATAGATTTGGATGAACGTTTTAAGTAAGATAGTGATCCAATGATTGTACTTTATGATGGGGACAGCTTAATTGATTAGGGATGGAGCACCAATATATCGGTGCTAGGCTATCATCCTCTTCTGCCCTCCATTGTTACAGCATGGTATTTACTACTTCTGTCCTTTTCTGCCAGCAGCAAGTTTGAAGTTCTGTTCTGTGCAGTAACAAATTTTTTTTCTTAGGCGGTTTCTGTTTTATATGTTTTTGAACTTTACCCTTTTTATATTTGACAATGGCAACGAAAAGAAAACATGGGCAGGATCTTAACTTCAAATTATTGCTTTCCATGCAGAAAGGATGGGTCGAAGGTGGAAGTGGGCTGTAAGGATATACAAAGAATTCATGGGATGATTGGATAGAAACGACCAGCTATGTAACTACTATAGATTGCGTATTTCTTCTAAAAAGAAGTGACATAGACTGATCTTTGACTTACTAACTAGGACGAAAGTAAATTCTTATATCTACTACAAAGCTACTAATAAGCCAGTTTTGCCTAAAAAATATTCTAATCGGATTGGTGACTACAGTAGCAGAAAAGTGAGAGGACGCAGGGAAAATATTTCTACTATGCATAATTTTAAAGTGCCATTATCTCGATCAAGTGGAAAAAATAAGATCAATATAGTGATTAAAAATTGGCCATTTTCTGCCATTTAATTCAGTCCCTAATTGGTTAAAGAGTAATCAGCAAGCATGATCCATTCTTACATTTGGCCATTCCCAACTAGGGATGATGATTTGGAGGGAGTGGGGAAGTAGTTAGGCATGTCTAGCGCAGCGTTACAGCAACTCTGTTTTTGCACAAAGATGATCCAGTGACAGCCAATGTTTACGATTTAGTTTTCGTCAAAATTTCGTTGCACGGAGGTGGATTAAATTCCAGAGACAAGGTTCGGCTTTCACTCTATGGGAGTTTTGTAGTTACGGAGGCTTCTTGTATGCATTTTACATGTTCTGGGGATGGGACCGAGTTCAGAGTTCGTTATAGGGAGGTTCATAAGTTAAGAGGTTTTACTGAATATGTATCAAAGAATTTACATGAATATAACATACATCTAATTATGGCCAACAACATTGAAAAACAAAACCTTCAAATATAACTTACTGCCCACTCTCGTACAAGTTCCTCCCATTGGTTTAGGGATGATAAAACATGTAGAAAACGGTCCCAGAGATCAGCAGATATCACAACATTCAAATTTGCTTTTATCCAGGTAACTATAAGCGTCTATTAAAGAAGAAAAGAAAGAATTTTTCAATCCGTTGCATAAAAATATTTATTAATACACCAATTTCCAAATAATAATAAAATATAGCTAAAATAAATAATGCCATGTTTATCATAATTAAATTAATCTACATGCATAAAATATACTGTGAATCATGGTGCTTTACTGAGCTGAATATTTATGCAATAATTGCTTTGTGCGATGATTTACTCAATATTAATTCTTGAAGCCAGTATTAAATTTGAAGTTATTAGAAAAGTGTCATCAGGAGTGAATAAATACTGGTCATTAATACTGGAAGATTGAAATTTAATATTTGTAACAAAGACATACATCTCCTGATTTACGCGGGAGTTGGATTCCTGAAAATCAACAAACCACTTGCTACAAATGGTGTCCATGTGGAAATTGTTAATGTGTAAAATTACCTTGGCACTTGACAAAGCTAATTATATGCTTTTGAAAAAAACTGGAATTTAAAGTTCAGTCAGGACATAACTTTCTTAAAGAGCAAACTCATGTATACACCATATACTCCCTTTTGAATTTTGAAAATATCACTGGAGATGAGAAAGAGAAAATGGAATTACATAAATAAATAATACTGATAGCTTAAATAATCTAGTTATAAAATGTAAATCTATGTATACACTTGCCTGAAAGATGGCTGGTGCTAGCTTTCCACCAAGGGTATCCTCCTTGCGAGATGGAGGTGTCTTGCTTAGGATTAAAGATGTTATCTGGAGTAGCACCAGAAGCAGCTGTTCCCTGCAGGAATAAAAAATTCATGAGACAGCTGAGGAAGTATTGTAATTAACATTACCTATCACCAAAAGAAAATACTTGCAGCCTTTTGGAATACTTTGCCTTGTATATTTTTAAATAAAGACAATAGATACAATTTCTAAAATTTGCACTTCTATTTCGTTATACATAATATGATGCAATTTCAAAATGCCTATTACCAAGCAGTAAATTACACCCAAAGAATATTGTTAAAATATTAGTAATTCAACTGCTACCTAACTAACCTTTAGTCAAGTGGGATGCATAGAAGATAGCATTGTGTTTTATATAAAAACAGGTATTTAAATAACAAAACTGCTCATAAAATTTTAAAACAAAATAATGCAACATTAAAAGTTTTAATGGATCTAAGCAATCCGAGACAAGAAAAGAGGAATAAATTTGGGCAAAGAAAGAGAAAACTCACCATGTAGCAGACTCCATTCTTGTGTGCATGACCATGTATCGATAGATATTGAGAACTCTTTTACATGTATCAACCTGTTCCTCCAAGAGAAGGGGATAATCTGGGCTAACCTCTAAAAGGAACACGTTAGCAGCATGTGTCACAAATACCTGAAGAACACACTGAAAACAAAATATTCATTATTTAATAAAATGGTACATCAACGAAATTAATATTAATGGTAAAATATTTATTTTGATACTGTTAACAATTTACAAATACCTAATTCAATTTAATATCTCAAATTTACTGTATTTACCTGAATTAAGACTTTTTTAAAATGTGTTTTTAAATATTTTGTGATACAGTAAGTAGAATAACTAGCTCATTTTGTAGATTATTACTTGTGGGTGACCTTAATATAGACACTTCTAAGAATAGCATTTTCACTAAACTTTTCAAAAATTTTTTAGGAATGTATAAATTAAATTCTCTGGTTAACCAGCCTACAAGGGTCACAGATACCACTTCCACGGTTATAGATCATGCTATTACCAACTTTGACAGACATCTGTGCTCAATTGATATAGTTAACACTTACATTTCTTATCACCTTGCTCAATTTCTAATAATACCTATGAACATGATGTATTATAATAATATTATTCATTGTTACAGGTATAACTTGAGTACTGATAATATATCCTCTTTAAAAGCCTTACCAAGCACTGAAACTTGGGATAAAATATATAACTTAGAGACTGTAAACTCCAAGTGGGATTGTTTCCTATCAATTTTTAAAGACTATTTTAACAGGATCTGCCCATACAAGAAGAAACAAAATCAAAAGGAAATTCCCCAAATTATGGGTAACCAATGAAATTAGAATTGCTAGAGAAAGGTTATGGGATGATTATGAAGCATATAAAAACTCTGGGGAAGGAAAACACTGGGATACCTATAAACTATATACATAAAGAAGTATAGAGTAATGATAAAGGAAGCAAAAGCACAATTTATAACCAGTATATGAGTGGAAATGACACTAACACCACTTCACAGAAAGCTTGGAAAATAATCAATGACTATAAAGGAAAAATTCCAACTGATATAAATCAGATTGAGATCATTATGAATGATAAGGGATATAGTAACCCAGTTGCAGTTGCGAATATCTTTAATAACCATTTCATTAAAGTCCCTAGTGAAATCGCAAAAAAAGATCAGGGTAAGTACCCATACCCAGCAAATATGTCTGTGAAACACTCTATTTAAGAGAAGTAACAGAGCTGGAGTTACAGAAATTAACAAATTTAAGAATAAACACTCGAGTGGGCTAGATGGTATTCCCATAACAGTAATAAAGGCCTGTGTACCTTTAATTGTCTCTCCATTAAGGCTAACTACTCTATGGAAAAAGGCATCTTCCCTCAAAGCCTAAAAATAAACCTAGTCAAGTCTTTATTTAAGAAGGTTATTGTAACTAATGTTGATAATTATAGGCCAATATCTCTCTTGTCATCATTTTCTAAAGTTTTCAAAAAGATTTTGCTCAATCATATGATGGATTTCTATAACAAACATCAACTTCATAACATTAACCAGCATGGATTTACATCTGGTTTATCAACCAAAACTGCAGTTGCTGAATATGACCAGGGCATTAAAACCTGTGGAATATTTTTAGATTTAAGTAAAGCATTTGATTGTGTACAGCATACAAGATTTTTAAATAAGTTTTATCCTTGTGGTATCGGAGGTGCTGCCTTGAATTGTTAAAATCTTATTTTTATAACAGAAAACAGTGCACAATATTAGTAACCAATAGGAAGAATGAGCTCCATAATAATTATTCAGATTTTAAAACAGTTATCCAAGGTATTCCACAAGGATCTGTACTCGGGCCTTTCCTTTTCTTGTGTTATGTTGCTGATTTCTCAGAATACCCTAATTGTAAATCTGTCCTTTTTGCTGATGATACAACATTGATGTGTACAGGCTCCTCAATTACGGATAGGGAAATTAAAACATATTTAACTGTAAACTCAGTCATTCAGTATTTCCACTCCAATCATCTCTTAACAAATGAAATGAAATCTAATTTTATTCTCTTTAATTCTAACAGATTCAATAGTCATAACATGGATATCTTCGTTGATGATACCAAAATGGCACAAGTTACATCTGCAAAGTTCTTAGGAATTTATATTGATGAGAAATTCAATTGGGAGGCCCACATTGACTCCATATGTATAAAAATTTCTTCCAACATATTTGTCATTGAAAATTTCATAAGCTAGTGAGTACTAAAGTGCTACTAACCTTATACCATAGATTAATATTTCCTTATTTTTCATATTGTATGCACGTTTGGGGAGGATCTGCTGCTTCACGACTAAATAGCGTATTTATATTACAGAAGAGAGCAATAAGAAGTATCGCTAATTTAAAATTTAGAGAATCTTGTAAGCCATATTTTAAAAAACTACGTATTATGACACTGTACTCATTGTATATTTATGAATGTATAATCTATATGAAGCAGCATGAGAACACGCTAAACATGGTCATTGCACACGAAAGAGAAAGGACTATCACCTTGAATTTTGCAGAACCAGCATAATTAAAACCTCTCCATCCTATGCTGGCAAATATTTCTATAATAAATTGCCAGACAGTATAAAAAACAAATTCAGTATATTTAAAACTCAGTTAAAAGAGTTTCTCATTGAAAAGTGTTTTTATAGTGTTCAAGAGTATTTAACAATGTGACTTTATATGATGTAAATGTATCTTTTTTTATTCTTTTATCTATATCTACAGTTCACCCTGCAAGCCACCGCAATGGTGTGTGGCAGGGGGTGCAATGGCACCAAGGGAAAGTGCATAATAATGAATAGTATCACTCTACATGGGCTAATTTCTTATTGTAACTTCTGTCCTGCTCAGCTATCATTCTAGGGAAAAACGAGCATTTGTACCTCTCAGTCCTACAGGCTATCTCTCTTATTTTACAAGAATGGTCCATTCTACCAATATAAGTTGGCGCTCTTATTATTTCTTCGACATCGCTGGAGAAAATATGCATTTTAATCTTTCAAGAAGTTTTAACCTAGAGAGTGATTGGCGCTCAGTTGTGACTTAACCTATATTTTTATTTTGCAAATTGACAGGACTGTAGCGGCAGGCGCGACGAGCGATTCTCTACGCTGCACTTTGGCTGCTGACCGACCGCACGCGACGATCACTTTCTCTGCCGCGGACAGGGGCTTGAGGAGTGTGAGCAAAGAGTTGACGCCAAGTCACCAGCGCGCGAGCACGAGCTTTCTGCCGATCCTGTTGTACCTTCCGTTATCGTTGTTATATCTCTCGTTATCGTTATTGTTATTAAATTGTTATTGTTACAAAATCGTTCTCATTATTTCCCGTTGAGTTCACGTCCCTACAGGACCAATAAATGTATCTATTACCATTATTACCATTTTAAAACAGGAGATGCCTTACAATGATGTAATATAACTCATGCATTGATGAACTTACTAGGGATGAGTGAGAACAACCTTTTTTTAGAACAAGCAAGATTGAGATGAGAATTTATAAAAAAATTCCATAATCAATATGAGAATGAATATTCTCCTTAATAAATAAATTTACTTAACTGTAAATACAATTTATTACACAAATGAAGTACCAAAAGTAATGTCCAATATGTATACATAGCAGTTTTTGGGAATTATAACAAAAAGTTAAGAAAAATAAAATATCTATACATACTGAGCTGAGTGAATAAAAATTAACCAAATGCTATTATACATTCAGCTCATTAGGTTTATATTCCTTAATTACATTCACTTTCCATATAGGAATACAAGTTCTTAAGCAGTCTCTGCTAGCAGGGTTTCTCACTACATGATGAAAATATTTTCTGCACTGATGAACATCCTCTTACTTGCCTAAATAATGGCGCATGATTGAAAAATATTTGTTATTTTCTTTCCACCAAATAAAAGGAATCTTGTTCCAAGAAATAACAGCTCCTTTCAAATACAGGTGGTTCCCGATTTACGATGGTTTGACTTATGACATTAATACATTGATACCTCGAAATGGACATATGTTATCGTACCCTGGATATACGATACTTGACATCCGATGTGCTCCGTACGTATTTTCGGCTGATATTCAGTTGGACGATACGAGTCATTCACATTGTAGGTATTAATTTATTGATTGATTTAAGTCTTTAAAATGTTTATTATACAATATATAACGCTCATTGGTTCTTAAACTATTAATTTATAACAGGGGTGGGGAACCTTTTCTACACTATGGACCATATTGGCAGTAGCAAATATTTCGGGAGGTCGCATCGAAAGTTACCAATGCTTTGACAGACTGGCTGGATTAGAGTATAAATTCGGAATTTAACTAGAGATTCTGCAGTACCATTTTTAGAGTTGAAGTGTAAATATGAAATGCTTTATTACCATAGACTGAATTTTCAAAATATGCACCAGTGTGTTAAATTTTATGGATCTCTTTTTCATCACATCTTCGCAGGCTGCACAAAACACTCTCATGGGCCACATGTGGCCCACGAGCCCTAGCTTTTCCACCCCTGAGTTATAGCCTAAATACAGCTTGGTACACATTTTTTTCCAAGATCCTGGAACATATCTCAATTTATAACATGTAAGTCTATGGGAAATTAATATTTGACTTACGATAATTCGACTTACGATGTGATTTTCAGGAACGCATTAGAGTTATAATTCAGGAACGGTCTGTATCTTTTTAATCTTTTAGTTGGAAATGTACTGGCACTCTCATGAATAATTAATTTTTTCATTTCATTAAACGTTACTCATAAAGAGCTATTCTCTTCTAAATCAGGCTCTTCAGGATGTCTGGGTCTCAGCCACTGCCTTTTGTGTAGTAATTTGTTATATACCTCATTCAGAGGGCCTTTTGTTGTCCACTTAATAATACTGCCTTGAACCTGAGATCCTCCCTCCTCCCTCACATTTAAATGAGAAGGAAATGAGATTTTATCGATTTTTTAAAAGAAACTCCACTTTTGTCTTTATTTCTTATTACAAAACTAGCAAGCATAGATTCCACTAAAGGCCACTACACACCGGGCGCTATACTATATAGCGCTATATTTTTGTGCGATGTTATAGCTAGCGGTAAGATATAAATATGCGCACACCAGATACTATAATATGTTTTATTTTTTCCCGGGAAACTCGCTTAGTTCTACAACATGGCCAAGAGAATAAACGCCGAGGCATTACTGTTGTTAACATTGGCTTTAACCCTTAAACCGAAGTATGTGTCTGACAACCACATACGATTTTTCATTTTGTTAGTGTGGCTGCACTGATTGAGCTGGTGGCCCAAGCCTCACAGTACCTTCCTCAAATTACTTCCTGCTGCGGGTGATACATTGTTTTTGCAGTCGCAATTTCTCAACCGTTCGTAAGAAATCGTTTTTCAAAAGTTGGTGTCTCGTGGACACCTACTTCTCATAACGTATATTTTTTGTGTCTGGTGGACACATACTTCGAATTACGGAGAAATTTCCTTCTGTAAGATAGAAACAAATTATTATTATTACAAATAAATATTATTTTCATTTCTTTTTTTACCAATTTTTAGAATTATATAATTATGATTTAAGGACGGATGCAGGCCCTAGCACCTCGGAAGGCGGTAGTACATCAAAGAATTGGTGCAAATATTATGAGAAAAAAAGCTAGCGTACGTAGGAATACTGAAGAGAAAAAAACGAAAATCCCAAAAGAGGAAAAGAGAAGTTGGTTCGATATTGTATGGATTTAGTAATGATATCACATTGCTCAGTTAGGTTCCAAAAAAGAATAAAGCGGTGCTGATGGTATCAACACAAATAAACCGGAAATAGTGGGATTTTACAACCGAACAAAAGGAGGTGTCGATGTAATGGATCATAAATGCGCTAATTATCCTTCTAACAGAAGAAGTCGACGTTGGCCATTAGCAGTATTTTATATGTTTGTAAACATATATGTGGTGAATAGTTACATATTCTACTTATGTTTCAAAAATTCGGAAAAATATAAAGAGATTCAATTTTTTGAAAGAATTACCTCTAGTACTTTTGAGGCCACACCTAGGAAACAGACTTGCTGTTCCAAATCTGCATTCAGACATGAAAAAACTCACTGAAAGCGTTTTACAAGAAGCAAATAAGGATGACACACCGAAACCAAAACAGAAATCTGAGAGCGACAGACCTGAAAGAAAGAGGAAGTGTAGCTAATGTCTGTATACACAAAATCGAAATAACAGGTATAAATGCACAAAATGTCAAAGGCCAATCTACTTACAATGTTTCAAAAAGATTTGTGACATATGTTGCGGAGATTTGTAAACGCAAACTATTTTTACTTTCTCCATACGTAGTAACGGGAAAGTATTGTATTCATGAAAAAAATCGACTTCGAGATTTCAATGGAAATACATGTTTTGAGGTCCCTAGAACACATTTAGACTATTTTCGGAATGATGTCTGTGTGTGTGTATGTTAGTGTGGGCGCTCTAACTCAAAAAGTACATACCATATCATTACCAAACTTCATATATAACACTCTAGCATGAGCACAAAGAACTGATTAGTTTTTGGACAATAACGGATAACCGGAAGTCGCGGTTTATTTGAACCAGATTCGGTTTTTGCGATATTTCTTTGTTAAAACATCATTTTGTATATACAATTCTAAACAAAAGTTATAGAGAATGTAATTTTCTACAGTTTTCATTTGAAACAATTTTCTATAGGAGTTATTGTTTAGGAGTTATTTATAAATAACCAGTTTTTCCATTTCCGTTAAATATCTCCTTAACAACATCGTTATTGGTAATCTTCGTAAGGACCAAAGTTGTAGAGAATAATATTTCTTCCAAGTTTTGTTTGAAACTAATTTTCATAGAACCATCCCTTTCGGATATATTTCGCTTTTTCTTAATACCAGCCTACAGCGCTAACACCATGCAGCGGTGAATTATGTAAACATTCAAAATATACGTAATTTACGGCAACGACGTGTCTTCTTTTACGATACAAAATAATAATTTTGCCTTATAATGCTACTCATAATAATTTAAATATCTATACCCCAAATATGGAGAAAGTCATGTGTTGGCCACATCAGATTTTTTACATTACATATACTGTCAATGCAAAGATTTTTAAATATTAATATGTAGATATTACATTGGTATATGGCGATTAGTAATTATATGTAATAAATGAATAAGCTTAATGTATCATTACACTTAATTTAATAAAAAAACAATAAAAATTGAATATTTTTATATGCGTGTCT
Source organism: Uropetala carovei (assembly GCA_036926305.1). Classification (NCBI taxonomy): domain Eukaryota; kingdom Metazoa; phylum Arthropoda; class Insecta; order Odonata; family Petaluridae; genus Uropetala; species Uropetala carovei. Next base: position 1,682,945 of record JAXCHB010000004.1, read on the forward strand.
GACATACACATACTTCTAATAATAGACAAAAAGTAGATACTTCGGTTTAAGGGTTAAAGCCAAAGAAGAGGAAGTGGATTCATGAAATTAATATTAGTAGAGAGCAACTTGGAGAGTTCCATCATTTATTTCAGGATCTACAAAACGATGACGAAAGGTTCCGACAATATTTTCGTTTAACAAAAACGCAGTTTGAAGAGATCTTGCGTGTCTTCCATGTCAAACACTGTATAAGAAAAAAACAAGCAGCCCAATACTTGCTCAAGTAAAGACTTCAACTATATGACGCTAGGAGCACTGTACACGTGGTCGCCCGTGCATTCTGTGCATGTGCCAGTTCTGCTATATTTTGTTAAAATAGCCAAGACCACAACGCGTGCTATATAGCGGGGTTTTAAAGCTTATAGCGCGCTATATTTTTCCTTCAGTCTGCGGGCCTACATTGAATTACATGTTGCACAAAAGTTAGCTATATATCTTTATATTATATCTTCATAGTATAGCGCCCGGTGTGCGGTGGCCTTAAGAGTATTTTTGATGAAAGCATAGAAAAATTTTCATAATACCGTATCTGCCCGAATAGAAGCCGACCCCAGATTTAAGCCGACCCCCCAAAATTTCCACAATTTTTTGGCAAAAACGTAAATTTCGTAGATTTTATGCTGAAGTGCGCCGGGCATTCATGCACATCTTATTGTTAGAATACATTATTCGAGATCGAAGATATGTGTGGGAAATGGTTGAGTTGTTGACATTTTGAAATATTACTCCAATTAATAATTTTGCGTTGCTGAATAATGTTCCATATTCAGTGACAATAATTTCATTCAACTTCATTTTCACAAAAGGTCAATTATAGTAACAGCGATCTTGCCAAGATATTTTTTCATCCAAGTCTATTTCCAATGAACTTTGCATTTACATTGCCTTAAGAAACTGCATTTTTATAATTATACACGTCCCATGTAAAGTTTTACCGAAATTCAAACAGTTGAGCATTCAAAGCCATCAACGCATTTTGCGTAACCGTCAATTTACGCAAGCGATCTCGCCAAGATATTCTTTCATCCAAGTCTACTTCCAATGAAATTAGCATATACATTGCCTTAAGAAACTGCATTTTTATAATTATACACGTTCCATGTCAAGTTTTACCGAAATTCAAACAGTTGAGCGTTCAAAGCCGTCAACCCATTTTGCATAACCGTCAATTTACGCAAGCGATCTCGCCAAGATATTTTTATATATATTCATTGTACGTCAAATATTTATTTTACGAAAAATATGGTACTATCATTTGAACGCAAAGGCAATGAGAGACATCAGATTTAACCATAACCCAAATTTTCCTTGGACTCACATTTAAGCCGAGGGGTGATTTTTTCATGATAAATTTTGACAAAAAACATCGGCTTGTATTCGGGCAGATACGGTATTTCTGTTGTAGCTTAGTAAATTGCCTGTAAAACATGAACCAATCCAGCTGCTAGCCTTCACTATTCATTGTCAAGTATTCATCTGTTAATACTCTTCCAAGATTAACTGTCATGGGTGCTTATGTTCAACAAGTAGTGACAACATTATATATTCAGCACTCCATTATGTTGCAACCATAAGTAACAGTTCATGCTCAGGCTTATTCAACAAACATTAAAAACCTTTCATGGACAGCAGTACCTCCAACAACATGTCCTTTTGCAAGTAATTTATCAACCTCATTTTCTCTTCTGACATCGTTAACTACAAATTGAAGTGTAAGGAAACAACACTAAATGTTTTCAAGAGGTTTGTTTCAATGCTGCAGTATAATTTCTACAGGGATAGACTGGATAGGCAGATGCTAATCTTACACCATTGATAAAATTGTTTCATACACAGCAGGCACAGTATGGACTCCTGAGAAATGTGAGTCCTTGAGTAGATGGCTTTTGATGCAAAACTTATTATTCACAGAGTGATAAATAAAATCCTTATGGTAAAATTCTGTTTTCCCAGAAAAACCATCTTTACAGAATGAATTTTGTCCTGACCCATTCCACGTAAATAGTATTTTGCTTTAGCATTCCAGGAGAATACAATATGAGCACAGCAGTAAACATTTTATGTATGAACGATAAGAGCAGAGCCAGGAGAGGGATTCTGCATCCTCACTTTAATAAAATGTTAAATTATGAACATATGACCAAATTTAATGCTTAAAAATCCCACTGTACAAAGGCATCAATCATGTTGATGGATTTCTTGAAAAAGAAATTGAGGAATTTCACTACAGAATTGAGATCAAGAAGCAATTTTTTCTCAAACTGATCTTGAATATTTAAATCTTGCACATGCCTAGATTTTACATGAAGATGCTACAGCTGAAAATTTTTTCCATGAACATAAATTTATATCAGACAGTTGTTTAGCATTCAGGTAAATATAAATCTATGTTCAACTTAAAATAAGTTAGATCATACTGTAAATGCTAGACTGAACCTACCTGAGAACCTGCACGAACTGACAAATTTTCTTGAACAAAATCACCTTTGGAATGCAACACCATCACACTCTGGTTATTCCCCTAAGTGATAAAAGAAGTACATAATTATTAGGAATGTTATACAAAATATTCAGAACTTCCTAATAACTTGGATGAAACATGAAATTAAAAATAGTTGCTTTTAACTACTACCTTTGAGTGAAGACCCTGCTTAGTGAAAAGAATAGAAGAAAAGAATGCTTTAGCCTGCATATTTTTTTTTGAGTCTGCCAACCAAGTTTGGATTTATGCAACAGTGCATATTAAAAGAGGTCTGTTCACAAAATGAAGAATGAGAAAGGCCAGTTGATAGAGACCTATGACTCAATATCTTGGAGTAAGGGAATAAATGACGTTCCTTGCTTCTCTTAGCTATTGAGTTAATCTTGCAGACACATTTACCACAAATGGAGCATCCTTTTTTGAGATTTCACTGTAAGTGTTACATCAGAATAAGAGTAAATGCCACTAAAAAAATCATTATGGACAATAGATTAAAGTTATAACAGTTTCCTTACAGTAAATTAAATGCTGAATCAGATTATGCATGTATAAACATTCTGAAAAATTGGGATATACCTTTAAAGTTTAAAAATATTTTTAATATTTTTTTTGTATTTTGCATATATCTTCCTTTCTTATACATACAACGTTATATTTCGGCTTCTATTGAATAAAAACAATTTTTGTGGCTCTTGTAATGATTCCTAATAATGACAAAGTAACTTAAAAGTAAATTAGAATTATGAACTGCCTTTAAAACAAAATAACAATTGTAACATTTATCTAAAATTTTCAGTGGAGACATGAAAAAGTCGACTTGCGAGAAACTTTTTCCCTATTTGGTTTAGAGGGGTACATTCAGTGAATGAAATGTTCAAAATATTTTAAATATATCTTTGAAATAGATTACATGTCAATAACTTCTTTAGTTTTCACAATATTGATGAATAAATGAAAGTGCTGGATAGGTATGTGATCGGTGTGCTACCAATTCTCTCCAGCGAAGAGTTGGCACTTAATTTAAGGTAGTATAAATGTTATAGTTTTAAATTATCATGTTTTGCATAAATTCTTTAAAAATTTCATAAAAATCCAATAAAAAGGTGAAAAGTTATGTTTTTTATATAATTTTTTGCAAATTCTGCACCTGCATTTCCAGTTTTTTTAATATCTCCTTTGGGCTTGAGGGGTTAATAAACTTGATTGCAACAAAATCTTCATCCACAACTTAACAATTTAAATTCAATCATTCTCTTTCTAGGAGTAAGCACATATATCATATGAATTTATAAAGTTCTTTTGCTTGCTGGAACCTGGTGGTTCAGATCCACATTATCAAATAACTTTACAAAGATATACTTGCACAAAGCAATTATTTTAGAAGCTCAAATTTTACTTGAACTCATACACTGTATGAACCTTATTTAAACTCATTTCATCGATTTTCCACTTGTTCTTCATCAATCTTCCATCTTACAAGTCATAATCATTCATTTTCTTTAAAAGTTCCCATAATTAGAACTATGATGGATGAATTTTATAGTAATGCTGAACAAAGAAATAATGATGCACTATGCATAGGGTGACCAAGACGTCTCGGTTTTCTGGGATTTGTCCCGGTTTTCTGTTAAGTGTCCTGGTGCCCCAAAAAAATGTTTTCAGTATGCACAGATGTCCTAGTTTTTTGGGTTGCTGCCATTATGTAAAGTAGTTGGTTCCAAAACTCAAATTATCAAAAGGAAAATTTAGCACAGATACAAAGAGATAGGGGGATTGTTTAGTAGAGTCTTATCATTACTACCACTTTTCTTTGCTTAATGTCTCCAGTGTGGCAGTTTAGAACACAGAATAAGTAATAAGTGTGCAATTGGGGCGAATGCCCCCCCTCCCCCCTGGACAATCCCATTTTGCCCTTCACTGGGTACATTCTTAAATTCATTCCATGCAAAATTTCTTGTTTCCACATCAAAGATTAAGTCTGTATGGCAAGGGAAAGAATGATTCTGATAGGGATAGGGATTTTCATAATATAGGGTCCTCAGCAAAGGTGGATTCAAGAGGGGGGAGAGGCGATGTTGAATGTTTCCGGATCCGCCCCTGCCAGCATGATATTTGTTTGCACATTGAAGATACAGACGATCTGATGTGTTGCTCTTAGATTTAGACTCGCATAACAATTTATAATTTACAAGTTGTAATGAGCTTAAGCATTTGTTTGGAATTAAAGTTTGTAAAAAAACTGGCAAACGAAGGCATAGTTTGTAATTCTCTTCTATTATTATAATTGTATTACACTCAAATCATGCAAAATGCATTTACATAATAACTAAGTGCACATAACTACTGCAAATAAATAAAAATGCCCTGGTCATGTCCCGGTTTTGCTTCCTCAGTATCCGGACACCCTAACTATGCAAGTAAGAGAGTGCAGTTTCTTTTCAACTTTTCAAGAGCAAAAAGAAAAGCATTAAAAAAATAGTGCTTAAAAATTCAACAACATTTTGCTTTAAACATAAATAAAATATCAATAGGTACCTTTGTCCATTTCACATCATTTAGATCCATCAAATGGGATTGATTTTGTAAAACACGATACTAAAAATGTTACTAAAATGCAATAACTTATTCCTAAAAACAATAACCTAGCACAATTAATAATTACCTCAGCAGTGCCTTCTGATGATGCGAGTCCAGAGATATTTTGTTCCTCTTTGTGACCATTTGGAGGCTCAAGCATGAAAGGTGGAACCTCTGCAACCTATAAGGATAGAATTTTTTTTACATATTTGAAATAATTATATTCAGTGAAATCATAAAGTGAACAAACTCCTAGAATACGAAAGTATACTTGTCAAAAATGACGGGAGTAAAGATTCAATTGTTCAAGTTATTTATGAAGATCAAATCAACATAATAAAGAAACAACAGTTGTCTTGAAAATCATTTCCCTCTCCTTCCTTCCTTCTCTCTCATATTAAAAGCACGCTTACACCTATAAGGATTGAAATAACAATAGGATTTCGAGGTCTAACAATGTAATTGGTAGGCAAGACAACATCCCATTAAAATTGAAAGATTTTCCCAAGCTATGTGAATTATAATGTTTAACATGAACAATTTCGAACTGTAGGCAGAAAAAGATGAACATAATAAGAAACTATAATTTTTTTCTTAAAAATGATTCAGATCCAAAGATCGTAGGTTAATTATTTCTAATTTTAATCTAATAAAAGAATGAAAGTCTGCATGTCGAAAAGTTGATTTTTAAGTGTTACCTTATGGGATATAGAAATGTCTTCCTTGGAGTCGAACCCAGGACTTTTTTGAGATTTCTTTTCGTCATCACTTTAAAATATGTGAATCGAGCATTCCTGCCAAATTTAGAGTTTCCTTCTCGATTCTTTGTAAATGATCACCAAACAATACTTGTCTATTATTATAAGAGATTATGAAAATATATAATGACATACATAGTCATAAAAAATCTGATGAATTATTGAATATATTATCATGGAATATAAAAATGTTAAAAACTTAAAACTTCTTTTTAATTTTATAAAAATATAAAAATTCTGATTACAAGCAAAAGAAATTGTGTTTAACGATTAATGACCGACTGTTGTTATATGGAGACACAGAGTATTATCTACTTCAATCTACTCATACTTATATTTCATTTTCTGATTAGGTTAGCTATACTACAAGAGAGATTCCTCAATTCTCTTTCCTTTAAAATCTCATCCACTATTCCCTCCACTTTTATCACAACGTAAGAAATCCTACTTGAAACTTGATATGTAATACTCTGGTATTTACTCCTTCCCCCAGCAAAAGCAAGCCCTTCTCTCCTATTTTTATCGGGATTTACAAAAGTATCTCTTGGTTTAGAGTGATTGAACAATTTGGAAAAGTTTTAGGTAATTTGTAGTAAAATTATTTCCTCTGCCATCTACAAAATGGAATTGAGAAATGATAATGGAGTTAATTTTATAAAATGACTGAATGAGAGTTAGATCAGGATGACACATGGGTTTAATAAAATTAAAACCTTAATAAAGATTTTTGTTAATAAAAAAGGGAAATTTTTGTTTTAACATACCTTTCATTCAAATTAAACTACATGAACAATTTAAATGATATACATATTATACTTAGTCAAAACCATGTGAGCACCCACTGCTACAAATTAAAGGTTAAAATAAGTTATAACAGCGAGATATTTTATTCTTTGGACTTACCTTGATATGAAATGAAAAGGAAATTGAAAATTTCAAGATATGAAACCACTGAAGAATGATCTGATTTTAGTAAATAAGACTATGATAAATAAGAGATCCAATCAATATTTATTGAAAAATTACCAGTTAAAAAATTGGAAATTTAATTTTTAAGGAGGCTTGCCTTTGAAAGAATGCCCCAGGTTTGACAAATAGTGCACATGGTTGCATGCAATTATGTTCTTAAGAGCAACAAACATACATTCATTTGTATCCAATCCTTGTAGACTGCAATGGCCCTCCTAATCGCAGGGGAATGTGTGAAGTTTAGGAGAAAAGCCTGCCGGTAAACTTCATGCACAAAATTTACATTTTTTCTACTTCCATAAAGCACTTCCCTCACAATACGTGCACCAGCAGCAGTAGGGTCTTCAGCACTAGAAAATAAAAAAAACAGTTGGATTGGTAGGATAATGTTAACTCAATATTCACTGCCATATTTACTCATATACATATACATATATATATATAAATAAAACCATCAAAATAAGACCCAATTCCAGATTCATTAATAATTTGTAATTCTTCTATTTTAAAAAATTTATATTGTTTTTAACTTTAATAAAAATCCAAGATTTCAGGAGATGTGAGAAGGAAAAATTACATGCAACACTTTACATAACAAGAATTGAGGAAATACCTTGCAGGCTGTAATTGGCCATCCACCAACAACCTATTTCCAAGTCTTGGAGGACCATCCAATGAAGTTGCCATGGACCCATCATGAGAACCACCAATGGACATTCCTGATCCAACCTGACTGACACTCACCCGCCTGAGTTCAGTGTCTGGAGAATGGTCGGTATCATCCCCTGGCGTGATACTGGGGCAAAGAAAAATAAATAAATTATTGAAAAGAATAATCCTTTTAAGCAGAAATATGCATTTCAAATTAGTTTTGCTAATTACATATTCCTTGGAAAAATGTGAATTATGTAATTACCTCCTTGCAGAATGCGAATTACTATGCAATTGTGCTTCCTTCTTCACAACATGTGTGTAATTGGCCACCCATTTTACAAGTGCCACTCTACATGGCACCAGTGGATCCTGGCGTCTCTTGCCATCTGAATCTACTCGGCCCTGAGAAACTTGTCTTAACTCTGGAAGATCTGCGACGAAACAATGGTTCCATATATTAATTAAAATTTAACCTTTAAAGGATGGGACAGAAATGCCTATTATTGGTCAACCGGCTGGGTTGTTTCATAATTTAAATTTTTAAAAGTCAATTTTTAACAAGCCTTGGACTTCCCAGTGTCAAGTGTGAGCCTTTATATTGTCGAAAGGGAGTGTCCAGAAATCGTGCGATGCGAAAAGGGGGGAGGGGAGGGTCCTCAACAATCACAGATCACAGAACATCACATGGGGAGGGGGGGAGGGTCAGAGGAAGTATCGCGTGACACTTTATTTTGTAAGTCTTTTACGCTGGAGGGCTATTTGAGAGCGCGCAGTGCGTTGAAAAACGGCGAGTGCGAAACCTAAATACAGCGATCTAGCGGCAGTGTGTGGTACTACGTGCTCAGAGAGGGGAAGGGTGGGGTGGGGTGAGGAGAGCTGGTGTTGCGGATTGTGGGCCGGCTGAGAGGACGCTGAGGGAATGCTCGCAGGGAAGAACGTGTTGTGGCGTGTTTGTTTCTAGTAGAAGTGTATTCCACTCGGCGACAACAGTGCTAATGCTACAGCTTAAACATGTCATCGAAGCTTGGGAGCCTGTATATAGATCTCTTCAAGGAATACAGGTTAATAAACCCAGAGAAAACAGCAGATATAGTGCAGAAGTCTTTTAATGCTTTGTGGGCTGATGCAAAGGCCAATCACAAGAGTAAGGATGACCTAATAAAGTATGCCGAGAATCTTCTTGCGGAATATCGCCGTCAAAGAAGCCAAAAAAAGCATCTTCGATTCTGTCCTTCTTTTCAACAAAGGGTTCTCTTCATAAGGTAAGCTTCTGACAGTAAATTCAAGGGACGACTCAGGCAATAGCGAAAGTGAGGTTAGGGTTGCTTTGTTGTCAGCCACGCATAGCTAGGGATGCTCTGTACCTGCTCGTGCGATAGAAACAATGTCAGACCTCATATGTAAATTTCCATAATTTTCTGTAGGCAAGTGACGACCAAGCCGTCGCCACTAGTAGTGCCACACAAGCAACAAACGATGTGCCGAGTACTGGGCATGCTGAGGGAGGAGACACACCCAAAGCGTCTGAGCCAGATGTTGTCGTATCTGAGGCGCATAGCACTCATGAAGTCCACGTCAGATTAGACCTAGATCAGGTACCCTACCTTAAAATTTTGTGACTCACTTAACATTCTCTTACCAGCAAGCGTTGCTTTTAACCACGTGTGCATTCTGGATTTTTTAAGGTGCTGTGAAGTACAAAGCAGAGATGGATGTAGTGACGAGGAGAAGGTAGATGACCCTGGGGGCGAATGTCCTCAGCTCGACGAGAACACAGGAAGCCAGCTCAAGCAGCTCTTGAAAAGCGCATCAGCGTGATGAGAGCCGAACTTGACCTTGCTGTCCGTCGCAGAGACTCCTTTCACGACGATGACAGTGCTGCTCGACAAGTCAAAAAATTGAAGGCAGAAATCGATCAGAGTGAAAAAGAACTGAATAAGAAACAAAAGCTTGCTAAGTGGTGCCAGAAACATCAGGCTTCAAAAAAGGAAAAAATTGGTCGTCTTGTTTCGGAATGCTTCTGTGGTGCTAGGCTGGTAGTAACATTAATCGCATGGACCCAGGGTGCCCTCGTCTTGAAGAGCAGCAACCGGAGCTCTTAAAAACTATTGTGGAACTTGCAACGTTTGGAGCCTCGGCAGAAGAATGACGTCGGTGTGAAATTGTTCGCTCTTGCAAGACGCTTGATGACCTCCATGAAAAGCTAACCGATTTAGGATATGTCTTGTCTAGGAGTGCAACATATCTATGCTTGCTCCCTAGGAACTCCAATACGTTGGAAGGAAAATGCCATGTGAAAACGGTGCCTGTCAAATTGAGTCATCCAGAAGCAGATTATCACAAGAGTCATCCGGATCAGCACTTCTGCACGTCTGCCATACGATTCCTTGAGACACTAGCATCGATCAAGTGTCATTCCTCTCACAGGATGACAAAGCGCAGATACCTATTGGACTGACAGCTGCTAGCAAACAGGCACCGCTACTCATACACGCTGACTAGCGCGTGAGTCTACCTGATCACAATTGGGTAGTGGCTGCTACGCCAGATGCATTATCAAGCGTGACACTATGGACAGACCGGAAGCAGTATCTTATTCGGGGCCCACCTACATGTCAATTAGGAGTGGGAAGCATTCTATGTCCACAGCATCTACTCATAGCGCGAACTTCAAGAGACTCACTGAGTTGGATTCTTTCAAAGAAATTCTGTTCGATGAGACAGGATGCATGAAGCCAGTTCTGATGATCTCCTTCGATGGCAGTCAGGATGAAAATCCACGATATCCAAAAGTCATTTTGCACGCAATAGATCACTTCCAACAGTACAACTTAGATGCCATTTTTGTATTTACTAACGCTCCAGGGTGAAGCGCATTCAACAGAATGGTCCCCTTGAGCAGATAGCTAGCTGGGCTAATATTCCCCCATGATCACGATGAAAAATCTGTCGTCGCAGAGTACATAGAACCAGATCTGGCCGCCGAGACCTACGTACCCCCCATGCCCTTGCGGAATGGTATAGTACACACGTGCGGGAGAGCCAGTATCTCCTTCAGATCTGTTACCTTTTGAATATTTCTGTTAGTTTTGTAGACATGTTTAATTTAAATATTTCTTATCTCCTTTTCCACCTTTTGCAGGTAGTAAAATGCGATGTTTCCTCATGCTGCAGGAGTCCACTGAGTGCCTTGAGGGCCGTGCTACCAGAGGTTTTCTTCCTCCTCCTATCCCAATTTGTCAAACCCTGAAAGGTCCCGTCGTCCCAAAACCTGACGAACACGATGGTGCATCATTTGCACCATTTCTTCTACATAGGGCCGTGGATCTGAAGATGATGGTTTCATGGAAATGCCATACGATTATTATTGTCCCACACTGAAAGATCAGCCAATGCTCCTGAAAGATAGGACCTGCCAGCACTGCGGCATCTACTTTACTTCAAAAAAGGGCGTAAGTGAACATAAGAGCGCCCTTCACTCACACAACACTCTGACTGCTCCTCATGTTTCTAAATCCCGTCCGAAGCGAGTGATAAGCCGGCGATCCACGGAACTCTTGCGTGTGTTTGAAACAGACCCCGCAACACAGGAATGGATTCAGGAGAGCGATGTTGACCTGCAAGATGTACTACCAGAGATCTCAGCAGATGCTTGTGAAAATTTACCACTTGTAACAGTAGAGGAATGCTGCACCTTTCCGTGGAGCCCTGCTGACAATTAAGACTTGTAAACCGCAATTTATGCCAAAATATGTGATTTTTTTATATGAATTTTTTAGTTTCCTGCCTGTGGTGTAAACCAACCCTAAATTCGTTTGTTGTTTGGTGATGTTATAGAATCTCTAACCATTTCTCTTCCATGCTATAAAGCAGATTATTTCATTATTCTCTTTTAATAAAATCTCTCATATTAACCGATCCTCACCGCTATCCCATAATACGGTAAACTGCCGTACTCTGAAAATAATGCGCGTAAAGTGTCATTTAGAAAATTGAAGGTATCGTGTGACACAGGGGGAGGGTCAAAAACGGCCAAAAAATGCATCGCGTGATTTCTGGACACCCCCAAAGAGTACTTTGGAGCATCAGTAAATGGTTTGATCAACTCTTTGGTGAGTTGAGTATTAGGTAGTGGATATCATTTTCATGATGTGTAATGTGTCAAATTACAGCTTTAGAAATTCTACAATGCATTGATGATACACAGAATTGTTGTTGCATATACTGGACAATGCCATTTTCACATTTAAATAGTAAAATATAACTTAATTTTCTTGATCCTTTAGCATAACATAGGGTACTTGTGTATTAATGGGTAAACAACAGAAAATTCAAATTTTGACTGCAAGATGGCTCTATAAAACCAGATTTTATAAGTTCTTGAATTTTTTTCAGCCATAAGATGCGTTCAGTAATTCTCTGTTGAATTCCATACTATGTTAGGTGGTTGTGTATTAACAGGTGAACGACACAGAAAGTTCAAATTCTGCCTTGACTGACCATATCGTATTCTATATATAGTTTCTGCGATCTGCTGGATGGTTTGTCCGATATAACACTACACCCGCTTGCTAGAAAAAATGTGAATAATAATATTTATTTTTACATGCCCTCGGCAGTATTCGAACCCACGACAGTTAGACACATTAACCACCCTTCTACCAATAACTCGAGAAAGAATCGAGATAGAAACTCTAAATTTGGCAGGAATGCTCGTTTCACATATTTTAAGGTGATGATGAAAAAAATCTCAAAACAAGTCCTGGGTTCAACTCCAAGGAAGACATTTCCATTTCCCATAAAATAACACGTAAAAATCTACTTTTCAACATGCAGGCTTTCATTCTTTTTTAGATTAAAATTAGAAAGAATTAACCAACGATCTTTGGATCTAAACCATTTTGATGAGAAAATAATCAAGTTTCTTATACTGTTCATATTTTTCTGCCTACAATTTGAAATCACTCATGTTAAACATTTATAATTCACATATTTTGGGGAAATCTTGCAATTTTAACAGGATGTTGTCTTGCCTACCAATTACATTGTTAGACCTCGAAATCCTATTGTTATTTCTATCCTTATGTAAGCATGCATTAAATGCTTTTAATATGAGAGAAATTATTTTCATAGCAACCAAAGTAAACAACATTCGTAAATTATTATATTGAATGTACATTAATTCTCTTTTGTGGAAGAACATACAAAACTATTTTAAGTTTAACTAAATAAAGCCCACCATATGATTGTTCGATAGTCATTTATACATTTTTAATGCTAGTTTTTTAAGTTTAACTAATGATAGCCCATCATATACAAGTTGATAAAAGCTCCACAGATAGTGCACCTCACTCCAGGTATTAAATTCAGAAAGGCAAAAAGAAAGACAAATGAAAATGCATTTTTGAACAGAATAAAAATTATATTTTGAAATTTCCATATTTGATATATTATTTCGACCCGTCATATTGATGGGCTATTACCTGGTTTATTATAAATGTACAAGCATGCTTGAATGTGTATAAGCGCATTTACGTGAACAAGATATCTTCAATAAACTCTTAGATATGACTGTTTGCAGGAGTGTGTATTTGTTTAAATTTTCCAAAATAAAATAGACATTCACAGTAACTGCCAATGGGAAAAATGATCAGCGGATAGGTTAATAATACTGAAAATTTCCAATTGTTTCTAAATAATACTGCTTTCAAGAATAATAAGAGTTTGTTAAAATCTTGTTCTCGAAATCAACAACTAACCAAAGGCATTATAGATGACAGTGTTCAATTCACTTTGACAATGTAATACTTCTTTTATATTGAAAATTACTTACCTAAAGTAGGCTTGTAGAGGCTTGTTGTCTGAGAGAACTTGGGAAAAATATGAGGCAAATAATACTGCTTAAACCTCTCCAAGAGGAAACTGAAACATTTTGGTTGCTGACTCACTTTGTCCACCCATTCAATTTTAGTTACCTGAGAAAGAATAAAGACGGGTCAATTAAATTTTAACATTGACAAACTATAAATTAACCTGAATAATTAAGTAACGAATCATACTAAATTCTAGCATTATTTCCAAATGTAAGCCATTGTTTGAAATAAAGATTTTAATTAGAATAATTGGGTGCGTAACAATGACTTATTTTCAGAAATTTTAAGATTCAAAATCACAACCTGGGAATAGAGAGAAAATTTTCCCAAGAATCAAATGCAAAAGATTAATATTTAAGCAAGTAAATACCGTATTTAATTGATTGTAAGCCGACACCCACTTTTCACAAGGCCACGCAAGAAAAAAAATTTGATTTTAACCCTCTTGCGACCGGACCGCCCCAGAATGCCCGTAAATTTTTATACTCCTGATCGCGGGACCGCCCGAGACCTCCCAGAAAATACGCTTTCAAATTTACCTCTGAAAATGTTGACTGGATGGCTTCTCTCTCGGAAATGATGTAGTATACCATATAAACACGAGAATTATATCGTATTTGGCAGATTTTTCTTAACTTTGTATACGAAGAATTTTTTAAAAATATTCGATCGAAATTCGCCATTTTTTTGGACCCTGAACAATCTAATATGTCTCGCAGTAATTCTTCTACTTCGGAGATTTTTCAAAATATATATTTTTGGAGATTAATGTATAATTGTTTTAGTTAATGTTTCCCATTTGGTGGCCATCTTGAATTTCTCTGGACTTTTAATGCCAGCAGGTGCCCCACACCTCAGGGCAGGAGAGGGTTAAAGTATTAACTAAAGTATTAACTAAAATTATGGTGACATAAAATACATTTTATTCACTTATTCATAACAACTTCTACGAAAAAAGTAAATTGACCTCGCGGGATCTTAATATAATAATACCCCGGGAATAAATTATGTAGGTAAATAATACGTGGTGCGTCAAAGTCTTAAAGAATGCAGCGATAGCGCTCGTATGCGTAAGAAGCTAACACAATGTTTCATTTTACTCGTGAATCGAAGCATTTGCCCTCCCCTGCTCTCCCTCCTCCACCTATCATGTTTCAGTGTTAGCTCCTTACGCATACGAGCGCTATCGCTGCATTCTTTTACAACTTTGACGTGCCATGTATTATTTACATAATTTATTTCTTCATGGATGTTGTCAATTTGATTCTTTTTTTTGCATATATTTAAAGATCTCGCGTTATAATGTAACTACGGACATAAATTCATTGACTACTTTTTTTTGCCCCCGATTCTAAGCCGAGTGGCGATTTCTGAGATGGTAAAAAGGTAAAAAAAGGTCGGCTTACAATCGATTAAATACGGTATACAAGCTATGTCAACTGTCTTATTTTGTATAAAACAAATTCATTTTTACATAGAGAAATTTTAAAGCAATTCATAAGAGAAATTGACAGAGGTAAAGGAGTGTTAAGCCTCTATGCCAGGGGTCTGCAACCTATGGCATGCGAGGTGATTTTGAATGGCATGCAAAAGAAAAAAATATATATTTTATATATTTATTACAAGTATGTGGTACAATCAAAGTTCTTTGGAAATTTAGTGAACTAACATTATATTTAATTGTAAATGTAATTATTCATCTCTAGTGTCTACTTATTATAATTCTGTAACAATGATCTCACACAGTTCATGTGCCTTCCGTCTCATGTTCTCTCTCGCCATCTTTGTGACTAATAAACACAAACTAAGGAAATTCAGACCGATAGGTACAAATGCATACCGTTTACAATGTGATCCTTTTTTTAAAGTAAACCGAGGGTGATCAAATATTAAAAAATTATCATTTAATTAATTTGAAATTTATTACTGACACAGGAGACCATACATTGCCGTGAATTTGGCATTCCACTAGTGAAAGGTTGCCGATCCTTGCTCTATGCATTTCTTACTGTGTAAGTGGTATTATGATGAGATTATTGATGCAATACAAACACCAGGTGTGGACTGTAAGCAAAACACTCAAGTGACTGAGCTTCTCAAAGATATTTTTGAGGATGGTGACTGACATTTATTGACCAAATCAGCTAAAAAGCATGGGAATTATACAATAAGTTTTCAAATCCTTTGGCCTGTTAGGAAACATCATGGTTTAAAGCAATGCTGAATGGTCAATAGAAGTTTAAAAAACAAACTCATAGTACATTAATAAGTAATTTTAGTGAATTTAAAATCATTAGAGCCATTTTTGAATAAATCAACACTTTGTGCAAATTCAAAAGGATACACTAACTTTCAATGTTGTGCTATATCATTCATCTCTTCATAGTTTCTATTCTGGAACATAGTATCACTAAATATGAAATATCAATCAACTTTGTGAAACTGTATAGGCTCTAGAGCTGCACACAGACAAATAGAAAGATGGCATGAAGAAAATTACTTATTTGGATTCAGAGACACCTACGATAGAATACCGTATTTACTTGTGTACCCCATACATCAATTTATACCTAAACTTTTGCTGGAATAAGTTGGCATCTGGTATCTGTGTTCACCAAATTCACTGTGAGCCGCTGATGCTCCTTTAACATAAGAGTGGCGACTACCGATGAGGAGATTTCTGCTAGCATCAGCATAAAGAGACCACCCAATAAATTGCTTCACACAGGTAGGAGGGAGAAGATGCTTACCATGGGCAGACCTTTCATGATGGTTGCATATGCAGTGGTTTTTCTCCTGACTTATCAAATGTAGCATAAGAATATTAACATTTTGCAAAAATAAATATATAGACCATAATGTATCAACAACATTATTAGTCATTGTGTTATTTAAATTATATTTTATGGGCTCTGTCATGGCTGAGGTATAATCTACTCTAGTGAATTGTAACTTGTTAAAATGTGTAAATTAACGTGGAATAGTGAGAGCCTATTATAATTGTTTCACAGGCCTGTTACGGGGGAGAGATTCATGATTCCAGTAAAATCTTTATTTATGATTATTTTTCTACAAAAGTATAAACGAGTGAAGAAAGGTATATTTTAACAGCATAGTTTCACAAAATCTGATATTTAAATAAAAATAAATAAAAATAAGTCACAGTTTTAATTTTGGTAACTGATAACATTAAAAAGCTAAAGAAAGTAAACTTCACTAATATTTAATAATTTTTATTGTAATTAAGCATAGGGCTCTAAATTTACTTTTTCTTTTATATTCTTTAGTCAAAATGGCACTGCAACTGACCTCTGAAACAATATACTCCAGGAGGAGATCGAGAAAAAAGCGTGTTGGGTCATCAGGCTGCTTCTCCCCACTTTGCGGAGGAAGGAGAGGGTGGATCTCAACCACACTCACTGGACATACTGCAAAAATTGGAGATACACCCAAGTTACCTTTTTTAAATGCCTACTTTACTCGATAAATTTGATCAAGAACAAGAACATTTCTCTTTTTTGCTATTTTCCAATTAAAACTTCATGATTAAATATGTGATTATATATTTATGCTAATTAAGCCGGAAATCTGAAGTCCTGCAAATTGCAATATTGACCCAAATACAATTAAGAGTTAATTTACAACTTAGAGATGAATATTGTGTAATATTTTTCAACTATTTCTCCCACATGAATGATCCCCATTTACTAAGCCACATTCACAAGATAACCAAAGAAATTCTTCATCAGAATAAAAAAACTGACATCCACAAAACTTTTACAGAATTAATTTACAATAATGTTGTGGCCTAACTAACATTACATAACATAAAAATGACATGGAAGTGAATTTTTTATGGTATGTTTCACATCAATAATTCAGGTATGATTACCACTGAGTACAAGATTTTATACCTAAAAATAATAATGATAGTTTGCTTGTCCCATGTAGGATGCAAACAACCATTTTTTCATGTCTGTAGGTTGTCAATAGCATAGTTTTGCCTATTTCTCATATTTTGTCAAATGAATCCTCCATATTTGGTACAAAAAGCTTTTAAGGATCATCCTTTGTTACAGATTGTAGATTTGAATTAAAATTTTAAAAAATAACTTTTGAAAATCTATCTGAAAAGTAAATTTAATCCCAAATAAAAAGGAAAAATTTTAATTTTCTGACTTCCTCTTCATTTGCTGATTAATAAGTTAATGCTTAAAAATGCTACTTCACTTGGAAATACTCCAGAGTGATTCTAGACCTATATACTCACCACGTGTTGTGTCGTTGTTCCCTGTACCAAGTAATGATGAGTTTTGCCCTTCTGTTGAATACTGTGGAAATCCTGGTACTAGAGAGGCAAACATTTTGTGCAATGAGTCTGGTGCTCTGTCCCCCAAGGCCTGGTACCACAACAGGAATAGTCTATGAAAATAGGGTTAAAAGAATACAACAAGTTGGAGAATATATTGCCCATGATATAATAATCACGCTACACTTTAAATTTTAAAAGACATACATCAACTGAAATATCCAAAATGTAATCTAAGACAGGGTTTCTGGTTCGACTGAACAAGCAAGAGAGGGATATTTAAGCATATTTGATTTGGATCAATTAGGTCAAGATATCATAATATTAACCAGGAGTAATAACACATGTAACTCAAGGCTGAAAATCAGGCTTTGAAATACTCTACAGTTCAAATATAACAGGGTGTAACAAAACTCTACTGACAAATTTCACAGGTGAACTCCTAACATCTAAACAAGAAAAAAGTCTATGTGAACTTCTGTACTATCTCGCATATTTTCCCCATGAGGGTGCTCTACACGAAAGATGTGACTGATAAACATGCATTGGCTGAAAAGTGAGGTTTGGTTCAGTAGGGTAGTTGAGTTGTTTGCGTGCAAGCACTCTGTCTGCCTGTGTTTACAATGGATAAGTATTCTTTCGAAGAAATGGCCGATATGCACTTTTCCATCAATGTGTATCGTGGCCTGGATGGTTAAGAGGTAAGGTGACCAGATTTCCGATCAGCTAAACCAGGACAAACTCTGTTTGCCCCTGGAGTATAGGCAATTTACCATCGAATCACCTCCCTCCGATCAAGTGAGGGGTTGGACACCCTCGTCTTACAGAGTTCTGCACGACTTCACTTCTCCTTTTCCTCACAGGTGCTATTTCCTGCTGCTACATACATAAGAGCTTAGGATTTAATCTCACGCTCCCCCTTCCTGTAGATCCTCCATTGATTGGAGGTGTAGTAGGGGTGTGTTGTCTAGATAGGTGGTCAATGCGCTACATTCCCTCGCGATAAATAAAGAAGCAAATATTAAATCAATAGTAGTATAGAAGAAATCAAAGATGAAGAAGGAAAAGGGATGTTCAATTAATTACAATATTTTTAATTGAGATTTTATTTACTAGACAACAAAAACTTGTTACATCCAATTGAATTTCACAAAACTCATGCTTTAATTATTATACTTTTCAGATGAAAGAATCTTTTTAAGAAAAATTTTAATCTTAGACACTATCAAAAAATGACACAACTTTCATATTTAGAATTCATTCTTATCGAAATTATTGCTTTTACTGTATCCACTTTCATACGACTTTTTTCTTCTGACCAAACACTGTTCATGATACTAAAGACACATTCAATATCGCTATTAGATCCTGGTAAGCAAAAAGCAAACTCGACAATTAACTTCATGAACTGACAAGGGATAAAGTTTTCATGAAAATGTTTAAAAATGTCCTTCCATTTATCACTTGAAGAACACTTTTCCACTCATCTATCTTGAATTTTTCTTCTAAGAACTTCTGTAGTCTAGAAATTTCAGTAATGAGACTCTTCATCTATGGAAGACACTTGATGTACTGCAATATTCAGATATTTATTCACTTAGTTCACTGATTTCGAAACATTTTCCCACGTTGGAGTTGCATTAAGTAACATCCATTCAAAGATGGAAACAAATTTAAAGTTTCTCGTCGATTCTTCTAAATAATTCAATGCAGTCTGGAAGAAAATATCGACTGTCTTATAGAATGTCTCAGACATTAATTCACCTTCGTCTCTGAGTGATTCAACCATGGTTGACACCTTCATTCCAGCAAACTTGGCTTCTCTTCTTTCTATCAGCTGATTTCTCAAATCAGCCAGGGCAGTGGCTATTTCCATTAACGAAATATTCTCTTCAATTTTTAAGACAGTGTCATTAAATAATTTCAATTGAATCAGTAAAAAGTGTAACCATAATTCGGATGTAGCATCTTTGAAAAATTTGCAAATAACAGCTGGGCATGCATTTTCGGAGAGAAAGAAGGAACATAAACCTGGATATATGTCAATTATTCTTTTGATTGCTGGTAATAGTGCCAACCAATGTGTACTGCTATATCCAAGTAGCTTCTTATATTATATTTGAGCAAACAAACAAAATTCTTTCAGTTTCTCCACTCAAACAGTATAAATATAAAAATATTTGTACATCTTTACAAACATTCCTCAATGTCATAAGGGAGCTGATCGACTGCTGCTTGAGCAGCATTGTGAACGATGTGTGCTACACATCCTTTTCCTATCACATCTGACCCAACATTTTCCTTCAATGACTTTAAGACATTGTTTTGACCACTTTGCTTTGACCCGCCCATCATGCTATTTGTGTTATCTGAACCAAAGGCAATAATTTAATTTTTTGAGTTATTCTTACCTGAAACTTCCTTTAAATGATTAGCAATCAATTTCGAGGTTTCTCCTGGAAGGTCTTTAAATTCTAGGAGCTTGATTTTAATGCCTTCGTATGCCTTAGAATATTTAACCATGACCAGAACCAATTTTAAATCCTTATGGTTAGAAGTGTCTGTGGATAATGACATAAAGTTACATTCATTCAAATCAGCTTTAACTTCATCTTCTACAATCGGAAAAATTATGTTTAAAACTGTTGCTTCAGTTTTTGTACGGGATCAGCTGAATTTTTTTTCATACATGGCTTTAATAAGTTGAAATGTACAGTCCATAGACCTAAAGCTGTGGTTGTGGATCACTGAATGATAGGCATGTGTAGCTTCTTTTTCCGCTAAAACAAAATCATCTTTTCCAAATTCCTGTCTCTTAAAAAAAGGCATAAGTGTTTGGCTCAAACTTGCTGCATTCAGAGTTCTCTGATGCTTTTTGGATGTCACGTGATCATTAATATCGGAACGACCGCCATGGGCAACCGAAAATTTCGTTCCACAAACAGTACATTGCACTTCACGTTCATCTTCAGGTTTTACTTTTTTAATAAATTCAAACTCTTTCTTTCAATCTTCATTGAATTTACATTTTCTACGAGGGGTCATGATGATTTAGGGGTATTTTTCTTTTTTTATTACTAACCTTACTAAATAAGCTAACAAGGCTGAGTTTTCTCCATAACAGACTGTGGGGTTTACACACCATGAAAGCAGACCACAACAAACAGGAAGTGTTTCTTTACATTATTTCTACAATAAATTCAAGCCTTACTGTTGAATAAGGTTGGGTGGTGGGGTGGAGAGGGGAATCTAGTCTTCATTTCAGTCTGGAAAATGCACAATTTGTTGCAATTGCAACAGCAAGCACATGCAGAAAAGCTCCCAGATCATCTACCTCTGCTAATTATATGTATATAGAAGATAGAGTGCTTTAATGTCGCTATGTATAGTTACTTCGTTCCATCGATCTTTATCAAATCTATTCTCTATTTTCACTTGTGTGGATCGATAGTAGTATCGAAACCTTGGGAGCATAAATCCCAAAACCGGTACAAATGAGTATTTTGGTTTACAATTAGTCTTTCGGGACACCGGGACAAGCGCTCCAAAACCGGTACTGTCCCGGCCAAACCGGTACATATGGTCACCTTATTAAGAGGGCAACTTTATCGGGATTTCCTGGAGCAGGCGCTGCCTGAATTACCGGAAGACATACCTCTCCAAATCTGCAGCAGATGTGGTTTTTGCACTATGGTGCACCTGCACATTTTAGCTTAGTGGCACGTGAGCACTTGGATGCTACCTATGCTGAGTGGTGGATAGGTAAAGGAGGCCCTGTTTCACAGTCACCAGACCTTAACCCCATGGACTTCTTTCTCTGGGACCATTTTAAAAGCCTTTTGTATGAGACCCTGGTATAAAAAGAAGACCAACTTCTGCCTCGCATTCCAGTTGTGTGCGACCCAAACCTTGGGATGTTTGAACGTGTTTGCCAATCAATGATCTGTGCACAGAGGTGGATGGGCGACACTTTGAACAGCTGCTACAAACCCAAAAATAAAATTAATGCAAAAAAACTTAAAAATAAAATGTAGCGAAATTTCGTTTTGTGTCTTTTTTCAAAGCCTCACGAAGAAACTATTGGGCATAGGACAAAAGTTCACAGATTTTTTTCTTGTTCTGATGTGAGGAGATCACCTGTGAAATTTGTCCGTAGTTTTTTGTTACACCCTGTATATATCCTACACATCCTGTAATACTAATATTGTTTAACCTTATAGGTACATTGAAAAGTTTCCACTAAATAGAGCCAAAGCCTAACCTGGTGGCATCTCGGCGAAGCTTCCAGGAGTTCCCTGGGTGAAGGAGCTTGTGCATGATGCGGGTGAGACTGTGACATTGCCATCTTTTCCCAACCAACTCGGGGAGAAGGACAAACACACGTTCAAGTGTCGCCAACGCACAGTCAACTTCCTCCCGGTGGGCTTTGTGCACTGTCAATGGACCATCAAATTTCAGTTTTCTCTCAAATTACTCCTTGAAAATCCTACCACAACCAAACACTCAACAAGAAAAAAACCAACAATGAGGCCCTAAGTGAAATGCACAATAATAACAAGAGCAAGTCACTACAAAGGAAATAATTTCCATTTGAAATACTATTATCCCAAACAGAGTAATACCATATTTACTCATGTACCCAACACACCTTTTTCCCCTAAAATATCATAAATGAAGATTTCTGAACAGGTTATATAAATTGCTAGTCTTGCTAGTAAATTTACTACCGAGGAGATTTTTGCTAGCATCAACATAAAGAGATCACCCAATACATTGAGTCACACAGGTAGGAGGGACAAGATGATTAACTTGGGCGGACCTTGTTTCAGGGAGGGGGAATCAGTGAATAGGCCGATCTTTTTTAATCCTAGATGTCAACCTATTCCGAAGCGAATTAATTTTTTTTCCACTGAACTGGCCAAAAAATAGGGGTGCGCGTGGTACACTAGGGTGTGGGTTACATACAGTAATGCTCGAGCAGGAACAATAAAAGCCTAGTCATTTTAAAATTTTTTAAAACGAAAACTTCTAGATAAACATCTTTATATACACAGATACGCCATGTGGCTTGATATAAACAATTTATATTACAAATTTACCATTTATATGAACTTAAAATGGAAATGGGCACCTTTCAATATCTTAATCTCAGCTGAAAGGAAAATAGACATGTTGGTGGCTTAAAGTATTACTATTTGAAAACAGCCCACTCAAAACCAAATCAAATAATGAACAATATTAATCAAAGTGATGGCTGAATCTGTTCTTAAAATATTTCTAACAAATTGCATTAGTACTTTCAGAATAATTAACAACTTTGTAGTGACTATACTCTAAATAAGTAAAGTGCAGAAGATCTAATTGCTCTCTACTTGTTGCAAAATGTTAGCCACCACCTACCAATAAGCTAAAAATATGCTATAGTTAAAATTGGCCAGAATTTAGAAATAAAATCTATATAAAACAAATAAGAAGGAGCCAACATAGGAACTTGCAGCAATATCACCATGTTAACTGACAATGAATCAATATGATAGTTTAGTTAATTTTACAATTATTTTCTCCAATAACATAGTAGTGTACAGTTTAAAAATCCCTCACAGAACAACAGGAGATTAAATAGGCATACTTTGCATGAAATGAAATAATACCTATGTTTCTAGCTCAAAATGCAACATTTCTCCTGAATGTGGTCAGTTTGTATACAAATTGAATTTAGTTTCCCATATTAACATAATCATCTAAAAATTAGATTATTGTGTTGTATCAAATTTACTTTCAAATCCTTCAATCTGGAGTTAAAGTCTTATGAAAAGTCTCTAACGGAAAAAGTTTTGCTGTTTCTGTTTCTTCATATATTCATCCAATCTGATGCAATCAGTTCACTAATAATTGTTGCCATGGGGATTAGATTACCTACCTATGCTACATCTCTAAATGTCTCTCCAAGCCCCTTTCTTCAAATAATTCAGATCCTTAGCTTTAAAAAGTTTATTACAATTATGGTGACATGAAACATATATACAACACAATTTAAACTAGTTTTTTAAGGACATTATTCAGTAATCATTTAAAGCAGAGGCTCTCAACCATTTTGGCTTTGCAATAGATCAACAAGAACAGAACATAACCATGGACTGGTAGTAGATAATCATCAATTCCTAGTCATTAAAATTATTGGATCAGGTGTAGAGTCCCATCTCAATCACAACTGCTTCTTACTATTTACATAACTATCTAAGCAACAACATAATTGTAGCTAGTTTGCAGGACACTAGTGATCCCCTGACCACAGCTTGAGAACAGAAAATCGAAACAAGGAACCCACAGAATATGACGTTTTAATTTATCAGGCATATCTTCTTTTCCTAACATTTTTGAGAAAGTCAAGAACCTGGTTGTGTTATAGTGGAGCTTTCCCTAAGTTATATGAGCAGAGATTACAAAACGGAGAAAAATTAAATAAATAATTAAGATTTTCTCATCCACAAAGTAAGTTTCCCTATTCAAGGAAAAATATTAATAATCGACAGAACAATGTGAAAAAATTTATTTAAACACTTACGTATATACACTATTTTTCAACATAGTCCCCACCAACATCGAACCATTTATTGTAGCGGAGTACCAATTTTTCTAATCCCATGTCGTAAAAAGAGGGGTACTGTAACCGTAACCATTTATCTCTCTCTTGTTGAACTTGTTGTTGGTCGCTGAACCTCTTTCCTTCCAAATGCAACTTGAGCTTAGGAAGCAAATGGTAATCACTTGCAGCCAGATCCGGTGAATAAGGTGGATGTTCAAAAACATGCCAGCCAAACGCACGCAGAAGATCCCGGGTTTTTTGCGCCGTATGCGGACGCGCGTTGTCATGCATGAAAAAAACTCCTCTGCCGAATTGCTTTTCAAAGATTCTTTAATGTGACACAATATGTGTCTGCACTGATAGTTGTTCCTTTTTTGCAGTAATCAATGAGCAGGATTCCTTGACAATCCCAAAAAACAGTCGCCAGCACTTTGCCAGTCGAATGTGTCACTACACTTTTTTGGTGCTGGCGAATATGGAGTTTTCCAGACCATGCTCTGGCATTTTGATTCTGGCGTGTACCGATGAATCCATGTTTCGTCTCCAGTCACTACATGCTCCAACAATTCATGTCCCTCTTCAGAATATCGGGTCAAAAAAGACAGTGCAGCGCCCAATCTTTGTTTTTGTGATCATCGGATAACGCATGCGGAACCCACCTCACGCACACTTTTTGAAAGCCGAGGATGTCATGGACAATTTTATTCGATTCTGCAACTGCGCGTGCAGATCCGAAATTGTGAAGCGTCGATTTTGCCTAATCAAATCATGAACAGCTGCAATGTTTTCTTCCACTGTGCTGTTGCTCGGCCGGCTGCTTCGTGGTTCGTCATGCAGTTCCTTTCTCCCCTCTATGAACATCGCTTGCCATTGACATACCATTTGCACACTGATACACATTTCACCATACACTGTGCTTAATTCATGATGAATTTCAGTTGCATTTGAACCTTTTGCAGACAAAAATCGAATCACAGCACGCAAGTTGCACGTGGATACCGTCTGGAGTGGAAGCTCCATCGTTACTGGCAGTGCTAGACGAGTATGCATGATGCAGATGGTACGTAAAGAATACAAAGTTACCATGACGAATACAATGTTGCCTCCTGAAAGCGGTGCACGTATACCGTTTCATGTCACGGAGAAAAAAATAGGAAAACTTACTTTGTGGATGACCCTCGTACTTTCAACAATATCGGTTTTTCATTAAAACAAAAGTCATCACCACTTCTTGTGAATGGATGAAAATAATAACAATTCTCTTAGAGAGGATAACTGCAATGAAAAACTGAATCAACAAGATGAAACAACAGGGGAAGTATAAAGAGACAATCTCAAGATATTGAAGTAATGTCAACAAAATAAGTTTATTTTATTATTTTTTTGACTTGTATTGGAAAATAAGGATATAATATTTGCCCATGTTATACCTGTGCAATTGAAATGGCTATATCTCCTATTTTAATATTAAAATCAAGAAAAAAATGTGTAGTGCTCCCACTGCAACTTTTATTTAAGGGTATTGTAAGGCCCACAACTGCATAAATCAGGACAAGGTAATAGTAAGATAAATGCATAATAGCAAAATAAAAAACCTAAATGTGTATGGCTGTTCTTAAACTAAGATGATGAAATCTAAGTGTGAGACAAAAATTTTTCTACAGAAAAAAAGGGTATGTTATATGTGAAGTAAATTTTTAGGACAAATGTAAACCTCAGGGTCTCTTCAAGTTAAATCAATACAACTTCTTGTAAAAGTGTAAACTGTTCATAAAAAATAGTAAAACAATATATTAATTGTGTATATTAGTGATGTAACCGGTACCCGGCATACTCAGCCATATTTTCAGTACCCGGAAATTACTCGGACCCGGCGCCGGGTACTGGGTCCCTCATGAGCAAAAAAGGATAACAATAAAAACAAATAAAATGGAACTTAATATTTTACTTTTACTTTTTAGCCTGTAAGAAACATTCAGAGAAACGATATTCTTAATTATAATAAACTTTTAAAAAACCGATTACTCTAGCAAAAGTTTAACTGAACCATGAAATAACATTTTACATAATATGCATAATTATACTTAACGACCGGTTAACAGTACAGGTTGTAAAATCTTATAAACTTTATAAAATCTTCTTAAGTAAAGAATGAAATAAAAGTGCAGTCAAAATTTTAATAATTAAATTTAAACAATGGGAGATTATGATGAAGAAACAATAGTTTTTCTGCATTTCGCGGAAGGAGTTTATTCCTCCGCTCTTTGTACATGATTCCCGCCTCGCTAAACATCCTTTCACTGGGTATGCTGCTTGGAGGTGATGACATGTAACGTCTGGCCAATTTTGACAGTTCAGGAAAGATAGCTAGCTGCATTTTTTGCCCACCAAGTTAAAGGATTTTCTTTATGAGGGATGTTAGGACATTTAAGAAAATTTTCAAATTGCCTCTCTTCTTTAGAATAAGACGTATTATCCTCAGTACGAAACTCTTCTTGTTTGCTTTCATTTTCAAACAAAATTTCATTTAAGCAAGCCCATATATCTTGAACCAAATTGGTTCAACCTACCCGGCCAGGTAATTTTTCTTTGCTTCCCCACATACCTGGACCCGGTATTTTTTAGTACCCGGTACATCACTAGTGTATATGATACAGTTCAGCTAACGAATGCGTCACTATAAATTTTTCATACGGAGAAATAAACATTGTGGAAAATAACCGGAGAGAACAATTATAAAAGGGATAATTTATTCCAGTCTCTATTACCAAATGTGCATAACAAATCCTTCATGCTAACCAGGGAACTACATGCATGTAAACACATAGCCAATGTGATAAAAATTAAACAATACATCTGAGAGCTATTAGCATTCATAGTTAGTATGACTCTAAGAAGATTCAACCATAAACCTGACATTCTGATTCATTTTCCAATTCACAAAAGAATAAATTCAAAGAGCAGGAATAACAGACTCGGCATGTTTAGAACAAAGACACCATAAAATTGTATACTTTAACGTACAAAACACAAAAGATTTTTTGTGGCTTCAACCAAAATATTAGACATTAAATGGAAAAGTTAATGCGCCTTCACCTGCCATCCAGAATAATTACAATAGGAGTGAATTAAAGGTGAAGATAAAAAATTAATGAAACCAAAGAAAGCATCTTTAATGAAGAATTTCCAATTAACCAGGAATATAGTTCCTCTCCTGCAGGAACATTGGCTATATCCTTTATTAAAAATCTTTTACAGAAAATAAAGCAAAAAAAAAGATTGAAAAACATGTTCATATAAATTTAAACCAAGGTGCTTAACCACAGATCTACCTTTGGCATGCAATTTCAGCACATCATTCCAGAGGCAATACACAAGTTTCAAATGAATAAATTGGCTGTCATAACATATGGCAAGAACAAGAGGTGACAGCTATATTTTTCATGTAGAACCAATAATCTACTATCTAACTACAAGTCTACAGGAATTAGAAGAAAACATTCATTTCTACTGCTTGGTTACTCACCCAGGTGGAAGGGCAGCTCTGTAAACAAACAAGGCCCCAATGAAAAAAAGAGATAAATTATTGTTTTCCTGACAATATAAAAATTAGGATGCTTTTCAACTACAAATCAACAACTGAATTTGCCTATGTGGTTTTCATTTTAACCAACGACATTATTTAAAAATTTATACATGTTGATTTGCATTTAAGGACAAGATGCAATATCTAACAATAAGTGAGATAGAAAAAAATGTTGTTTGGGCAATTAAATTATTTTTCTTCTGAAGACAATAAAATGCTGATTTAACTTTTCTCCTTTGCTTTGATTTTCAATATTAAATGAAAACAATTACACCTTAGTATTTTAAAGATACAATGATTATATTTGAAATTCTCAGCAATACAAAATGCAACAGCTTCTCTTCTCTTATGCATACAGACAGGTTTAAATATCCTACGTAAAAAAAACCCATGCTATCAAATATTACTCTAGAAATTCTACTATTATTATGAAGAGTAGTGACCTTAGAATAAATAATAGCACCTTGTCCTAAATGCATATATGGTGTACCGATCCAGATTGTGGCAAGCAGAGAAAATCAATCACCACTCAGCAAAATACTACAATTTGTGGATATTAGATAATTTCTACTTTGTGAACTGAAGGAAATAAACTGCCATGTAAAGTAAAGAATGGCATTTTGATAAGTGTATTAACAAACAGATTTTTGCACCTTTTAAGCAATAATAGCATGTAGTTTACAAGTTGAAGAATTTTGTGCAACTTCAGAAAAATTGCTTTTTACAAGAGCACCATTAAAAAAAAAATCCTGACCGCATTAAAGACCCTTAGCCTGAACATCCTTAATAATAATCTAGAAATGTCACAAAAATAAAGTTACACAGAAAAAATTTAAAAATCAGAACTATACAAACCCCAAAAAATATTTATCTAGGTAAATAGATATTCTTCTTACCTATGAAATTCACTACAATAATTACAAAATAGTTTTAACAAAAGTTACATCATTACAGTAGCATTATAAACTTATCCATAAATTATACTATTTTGTATAAGTAACTCATTACCAATTGGGATTTAGATCACATCAGAATAAAGTCTTCCCTATTCTTCTAATCCATTTAAAAAGCAATTGCAAGCACAACAGCAGTTTGAGGACTGTCAGATTAATATTATTTTACAGGGAAATGAAGCAGGCCATCTATGTTATAACTTAGTTAGTTTAATATCATATGAAGCAAGCAAAGTTTTCATATTTGAACTGAAAATAATGATAATAATATGCATATGATAATAAAAAATCATTTTACAATAAGGTATAATGGGAATATAGCTTTAATAAAAACATTCTCAAATCATATTTCATTTGAGAATGCTGAAAAGGATTTTTACTAAGCAAATGGACCAAATTCAGATAATCATAGAAAGTGTGGCATAGGTTAAATACATAAAATATTATTATGAATAAATAAACATGCACAACAGCTTAAAACAGAAATAACCACACTAAGATGAAATTAACAACAGCTCCTTCTAGCTGGAATTAATCTTGATGAAAATAAATTATGCAAGGAATCCACTAGCAAGTTAAAAGTAATTAATTGAGTTAAAGTTGATTCAGATTAAATTCCACTTAATAATAGACTGCTTAGCTATCCTGATTGTGTTTCATCATAATAAACTAAGACAATGAATGCAGTTCATCATAAAAAAAACAATGTGATCTTAACAAAGTAATAAAACTATAATCAATTCTAAATACAAGAAATTGTGAAATTGTATTAAAATCACAGGACCATAGAATGTTTTCTACGTCATAAATGAATCCACTTAGCTCATTCTAATATGCTAAATACTCAAAGGATATAATGCTTAAATATTCAATAAGATCAACTTCAATGAACTGCAGATTGCATTGTAAATGATTCTCTAGACCAGTGCTCGGCAATATTTTTCTGTTGAGTGCCACTCTCTATCAATATTCATAATCTACGATTGTGTATATGTGCTGCCCTTAAACTCATTTTGTCCATGATGCTTATGAAAGCTAATTCTTATAATACAAGGCATCCCAAATATAATATGGTATGATTACAATAAAGAATAAAAGTAAAAATTCTTTAAAATATACAGATTATTTGTAATTATTTACTGAAATGTTGTGACGTAAAATTTGTTCATCTACCATAGGTTGCTAACCCCTGCTCGAAACTAGTGTTGCAAACTAGATTTTGAGGTTGAGCTTCTCTGCATTACAATCATAAATAATGTTTAACTTAATTAATGATAAACAACTTCAGGAAGTAAGTTTTATACTAAAGTTAATGGGAATAAAAGTAACTTTATTATCGGTTCTGCTAATATAAAAACTACAATTAAAAATTTTAAAATTCAATAGTAAAATTTTTATAAAAGAAATTACTACATCTCAAAAGAGAATAAAATCTATAAGTTATGGCTTAAAGGTGTTGTCAATAATTTAATCCCTACAACACTGGTTTGATATTTCATATAACCATACATCATAGCTAAATACTCATTCACAATATGATAACATTATCAACATGTATTAACTTCAATATAAACATCCATTTGAGTATCACCTATTATTTTTTGCAACACAATCAATTACAAACAATAAAAATTACATCTGAGTACTCACCCCTTTGCTTGAGTGTGGCTTCAGCATTGATAAAGCTTTCATACAGGACGAAATATATGTGACTGAAGTTTGCTTCAAAAATGTGCCTTGCTTCTTCAATGTCTGCATTGTCTGTTAAAATATATTAAATGAATTTATCAGTTTAACAATTGTAAAAAATCTTTCTAGGAATTGGAAAAAAATAGCAGCCAAACTATGTAAAGGTCAGAATGTAATTAAATTAAACATAAATATTAATTAACTTTGCAGATACATAGTCCTAAAAATGCAATACAATGTTTCTCTGTTTTCAACAAACATCTTTTAAAATTATTTGGCAAACAAAGCAAATTCACTAAGCAATCTTTGAAGAATAGCTGTTATATATAAAAACACTTCCAAAGATCAATGTATCAGGAAAGAATTTTGAAAAATTAATAATGAACTGTTTAAAATAAAATTTCCTTCCTGTTTTTATTCTATGCTGAGGTGGTACTAGTGTGCAAAAAATGTTAATTCACTTTCTGATAAACAGGAAATAAACATCATTTCTCTTCTATAATAACAAGTATAAAAGTAACTAAGTTTTGAGATATCAGCTAGTATATCCGTGGCCCAAAATGGAAGTGTTTTACTCTACCAAAAGTATTTTGTGGCTGTGTCTGATGTGACATGATAGTAAATATGAACATTACATGGAAAGTATGCAGATGGAAAAAATCCTTTAACCGATTAAGGTGATTCATTTTTGAGTTAATGTTAAATTAAAACATGCTACGATGACAATATGTTTAATTAAAATTGTGTATAAATTTAATGAAATAGAAATGTTACTCTATGGACGTAGAACGAAAGAAAAAATCTGGTAAATACAAAGAAACGATACTTAATAGCAATACTAAACTGTTTTGATACATTTACCACTAAATCTACTGAGTAATAAATATGGATACACAAATAATATGAATAAGATAAAACACTTGCTTTGACCAAATGACAATAATAATACTCATTTTGATAATGACAGCTTTTCTGAAGAATGTCAAACAAGTACAGGATTAAAGAAAATACACCAAAGAAGAGTTATAAATCAGAAACGAAACTCAAATAAGAAAGTAACCGAATCTTAACTGGACTTACAATGAACTTTATATATCTTTTAAATAGGAAGTAAATGTTTGTATATCTTTCCGAAACAAGCGTATACAATAAAGAATTGGTTACCGAAAACATTACATAATACATTAACGAAAATATGTAAATGTCTTTTGTATTGACATACAAGACACTAATTCTAAAATCAGCATCTGAAAGAAAAAAATGTTATGATATTTAGCTAACGACAAAGTCTCCAAAATGAATATAGACTAATAAATAATAACAGTAACTTCACAAATGTTAATCATCCAAATTTAATTTACAGCTGATAGGAAATATTTCACTATAAAAAACAAACGGATACCACAACCATTTTCATACGTCACTGCATAATTATGTGTAATGATATCCACACTAGCGTAGTTGACAAAATATTAAATTAGTAACTTCAAATAAAATAAAAATGCTTACCAATAATAATCTTTATGTGTTTCAAGCGTGTAGCAGTGTCTTTCTTCGGATCTTGTATCTTTTGGGTTGACTTCTTCACATCAGCGTGTATTTTTTTGCTGAACATGTTTACCTAAGCTTGTATGTTTTCTAAACAAGGGCTACATTATACCTCTTTTCTTTGTTTCCAGCATGGACAACCACAAAACTCGATTCTTAAAATCACACGATTAATTCTAGACACTTTACGAGGTACACCTCCTTCCACAGAGTCTTTATTTCCTGCCGCTAGTTCCGTACTTACTCACTAGATGGCGACAGCATACGTGTACGAAAGTTCGGAGAAGTAAACGTGACAGTGGTAAGTTGGAATTAGCTGTATCGCCGTAAAAAATCCTCTACACCGATTTATTGAAACCAACAATATTTTTAAATCATCAAATAATTCTAGAGGGAAGATTTTTCACAAATATTTACGGTCAAATTTAATAAAACTTCTCTACAATAATTGGGCGCGAAGAATAAAATTTACGAAAATATTGATTTGAAAGTTTATCGGGTTGATTTAGTGCTAAACTTATTATTGGGTTGATTTGTTTGAAAGTTTATCATATAAAAAGGTATGGGAATTTAAGAAGGATCATATTAAAATGATCCCACAAAAATAATGTAAGTAAATGAATCTGTTTCTAAAGTTGAAAGAAATTTTATCTCTCTAAAATGTATATACATTAATCAAATATTTCATTGAACTCGAAGTCAGATGATCAAGCTATATTCGCTTAAGATTTTTCATTAAAATATCAATAAAATTGGTGAAATTTGCTTTTGAAAGTTGTCAACAGACAGATGCTTGTTATAGGATTTAGCTCTATTCAACATAAACTTACTATTGGTTACATTCCTGCGTTGTGGTTGAGCAATAGTTTTGGTTAAGGTTCACATCAATCAGTTTTGCGTTTGGCGATCTAAATTATATTCTCATCAGTTTATTGTCATTAACCGATTTAGTGGTTCAATAAACAATTCGATTCTCACTTTAACTTTAAGAATACAGTTGAATCTTATGTTAAATTTATCTCAATTATTTACATTTCATTTTTGCGGTCCTGGTCTATATGCATATTTATATAATTTCCGCGATATGTTGGTGCGTTTGATTGTTGGTTTGTCTGATGTAACGCTACACCCGATAGCTAGAAAAAATGTGAATGATAATATTTATTTTTACATGCCCTCTGCAGTATTCGAACAGGCGACCCTAGTATTGCGAGTTAGACAAGCTTACCACCCATCTACCGATAACGCAATAGAGAATCGAGATAGAAAATTTAAATTCGGCAGAAATACTCGATTCACATATTTTTAGGTGATGGCGAAAAAAATCTCGAAAAAATTCCTGGGTTCGATTCCATGAAAGACATTTCCATTTCCCATAAATAACATGTAAAAATCGACTTTTCGATGTGCATGCTCTCATTCTTGTTTTAGATTAAAATTAGAAAGAATTAACCTACGATCTTCGAATGTAAACCATTTTGAAAAAACATATAGTTTCTTATATTGCTCATCTTTTTCAGCCTACATTTCGAAATCGCTCGTGTTAAACGTTTATATTAACATGTTTTGGAGAAATCTTACCATTTTAACAGGATGTTGTCTTGCCTACCAATTAATTACATTGTTACACCTCACTTCAGGCATTACATGTAGGAAAGAAAGACAACTGCAAACGCATTATTAAATAGAATAAAAATTATCTTTCGAAATTTCCATATTTGATAAATTATTTCGACTCGTCATATAAACGAGCTATTACCTAATTCAATATATTTTCTTGATCAAAGGAATATAATTAAAGGAATATATGCGAAAGCGCGCCTACCGAAAATAATTTTCCAATTGAAAACAATGAAATAAGGATTAGTTGCGCTCTTGAGCAGATATATTCCACTTTTATAGATGTTAAAATTGTTTTTATGAGAAATTTGAAATAAGAATAAGACTATAATATCATATAAAATCATTCAATTTATGCATATCTCTTCTCTTTACCCACTAAAAACTATTTTCGTTCCACAACGCGATGATGACGTCATAATATACTAGCGCGAGAGATTGAGGGTGCTAAATCCGACATACTTCATATCTGTTATGTTGGCGTGGAAATTTCTAAGGCAGGTATTAGGCCAAGACATTTCTCCCATATGCCCCTGGTTCGACTCCAGCTTCGAACCTCTATTCGTCATAGGAAATACACGCAAGTCACTTTTTATTAAAATTTTAAAATTATGCTAAAAACGACTCACGAGATTTACTCGTTCGTTTGTGCAAAATAATGAATCTTAAATCCAGGGCCGATTTCAGGCGTAAGCGTCGCATGCAGTCGCTTATACAGGCGTCACTTCAGAGGGGCGGCAAAAGCAATATTTAGAAGTTTAAAAATTCTAAGGATGAAGTATTTGGTAATGCAGAGGATAACATCTTTCACTCAACCTTTTTTCGTCCGGTTGTAGATACTGCAATATCGTCGATTCGAGGAGCTAAATGAACATGTTAAGCTGTGGAATTTGTATCTATAATATATAGACGCTTCTTACACATGATATATATATATATACTAGTGAATGTGTGCTTGCATTCTGCAAGCATTTTCTCTCAACTTAATGTAAAGAATAAAAGCCGGCAATTTTCAAATGCATAATTTTGCAACTGTGCACCTAATTACCTGCATTTTTTGATAATATTGGGGTGAAAACAACCCCTAAAATGTATAATTATAAACATTTTATAGGTTCTCATCATCCGTTTTGAATACCTCATATTTATGCAAAATATCATCGATGTAGCACCTCTAGAAATGCATTTATATGAATTTCATTGTATACATGTTAGGAATTTTTAACAGCCACAATAATAAACATTTCTAAAAATTTTAATGTTTGTCACCACTGGAGCATCATCCACACCCTAGGTTAAAGTTTTCATCTTCTTGCACCTTCAGAAAGTACATAAACATTAGTCAAATTATCTGATATTTAAGAATTTTTTACAGCCGAACGAATAAAACTTTTCAAATTTCTATATTCCCGTTTTCGTTATTTGGTAAATTCTACCGTTAGAAAAAATTTCAGCATTGTAGCCCATGTAGAAATACCTAAACCGCAAAATGTACACCCCTAGAAATTGGAATTTTTGCAATTTTTTATTTTATCTTCGGTTACAACGAAATTTATATATTTGTGCAAAATTTCAAGTCTCTAGGTTATATGGAGCTGCCTCATCTTTTTTTTCTCGTATGGAGCAATACTGGGGCAAAAAAGCTCCAAAAATGGGAATAATATAAATATCGGATTTCCTTCATTAGGCACAGTTTAACATTAATGGCATTAAAATATAAGCCTCTGATTCCCATTAAAAGCTTACCCATATGAAAGGATTAAGCCAGTTGCTTAGGAAGCCTATTGTTAGACCCAGAAAAATTACCACTTTTTTGCGATAAAAACTATAAATTTACGCTAATTCTACTCGGATTTGAATTCTGTCTTCAAAAATAAGAAACTGCAATTTATATCCTATCCGATATTTTAGTCTGGAGTTCGTATCTTGACGGGAAGTAATTTTAAGATGCAAATACAAAAAGCTCTACACCAATTTACATGTTTTCTTATGGGCCAAAAATGGGGCAAAAAGGGGCCAAAATAGCCCCTCAAAATAGAAATTCCGCCAGTTTCGGATTTTTCCCTTCGGTTGTGACTAAAAGCCTATAATCCTACCAAATTTCAAGTTTCTAGCACATGTGGAAGTGCCTCATAATTTTGTATCCTCCTATATCTATGATATATAGATTTTTCTTACACATGATATCTATAATATATAGATGCTTCTTACACATGATATATATATCATATATATATATATATATAGGAGGATACAAAATTATGAGGCACTTCCAGATGTGCTACAAACTTGAAATTTGGTAGGAATATAGGTTTTTGGTCACAACCGAAGGAAAAAATCCGATACTGGCGAAATTCCTATTTTGAGGGGTTTTTCTGGCCCCCTTTTGCCCCATTTTTGGCCCCTAAGAAAACATGTAAATTGGTGTAGAGGTTTTTGTATTTGCATTTTAAAATTACTTCCCGTTAAGATACGAACTCGAGACTTAAACTATCGGATAGGAAATAAATTGTAGTTTCTTATTTTTGAAGACAGAATTCAAATCCGAGTAGAATTAGCATAAATTTATAGTTTTTATAGCAAAAATGTGGTAATTTTTCTTGCTGTAACAATAGGCTTCCTAGCAACAGGTTTAATGCTTTCATATGGATAAGCTTTTAATGGGAATCAGAGGCATATATTTTAATACCTTTAATGTTCAACTATGCCTAATGAAGGAATTCCGATATTGCAATAATCCCTATTTTTGGGGTGGTTTTGTCCCAGTATTGCTCCATACGAGAACAAAAATTATGAGGCAACTCCATATGACGTAGAGACTTGAAATTTGGTTATAAAAATTTTATTGCAACCGAAGATAAAATGAGACTGCGAAAATTCCCAGAATTAAGGGCGGTTTTGCCCAGTATTTGACCCATACCAATGTGAAAATTATGCGTCAATTGTTAATGAGATACAAACATGAAATTTGGCAGAATTATGGGTTTTTAGTTACAACAAAAAGACGAAATCCAATATCGTTAAAATTCGAAATCTTAGCGACTGTTTTGCCAAATAATTGTCCTATGCGACGAATAAAATTATAATGCACTTCTAAATGAGCTACAAAGTTGAAATTTGATACAGTTATATGATTTTGTACAAAATTCATTGGGAACAATTTTAAATTGTAAATATGCTAAACTATAAAAATGCTTGCAGAATGCAAGCACACATTAACTAGTATTATACAAAAATATAAAAAATACACATAAAATGAATTGAAATTGTAGTGTTATGATTTGAAAATAATAAATTATAAGCAACGGTTCTTCGAAAATTAACGGCATAGAACTTTTAGGTTAGCTTAGAATACTACAAAGCATTTTGCTTAAAGAAAATAATAGACCAATTTTAGTTTGGCATTTTATATCGCGTAACCATTTCGAAGGCTTATTTCCTACTATACGAGTAACATTTCCTATACCACTTACAATTCCCGTAGCTATTGAATCAGCAGAAAGGAGTTTTTCAAAACTCAAATTGATAAAACTTCTTTCCACTCGTCTATGCCGTAAGAGAGGCTAACAAATTTAGCGATAGTTTATCTTGAAAGCGAAAGTACCAAAATAAAAATAAGGTGACATAACAAGCGGTTTTTCGCAGAAAAGGCTCGAAAGATATTAATTAGTTCTATTTCACAAATAAATTTTAAAAGTGACAATATAACAATATGTTATTCTATATTTAAGTTCCTGAACATTAATCAAGCTAAAGTTATTTTAATGATTTCTGTTGCAAGTTATTGTATTTATGTAGTTTGATAAGTAGCATCGCCTATAAGTGTAAACTTAATATGCGTTGTATAATTATCTTTTCTTCATTAATAAATATAGCATTATTATTTACTCTTCAGTGACAAATACTGTTATTTTTTCTTTTACTTGAAGATATTGTCACGACATTAAATTGAGATTTTTTAAAGTTTTTAGGGATTGGTAGACCTAAAAATATGATTACTACTAGGTACACACTGATAATCTGCAAGTTGAAATTCTAAATTTCCTTAAAATAACAATGGAAATTAATGGCCACATAAGTGTCAGTCTTCTTGAGGAGGAAAATTATAACCTTATTAGGGTAGCAAATATTCAGCTCGCTTACATATATTTTTTAATTGAAATCCATTACTGATACCGATCTCTTCGTGGAAGAGTCGCGGGAGGATTCGCGTTAACACCGATAAGCGTCACGTATATCGCAAAATGTTCCTCAGGGTAAGAATCGAGTATTATCGAAGAGTCTGAGAAAAATTGAAGTATTTACAATGGACGAAAAATGTGGTTTGTATTAATCGAGATTTGACTTTGTCAGTGCGACAAAGTAGGTGCCATGCGTAGGGTAATGTCGAAGCAGGTAGGTAGGGCAGAAATCTCAAACTCACATATGTGTGAGGGCCACATGAAGGCATTGTGCCGAAGCCGCATTCCATGTTAAATGTTTTCCAGTCCTCATACTGCTTCTTTGGAAATTCTTTCTCCCCTTCCACTACAGACGGAGATTAGCCTTCTGCACCCCACTTCTGCGGGGGCAATGAGCAATGAATTGAAAATATTTTTGAAGTACTGATTTTATGCTCATATCGAATTTCTTAGAATATTTGCAAATACTTATTTGAAATTCGTTAGAAGAAATATACGTGGTTGAGTTAGGGTCTTATCATAGTATATAAAACAAAGTAATGGGCGGTCGCATAAATGTTCCTCGCAGTCCGCGTGTTTTAGACCTCTGATACTAGGGGCGTCGTTGGAGAACACTGATAATGCAGGTATCTGTACGCCAACGATTGATAAGGCACGAAGAACTATAATGAAGGGATAAACCCTCTAATGACAATACATTTTTTACGGTTCTTAGGAGGTTTCTCCATTCAATATCGTTATTTAACCGTACGGCTCATAATTTATTTTTTCTATGAAGAATTACGTTACAAGATGCATTCGAAAGAGATGATATGGCTGTTATAAATTAAGTACTGTAAACCAAATTCCAAGAACTCGAAATATAATGTATCGAGTCGTTGTTGAACATATCCTTGAATACTTAAAAAAAAATTCCCGAGGTGTAATTCCCTTTACGCACTTTATGTATAAAACGCTTGAGGACCGTTGAACACAGCGATCAGGTCCAAGCGCTTCAGAGAGATCCATAGAAGAGACGTATATTCGAACGAAGATAACTTTTGTAGAATACTAACTAGCGGAAAACGGAAAAATGACCTCCAAGCGCAGGGCGAGCTTTATTCGCTTATTATATTTCTCTCATTTATTGAGATCAAATTGATCTATGAAAATTCCCATCGCAGCGTTTTGAACCAATGTCTGTAGCCTTCAATGGCACTTCTATCGCATTTCAAAACGTTAAAATATTTATAATTCAAGGCACATATTCGAAAACGAAAATCTCTATAAGTAGAAAATTATGAACATAATCTCAGACATATTATATGCTGATACAAATTCTGATTGTTTAAAAACTTTAAATTTCGTAAAATCAATTGTCGTGTTCGTATGTTATATAACAGACTAAGTATATTTAAGTTTGACGTCTACTCGGTCCCTTTAATTACATTAACTGCCGTAGTGCTCTACTAATTTGAACATATTCTCAGCAATGCATTATTAAATCTCCTTACATTCATACCCAAATATAGAAACACGGAGAGCCGTTTCGTGGTATTTTTTGCGCCTAGAGCAAGCTTACTGAAAAGGCGGCTGGATTTTAAGCTTTGATCGTTTGTTAGTAACATGTCAAAATATAGATTTCCCGTTGCAGCTTTGCTTACTATGCTGAGCTGTGCAAGCTTTTGCCGTTGTATAAAAGCTTTTCGCTATCGTTAAGCCTCTAAGCAGTGCCGGAATCTCCGGTACGTCTTGGTCTTGTCACTCTATGACAGGGGTGTGCAACCTACGGCCCGCGGGCCACATTTTATATGGCCCGCAAAGCCTTGTTGAAGATATGGTCTTTTATATTTATTACAGATAATTCTGCACATTTTAAGTTCGATTGTTGCCATAACACATTGCCTGGCGAAGTTTTTACGCTAAGAAATGGTTAAAATTTTATTTTTACTTTTAAAATCGCATATAATCCCTTTAGTAAAGTTCCGATGTAAACTCTAATCCGGCCCGCCGAGACACTCGTGACTTCTAACACGGCTCGCCAAAACACTCAAATGCAGGAATGCGGTCCGCCACGTAAAAAGGTTGCACGCCCCTGCTCAGTGACAACGTTGTCCAACACATTCCCCACATGCGGCGAATCAGCCATAGATCTTTGGCAGATTGATACACTTCATCAGTCATACATATATATATATTCTTAATTAGAGTGTCCACGTGATTTCCTAGATAGAACAATGATCTCTCTTAAGAAGAAACAGAATGCAATGCGTTGTAAAATAAAAGTAATAAAACACAGAACGATAAGCTTACTATCGCACGCGCCGAAGTTAATTACATGAATTTTCAATAAAAGGATGGAGAAATGCTAGGAGGAGATCAACATGGTTTGAGAAAACGACGAGACACCAGAGATGCTAACGGAATAATGAGAATCCGCCTCTATCTCAAAAGATTTTGGCTTCAAATCTTTAGCATATAACTCCTCTCTATGCACTCTTCCGATCTATTTCTGGTATCCTCTAGCTCAAATAACAATTTTCCGTTTTTATCTTTAATTGTGGCCACCGTATTTCCTTTCCTGTTTCCCGTTTACTCCTTAATCTTCCGTACAATAGACCTTTAAAGATACTCTATTAAAATATTCCACCCGAGTTGGGGCAAATAAATTCAACTGAATTTGTCGCCGGACTTGTCCTGTGACTTGTCCCCATGTTTCTGTGATTAACTGCTCTGTCTCCAGTTAACACTGCTCAGTTTGCTTCGTTATTTGGCTGTTTGGAATAACAATGATAAACCTCGCTATGAGGTCAGGGATTCCGTGGGCGTTTCCATTGGCAAATTCTAAACTTTAACTCACGATTGCAGTGGTGAAGCCACAATTTGTAACAAGTTAAAACTTTAGCCAATAAAATTGCATTTCAAATAAATCTTACTTGAACGTGTTACAAGGGTTTTATATGTTGCAGGGGCATACCAGCAGGTTCGTTGGCAAATGTTTTAGAGACCGCCGATGTAGGAAATGTAGCGTAATTTGGGTGGCCTAAAATATCGCGGGGAGAGGGGAGTGGGGCTTAGGAGTAAGTTTGGTAGTAGTATACGTTTTAGGGTTAGCCGAATGTAAGTTGGATGGCATTAGATCATGGACATTTGTTGTAAGTTCGGTGGTAGACGTAGCAGATGCAGTCTAATGTAAGTTGGGTGGCGCAACACCAGGGGTATCTGAGTAGGTTTGGTTGTATAAGTCGTAAGGGCAACCGTGTTATGCTGGTTGCGAAACTTCAGGGCATTTAGACAAGTTTGGTTTATGCGTTCCAGGGAAACCTTTTTTCAACGTGGGTGGCATAATGTTAGGGTTTTTTTGTGTATTTTTGCTGGTGTGAGTTGCAGGGGCAACCGATTGTAAGTGTAGATCTTTTTGAGTCTTTCTGTTCCATCTTTCATCTTCTAGTTTGTGTTTTCCAACCTCGCTAGCGGGTTCGTTCCTCAACACATCAAGTAACACACTATCCACAAATGATAAAAATTACACGAAGTTCGTAACACATTAAAGCCTTTAAAAAGAACTTTAATCAGTTGTCTCGAACGGCTAAAGGTATATCACTGTCTGGAACACGATGCCATTGACAGATATATTGAGAATGGAGGGAGAACGAAAATTTACGAGTAACAAAATCTTTTTTTAAGGAATTTAAAAAAAAGAATTTTGACTGTAAGAAGTCAAAGGGACATAATTGTGTTGTGGTGTTTCGCTGTTTAATGATGTGCATCCATTAAAAATGTATCATTTAGTTTTTTATTCACTTCGAGAAAAATATACGTTCTTCTTTCGGCCGTAAAAAATGCCTCAAGCTATTTCAGATTTTACAAGGTGCTTTCACGTTATATCTACATACCAGCAAAGATTCGTGTCATCCCCTATTTCTGATCAACTACTTTCACACGGGTGTGACGTATACTGCAATATAGGATTATTTCCAGCAATACCAAGTTAGGGAACAGTAAGCTATGCATCTATCTTATTTTGCAGTCCACGGTATTTTCAGCATGCGTTAATATACCCGTCATTCAAAAGCTTATATTCTTTTAACATTCGCTTTTTTCAAGGTCCATGTTTCGACTCCGTAGAGTAAGACTGACCGCTTGACCATTCATCAGCGTAACTCGAGCTTTAGCTTTTAGTACAAAATGCGCCTTTCATATTTATAAAAGTACTTCTGGCATATTCTATTCTAGCTTTTATTTCTCTTTCTGGATCCAGTTCTCCTTTGAGCATAACTCCCAGATATTTAAATTGCTTCATTCTTTCCATCTTCTGATTGTTCAACTTCAAGTCTATATTGCTTTCTGTTAATGAACTACTCAATATCATAAATTTTGTTTTATTAATATTAATTTTAAGTCCCACTTTCTTAAGTAACGTTGTAGATCTCTGGAATAGGGTTTTTCCATTAATTTTCGTGAAAAATCCTTTGGTGGAATCAAGAAAAGAATCTTTTCCAAGGATGCTAATCATGGGACGCACACTGGGGTTGAACCAATAATTGGCACAGAACAGTTTAACGACCAGCGGCACATTTATTGAAGCTTCCTTCCCATTCACTACCAAAAATAGGATTTCTAAAATTCTCAATCGACTGATGTACATCTTTTCGGCTCATATAGGAAGGCAGTAGATATTATCTTAAAATAGTAAAAAGATTGCCTCTCGCGTCGCCAATGGACCAAAACATCAACCATAATTGGGCGTGGTCGAGGTGGCATGCCTTTCGTATCGTGTCTTTGGACCCGCGGCAGAACAGCATGAGACAAGTGTGATGCACACTTGAGATTTTCAATAAAGAAGAGTATTTTTGAGATGAAGTTCCGCCTCTCGCTCTCGCCGTTTATGCGAACCGAAAAAAGTTTCGTTCAGAATATTTCGATGCCTTGAAAAATATGTATCAGAGGTTAAAGGCGCTCCACCACATGGCCCTACAGAAACACGTAAAAGAAAAAAATTTCCATTAGAATTCAAGCCTCACCAGTGCAGTGAATTCCTTGCGTTGCAATCGTAGGTATCCGGTAAGTACGAATTATCGTCTATAGGTATTTCTACTCGGCACGCAATTTAATGTCGGCTTATTATGTTCAGGAATTAAGCAGAATTTTTCAGGACTACATTACATGTGTTCATTGGAAACACGCGAAAGCTAAAAGCATCCACATTTATCATTATATTTTTAAGTTCGCTTTTATCGTCCTTCGGCTTAAATTAAAAAAATAAAATACCATTTCATTATTATTAAAACACACTTTATTTCAGCATTATTAAAATCAATTACAACAAAAGATTTTCTAATTTCTAAATGAAATATATTAGTTATTTACAGAAATTACCTTACAAAGAAAAATTACAATGTATTGTCGAAAATGCATTCGTGAAAATTAATATTGGAAAATAATGACATAACTCGCTCAGCTCAGCGGAGAAAGAAGTTTTTATAAATACACACTAAGAACTAAGTACACGTAAGAATATAGAAATGTTTACACAGAATCATTACAGAAAAAATATTGAACAGCAAACCAAATTCAATAAAATTATTACTTTCAATTCACATAATATAAAATCAAGCACACCTAGTATTTTACATTCTCTTCGAAATCTATCAAATTAAAAATATTTTACATTCTCTTTCAAACCTATCATATTAAATGCAGGTTTTTCAGCTTCTAATACTTTCAGATACGTAAAAATAACCAAGATATAATCAGTCGCCTAATAATTATTTAGATATTTGTCTATACACATTTTAAAGTTTTTTTGTCGTACTCCCCCAATCACACACTTTGATACCAATTTCTACTGTTCCTGTTCCGTGCGAAGTAATTTCGCACGCGTAGGAATTAATGAAAGAGAAAGACTTCGCCACACTCTCATTCAAATGTACATGAAAATTCATCAATAGTAACATACAATGATAATATTTACAAAGGAAGGGAATAATGACCAACTGGAATAATATTTTACATTTGGTATGGGTGACTAAGTTACTCGGGCCACGAGATCAAGCCCGGAAACGAATTCCGGTGAGGCTGCTGCTGCGGTGGGCCCGGAGTGCTACAAAATGACTAGATTCACTCAATCCTTCGGTCTTAAAAAGCGCTCGAAGGGAATACTGGGGTAATTCTCATAAGAATTTCTCCGTAACAACACACTCACGCGAAATACAATGACTAAGATAATAAAAGCTAAGACTAATATATAAGGCCACAATGGAAAATATACCACAATTTGCAGGTTAACTCCACTACATACACTCTCACTAATGATCAAATTCTCCGAAATTATCCCGCAGACAATTTTCCAAATTTTCTTCTTCGTGAATGCATAAATACTCTGTTACTTGGAATTTAGTTTTTCTAATAGACCAAAAATGAGCACTTTTTGCCGAAAGAGATTGTTTGAAATCAGGCGGCGCGAAAGAAGTCAACGGTTTACTCCACAGATGTCACTTTCGTAGGACGAACATTTGACGAGCGGGAGTTTTGCACACTGTTAAGAATCGGCCCCATACTATGACCTTATTTATTGTTGATTAGAAATCTCTCGGAGTTGGTAATAAAAAAAAATGGGTCCCGATTGAATATCGAGAGAATTAAGAGGTTGTGCAAAGACAGCATATATACACAAAAGTTTAAATAATTATATTTAGGCACTT
Source organism: Uropetala carovei (assembly GCA_036926305.1). Lineage (NCBI taxonomy): Eukaryota > Metazoa > Arthropoda > Insecta > Odonata > Petaluridae > Uropetala > Uropetala carovei. The sequence continues at coordinate 1,727,455 of JAXCHB010000004.1, forward strand.
TGGAAACCAGATAAAAATATTAAGAACGCCAAGCAGCAGAGATTTCAAAGAAATCGGACGATTGACAAAGTTAGTGAAGAGATCAAATAACCCGATTCTGTATTGCCGCTAATCATCGTGCTAGTTAAATATATTCTGAAATAGAGGCGGTAAAACGAGTAACAGATGCCGTTGGTTGATTCAAAGTTTTAATAAAAGCATACGCCAATGAATTTGTTCTTTCGGCGTTAAAAAACTGGAGAAGAAGATTTATTGATAATATGGCAACGATAGAATTCACGAGAGGCACAATTATAAAGGAATTAACGAAGCAATTTCAGCAATTGAAAGGAGAAAAGGGTGAAGAAAGTAGAGGTGATTCCGCCTCGTAAACCTCACTTTCTAGATAAGGAAAAAATAAAGGAATTGCAGTTTAAAAGCGTTGATTTTGATTGGGTGAATTCCGGCCTTTGGATTAGATCAACTCAATTTAATTTCACTAAATAGTAAATTAATTAAATTTCTATGTATCAAAAAATTAATATGAAAACACATCGAAATAAACGTCCAGTTTGATGCAAACTAAAAAAAATACATCACAAATTGTGGGCGTGAGATATGACAACAACTAAATCGCATCGTCCCACTTCACAAAAATGCAACGATAAATACAATAAAAACGTAACAATAATTTAAAATTAGATATTGACTCTTTGACAATTTTCAAGCATTGTCCATTCTGTCCCGGCTTTAGCCTTCTAAATACGTATCTGATGGCTAAATTTCTTGAAAGGGAAATTCCTTTACGGAATTTGTGTATCGATGAAAATTGACATTTTTAGTTTTTATGTTCCAAGATATGATTATTTCGAAAATATTACATTAAATTGTAAATAATGACTAAATATGAAAACAAATATAGTTTGGTAGCTATTGAAAATTTTGTTGATTCAAACAGCAAATTAAATTGTGGAAAAATTGTACTTAATGCAGTGACTAATGTAAGCAAGGGATTAGATTTAAGTAAGAACAATGTTATTACACAATAGAATGACTAGAGAAAGCAAATGACTAAGGAGTGGACTAGATTTAAGTAAGAATATTGTTGTTACCTTATTCAATGAGTAACCAATGACTAGATTCGAAAATGTTTTCACTTAACGCAATGACTAGTTTTAAATAAGAACGCCATAGCTACTTAATGCAATGACTAGATTTAAAAAAAGAACATTGTTTTTACTTAATGGAGTGACTAGAGTAACCAAATGACTAGGTTTAAGTAAGAACGTTGATTTTACTTAACACAGTGAGTGTAACCAAATGACTAGATTTAAAAAGAGAACATTGTTTTTATTTAAAGCAATGACTAGTGTAATCAAATGACTAGATTTAAAAAAGAATTATGATTTTACTTAACGCAATGACTAGCGTAATCAACTGACTAGATTTAAAAAGAGAACATTGTTTTTATTTAAAGCAATGACTAGTGTAATCAAATGACTAGATTTAAAAAAGAATTATGATTTTACTTAACGTAATGACTAGCGTAACCAACTGACTAGATTTAAAAAGAGAACATTGTTTTTATTTAAAGCAATGACTAGTGTAATCAAATGACTAGATTTAAAAAAGAATTATGATTTTACTTAACGCAATGACTAGCGTAACCAACTGACTAGATTTAAAAAGAGAACATTGTTTTTATTTAAAGCAATGACTAGTGTAATCAAATGACTAGATTTAAAAAAGAATTATGATTTTACTTAACGCAATGACTAGCGTAACCAACTGACTAGATTTAAAAAGAGAACATTGTTTTTATTTAAAGCAACGACTAGTGTAACCAAATGATTAGATTTTAGTAAGAACGCTATAGTTACGTAATGCAATGACTAGAATTACCGAATGACTAGATTTAAATTAGAACAATATTGCTATTTATTCCAATGACTAGAGTAAACAAATGGCTTGAATGAAACAAAATCTTTGAATTTCTTTTATTTCATTACCAGTAGAAAGAGCAGCTGAATTATACAAAATTAAACCATTTGCAGATTTAATGCAAAAAACTGAGTACTGTTGCTTGCAAACATGTCAAATTCAAATAAATAACTAGATTTGAAAATAAATATCAATTTTATCGTTATCGAAGATATTTAGAAAATTGATTGATAAAAACAATACAAGCTAATTGATTTTCATCGACATATAAAAAGTTACAAAAGGAAGTGGTGAATAAATATGAATATTGGTTCGGTTGGAAATCATTATCTATGAAATTTTAAAGTATATTTCAAATTTAAAAATTAATGTAATACGTATTTAGTTGATTAATTGAAAAACTTAAGTTATTGGTTGACTATATTTACAATAATTGGTGTCCAAATGGAATGACTAGAATTAAAGAATTTGAAATAGTGACTAGATTTGGAAGGAAATTATTGTCTAAAATTAATTATTGATGGAATCGTGAGTTGAAATTTCAATTACATTGGTTAGAATAGCTGCGCGTAGAATAGACCAAATATAAGAAACAAAATTTTACTTCAGTGACTGAAATAAATAATAAAATAAGAAAAATAAAGTCTAGATATAACATACGAACGAAGCATAGCAATTTGTAGAAAATTATTGTATAAAATAATATATATTTTGATTTATGAAGGCTGCCAGATAGTCTTAAGATCATAGTACTTCAGGCACATATTCATAATGTGAAAGTAGGATGAGAATATGAGATGTAAATCGTATCTAAAATTTTGAGCCGGTGATTTTTCAAATCAAATCATTTAAAAACCAACATTGACCAGCAATTTTCCAATCGATAGAACTTTTGAAGATGACGAACAACAAAATTATCATTCGAACATGGGCAGATTACTATAAAAGAGTTGTGCATTAAAATAATTATAAATTTAAAAAGACTAGATGATTGTTATTAAAGAAATTCAGTGAGATCTCAACACAACGCAACCGACGACAGGAAGGAATTTCTTCGAAACAAGAATGACTAGCACGTTATCGACTAGGACCCAACAATGGAGTGACTAGAAACGTAGTTCAATGTGTTGCGCATTAATGACAACAATTTTCGCGGAGAGCAGCTCTCTTTCAAAACGCTCTCCCGGAAAGACAATCGGGCAATTAGAACGCTCTCCTCAGGAGGCGGGGACGTTCACGGAAGGCCCCAAGGCCTCCACACGGGGGCAGCGTTGTCTTCCAAGACCCCGCCGCCCCCGTTCCCCCGCTAGAACCTCAGCAAGAGCGGCACGGGGCGTCCCTCCGGCGATCGGGCGCCAGGCGCCAACGGCTGACGTCATTCCACTGCCGCGGAGGCGGGAATTCCGAGAAGAAATCCGGGGGCGGACGGCGTGTCGGGAGAAGCGGGGGGCGGCGACGGTCCCACCTGGAAACCGCGAAAGTGTGGCGCTTCTCCCCGTTGCGGCGGCGCCGGAGGCCTCTTCTCATCTCCTTTCCTGTGCGTGGCCTCGTGCTTGCGTAGATACGCCTGCCTCCGGAAGGATTTGGGGCAGAGGGGGCAAGGGAAGGGTCCCTTCTTTCCCTCTCCGCTCTCCCCTACTCCTCCTCCTCCCGCCTCTTCTCCCTCTTCGCTCCCTCCTCCCCTGGCGCATTCCTCCGCCGCCTGGCCCTTGGGGGCGGCCGGGGGTCTCGGCCGGTGCCAACGCCGGTGCGAGGCCAGGTTTGCGGGGCAGTTGAACACCTTGTCGCACTCGGGGCATCGGTACTCGACGTGCACTATCCTGGAACACCTGTGCTGAGCCAAAGCGAAGGCGTCAGCGAACAGCCTCCGGCAAAGTCTGCACACGTAAGCGCCGATACGGTTCTCTATCTTGGCCAACTCTGCACGCGCTTCCGGGGTCGCTTCCACCACGTTTAGAGAGGGGTCTATGTCACCCGTGCGCACCACGAGGGCCTCGCCCGCCTTGTAGGGCCTTATTAAAGTCCCGGAGACGGGCGAAGTGATGTCGATGTCCTCGTCGTCCGGAAGCCATCCGCCTCCCTCCTCGTCCTCCTCTTCCGCCCCGACGTCCTCTTCTTCCTCCTCTTCCTCCTCGCCGACCCCGAATTCCAAATGACGCGAGGCTTTCTTCTTCGCCTCCCTGGAAGGGGAATCCTCCTCCTCGTCCTTAGGGGGCTGCTTGGCCCTCCTCGGAGACGAGGGCGACGGCGTCGGAGGCGGAGTGATGGGGGCGGAGGTCTTGATGGACAGATCGAGCAGAAGGCCGTGCGATTCGGGAGAATCGGGTTCTCCGTAACGGGACGGGGATCGGACTCTTGGCGCGGTCAAGGCCAGCGGAAGGGGGTGCTCCTCTTGGACGCGGTGATGGTGTCTCCGGAAGAAGTGCACGTAGGGATCGTGGTGGCTCTCGTGATGCCTGGGGAGGTGAGAGGGCGGGGGCCAGGGGATGTCGAAGGCGAGTCGCGGAGGGGCAGAGAAGGACGCGAAAGGGGCGACCCTGACCGCGTCCGAATCCCCGTATGGATGGATACCCGCCAAAAGTCGGGCCTTCTTGGCAGCCATGCGTGCCGCCACGAGGCCCATAGGCTCTTCGATGCCTCCGTGCGCGCCTCCCTCCGGGGAACACTGCCTCTTGACGAGGAAGCCTCGAGGCATGACTTCCTCACTCTTTGACTTCCGAACATCGACTGACGCTCCCGATCGTCGCTTACCCTCTCTCCTCCGCTGCAGCCCCCTCCCCCCTCTCTCCGATCCCCCGACTCTCATTCCCCCTCCCTCCCCCATCCCCCCTCCGTCCAAACCCTCCACCCCACCCCTGGCGGCAAACGGAGACGCGGCGTCGTTCCCGGAACGAGCCAATCGCCGCGCGCCTCTGGACCCGCCCACCGGAGCGAGTGAGTGGCGGCATTCGGTAGGGGTGGGGGAAGCGAACGGAGAATCGGATTGGACGGCTAAGGGATTGGAAGATCGTGCCGAGAGGAGAGTCGGTGGCGGCACGCGCGCTGTTGCTTCGAATGGGAATGAAGAGGGAAAGAGAGAAAATGAAAGCGTCGTCGAGGGGAAATTTCAACGGCCGAGGTTAGCATAATCCGCATTTAAGAGCGCCAATCGCTCGTATGTTCGGAAAGGAGTTATTCTGGACAGATGCGGTTTGATTCTCGTCGCCATTGTAAACGAACGTCATTTTTCAGGATCATAGATTGATTGAAAAAAAATTTGTCCATTTTATAGTTTCATTAATTGTAGTTTCTATTAAAAATTACGACTGGCCGATATGTATATTTACTTTTGTGAATATGATGTCACTAAAAAAAATAAATATTTCACATATCGTTTCTATATCGTTTATTCGTCTAAAATTAAGGTTAACCATATTCTACTTTTGAAATATTAGTTTAGCTTCGATCAATTCAATTTCTCCGATTTTTTAATTATAATCAGAATCTTAAATATAATAAAACATTGCTGTAGTAATTATAAGTATATCGTCTCCCTTTCTATCCTCCCGAAGACCGTATTTATGCATTTTCTTTATAGTCAACGTTAGCGTAGATTTTAAGGAACAGTGATATAAAATTAACCATAGAAGCGCGCAAAGTTCGTCAAAATCGCAATGGATGATTTTCAGACGCCTAACTCAGAAAATTAACTTTATATGGGTAAAACGAGCGCAAAGTACGCGATTGCGCGGGAGAATGGCAAGGAAAAGCGAACGAATGAAGAATAAGAGAACGGATCGTATGTGACCATACAAAAATGAATCTGGCAGCACGCATTGGCGCGCGTATATTCGGAAGAGACGCGTGCGTGCGAAGTGGCTGAGGGAGTGGAATGGAGAGAGAGAGAGGGAGGGAGGGAGAGGGAGGCAAGGGAGGGTGGAGCGTGGCAGCTGCACCCTCCCTAGGGGAGGGATGCTCGACCAGAACATCTCCCCTTTCACCTCTCTTTACCCACCCCATCCCCTCCACCACCTTTCTCCTCCTCCTGATATTCTCTCCCTCCCCCCTCTAATATTATGATTTCTGCGGAAAATTTGTGATTTTTAGACGCGTTTCGCTTCCAACATGAGCGACTCTTAGCGTCTGTCTGTCTGCCCGTCCGCATGTTCCTACTCGGCTTCTACCGAACGGATTTTCTGAAATTTGATGTTAAGGACTTACAGCCAAAGACAATAAGAAAATCGCAAAAATGAATCACGTAAGCCAATCGGGAGTACCACTTTACTGGTGACAAAAATGAACTCTCCGTCATATCTCGTAAAGTATTGCTCATATCAAAATAGTTTTCAAATAAAACTTGTAGAACTAGTAAAGTAACGTATTTCCTATACATTTTTATCGTAGGAGTAGCTGTTATCGAGAAATTCAAATGGGAATGTCTTATTGTTAGTTCGAGTTGAACTTGGAAAATTTCTTGCATGGTTACTTCATCATTATTACTATAGTCTGTTCACTTTCTTAAGTCTCTTGACCTTCATAGAGCAAGTAGCCAATCACGAACGTTTCCCCTTCCATCGCCCCTCACAACTTTCGCGCGGGAGGACAGATACCGGTGCGCGTTGCCAGCTCTTGCGGATTTTCGCTTTCAGCTGATATACTACACAATTTCTAAATAACATAACTTCCCTCCTGTTAGCCATTGCAGATCACGAACTCAGCAGGGTAACAAAAACAACAAAACTAATAACAAAACTAATAAAAAATAACAGTAACAATAACTTAGAACTCCACAGCAAGGAAACAGCGGTAGAAATGGCAACGCAGACCGATGCGATGTGACCGCTTCGAGAGCAAGAGTAAGACTGAGTTCCTCCCCACTACCTTCCCAAATGGGCCGTCTCCTATTGGCTGCTGCTAAGTGGCGTACTCCCCGTATTCAAGGTCAAGAGACTTTAGATAGTGAACAGAGTATAACATAAACAATCTCACAAAAATACGTTTAATTTCCTTACGTTTGCATGCAGTATTTTTAAATAGAAAGAAAATGGATTATTTATGACGAAGAATAGAATGCTATTTCCTTTGTGTATATCATCTTTCAAATACTCCATTGCACGAAACGCGCCCATTTGTGAAACGCTGTACACTTTCCTAACTTGTTTTAATTTCCTCCCATTTTCGAATCATAAACTCTCTCACACGCGATTTATAATTTCGTGCATTTCGAGATTTTAAAATAACGCATTCTCTTCCGAGAATCATTCGATATTTATCAAAAATCTCACATAATAATTAATTACCAATATTCCGATAATATATAGAAAAGTGAATTGCATTTATGAATATTAAAGGTGAAATAATGTTTAAAACTGCAAATAGCGGTTCTTTCTATGAAAGCTAAAAAATCTCATTAATTAACGTAAAAATACATTATTTCCACATTCACAGAAAGATTTGTTTTAAACAGAGCGTGCATTTCGGCAAAGATTTAATTATCCTAACTTCTGGAACCGTAAAATGCGGTTGTGCACACCTAAGGAGTTATGTTCGCGGCGTATGGCATACTATTCCTCAACCGCTTTTATTTCAAGAGCGCAACCGTTGGTTTTGTTTGTTTTTGGTTGTCTGGGAAAGTGGAGCATCGGTTGAGCGCTGGAGTTTTGCGGGTCGGGGGTTGCCAGCGGAGTGGGGGCGGTGAGATTTCGTTAGGGGGTGGTCTTATGTGTGGGAGAGAGGGGATTATGTCAGAGGGTAGTAGGGGAGAGGGGGAATGTGGAAGGGGAGAGAGAGGGGGTGGTTGGGTTGGTGTGCAGCGGAAAGAAGCGTTGCTCTCTCACAGATTCAAACGCTGACCAATGGGACGATGGCTTCAATTGATTTTTCAGCGAGGGGCTCAAACAACAACCGTTGGGAAGTAAAGAGCGCGTTCTCCGGAAGCGAGAGAAGTGAAATGTCACCGAGGGATTTCCTGGACGCGCGCAACCGCCGCCGCCGCCGCAGAAAAACAAACGTCTGCTCGCCTTCAAAGTTAGCTCAGTAGGGGAAAGAGGAGGAAGTCCGTTCAAAACGCCATCGATCGATTTGAACGTTATATTTCGATACATAACTCTATAAAATCGAAATTTCCAGAGAACAAATTTACTTCAAACACTTCAATGTTATTCGTTAACGGAAAAATTCCTCGTTATTAGTGATTTCATAGAATTCATTTGGTTTTCCAGTGGAAATCATTTTCGACCGCAAACGAAATGGGCGAACTAAAGTTAATTCAGTTTTGATTCTCCTCTCGTCGACTAAATATTTGCTTTTATTTTCTTCGCTTACGTATCTAATTCCGTCTCTCTCTCTCTCCGATATTTATCCTCCTATCACACGCGCTTCTTCACCCTCACCTCGTTCTCCACCCTTCCGCCTCCTCCGCCAACCCCCTTCCTCCCCTCCGCCTCCCTCATCTACTTCCTACCCTCCACCTCGCCTCCTCCTCTCTCCTTCCCTCCCTCCGCCTATGCTTCTCTATGATGTAGCCCTAGAGGGTGCCCGGGGCAGCTGGAAGGTTGCCATGGCTACGCCCAGGTGCTTAAAGCCACACGTCTAAGTTGAAACAGAGCGGAGGAGGAAATTAAATTTATCGGCGAAAAAACAGATTTTTCCACAGACTCGGACATTTTTCCAACAGATACCGATGAAAATCGAAGACTGGATAAGCAGTTTTCTTCCTTCTTTTATTCCCTCTTTGATGAATAACGGAATGTAATTATGATGGAACAATCGTTAAAATTATATTACCGGATGCAGCGGAAATAAGAATTTCACATCGATATACATAATTTCTAAGTTAAAATAACAGTTAAAAATTAAAAATATCTCTGAAGGAAATTTACCGATCGATCACATGAGGATGAAAAAGAACGTCATTTTCGTTTTATGTGGCATTAAAAAATAAATTACGAAACCGAGTTACAAATCGATTTTGGAGACATCAAATTAAAATTCTTTCGGCTGAGGCACGATGACAATTTTGTATATCTGGTACAATAATATGGTCTACATTTATTTGCTCTAATATAACCCTAAATAAAACAACAGACCTTCTTCGTCACACGAAAGGGACGTATTCGGGAAAAGCTCTACTGGATCGAAATGTAGAAAAGCGAAAAATGTTTTCCCACAAAAATAACAGGACCTAAAGTTCCCAAAGAAAAATTATGCTTTAGAAGCATGATACAAACGTACTTATAAATGTTGCAGTCGTTCCCGTTAATTCGTATTTAATACCTTGGAATATTATACACGTATAGATAGCTTAGCGACGGTGGGGATTGAACCTGGGACTGCAACGCAAAAAACGAACGAACAAAATATACTTGTACAGAAATTTTTACTTAAGAAACGAAAATGTTTACATAACCTGGTTTCATCATTGCATTACCATAATAATATGCACCGTATAGCATTAAAATGCTCCATATGAAATTTGCAACAGGAAACACAACGAATTTTAATTCATGTATAGAATCATTTTTTCTCTAAACGTGATAATAGAATAACAGAGCATAAATAAGGACGTCTCCGCAAATAAATTTGAAATGGTTGAAAGTGTTGTCGTTATGAACTTTCTCGAAATCTACTCATCGCGTGCTGTGCTTTCGTAAGGAGAAATCGTGTCGACACCTGTTGCCACGCTCGCCCGATCGCCTCTTTCAATCCTTTTCCACGAGCCATTCGTCGGCACAACCATTGCCTTCAAACTTCCTTTTTATCCCACTTTTCGAGTTCCTACTTTCAATAGTACCCATGTGTCCATCTAGGACATTTTCTTCGTAGCGAAGTGTTTCTCAGGAACTTCTCTATGCCATTTCTAATTTTTTAAATGACCTTAAAATCTAGTTTTATGACATTCTGTCGGTGAAACGTATCTGGTTTATAATTATTATTTATGAGGGAGGCCGGAAACTCGAAGCTCGTTATCAAGTTTAACCCCTAGAGTTATTCCTAATAAATGCGAATTACCTCTCGATTATTATTTATCCCGCGGTCGAAACTCATTTTCTTTTCTTAAACAAATCCTAATATTTACCCAACATCCATCTTTGATACTTATAATCATTCATTGGAATTGGTCAGGGGACATCGTATTTTGGACTACGTAACCACGGCAATTTGTCTTATGTTAGATTATACGCTACGCTTTACTTAGGCGAGGATGGAAATGATTTTCTCTCAGAATATGTTCCAAAATAACAAAAACCTTCCGTGAAACGAATAAATAACGTTGACACGATCTGAGCGCTATATCCCGTAACATTCGCTTATTAATTCTCGAAGACGCATTCGGAGGGGAAGAGAGAGTATTTGCTCAAAACGATTTATCGCTCTTCCTTTTTCGGGTTTACGCCACGAGGCCAATGTGCTCGGAATTTTCTCATTTCCTCGGAATCGCGGGATTGGAATACTGCGCTGCGGTGGATAGATCTTGAGAGGAATGCGTGCGGCCGGCGAAGGATGTGGACGGAGGGAGGGATAGGGGAGAGGGATAGGGAAAGGAGGGATAGGGGAGAGGGATAGGGGAGAGGGATAGGGGAGAGGGATAGGGGAGAGGGAGAAACGCATACCAATTTGCAATGGCATGTACATAAATGTGTTTCGAGAGGGAAGAATTTAGAAGACAGATTTTTCTTGGATAGTTCCAAAAACATCTAGAAATCGAAACTGCTGTATGTTGTATAACTTCAAATAAATAAAAAATTTCTCGTTATTTATAGCGACTATTTTTCAAAATGGAATATTTAATCCGCACCATCTTAAAATATTTCACTCGTATTAATTTTTCGTCTTATTTGAACTCAAACTTCCGCATAAAGACATAATATCTGATTAATTTTTTATTTAAAATTAGTAGGAAGTAAATCAGTTGCATAGATGATTTATATTATAACTCGACCATAAAGATAAAACCGAAACTATCGAAATATAGAATATTCTCGTTATCTATAAAAAAGAATATTTTAAAAGACACAACGGCATAGACTTGTTGTAGAAATGAAGATATATATATATATATATATATATATATATATATATATATATATATATATAAGGACTATTTTGTTTATAACTCCTACGCAAACTTATTTAAATTTTTACAAAAAAATTCGACCAAATACAATACAAATGATAAGTTATTATTAATATGTGTTATTTATAGCATTTTTTATAATAAGAAGGGTGTATTTGGGTAATGTTTAGCTTTATTGCTCAGACTTACAGACAATAAAATTCTGTGCGCAATAGTTCAGATATCGGTTAAACATGGCTGTCAATTATATTCTGATCATGTTCTTGCAGCATGCATCTACTTTACGACAGGATCGGTGTAGCACATTAAAGCTGAGGGGAGAAAATTTGAAATAACCGGGAAAACATTGGCAAGTGATCTGCTTCACGATCGTTAATAATCAAATACACCGTTCGTCTATTACTAGTAATTTTGTATTTCGATCCATCAACAAGCAATTCGCAAACATCACAAAATGGCGTTTCCGATGGGACGCCTTCTTCTTCTCCTCGGCGCCTTACGATCCTGCAATCCGCTTCGTAAGACGTTCTGCGGACTGCATAACATCTTCTTCGTTCAGGCGCAGCCTTCTAAACGTTTGGAGATTAGGGAGAAAATGAAACCAATTCGTTAAAACGCTTAAACCTAAGAGATAACTTCGAGAATTCAGTCGAAGCAAATAATGAAAATGATAAGAAAAAAGAAGAAACCCAAATTAAAGATGGGATTAAAAGAAAACTTGAAGTCAAGAGGATTATCAAGAGGATTGTCAAAACTCGTAGAAGTTTGTGGAGAAAGGGATAACGTGGAAAACCCAACTCAATATAAAATCTGTCCACGGAAAGGACACAAACGATGATGATCGCGATCATTAAGAGCCGACTGTTTTCACGTTTTCGCTCGCGCAAGAGGAAATGGTAAAAGGGAAATTGTATTTGAATTTTACGTTTATATTTATTCATATTTAGGGTCGACCTGAGATACCGGCGAGCCTGGCGGCTGCTAACACTACCATCTATCTCTACATTACTTGCAAGTGGATAAATACTGGATATCAATTTATATTGCGGTATAGGCGGGAATCTACATAAAATTCCTATTAATTTTTATTATCAATCACTTTACGGGGCAATGAATAAACGATCGAGCTCTTTTAAAAGTATCTTAACAAAGATTTACGGAAGGGGGAGGGGGGGGGGGGGTGCTTAGCGGTTTCTCGTCCGGGGCGCCATAATATCTCGGGCCGCCCCTGTTCATATTCATATGGTGCAAAAGTAGTTAAAGTACTCGTTTATCATCCGGTAGACGAAAAACTAACATGCATTGCGTATTAGAAAATTATATTTGTATACGTAAATCTTCTTTATCTTCAATGATTAAGCTAATCAGTCGGTTCCACTACTCCTTTTCTACCTACAAGTAGAACGAACTTTTAAGTCCGTGGTTCCCAAACCCAGGGTCGCGAGGGGTTTCTTATGGGTCGCGGAAGCCCTTTGACCCAAAAAATTGAAAAATGAATAATTCATTTTCTTCGTTACGTGCAGTGTTAAAAAAATCCAACGTATATTAGATAAACAAAAGAAGAATAAACGAAGCTGATATATTCATTAATTTATTTTTCTTGAAAGTCGAGTGAGGGAGTTAAGCTGAAGGCACCGATACCTTTTGGGACGCGAGGTGAATGAGGATTTGAATTTTGGGTCGCGACCAAAAACGTTTGGGAAGCGCTGTTTTAAGTGAATGAAGTACTAACCCATTGCACAGACCTTAACACACACACACACACACACACATTAGCGTGTAATTTGGTCATAATTTGCGAAAATAGCCATATTACGTATCCATCGTTACATTTTAAATTCTTCTACTATAAGGACTTCCTCGATAGAGTGGTTTTTATATCAGGTGGCCTCTTGGACAGAAGTAGCAGAACTCTCGGCGGGAGAGAGGAGAGGGAGGCGGAGGCGGGGGAGGGGAGGGGTGGGGGTGGCGGGAGAGACTCTCTCCGTTCCATTCTCTCTTTAACGTCCAAGAAGAATAAAAGATTAAACGGGCGGACATGTCACGGACATGTTCGGAAGCGAGAGACACGACAAAGAGACGCGCATCTTCTTCCCTGTGCCGCGTCCGGATATTGGCCGTCAGTCCGCCGCTCCTGCGCCCGTGTTTGCCTTGGAGTGCGTGTGTGCGCACGTGGGTTTGTGCGTGTGGGACGCCGCAAGTAGGGAGCGAACGAAGGAGAGAGAGAGAGCGGAATGTAAAAGAGAGAACGGCCGCGGACTCGAACGCGAATATTCGAGTCGGATTAAACTCCATTGCTATGCCGTGTCCCTCGCGCGTGCGTTCGATAAGAGATATGCGTGTCATTACAGGCACTGCAGTCGCGTGAGGAATAATGTAAATAACATAATGGTGAACTCCTGGATACGACAAAAAGTACCTTGCGCGAAGCTATGTTAAAGAACGAATAGTAAGTAAACGCACTAGCAACAAATATTTGAATGATAACTAAAGATAAGATTAGTAAATATTGAGTATAACAATATTCATCGATCAACTAATTCCCTTATTATGTCACACATCTTTCATTGCGAAAATTTACACTTTAAAAATTGCATCGAAAATTCAAGCGAAGGCATATTTTTTCTAACATGAAATATTTAATGGCAGGACTAAATTTCATATATATGCACATAAACACCCATATATATATATATATACTTATATATATATATATGTGTGTGTCTGTGTGTGTGTGTGCGCGTGTATGTACAATCCATTTTAATTTATCCCGGGTATTTGGATAGTAAGAGGAAGCCGTGGGAGCAGGTGACAGAACACGGGAAGTGGAGAATGAGGGAGAGTTGAGTAAAAGGGCGTTTGGAAGGAGTGGTGACTGGAAGAGAGAGAGAGAGGGGAGATGACGTCGGATGGTGGTTAATGGCCGTTCAATTTCCGATGCGGAAGTGCGATATTCTCTCCCCTCCTCCATCACTCGCGCCGTCTCCCTATGGGGAGGAAGAGGACTCCCCCGTGGCCCAAATGGCAGAGAGGGGCCCGTGAGAAAGGCAGGAGGATCCGCCGATACGTGTTATGGAGGAGGCATAATCGTTATTTGGGTCAAATCGGACTGGTTCGTTAGAAAGAAAGTGGAATCCTTTCGCTTCGAAGCGATTAAGAGATGTGAATTGCAAATCTTGAAAGATGTGCATACAGGCGATGGTTTTCAATCGTATTCATCTTTCTCGTTCTCTTCGCTTGTTTCTCCTGGATCCCCTCCGAAAGAGGGAGGGAGGGAGGGAGGGAGGGAGGGAAGGGTGGAGTGGGATGGGGGAGTAGCAATGCGTGGGACGTCCCTTTCAGGGGGAAATAGGTCTCACGCGTGCGATAACACCAAATCGGAACTCTCGGATAATCGAGTCATCGATGAATAAAGAGAAGTGAAATACGTGACGAGCGACAAGCGAACAATTAAATGGATTTTATGAGTTTGTCGATGCGGTTCGAGAATCCAGATATTAAAAGCTGATGACGACAACTCCACGGACGAACAGAGCGTTTAAAGTTTGCGTTGGAATCCTCTTTCTTCAGCTTCCATTTATATTCGTGGAAAATTAGGCAAATGTCTAACACATCCGTCCTCATAATGTTAAATATACGAAGAAATGAAACATGCATAAAAATAGACTAAACATTAAAAGGATTTAGAATTGATCTAGAACTTCGGAAAAAACGATATTTCACCGCGTCTGTGTACCTACCTAATCACTAACGTACGGAATGCATTAAAATAAAATAAATCAGTCTTTCTTTGAATCTTGTTGTTCAAATGTAGATTTTTTTACTGATCAGATTATTCTTTAGCTTTGTTTGCAATCATTAAATTCCATTTGTTCATATTTTTCCTCGCACACTGCTAACTTCCATTCTCACTCGCATAACATATGCGAGGCGGTAATGCTAAATACCAATGTGAATTAATGGAAGAATTATACGAACAGGAATAATAACCATTGTGGCAAATTAATTTCGGTTATTGTGACGACCGGATTCATGAATAAAGCGGTGAAATGACACGAAAGGTGACATTTTAATTCGCGTTCCAAGAACTCGATAAAAGCGATAGGAAATCAATAGGTCACTAAAAGTTCCTTTAAAGCAAGGGTTCCTAACGCGGTGCCCGCGGGTGCCATGGCGCCCTCCGAGGATCACCCTGGTAAACTTCTCAAGGGGGGCGATCGCCCCTCCACCTATCGAATCCGCCCCTGCCAACTGCCCTATATTTTGAAAATCCCTACCCCTATCAGAATCCTTCTTTCCCTTGCTATACAGACCTAATCTGCAGCGTATAATTGAGGATTTTTGCGAGGAAAGGATTTAAGAAAGCGCCCAGTGGAGTGCAATGGGATTCTCCAAGGAGGGGGCGATCGCCCCCCCTGGATCCGCCACTGCTTTGAGCTCTTGTGACTAATAGTTTTGAGTGTCTACAGAATGCTGGAAAGTACCAATGTAATAAGACTTCATGACTCTGTCTAATAGAATTTACATATAATGTATTTTAAGATTTAACTCGCAGTTTTATTCGCCGGGGGAAGAATACTGGCGCACGCCGCTTTAGTTTTAAAGTCTAATGCATCCTTGCCCACATAATGAAGGTTGGGAATCCATGATTTATCACGTTAATAGGAAAATAAGGAATGGTCTAACACTCTCTTGCCTCTTATACTATTTTAAATGATCATTGAGGAAACCACTTTCGGTCATTCTTTGGATATGGATTAAGTCCGCACCTTTGACGCTTTAAGGATTTTAGTTTTCCATGTCAGCTATTTTTCCAGAATACGAATTAATAATCTTTTAAAATCCATTTAATATTGTCCTTGCAAACAAATTTCCCTATTTATAAGAAATAATTGAGTTCCCTTAAATTCCCATTCGTATCCTAATTATCATATACCTATATGTTTCCCTTGAGGAACATTACGACTCTTGAGAAAGTTTCTCACAGGAAAAGTTTTGTACGAAAACAAGATAAAGTGCACTAAAATGCACCATTAGTATCATTATTTCATATTAAGGAAGACTTTTTCACACGACATGGAACTTGATTATTGCCTGAAAGCTCCACAATAAACACTAATGCAGAATGAAAAAATAGTTGTGACAAGTTTTCATTTGAATAAAATAAGCTTTACATATTCCAATGTTACCCTGTTGTTTTCAGTTTGTCATTATTATTAAGTGGAAAACATTTTTCAAAAATCGATATTGTATACAAAATGTTTCTTTGGTCCTAATTTATTAAGCATTACTAACTTTAACCAGGTCACAAACAGCATTTTACAACCTTTTACAATGAGCGCAACAACTATTAAAAAGACGGACGCACACGACTATGCCCTAATCAGGATTCGAACCCGGAATAGGAAGACGCGATAACCACCCCTCTATCATTGCGTAATAACGAAATTGCTTATAAAGAGTTTTCTTATATAAAAAAGGGAAAGTCGCACAATCAATCGCAGCCATCGAATTGCTCGGGACGATTATAAAGGAGACACCGACCCTTTGACGCACGCATAATGCATAATGATTCCCTTCGCGCTCCTTTTGGAACTCCTCCTTTTGCACATTCGGATCAATTCCAGTGTAGGGTTCAGGCACGGGAGCGTCAGAGAAAGAGATTCGGGCACGCTCGGCGTGAATAGGGTGTAGTGGCGGAACGAGGGGAGGGTGAGACGCATCCATGGGGTTCTCGATACGATAGAGAGAGAGAGAGAGGAAGAGAGAGAGAGGAAGAGAGAGAGAGAGAGACGAGAGAGAGAGAGAGACGAGAGAGAGAGACGAGAGAGAGAGACGAGAGAGAGACGAGAGAGAGAGACGAGAGAGAGAGACGAGAGAGAGAGATGAGAGAGAGAGATGAGAGAGAGATGAGAGAGAGAGATGAGAGAGAGATGAGAGAGAGAGAGAGAGAGATGAGAGAGAGAGACAGCTGTTCAGTGACGTCACTGTCCCACAGCGAGAGGCTTTGCCTGAGGGACAGATGGCGTGGAGGGCGATAGAGGGGAAGCGGCAGCTGGCGTCCATCGAGAGTGCCTCACGAACGAGGACCCACGTCTGGTGCAAGGCTATGACCTTTGTTGTGGATTGAGGAAGGGCGCTGATCTGAAGTCGTAAGAATTTTCCCGAATGAATGCGACGCGATCCATAGAGGGCGAATGTTTTGCCGGGGCCTACGAAGGGCATCGCAGGCGATTAAGAATTCAAAAAGCGGTCCTTTGCTATCTCTTAGCGATTCATGACGTTGAGCATAAGTTTACGATTTTTATACGCCGCACGACAATGAGGCAAAACGCACAGGATGATGATATAAACACGCGTGCGCACGTTTTAAACCAGTTCAGAACGATAAGGACGTTTTGGTTTGCAAAAAAGCGAGTCTATTATCTGGCGGCTTCCTAATTACCCACTGCTTTGTGTCCCAGTAGTTTAATGAGATGAAACCACAGTTTCGCGCACGATATATGTTACTTTTCCGCCGGGTTACCGACAAAAATAATTTTGGAATTTGTTCATTACAACCATTTAGTAATTGGCTCTGATATTGGAGCATATTATTTTCTAATAAGTAATTTTTCGATCCGTCTGATTCACTGCAGCCACACTCGTTAGTTGTAACTGAAAGGATTTCTAGGATTTCGGATTTCAAATTACGGAAGTGACCAACGATGTCTCTATCCTACATCGTCCTTATAAGTATATTCCTACTCAGGCGTGGTATAACCATTTTTAAAATATCGAACTCGAATTCTGATATAGATTTCACGAACTCCGTCTATTTGAAATCACAATCAAAATGACAAACTAACTCAATAACTCGTGAAATCGAAGAACTTATGCATAATGCCAGAGAAAATGATTCGGAGGAATAAATCGACGATGAAATTTATTTCGTTCAGAATTGTTTAGCGATCGAATGATTACCTTTTGGGAAAATCTGAACCTACTAAAATATAAAGTGTTAACATTATTATTCCGCGTATATTCCTATAGTGATGTATTTTATAATTTTTTTGTCTATTTTTACCATATGAGGTATTTATTCGTGATAAAACCATACACACTTTGCACTTTTCCACAAGATATGATTTTTACTCACCACCGGTTTCACCGTGGTGCGCCATCATCTGATATAACGGCGACATCATATCATGTGGAAAAGTAATGTGTGCTTAAATTTGTTATGAGTAATGTCAAAAACTTCCACGAAGTCACTTCTGAGACAGTTAGTTATATCCGAGGTAATATTAAGCAAATATTTAGATGTAATCTGATCGGACTCAACAATCTGTTATAATTATTTTTCGGCAGTAATTTCGTCATTTCATATAGTTTTATTTATTTTTAGCATTAAATTTCTCTCATTTTGCATAAACGGTATGCTAATATTACATTTCCATTGTAAAAGTCATTGCGTTAGGTGTTATTTTAAGGTTAATTACAAAATTCCCAAAAAAACATTTGATAAAGAACAACGTGCAAACAAGGATATCTGAAGTGCACAAGGAAAGAGTGAGAAATTAAATGCAGATTTATCACTCAAATCGAGCGTTATTGGGTTATTGGGAGGGGAGCAATGCCAGGGTGTGACCTCCTCGGAATCTGCCGTGGCGAATGAGAAGGGAATTCATTGGAGGGGCGAAAACGCCGATCATTTGCTATTTACCGCACATATTCAAGTATTATGAGCTAATATGGAAAGATTTCGCGTGAGGAACGGAAGAAATTACAATTAATAAAATAATCCTTTTAAGGAATTTATTCGTATCGTTCTAAGCAACTTAGGGGCATAAATATAGTCGAGTTGTAAACATTTTGATATAAGAAAATTTAAACTCATGAACAAACAGTGAAGATATTATGGATTATAAAGACATAAGATTTACAAATTCTTGAGAGGTACTGGTAATAAAAGAAAAGTATAGTTGCAAGATGAAAAACTAGTAAAACCGTGTGTTCTATGATGGCGTCAACAAAGAAGAAAATTACAAATAATATTCCTTTGACATTAGAGAAAATATGAATCATGACATACCGAAAAATAGGTCATTCCAAGAGCGACAGGAAAGTATTTACACAAAAGAAACATCTTCCAAAATAGCTGAGACGGTTAATAGGAGATATGGTCCCACTATTAAGGAAAAAAGAACATTATTCCTTCTTAATGTCCGGATATCCCGGATCAAAGGGAGCGAACGGAATCGATAACCCTTGACGTTAGTCTTTTTTTTTTACGGATCTCATCTTAAGGGAACGCGTCTATATGAATATACAACACACAACCTCTATTCAATAGGTAAATGATACATCAAAGGAATGGAGGCGAGTAATCTTCTTTCGGTGCTATGAAAAGAGGATGGAAGGAAGGCTTAGGGAGGAATTTGGTGAGGGGGAAGGGGGGTGACAGGTAGAAGATACGAACGAGGGAGGGGGGAGAGGGATTGGGGGGAGGGGAGGAGAATGGGACACAAAAGTGACATTCATGCCGAAAAAAGGTCTTAATCCCGCACTGCATGCCTTAGGAATGCATAAGAAAGGACGGGGAAGTAATCTCCGAGGATGCTGTAAGGAGCCACAGAAAGAGACAGCGAAAGTGGAGGAACGGAGGAGGAGAGGGAGGGATAGATATAAGGAGGGGAAGAGGGTGGGGAATGAGGCTGTGGGAAAATGCAAGAATAGGATGGGATGGAGATAGAAAGGAGAGGAGAGTTTGAGGAAGAGAGAGAGTGAAATATATGTAAGA
This sequence comes from Uropetala carovei, assembly GCA_036926305.1. Lineage (NCBI taxonomy): Eukaryota > Metazoa > Arthropoda > Insecta > Odonata > Petaluridae > Uropetala > Uropetala carovei. The sequence continues at coordinate 1,747,212 of JAXCHB010000004.1, forward strand.
GAGAAATTATAGAATGTATTGAGAGAGAGAGAGAGATGATGATGATGATAATGAGAGGAAGGAAACGGAAGATAATGAAAACGAAACATATTAAGTATATAGAGATAAAAATATTTTATTTTAAAAAGGAAATTTATCGGAATGTGTAACGTGTTTATAATCCATTAAAATGAATGTCTAGAATGAAACAATAGATAACAGGAAAAAGTGAGGAAAATGTATCAGAAGACATTGACGTGGACCTGAAAAAAGCAATCAATAAAGGAACAAAACAAATTAAGAAACTGAGAGGTTTTCCTAAATATATATATATATTCGTAAAAACGGTTTTGCAGTGACACAAAAAAATCAATTATGAAATATCTGAATATTCCATTGCGAATGTCGGATGAGAGAAAAGACGCGAAAGAGCTGTCGCTTACAATCGTCGTTTATTCGAGAAAATGATAACTCATCCTTTTGAGAAACGCCTTACAATGGACTTAAGAGTCGAACTGGTTTCGAGAAGAATTCGCGGAGGTGGAAAATATGAAACGAAGAGAGAGGAAAAATAGACAACGCGGAGATTCAATTTGCGGCGATCGAGTTGTCTTTTATACTGGAAAGGAAGTTTTCTGCAAATACCGTCTGAAAGGCTTGCGTAGGAGGATGTTGGAGGATGGCAGACGGATTTATATGTTTCCGTGTAAACTTTAGACTGAGAGAAAAACGAATGAGGAAGTTTTGAATAGGCAGTAAGGTAAGAGAGGAGCTTAATTAGAGTAATAAGGAAAAGAAAAAAGAAATGGGTGGATAACATTTAGAAAGGCAACTGTCTGCCGAAGGAAGTATTAGAAGGATACTAGGAAAGAGTCATAGGAAAGGAATATTAAATGCATCAAAAGAAGGGGATGGGTAAAAGAAGATGGAAAGTAGGCTCTTGGATAGGAGAAATTAAGTTAGATGAGCCAAAATCATACCAATAGGTAGAATAACTATGGCTACTAAACCTTAATTCAATTAATGTGGCCAAAAAATAGTTGAAAATTCTGAAAACTTATGTTATCTAATGAGATTGGAATACATTGTATTGGTTTCTTAGTCTGTGTAAAATAAATATTGGTATCCGTGTCCTTTAGCAGTCTTTTGCAATGCTTAAAGACGCATTTCGTAGCACCTGTAATTTAATTTGATAACTTGTTTTCTTATTATTTATTACATCGAAGAACATTATTGATGATCATTCGTATTTCTGCAAATGTACTGCGGTACTTGCTTGATATCAGAGAAAAAACTTGGTGCTTTGGAGCCATTTCAGTACGGCGACTGTTTCGGAGACTGTTGAGCGTAGGCGAGAGACACGTGATCGTGAACATCGCTTGGCTCTACTCAGCGTGAGTGGAAGCAGAATTTTCAACGCGACTCGCGTACTGCAACGAGGTATTCCTAAATTCCGACGCTTTAGTAGTACTTGAAATCGAAGAAGATTTGCTCAATGATGAAATTTCGAGAACCCTGTCCAAGTATTCCGAGAGGATAGATTCGTTACGAGACATACGAATGAAAGCAATGAGCCGTCCGTCACAAACCGACGAATTTCATCCTGCATTTAATGTTATCTGGGGTAAAATTTCCGTCGTCATTAATCCTATTCGTAAATAGTGCGTCACCATCTTAATTAATTGAAACGGATCGAAATGAAGTAGGTACTATGTCGGAAACTAGCTAAAAAGTCGATGGACACTTATATCTCGTTTCTGTCACTTGATGGTCTTAGAACCTAGGCTTAGCAGATTAGATAGAGTGGGGGGGGGGGGGAGGAAGCAGGGAAGGGGAGGCTGGAGAGGGGAGGGGGAGTTCATACAGCAGGAGTGGGAGAGGGAGGGAGAAGGGGAGCATAGGGACAGAGGAGAGGGGGGAGGAAGAGGGAAGTGTTAGGGTAAACCATCACCATGGCAACTAAAAGTGAGCGATACGCTCAAAGCGTTCCGACATTCATTCACTTCGACTTTGCTGCCGATAGATACTTCGCCGTGGACCACGTAATACGTGGAATTAGGAACTTGAATAACGGAGGTTCACACTGCTTAGATACGGATGAATATTTGAAGTAAATGTGGACATCTTTTTATCAAACCATTCCTTTCATTCCTTTGCAACCTCTTTCTATTTGACGTCGGTTCCAATTGTTTTTATAAGCGAGGCAAATGTTTTTAGCTTTCGATAAGACACTTCTAGTTTAAACTGATCTGAGTTTTCTTCGCGGGCCTGAAAAATGAAGCTGTAAATAATATCCGCGCAATTTTTCCACTCCTAAGTGTTCAAGAGTATGGGTAAATACGTAGGATAGAAAATTACCCGATTATATGAAAGGTACAATCGACATTGTTTAAATAATTTTATGAACAGATACCAGAAGTCTCGAAACTGCAAGTTTTTTGCTTTTGTACCAATAAATTACTGTTTTTCCTTTAAATAATTTCTACTTTAATTTTTTAGATTTCTGCAATTTTCATAATATAAGCGTCAGATAAACCCAAAAACACATTAATGAATGGTGATCTTTTGTTATTTGTTAGGTTAATTTCGGTTTCATCTCCCGTGTTCTCGATGTATGGCGACGTTATTTGACGCCTTATCACGCGCACTTAAATGGAAGTGTTATCTCCATTGCCTTAGGCCGAACGATTTGAAACAGCCACGTTGGCATGGTAACTCGACACTTGTTTATTTTATGAGATATCAAAGCCGTTGCTACGCATAGAGCCTGGATAGCGAGGAAACTAATTTTCGGTTTTATTTGATCGAAAATGAAACACTTCCCTATATCAGTTGTTTTGGCATGCTTTTACATAGTTTTAATTATCGTGTAAGACGTATCATACCTTAGAAACCGATAACAGAAGACGTTTCGGAGTAATGACGAAACTACTTTTATTTTTTAATAAGAATAAAATTAACTCTAATATTAATTCACGCAAACTAACCTCATAAAAGTAATTGAATTTATGAAAGCGATCAGTTTATTCAATTTTATTTTTTGTTTCCAACAACTATAATGAATGATTAAAACTTTTTAGCATAAAGAATTTAATTATAAAAGCTCTTACGGTCATAATTTTGTTGCATTCACGGGTCGCAATGCCCTTCTAGATATTTAATATAAATAATAAAAACCATTTTTGATAATTTGTCGCAAAGTTGAAAATATTATGAGGTTAGCTTGAAATTTTGTAAAATAAGAATTACATAATGCTTTATAAAATAGTGAAATACAGTTTATTATTTCGATTTCAGAAAAAAGACTAATGACTAATTTCAGAAGACCTAAAACGATGACAGTTACTCCACTGCGTTTTAATTTTTAAAAATTGTCAATGGTAACGAATTAGTTTTCTTGGCCACACCCCAAAATCTAAGACTCATGGACTGTTTCTTTAATCGTTTTTAGCAAAATAAGCGCCTTATAACGTTGAAATTGGATTCATATATGTGAAGCTTTACTTTGAGATATGTTTGTTTAATACGTTCTTCTTGAAAATCTCGCTGCCCTATTTCCGAGCTTCGTACTCAGCGAAGACTATTTGAATGCACCATGGCATATATTTCTGAAGTAAAATATGAAATATATATATATACACACATATATATATATATATATATATACATATATATATATATTATTTTATTACAAATATTCAAGAAAATTAGTTCGTGTCATTGTGAAACTATACAATAGAGAAATCCGTTAACACTGCTACATGATTAATTTCTAAGGAAGCATCGTTATAATCGCACTTCACTGAAATTCTGACGTCATTTTCAAGAAGGCAAATGTTATCATAATATGTATGTTTAACCACATATTATTTTTTGCACGTGGTATGGAACTCAATTTTAAGAAGTAGATAACGACGCAACTGATTGATTAATATGTAGGTAATCCAAATTGTGTAAAACTACTGAAGACAAAATGAGTCTAATATTATTTTTGAACTCTTTAACGTGTCTAAACGTGTTCTTTTTATCGGAAAATTTCTCTCTCCGTAATTCTCTCGCTGTGTAGCATTTCCAAGATACGGTACTTTCTTTATTAATGTTTGACTGCACCGCCGCGATTCCGTTCAGTATTGCGAGGTGCCATATTGAAGTGTTATCGCTTTCCGCTTCTCTGTTAACATCAATTCTCATAATAAACCCGGAATGGCTATTTGTACGCTTTTCACCGCTCGTGAGGCGTAACGCGTTTATTCTGAGAAGCGAGGAACGCATCACACCTCCACTCTCTCTCTTTGTATCTCCTCTTCCTAGCTTCTCTCCCCTTCCCTCTCCTCCCCCCTCCCCACTTCACCCTCGTTTCTCATTTGTTTTGGCGTTGCGCAAGCGGCGGGATGTAATCCTAACATAATGCGCCGGATCTTGTGTCCGCCTTTCCCTCGCGATTGTCTCCATTGGCGACGGATACGCGGGACAACAGCTGTTGCGGTCCGGATTCCTCAAGCGGAGGTCCAAGAGCATGCGAAGCTTCACACGCCTACGCTCTCTTTTGGGCGATCGAACCATCTTCCCCCTAAAAGTGGTTCGAATCCTTCCTAAACAGTTTCCCCCACCGCTAAATGACCACGCCAGGACACGACGAAATTGGGATTACACGCGTTTTCAGCCTTTTGGTGTAACCAGAAACAAAATGTATTTTTTTCTTCGCTGCTCGGATGTAAAATCGTTTGATGTTTTCGAAATAATTATACAAACTCACAGCACACTAATTCATCTTCAATCACGGAATGGATCATGGAGTAAACGGGGGAATAATTTCAAAGTATCTTGTTATAATACAGAGTAATAGGTTAAGTATGTAACAAGAAAAAAATAATTACAGTCTATAAACTGTATCGAGCAGTATTTGATATTAAATAGGTTCGTAAAGTAAAGATTTACTCCTGCCTTCCCTAATATGGTTTGTGTCATTTTAGTAAAGTATTAGAATTAATCAAAAAGTACAATCACAGGAAAAAATAGTGATATCAGGGTTTATAATAAATTTACGTTGCGAACCACTACCAAGAGAAATTTTATTTGGAAAAATATTATTTTCTACATCTGAATAGTTGTCTAGTAGTAAGTAGTAAAGTAAATCCGGGAAAAATTCTGAAAGAATTCTTCGAGATATATTATTGTTCAGACTAATGTCTGACTCTCTTTCCCTCAATTCCTTTCCAAACAAATGTCAACGCCCTTCGCCTCTTTCTTCCCGTCTGTCCTTTCTCTATCCCTAAAACCTTTCTTCGATATACATAGTTCCAAGCTGTCGACATCCGTTTGCAATCACTCGCTATCACAATTTTCGTAATTCTTTTGTCATCCACTCTATCAGCACGCTGCCGTCATCACTGCGACTGTTTGCTCTCCTAGCAGCCGAGAATTCGCCTCCATTCCCGAAAGAGAGGCGAGGTTTTTAACTCTCGCAACAACAAAGTGGACCATTTGTTAAGTATCATAATATCTCAAACATTCGACATTCAAAAATTTTCCGATTTTCATTGTAAAATAATTTTTTAAATTTTTTATGCTCACAACTGAAGTCATTTTTCTCGACAAATTTATTTTTCTCGTCACGTGTTGGCATTTATAAAATTTAACATTAAGCAGAGATTTTGATATTTTGATTATTGAAATAATCCGAAAACTAAAAGAAATTGACTTATACCAGTTTTGTTGAATGAATTTCCTGTACAATAGTTTCTTGGATTCCAATCGGATTGACATCTCCTCGTTTTCCTCTAACCGAGGGAGTCCTGAACTCAATTCATGGTGGCACTGCGATGAATCCGCGGGCAGCATTAAGGCACCGTACCAAATTCGTGAGCCGCACTCTCCAACTGCGCAGGGCAGGCATTGCAAACTTACGGCACGCGTACTACTTTTGGCACGCGGTACGAATTTGGTTGGCAGGCAAAAGAAAAAATTGTTTGTTGACTGTTTCATTAATGTTTTTCCAATTCTGACGTGACATAAAAGACTATTTATGGCGATATTGGAATTATTTAGATAAAAACAACTGAATAATTGTCGTTCGGCCAAAAATGATTTGAGACATAGAGTATTTTTAGACGATAAATTTAATTTTATATAACGAACTCTGAGCTATAAGTCTGATAATACATTATTATAATTGAACGATTAAATATATCTTCGGATGTGTTTTAAATTGGTTCGTAAGTTAGAAAAGGAAAACAATTTTTTTAATTTAGGAACGCGAGTAAAAGAGGTTTGCCATCCCTGGTGTAGGGTGTTTTAAATGGGAACGAAAAATAAACCGCGGACGTTTTTTCTGATTTAAAATTTTCCAAATTCTTAGATTATTCACAAATATTTTATGATAAATGTGCTTTGGCTTCGGTCGCATCAGAGTATCAAGCAGCATACTTTGCCGGCCGCATGCTTGAGATCCCCACTCTGCAAAATCACGCTTGAAGCAAGGTTTAACGGTTAGTTTTTTTCCTAAAAAAACTCCGAGGTACCATACAAATATAATCCCGTGTTTAAAAGCAGCGTAGAAGAGACTGGAAAGATTACTCGAGCAGAACGTAAAGTTACTACTGGATACGTAAGCAGAAAGGAACCTGTGACGCAAAAATGAAGAAAAAACGACCCTCCGGTGGATGCCTAAAGGAACTGAATGGGTTCCTAAGAGACGGGAAAGACAGGTGGGATGGAGAGATTGTGGAATTCTTAAGAGGGTCGGCTCGAAAGAGGCTGACAGGTGAGGCGGAGGAATAAGGGAAATGGCGGAGAAAGGCTAAGCGAAGATGCCGTCTATACATAAAATAAACTTGCGATGCGGAGTTAACTTTCGCAATTGACCAGCGCCTTTAAAATTAAAGATTATATTTTAAAATAAAATTCATCTACATATAGTTATGGTAATTTTTCTCTTTAAAATCGATATTTCTCGCTCACGTCAGTATAAATAAAGCTGGAATGGTTAAAAATCCAAACTCCCTCATCTTCGCCATAATACATGTCAGATTAAAACAAAATGAATTTATAATAAAAAAGCAGAAAATGTTAAAATGACGGAAGTGCTTATTTCTTGTCCTACAATGGATCAATCCAAAAACAGTTGAATCATAAATAATAAATTCCACGGACAAATAAAATCGTCCATCGAATTCGTGCATTTCGGGATGAAATCCATCAAGGAGGGGAATTAGCTACTCATGGCAATGGCGATGGTAACACTATTTATTCCCCGGCATATGCTTTTCGGGAGAAGAAACTAAGGCATCGGATTGAACATATGATGCAGTAATCAGGATTAGAAAAAGGGGGCAGCCATTTACACGGATGCCTTCCTCTCTCTTTCTCCCGTTATCTTTCTCTCCCTTCCTCCACACGCACCTTTCTCCTCTCTCTCCCTCCCGCCATCCCTCAGTCACCACCGCCGCACCCAGCACCTGCCTTCCCCTCCTCCCGCACACCCATTCCATTAAAGCCCTTTCCCCCACATCTCTTCCTATGGAAGGGGCAGATGGACACGAGTCGGTGTGTGTGTGAGCGTGCTCGTGCGTGCGTGTGAGAGACATGCGAGGACGCGCCAAGCCGTAGCAGGGATTCCAGCCGTATTACACGTCACTCTCCTCTCGCACCACCCCAGTCGACCGAGCGCTACGTCAGAGGGCGACTCACGTAGGATTGCTCTAGATAAGGGACATATACATTTCCACTCTCCCGAACCTCTCTTATCTTAATCTTCACTCCTTTTTCTACTCTTTTTATATTTATGCCTCGAAGGCGACCAACTAGTTCGCATCCTTCACTTCCGATGTTGCAGCGAGCGGCGGTCAGAAAGTCTACTGTTGTGAGATACGCAACAAAATCCGTAATTCGGTTCAGAATTTTACGTTTCTGAACAAAATAAAGTTAGGATTTTAATATGAAGTTTTCGTTCAAAATGACTATATAACCAATTCTGAAAAACCCCATCGCTCTCTTATTTTTAATCAGTATTTTCATTTGAGGCGAAGGAACTTGACTCATTCTGCCGCTTTCCCTAAACCGAAAGAATTTCACAAATGACGTTGCTTGTAAGATGAAATCGTAGAAATATTGAGTACGTCCGAGTGTGAGCGTGGATGCGTTCGCAGGTTTGCCTTCCTCCACAAGGGCTAAACTCATAAGATACTTGCAAAAGCCCGCGAAAGCGAGTGGATGACAGATGAGAACGAGTCTCGTATCGCTATCACTCTCACCTGCCCTGCATATCTCATCAGACGAGTCATGCGGGGTTCCCTCGCAAACCGGGCGACCTTTTTCAGGCTGCCCCCCCCCCCCCTCCCCCTTCTCCTCTCGTAAGGGCAGCCAGCTCCATCGAGGAGAGGGGGAGAACAAAATCGCCTCCCCCTCCCTCAACAATACTCTCCCCGTCCTTAACTACTTGCGAACCCTTTCAGCGGAGGGCTTTCTTCGAATGCGTACAGCTGTATGTTGGCCACGTGGCCCCGGGAGATTGCCACCTCCTTCCACTGCCTCCCCCCTATTTCTCTCTCTCCTCCTCCCTCCGCTTAACCCACTCCCCGACAGCCTCCTCCTCCTCTTCCAATACCCACCTATTCTTATTATTTTGCAGGCAGCCGCCCCTCGGCACACGATGCGTGCACCCCGGCGGGGGAATGGTCGGGGGAGGGTGGGGGGGGGGGGGGATGCCGCCGAGGAGGCTATTTACATGAGGGCTGCCAACATTAGAAAAATTAGCGTCGGAAAAAAATGAGAGTCGAGGGGATACAAAGTTGTGCGGGCGATCGGGATTAGATGGAATGTTGTTTAGGGTTTTGAGGATTCGACCGACTGAGAATATTTGGATCATTCGAGTGGATCTCCCCTGGAATCGCAGTTAACGGAGTCATTCAATGCCTTTATCTCATTCTTAATTTGCGCATATTAAATGTTTGATCCGCGTTACTCAATGGTTCGCTTGAATTGATGTTTTCATTTTCCGTGACTTTTTATAATAGATAATCAATTTTTAATCACAAGATTTTGTTAAATGGTTTTATTCCATCAATTTTTGCGAGTGTATAACTCTATTTAATTTTCATTGATTTGTATCGGTCCCTCGAGTCTTATGTTAGAATAGCCAAGCGTTTATTTCAGATGCGTAGTACATGTTTATGATATCGGAATTTACGCTGTGCCACACTTTCGATTAGCCCAATATTTTACTTTCATTAAAGCGTATTCCAATGAATAAATACTAGGAAAAATCAAATTCCGCAAATATATTCTTTACCTGGAAATTATTTCAGGAGTTTTTTTAGTTATTTTGGGGATACATATTATTATATAGATCGCTTAGAGAAATCGTAAAAGTGTGATCCTTATGCAAAAGATTTACTAACCCCCTTCAGTCATTGTGGCTTCATTTTAAACAGAGTAGATTTTCGTATATACATATTATATTTTAATCATAGTAGTTTCAAATGAAGCAAGATATTTTGAATTACGGTTTCCATTTATTCATTTATCGATTAGTTCATTTTTTCAAAAAATACGAAATTCTCAATCTGCGCATTAAATGCCGATATAATTAGTGTTGTGCCAGAGGAAGTTTCAGTTTAGGAATTTAAAATCAATAGCTGACAAGATTCATAATCGAATACTCGAAGGAATACAAAGAGTCGAATATGCATTTGGGACTCAGTATGTCGAATCCCTTTTAGCTAAGGAAGCTAACAGATTCGATACGAGTGTGAAAGCCGAAGGGCATCACGGGAAGAGAGAACGAAAACAGCGGATCCGGAGGACTATAGTAGACGAGACGTAAGTTGGTCTCTGAGGAAGTGGAGGGTACTTTTCAGGCTTGGGTCTAGCAGAGCCTTGCGACGTTGCCATACTGTGACTTAGTAGCGTCGCTTCGTTTTCTCATTCAGTAGCTTGCAAGCGTAAATCCGACAACGTAGCTCTCCCTCTAGTTTGTGGGCGTAAACATCTGGAAGGCCAACTTATTTCTCGTGAAGTCTCCATCGATCGCTCCCTTCCGATAGATTCACGCCCTAGATCGCTAAACATCGCTCCCTGGGGCGAAATCCGCCCCCGTCGGATTCTGAGAGACTTGCACCGAACCGCAATAGAGCGAGGCGACCAGAATTTCCTTCTCTCCCCCTGAGGTGGTTTAGGAGAGGAGGATAAGTCGAATGGGGGGGGGGGGGGAAATGGGGCAGGGGACCACGGAGGTCGGTCTTCGCCTTCCCCTCCGCCCCACTCCCCTCCATTTCCCGAGCACGGAAACCCTCGGCGTTGGGGCGGCGAGGCGGAAGGGGGACGGACCCCTTATATGTAACAGGGAGCAGGAGTAGTCATAGTATAGTAGTGGTCGTGTTTGTAAGACGGGACTGCCTGGCGTCTTTGGTGACGTCACTGCACCTCCGAGGTAAGAGGGAGAGAAAGAGGGTCGAAGACCTTTGAATGGTTCTCCTCGAGAGAGAAGGATGAATGGAAGACTTGGAAGGAAGGAGAAAGAGGGCGTGACGCGGCTCAGGGCCTTGCATTGTGGCGTCTGAGGTGTGCGTGGCTGACTGAGCAGACGTCGAAAGGCAGGCCTTCGCTTTAGAAGAACCCCTTTGCACTTGTCGCGTCTGGGAGAAGAAGGTCCCGATATGGTGCTGGTGCAACTTGGACGACATTCAAACGAGGTTGTTCCTACTCGAATGGAGTTGTTTTATTCGCCCTCAAAACGTATCATTAGAAGATGCTCGCAATTCTAATGGAATGTAAAGAAAATAATAAGCAATAGTTGTATTATCCTTGATGACAAAAACGTTTTTGCATAAATATGTCTTATTCGACCATTTTACGTCTCCAGGAGTCACTTGATTCATCAATTCCGTAAAAAGGCGAATTTTTATATAGTATATGTGCGGAAACTTTTCGTTCTCTCTCTAATGAAAGATCGTTCCGTAATGACGCTCGCTCACTCGAGCACCACCACGGCACCTTCAAGCACCAAAGATTACAAGATGGGCATAAAACGCATCACTTTCTTATATCTCTTTACCTACTTTTTTACTCTAACCTCGCGCGAGATTTGTGTTCGCATCAACATATGTCAGAGTGCGGGCCCACGGTTCGAGCCGAGTTACGATATTTCTACCGATCGCGGATGGAAAAAGGAGGCAATTACGAGAGGCGGGACTAACCCGAGTCAAAGAAATAAAACCCTGTCAAAGTCCAGATACGTCATTCGAACCTGAAGACAAAAAAAGAAATCGCATTCCATGTTTCATTATGCGGCCTGCTAGGAGAGGCTCTCACTCTCCTCCCGCACCCAAAAGTGCCTCGCGATGCGCCCCTTTTTTGCCCTCCAGCGCTCCCTTCTGCACTTAAACGACCCCCTTTCTCTCTCTCGCGCGCCTCCGCCTATCTCTTCGTGGAATCAGACGCACGCGCGAGTTTAAAGGGACGCATATAATTCCGGCGATGTTAATGCACCCGGAGGAAGGCCCACCACGCCAACTCGACCGTAAACAAGCCCTCGGCAACCCTGCGCGATGACGTCACGGCGACGGCGGCGGCGGCCAGGTGGTGCGGTTTCTCTCTCTCTGTCTCTGCAGGGGAGCATCACAAAGGCGTGCGAGGAAGGAAGGAAGAGGGAAGGGGGAGAGCACGCGACACGACCCCTCTCGAACGCCGCCCATCTGCACACCCGTTAGTTATACTAAAGCCCCTCCAGGTAGGCACCCTCAGCCACCTGCCGCCCCTCCGCCTCCTTTCCCCCGCCCCCCGGACGCGACGGCTCCCCTCACCTGGTGCTGTTAGCGCGCGCGCGCCCCGCGTGCAATAAAGCGGCATCTCTCCGATCCAGATTTACGCTCAAAAGGGCCGTACTCCTTCGAACGGAACCCAACAAACAACAAACGGGTGAGTGAGTGAGTGATTCGGCACGCCATGCTACGAGGGGAGGAGGAAGGGAAAGTAGTTACGGGGAGGAATGGTGGGGGGGGGGGTGGGAAGGTGGGAGTAGAAGGAGGGAGGGGGAGGAAGGGAGAGGTGAATGCGCCGAGCGCACATCGCGAAAGGGAAAAAATCTGTCGGAATCGCCTTTATTGGCGGGAAACGGCTCGAGGCATTCGAGTTATGCTAATTGCGAATGGAGAGGAAAAAGCAGAAAGCCCGCCAAAAAAGGAGTCTTAAAAAGTGTTTTTTTATCTGAACGTAACGAAGAAACTGAAAAATCTATAAAAAATAAAAGGCTATGGTTGTCTATCGGTTTAATTGACGCTTGATTGGCTGGCCAGTATTAAGTTATTTAACGAGAGCGAATACGAACCGATTAAGTCCACACAGTAACACGTGGTTTCAAAAAGTGCTACCCTCTCATTGCTCCGATTTTGTTATACGCAGGTGGAAGAGAAAGATTTAGCGGGACAATAACGGGTCGATAAAGAGTCAAGAAACAATATGACGATGCTTAATGGAGAGGATTTGTACGATAATTTCCTCTGAATTTTATTTCGAAATCATTCATTCTGCCCACGTGCGATTTGAGTTTGATAAGTCTGATTGAGACCAAAGGCTTTTTTCAGCACAGTATTTACAAGCTTTTCATTACATTTTTTCCCCTAAAAGTTTATACTAAAAATTTTAATACGAATGTAGTGGCATAGCAAAAACGAATTTTCACAATACATTTTTTTTAAGTCGAACGAGTCGAAAAACGGACGAGGAATAATTAGGCTTCGTTTTTTCGGGCAAACGTGCTGAAAAGACATTGATAGGACTTTCTGAGTTTAATGCCAATATATTCGACTGATTCTTGAAATTCGTATAGTGTATTGAGAGTTTTACTCTACAAATAAATTCATAGCGTCTAGCGACAATTATTTTTTTATGTAAAAGACGTTAGAGATCATTAAAGAAAAATACAAAGAAATTTTTATCTGTGTAAGTCATCAAAATGGTAGGTGGCAGGGGGTGCAATACACCATACCTTACCTGAAAAAGTTCACTTACTGCCTTGGTCATCGTGATTCCCAGTTATTACGGGGGAAACGAGCCTATATGCGAGTGATGGCGAAACTTCTATTGCCCGCGTGCTAATATTACTGAATTTGATGAATCTTTTCCGCCTAGCGTGCCACAAAAAAGTCCTTAATTTTTTTAGGTGCCACTAAATTAAATTCGTGATAAAGACATAAGAGACTGAAATTTTTGACCATAAAACTAATGTTTACAATAGTTAACTAAATAACACAAATGTTTTTGCGGCGCTAAATCAGTACGATAAATGCTTGGAATGGTCTTCGCTTTTCGTTGGGGTGCCAACCAAAATAGTCTTGCGTGCCACTTATGGCACGCGTGCCATAGGTTCGCCATCACTGCTATATGCCTTTCTTCCTAAGACAGAATTCACGTATTTTGTTGTCTGACTGTGGATTTTAAAAAGTATCAGTAAATCCCCTTCAACTCAACTCAGACCTTTCTCTCATCTTGTCTCTATATTTCGCCTTTTTTTAAAGAAAAAACATGCAATAAAAAATCAGGTACGACTATTTCCTAATAATATTTTCTGCCAGATTCGAAGGTTTCATTTCATATACAAAGATACACGGCCGTTACTTTAAAATATGCCACCTGAGACAGCAAGAAAAATGCCACCTCACATATAGGTGTAGATGGGCGGCTAAATTGCTTTGATGCCGCGCCTACATGAGTGCCAGCTGATGCGATCGTACCTCAAACTCATCTCACGCGACAGCTGTCTAGATCAGGGTAGGGCAAACTACGGCCCGCGAGCCATGCGCGGCCCCCGAGAGCATTTCACGCGTCCCGCAAAGCTATGGTGAAAAAGTGATCCGTAAAATTTCGTATTACTATTGGTAAAATTATGATGATAAAACCTTTTGAAATTTTAGTCCTAAAATCCTTGCTTGTGCTTGTTTTTCACTTATGTATGATGCCTAAGAATCTAAGTCATTTCCGATTTAAAATCTAATCCGGCCTGCATAAGCATTAGCACCTTTAAATGTGGTCCGCTGAAGAATTTGTAAACACCGATGCAGAAAGGGTTGCCCACCGCTGGCACGGAAAACCATTCATTAACAGTTCTGAGTTGTTTTGTTATTATGATATTATTTTTCATGTTATATACTTTTTTATTAGTTGGTAATAATGATTTAACGCGGCGTTACTAAATTGCTGTTAAAATATTACGTAATACAGTTGCAATTCATTGACAGGTAAAGCATCGAGTCGTGCGGATGTTTCTAATACTTATCTTCACTCATTCTTAGCCCATATGAACTATATCTGCACCGACTCTCCTATCGATCGCCTATCAATTAATTTCCTAACAAATAATGCACTCGTACCTTAAAAGTATGTCATCAATTGTTCTCATTTTAAAGAATTTATATTCTGCCTCCAATCTCACCTCCCTCTTGCAAGGGAAGGACCCGGATCACCCTCGAATAATTTTCGTGAAAAATCTTTCCTTGGCTAATTTTGGGTCAAGGAACACGAAAATCGTAGTCGTTCAGTGCGAAAATACGTGCATAAACTTCCAGAGGGAGCCAAATTTTATATTTCAATTTTTTTACTTCCATTTGCTTTTAGTTTAGCAAAATGAGCGTTAATTTTTCGAAACTTTTCCGTTAAATGTTCAGTCAGCACTTTTCTTTTCCTTTTTTCGGTTATGACAATGAATATTCACTGCAAGAAGGTTGATTTTCAACTGTCTCACTTTCAAGTTCCCAGATATTATCGCCTGAACCAGTATCGTCCTCATTTTTGGACGGAATCATCGTCAAAATCAAGACTATCGGTAATTTCGATTTGAACCTTAAAATTCTCCACAAATAAATCAAAAATAACTGAGGCAAAAGATTCGTCTCCGATTCCTTTTCCTCTTATCCTTTCATATTTATCCCTGATTTTCCAATTCAAAATGTCCAAAACATTAATTGGATTGAATATTTTGCTCATTTTCACTGTAAAATTAAAAAAAACAATAACGAATAAATGGTAAATCAAAAAGTAAAGGGGCAATTTGTGTATAAAACTAATACCCCATGTCAGAACACGATCCCGAGGTTATCATACTACGTTGTTAAACAAGACTACACATGTTTCGCCAGTTGCCTGCGCTCAGTGTGTTTTGTACAGTCGAGGTGTAAACATGTCGGCTCCGCTTTCCAATTGCACCTTCGTGAACAACGTGCTGTGATCAGATTTCGTGGTCAGAAGGGATCAAACCCTCCGATATTCACTAAAGAATGTTAGCACAGTATGGAGAAATGTGTATTAGTCAAAGAAAGATTTACGAATGGGTGGAAAGATTTAGAAGTGGCACAACAAGTGTGGTTGACGAAGGCCGTTCAGGCCGCTCGACAACTTCAACAACGGCAAACAATGTTTATCAACTTAATGCTCTCATTCAAGAAAACAAACGGATTACTGTTTCTGATATTGCCGGAATGTTAGACATCAACTACGGGTCTGCGTATTCGATCATGCCCGACAACCTCCAATATCACAAAGTTTGTGCAATGTGGGTCCACAAATGTCTCTCAGATGAGCACAAACGGAAGCGTTTGGAGCAGTGGCGTAGGGACCATGGATCCGATGGATCGGTCGATCCAGGGCCCGGAGCTCGAGGGGGCCCGAAGGCCTGTGGTCGACATATACAAAATTTTACCCTTTGTGTCATTTTAAACCACAAGAGCTGCTAAATACAGTGAAAAGAATCCGAGATAATGGAACTTCTTTCGCTTGTAAGATGAAAGTTACGAAGGGTAAAACATTAGATAAACATGAGGGCAAGGGAGAGAGGGATGCAGTCAGTGCAAATAACCGGTGTTGACGAGATGGTCCATTTCTCCTTACTTCCCATAGAACAATGGTTACCATACTGTGGGGCACGAAAGATTTGGCTGATACAATATCACTTTTGTCTTTGTCGTGAGACCTAAGCTGCACGGCTCTCAAATTCCATTCTAGAGGGGCCAGATGTTTTCTACCTTGCTTATCTTTAGGCATTAATCACATTCCTACTCGAGTATCGCTACTCCTCAACGAATTTTCATTGCAGATTAGTCCGACTACATCTAAGATGTTTTTGTTTACCTTAAGGCATATTCTCATTTTATCCTCGACTTCCCATAGTACCGCTTTGTGTCAGTTTAATATTTCTTTCAGTTCTTGAGCTCACGTGCTGTATTTCTCACATACCCTTAACTAATTCGTATCTTCTTTATTGGTTATCTGGCTCCGAGATGACTGTGTATATAATGAAGTGGTTTTTAATTTTTTTCTCACTGGGTTCCCATAGCATTGCACATCACAGTTGAAAATCTGCTCCAGCTCTAGTGAGTTGAAAATCTTTTCGCTCTTGTGCACTGAGCACACCTCTCAGTTTTTGTTCGTCTAAAAGTAGTTAATAGTGAAGTTTGTTTCAAAGGGTACGGTGAAAGTGATTAAACATTATTCGAACATTAATAAATATCCTGTTTCTGTTTGTGTAACTTCCTTTTTTTGCCAATATTTTAGCCCTAAAGGAGGGAATGGTAATTATACCAAAATTTTATGTGAAAGAGTAGACTTTTGAGAACAAGAAGAAGAATTTTCTTATTATGCATACTGATATACAAGATTTATTTTTAATTTATTTCCATACGAGTAAGAGTGCGTCGTGTTACAGTTATTATGATTAAGTTACTCGGAGAAAATAGTTTATTCCCGCTTAAAAATTGATTTAGGGGAAAACGCGTGATAGAAAAAAATCATGCGAGCAAACGAGGCAATTAGTTTAGTTGCGCAGAATAATTAAAAGTGACTTTTCACCATTGGAAGTCTGTGGATACAAACACAAGACAAATGAAAACCTTTAGATTTATTACGACAGCTTCGCTTCGGTTTCTGGTAATTATTTTAATGTCAACCACTTTGCAATAGCTAAATTAAGTTTGTTGAGGCGGCGATAAAATAATTATGACTTTTCACGTGTCAACCATTTATCCACGGAACGCTACGATTCCCATTCCTATCGAGAGCGAAGAAATGGAGAGACTTTCTTCCCCTTTGACGAATCCTCATCGCTCTCTCTCTCTCTCAGCCGTCGCGGACACCCGATACGATTCTCTTTGGAACTAACCGAGTCGGCCCGGGGCACACCGGAAGCAGGGGCCATCACTTCCGGGGCGAAAAAGGGGGAAAGCGCCCTCTTCGACCCACGCACCTGCCGTCTCCCACGTACGTATATACGCGGTATGGCCTCCTGGGCTCTCTCACCCCTCTTATCTCTGTCTCACAACCCTTTTGCGCCAACACGAGCCAATTGCTTCGTGGAAGTGGCTGTGACGAGAACTAGAAAGGATATTTCTCGAAAAGAGTTTCTTCTGCGCCTCAGGCGCTCGTTCTTCCTACGGTATTTAATTTCACTGAATCGTTTTAACCTTTTATATTAAATCGGGACTTAAATGCCCCACATTTCCTGAAGCATATATGACTTTTCTTTAAGAAATCGCTTAGAAGCCGGAGAACCTAAGCCACCTAACTTACTATCATGTTTTGATATTTATATTATGTAGAAAGATATTACGTGGGCATACTTATTTTTGCTTGCTTCTTGTTCTTCTGGGAAAATTATGAATATATCTGAGCAGAGGAACGTTCTGTAGTTCACATAAATTATTATAGAGAAAATTGATTTATTTAACGCAGTCTCGTTTTCAGTTGAATTTTTAAGGAACCGTAATACGAGGCCAAGGCTAGCAAGGGCAATACTGTAAATCCTCTATGACAGAGGACCTGTGGTCCCCGTTAGTTCTTACAAAATGAAGTTAGAAGTTGACAGTGATTTTTATGTAGGTTGGTTAATAACCGAAGCCCAAAAGGAATATTAGCCGAAAATTATAACATATTTAAGCTATGACTTAATCGAAGGTGGTTTTGTTCCGATTTTATGAGAATCCATGATCCACGAAATTAATATTCTCACAATTATGGGAAATTTACAGATTATAGTACTAAGTAGCCGTTAGAATTCTTAAGAGTAAAATTCTTCCTTTTGGTCACGTACGTATTACTCATCTATTCCTTTTCGCCCAAACCGCGGATGGATTTAATTATCATTATATATATCGCTTGATTAGTTAAAAGCGTTGCTTTTGTCATCTTTAAGAAATTTCTGGGTTAAAATGGAAACTTGGTTAGATATTAAAAATATAATTGGACCTCGATAACCGTCGTTAATTGGTTCCTGGAATCCCCGACGATTAGCGAAAAACGATAATCGAAACCGATTTTCCATAGGAACAATGTCACAGGTCAATAATTCATTCAAAAAGACCTCACACGCATCATATAAAACTGAATTTTTAAGCCTCAGTTTGCTAGAAATTTTAGAATGCGTCATTTTCATTCATTCACTTCTAGTTTCATTTGAAGGGATGTCACATTTCTGGACCTTTTAGCAGCATTGTCACTAACACCGCATTTGGGACCATTTTTATCACTTGAGGTTTAATAAGCTATAAAATATTTAAGACATATGTTAACTGTTGACAAATGACTTGACAGTTGTACTGCAGCAATCTGGGAAGGAATGTTTTGCTGTTGGATTCTTATATTTGAAGGCAAAATTCTAAATACTATTAGTCTTTGTTTAACCCCGTTTCAATTTAGACGAAATTTTTTCGCTCTAACACGATCGACTAAATGTTCTCCGAGAAAAGTCGCAACGCATAGTTTCAATAGATCAGGGGTGCCCAACCTGCGGGCCGCGGGCCGGGTGCGGCCCACTAAGCAATTTTATGCGACCCACCGCCAGTGTATCATAGTTTTCAAAGCACTATCATTCATTTTAATTAACTACCAAATATTATCTTCTGTATAGCGAAATCTGTTAAGATATTTAACGTTGAATTGTGACATCTTAATAAATATTATTTCTCAATTCAAGTAAGTTCTTTTTAATACTGTTGTTTGTTTTTTTTTCAAAGATATTTCTAAGATTGAATTCCATCATGATTTATAATATTGAAATGTTAACCTTAAAAAGCTAATTCTAACTTGATTTCCACGTATATGGTGCCTAAGAATCTCTAGATAACTTACAATTTAACTATAATCCATTGGCCATTTCCAATACGACCCACCTAAGCAGGGCCGCGCCAAGGGTGTTTGGCGCCCGGGTGCAAAATAATTCTGCGGCGCCCCCTCCCCCAAAGAGTTTACTAGTCAATCCTTAAATAAAAGACCGCCACTGTCCCCTACATAAATGTTAACGAAGATATCTGTTCATGTTATGGACAGCCTCTAATTAAAAAATAATTTATCGATAGTGTTTACAGCTAAACTTTGGTACGTTTGTTTAATATTAGCTTTCAATTGCCAATCGAGTGAATTACTCAGCTTTATCTCATATTAAAAGCATTTCGAAGAAGAGGCAACCTTTTAAATGAAAGATAAAAAAGACGATTTAATGAAATAAGTAATAAAATATCATGCTATGTTAATTTCGCATTCCAATAATGTATAGGCGCCCCTGATTAGTTGGCGCCCGGGTGCCGTGCACCCCGGGCTTGCGCGGCCCTGCACTGCTACCAATGCAGCCCACCATGCAGAAAAGGTTGCCCGCCATTGCGATAGCAATCTTTCTCTCTCTCTCAGTCACAGAGCGGACGTCATCTTATTCATTTGTCTGCTTAGTTCAAAAATGGCAAGAAAACTTTTTCATTTTTTTGTCCCACTTGGCGACAAACGACGGTTGATCGAAATAACGATTATCGATGGCGACGGTTATCGAGGTCCTATTGTACTTTAGATCTTAGTAACAAAATGTCGAGTGAGAAACACATCATAGCATCGACGTAGATAATTCAAAGGCAACAGCTCAAAAAATCCTGCGGAAAACCCGATCGAGTGTAAAGGAAATTGTTAATTTTTCGCTAATTAATGCAGTCGAATGCGGTTTCGCGGTCTGGGATTCCTTCGAATGAAGATTACCTAAAGACGTAAAAATTGCCCATCGCGAAGGGAATCATTTTGCTATCGGAAGTTATAGATAAGATTCCAAGGTATCGGAACTTTATAGAAACATTAAAAGGAAGTCTATGGTTTTGTAGAAAAAACGAGTATAAACTGAAACAGTTCGAGAAATTTAGAAGTCCTAAATTCATCGAGGATGTGCGTGGTATACCTGTACCAACTGGTGGTAATGAGCGTAAGGGTCGACCACAGTTTATCAGAAAATAAAACTGTGAGATGCTACTGATATTTTTCCGGATGTGATGACAGGCTTAAAGATATTTTAGTTAGAGCATAGCTATGCTGGTCATACGCTTCGTATGGCTTGCAGGGTGCAGAAGTAAATCCAAATTCCCGATCTGGCCATTGGTGACCACAGAAGGCAAAAAAAAGGCTCAGGGATCGATTTGAAAGAACTCACCGTCATCTAAAAGACCCCTTCATGGAGTCACACAGGTGAGACACGTCCTCATCCAAATTCTGACCTCAAGTAGTCGTCTTCAGGTCGGGACGTAGCCTGAGTGAGTCACCAAACGGCGGATGGATGGCGCCACAGGTGCAATCGATTCCTTTCCTTTGGCGCCAACGTTTCAAGGAGCGTGTTAGACATTTGGCGCCGTCTTACCGGGGGATTCCGGGCGCGAAAGCCGCCTGCCAATGGAAGCGAACCGAGTTTGCTCACGCAATGCAACT
Organism: Uropetala carovei; assembly: GCA_036926305.1. Taxonomy (NCBI): domain Eukaryota; kingdom Metazoa; phylum Arthropoda; class Insecta; order Odonata; family Petaluridae; genus Uropetala; species Uropetala carovei. Next base: position 1,767,906 of record JAXCHB010000004.1, read on the forward strand.
CGTCATCCTGGGAGAGACGTTATCGGTCCGACAGAGTTGCTACTACATACGAGGCGCCCTCCGGAGGGAACTTACCCGTAAAATTCATTAAAACCCACGATGCCTGCCATATCACTGAAAAGAGCCTTAAAATTGTTTCGAAATTTTACTTACGTTCGTTCAAACTCTTATCTGCCGTACTTTTTACCAACTTTTACGGAATAATTAAACTTTCATAGCAAGAAATTTTTTGGCTATCATCTAATCAAGTGGTTCTCAAATGTAAGGCCGCGACCTCTGTTGGGGGTAGCGAGACAATTTTGGAAGGGTCGCGAGCAGTCTTCGCTATGCGAAGTATCCTCATTCTATCACTCCTTCAATTTTAACTTATAAGTTATAAATCTAACGAATTATAGCGTTCCTACAGCTAGTACAAAAATCAAAGGAAGTCACATATCACTCTGGGTAAAGTACGTATGTAGTTAAAGACTGAAGCATTTCTAAGCAATTACTTTATATAGTAATTGAATGAAAACTCCTTTTTATATGATATTGTTTGAAAGTTGTTACATTATAACAAATAAAAACAGCACGTAAAAAGTAGGTACCTTGAGAAATAAAAATCAAAGCGGTATTATCACTAAAAACAATCCTTAATTTTCCAGAAATTGAATTAGCGATCAAGTGCGAGCATGAATGAGTGGTCTCTTTGGCGACAGAGTAATTGCGGCCGAATAAATTCCCTAATTTGGATGCAAAATAGGAAAGGGGAGCCATAATGTGCACAATGATGGCGCCAGGAATTCATTTTAGGGGAAAATAGAGCGCGGAAAACGGTGGCCGAGCGAGGCACGCACTCAAACGCAATAATACACGCAATCACTCAAGATAACTGTGCTCACATACGATGCACACGACGCGTCACACGAATGCAGACGGCGTCGAAAATGCGAGAGAATAGGGAAAATACAGGGTCCAAACGAAGCGTTTTCATTTCTTATTCAGACGTTTGATAGCAAAAAGAGGAGCTGAATGGTCGCTTTAAAGCGACGAAAAAATCCGATTAACGCGGAATTGGAATTTATGATAATAAAGCCAGTCACGCGTCAACTGATGAATATTTCTTCTCTTCCATTAATTTCGTATAAATAAATAGTCTACATCAGCGATTTCCAAACTTTTTTGTCTTGCGGACCCCCATTCATAAAAGTTTCTTGTTTGCGGACCTCCTTTCTATTTTCCGTATGTTTGAGGACCATTATAGCTAGGATTGGATAAAAATAAGTTTTTAAACAGAATTTTGTTTTATTAGTACAAACTTGTTTTGAAATAAACGATATAGATTTTATTAGTTAATATTAAAGTACAAAATTAGCAATGATATCAAAAGTAGACTTTTTGTGAGATGTATAATGTTATTTTGATGATGAAAGAGCGGAAGTATTTCGTTTAATTTTATTCAGTTGAAGTCTCGCATCTGAATCTAGATTGAGCCTGTTTCTGCATTTGTTTGTCGCATTTAACACCCATAGTGAAGATCCTAGAAAGGAAGAGTTCTGGGGCTCGCTAATTTAACAAAATGAATCATGGTAAGGTTCTTTCTTGTTGGGATGGGAACCTAACCCTGTATTTTACATTGCCTGAATTACTTCTCTTTCGTGATTTTGGCTTTCGCAGTGTTTTCCGGGAACGTACCCCGCCAAAGACGAGGTTTACCTGTGACTTTTTTTTTCAAATATCTTCGCGCGAACCCCTGAAAATTAGCTTTCGGACCCCCAGAGGTCCGGGGGCCCCAGTTTGGGAAACACTGGTCTACGTGACCTGAATAAGGAAAAACTCATCTCTTCATGAATGCACGAAGTCAAATTTTAACATTATTTATCCCTCTGATACATGAATAACAAAGAATACTTTTGGAAACGACCAGCTTTATAGACTAATTGTAAGACAAAGAAGTGGGATACTTAAAATTGTTTGCAAAATACCTTTAACACGCAAAGATCTTTAATTCGAAAGCTAATTACCGAGTTCGTTTTATGGACGGAATCATAATGATTTGTATTTTTGCAACACAAACAGCCATATAAAGTTATAATCACCATATCAGCCGTAATCAGTGGTTTCATTGATAGGTGATTGTAAAATTAAAATGTTTTTCCTAACTTGTGTTTATGTATTGGGGCTAAAAGTGTATCAAAGCGAGGATCTAAGGTCTCCTTCCGATTCATACTATTATTAGCCAGTGAGATGTCAAAAGTGTAAGACATGGAGTGCTGTTGTGCATTTAAAATAATCTTTGTTGGCCTGATGTTGTCTCATCTGGAAAATATCACCAGCAGTTTATGTTTGTATTATCGATTATTTCAACGTGTTTCATTGTACATTTTGAGTCGAATCTAATTCCCCATATTACTAATGGCTACATCTCTACCCACGCACGTCCTCAATCTATTCAGAGTTAACATTTTGAAAAGTTTCTGTTTCTACTTAATTACTTCACACTTCGTGTTCTTAGCATTTGATTAATTCATTTATCCATTTTATACCTTAGGGACGTATTATGAATGTAATTCTATCGAAGCAAATAGAGATATTTTAATGCCCTTTCGTAATTCTTCTTAAGTTTTATCATTTTTTCATTTTAACAAATTAGGGATTGCATAATATAAAAATGTGTATGTGGACACATACTATGAAAAGCGGCAAACATATGAGATTTATGAACACGAACCCGATAAATGCACTGAGGCGCGCTTCATCCAAAATCCAATGTCATTTCCAATTCACACGGTGTTCCACATCGTGGCTATGACATCTCGTCTTCATATCCTTGCATTTTCGCGTCCTTTGGTCGTCATCTGCTGCTTCCTACCTTTCCTTATTTCATCTGCTTCCATTACCTATTCCATATTGACTCGGTGATCATCCTCCTCAATGCTCTTTCTATACATTTTCAGCCACGCTTTGATTTTGGTGCCACTTTACTCCTCTACGCTACGCTTCTAAACGTTGCCTTATATGACTTCTCTTCCATACCGTCCCGTTTCCGTAGTTACTCTCTCTCTCCTCTGCTAATGCGAACAACTTCTCATTTTTAACAGGCCACGCGATACGCGATCGTGACCTTCATTTCCATTCGCTAGGTCATCAAACACGGATATTGCGTTTTTTTTGAAAACCCAGAATTAATGGTGAGTGAGAGAGAGAGAGCGTTCGAAGCGTCGGTGGATGACTGAGCTACCTGCTATAATAGTTCGGCGGCGTGGGTCAGACCTTGATGGTAAGCGGGGGCGGCGAGAGAGAGAGGTGGGGGAGGGGGGTCACGCGCTAGATTCCTGAAAGAGTGACAGCTCACCTACCTGACTCAGCCCGATCGGAAGCGAAAGGTATAAGGGAGAAAGAAGGGGAGAGGGATATACAGGGATTGTTGGGAGCGGAGATTGGGCGGAGTAGCGGTAGACGGAGTTGGTGGTACATAGCAGAGGAGGTTGTGAGCGGAGGAGGCGCGTGGCCCACGCCGTGCCTCCGAGAACGCTTTCGATGCAGACGCCTTAATCGAAAGTTCATACCTCAGTGAGCCTTGTCAAATTGCGGGATGGAGTACTTTTTTATGCCAATTTTGCACAGTGCGATTAGAGACGACGTGTAGGCACAGGAACGCGGTGTGAGCTGAGATAGAGAGGAATACGAGGATGGCAGTATCCATATCTATCGACGCCTGGCTCTTGGCAGTGATCTAACGCGGCGTTTTAATGAAGGGCCAAGAATTTTGGTGAAAAACGAATAAGAATATAAGAACAAACACAAGTTGTCTCGGAATATATTAATGACGTGTGTAATGTAAATAAAAATCTTTTAAATAATTATGTGTACACCTACATGTAAGTTTAGATGTAGTCAGAAAATATGATAAGAAGTATCGTAGAATCGTTCTCAGTGAAAACCGCTGACAATGAAAAGCCGAAGTTAACAGCTACTAAGCTGTCAGTATTAGCCGATGGAAGCAAATTGCCACATTTTTATACTGAAAAGAAAAAAATCTGACAAAGAGAAACTCCCACGTGGAATCCTCATAAATTGCTATGAAAAAGGCTAAATGAGCAATGGATGGAGACTCAGTGCTCAACTAAGTGTAGGATAAACGTCCGAATGCTCTTTTAAAGAGGAATAATAGCGGGAAACGAACGCGAATGAAAGTGTCGATGTAAAGTAAAAGGCAGGCATATATTGGACTCGAAGACATTCTGAAAAAGGAGTAAAATCACTTCTTGATCGGGTGCCAAATAGCATCAAGCCGAGGCAATACTCTGATGGTGTCTGCTCGGCAAGTGGAAGATACGGGTTCCATTCCCGGTCAAGATAAAATTTTTCTCCTGCTTTTTCAAAATGTCTTACGATTAGTGCTATAGATGTTTTTCAAGCCTATCTTTCAGAAAAAGTGAAATCTCAAAATTTTCAATTTAAAACCAATCTTGCGGTCATACCTGGAGGAATTACATCTCATTTACGGGTTTTGATGATTTAGTCATTAAGCCGTTCAAAGATTACCTACTTTAAGTTTATGAGGAATGGTTTTTGAAAGGGAAATATCCAGTTGGTAAAACAGGGAGAATAAAAATATATCTTAGGTTTTAGTAGAACGGTGGATAAAAATAGGATTTTACAGCATTCTATTATATTCAGTTGTTCTAGGGTTTAAGAAATGTTGTGTTTCAAACGGCATGGATGAATCTGAGAATGATATTCAGTGGAAGGAGGGTGTTTCCGTGGTAGATTGAGATGATTTAAGAGGAGAGCAGCTAGATTTGCGTTAGGAAGATGTTGTGGAAAAGTCAGAGAGTAACAGAAATGCTAAAAGAGTTGGGATGTAAGAGTGTGTATGAGAGTAGAAGGCTAAACACACTAGGCAACACGTTTAACGTCTTTACTGGGAAGCCAGCTTTTAAGAATCGTCAGAAAAGGATTCACAGTCCGACTTATTTCAGTAGACAGAACAGCAAATATAAAATTAGCTACCTAACACGAAAAACAAATATTTTTTACCAATTCGCTTATTTGAATAGGATTATAAAAAGGATTTGGACAGTTTACCTTAGGAGGTTGTCGAGCCTTTCTCTAAAAAAACAATTTCTTAAATAAGCTAAAAATTATTAATAATGAGCAATAATAATAAAGTTATAAAAACGTTAATATTCAACTTATCAATGTAAAACAATAATGTAAGAATATTTCAAGCGCACATGTACACCTTAGTTAATACACATGACACAATTGAAACTCAAATATGTCTAAATGTCAATGCAAATGATAGAGTAGGATTATATGGTACACCGATGTACGGTGGAGACTTGGAGGGTCTGGTGGCCGCTACGCTAGCCGTGAAGGCTTGCCTTCAACCTCAAAAACTCAACCCAGGATGCTGATAGAATAGTAGTCCTTATGCAGTTATAAATTGGCACCTAAACTCTGCAGTATACGTTTCATCCATTATATATATATTTCTCATTGCTATATTGACTTTTCCACCAGGTCTAGAATCCAATTGCATTGTATATTCTTTAAATTATAGTAATAGTATTTACAATATCGGTGCCTAAACATGAACTAGATGTAAATATAAGTTTTTCAGAAAAATTACGAAAATTATATGCGATAAAAATAAATTTATCTGGAAGTAATTCACATATTTCTGCAAACAGAAAGTTTTTAATGTTGGCGAGTCTTGCATTCGTGTAAATAGAAAAATCAAAGCTCTCGAAACTGGAATCACGCAAATGTTATCTCAGAAAATGTGACTCGTTCACCAGGTAGAATGAATTATTGGAATTCTCCTTCTCCCCACCACTCATATATCTATTTTTAACTCGCTATCGGACTATATTCGTGATCGTGATCAAACGTCGAATAGACTCATGGGATAAACTTAATAGCCAAGAAAAGTCGATATTCTATGTAAGCTGTTTTATAAAAAAGTAGAAGGGAAATTGAAGCCAGATGGATGAATTTTTGTGATTTTTGCAGGAAAAGACAATTGGTAGAGACTGTTTTAATCGGAATGGCCTATGATTCCGCAGTAATATTAATTCTATATCATCTAAATAATCTTACATGTCGATGCGAAAAATATCGAAAACCGTAACGAAATTTTTAAATTACGAAATTGCTCGAATATAACGAGCATTAAAAACGGGTTACTCAGCTTTGGATGTGATTTTCTCCTTTGACATGCGAGCGAGAACAAGAGAATGAGAGAGAAAGAAATGGAGGGGAGAGAGAGGAAATAGAAAGAAGATAAATATTAAGGTAAAGAGAGTAGAGTGAGGGAAGGGAGGAGGTGGGGGAGTGTGAGGAGTAGGGGGAGGGAGGGAGAGGGAGAAGGGGGTGGGGGGAGTGAGGGGGGAAGAAGGATGGAGAGGAGGGGGAAGAGAGGGAGGGAGAAGGGGTGGGGGGAGTGTTAGGAGTAGGGGAAGGGGAGGGGGAGGGGAGGGAAGGGGAGGGGGAGGGGAGGGAAGGGGTAGGAGGAGTGAGGAGGGAGTGGGGGAGGGGAATTGGGTGGAAAGGAGAGGGAGGAAGAGTAGAGTAGAGTTAGGGAAGAGGGAGAAGGAGGAGTGTGAGGAATAACGGGAGTGGAGAGGGATGAATGGGAGGTGGGGTGGGAGGGAGAGGAGGATGAAGGAGGGAGGACGTGAAAGTTGGGAGGGACTGGATAGAGGGCGACAGTCTGCCGCCGCGCACACACCCACTTTGAGCCAGTCAAACAGGCGCTCGCACACACACACACTAAACACCTTCCCTTTCGCCTTTCTGACTCATTCTGTTCTTCAAATTTCCTCTCTTACCTTTTATATTCAATTAATAACCTCTCTCTCTCTCAGATGCATAGGCATAATTATAATCGTTTATTTGCGAGAAATTGATTATAGGTACTCCAATATTCAAGCGCGTGCATACGCACTCGTATACAACATGTCAGCATCGAGGATATATAAAAAACGGAGTGTTTGATAATTGACAAATAAGAAATAATCAGATAAATAAAAAATATTAAATATCAATAGACGATTAAAAATTAATAACCATAATGAATAAAAACAGACAAATGAAATAAATCCTTCATTATATCTCCTCCTCCCCTCACTTCCTCTTCACTCGCTGCCTCTCCCTCCCTCTTTCTCTCTCTCTCTCTCTTCTCCTCCTTCCTCCCCCCCCCCCACTTCTCTACTTCCACCAAATCCCTCTTTCTAGATAGTGGGAGGCCATTCAGACTGACCGGAAGTGAGGGGAAGCCGTCTCGATGTCCTCTGGAATGGATGGCATGGGAGGTGTTAGTTGGGGACCCCGGATGCTTCTTCTTGAGCACACGGACAACGGACAATGGAAGACTCTAATTGAGCGGTTAAAAAAGTTTTCAAATCGGCGTCTGGGCGCTTTCAGGTGACTGCTCGTAAGGGTACGTTCGCAGTTAAATCCATGAACGCGGAGACGCAGAAAATGAAAATAAAAGCCAATAGGTAACTTAAAAATTACGGATTTTCCCCAAAAAACATTCATTATTGGTGATACGACCGTCAACGGTAAAAATTTGATCTAATCAGAGTTTTCGCACAATGTAGAGTTACCAATTTTTTATTTTAATAATTTATTAATTAAATGGATAGTTGAACAACTACTTTTTCAAATTATTCTTCATTATTGTAAGTTAGAGAAATATCATGATACCTCAGCACAAGAAAACTGTTCTGAAATTTGTTCAGTATTTCAATTCATAATTAAGACGACTGCAGTGACTATAAAATGATAGGGAAATTAAAATATGTCTTTCGAGCGAAAAGTATTCGTTTTATGGTCGGTTCTAAGATTGCCTCTTAGGACACTATTATTGCAGTTCTGTTTGAAATGTCTTTAAAAGTCGTCTGTACAGACACCGTCAACTGAGCGCACACCAAAAAAGGTTTTCATTGAAACTGACGGAGAAGGCCTTAAATTTGCGGAATTGCATTAAAAACTCGAATACCACTCGTACGCTTTTTCAACGCGGAAAGAGCGCTCGAAACGTTTTTGCATAGCGATTGATAATTTCATAAAACTACGTTTGATTCTAGTTTCTGTGACAACTCATAATTCTCATTTCATTCAATGAACTATTAGAAAGCAAAATTCATGAAGATAGGCCTTTGAATCAAATAATTCTCCAGAAACTAGTTTACATTGCCCCAAAATGTCCTCAAGGCTATAAAATATAAGCAACGATCTTATTTTTACGTATGCATGTGGGTATTTTATGTAGTTTTACTTTTTCCATATACGTAGTATAGAGAAAGTATTGTTTTCATGAAAAAATTCGAATTCGAGATTTCTACGGAAATACGTTTTGAGGTCCCCTGAACACGTTTTGACCGTTTTCTCGATGATGGCTGTGTCCGTATGCGTGTGACAGAATTTTTGCGTGCGCTCTAACTCAAAAACTATTCATCAGATCAGCATGAAATTCTATATTTTTGATTTTATATATATTCTTAAGATTTGAAATAACGATCGGTCAACCTGAAGTAGCGGTTTACTCTTGTAAAATTTTAGTTTTTCTTAAATATTTCGCTTAAAACTGAATTTTTGTTAACATTCATATATATAAAAGTTGTAGATATTATTTTTTCTACAACTTCTGTTAGAACTAAATTTTCATATGAGGAATATTTCAAGAGATATTCAATTTTCTTCGAAATTGACAGTTAGTGGGCAACTCGCGCGCGTGGTAGTGACAGCAATTGAATCGCTAGTGCTGAAGCCTGTAGATTGAACTGTTCCTATCGCCGTATTTATTTGATTTTAGTTGACAACTTACGTATGGAGAAAGTCATGTGTTGGACACATCAATTTATTTGTATAAAATCTTAAGGGAAATTGCCAATTCTCTCTACTCCATCGGAGTACAGCACGCTTAAAATTATCAACTGCAGCGAGTAGTGCCCACATAAACGGCCATTTCCTCAAAATACCGATAGTAAACTCCCAACAGAACATATTTAAATATTTATTTATTTTTCATTAGCTCATAAACAGCACTTTAAAATGAGTGTAGCAACAATGAAAAGGACGAGAATACACGGCCATGCCCTCGACAGAATTCGTACTTGCGACCCCAGAAGTGGAAGCTATTCACGCTAACTACCCCTCTAACAAGGCCGACATTTATATACATGCTGTTATTTTTACGAAATATAACCAACTTCCAGTTTATATGAACATTTATCGCTTAAAAATACGAATTTCCTATCTCCCTTTTCGATATACACATTTTCCGACGAAAATATAACTTTTTATAAATCCCTTTTGATTAAAACGCAAATGACATTCTGAGGAAGTGAAATGAAGATAATTAGAGGGCAATTCAAATTCTGCGCGATGGTTCGTCATTACCTCGTTATATTTGGAATTCCACTGGCCTCGTGGTAGCGAATGGAATTCTCATTTTTCGCGGAGACGTCATTCGATCATTTCGGTGGCTTTTGTTCGCGTTTTATTTTTTTCAACTGCGATGGCGCAGATGAAATTCATCGCTCTTCCGCCATCATTACCCAATTCCGAGATTTTTTTTCTTGCTTGACTCCCATGTAGAGGAAAGAATTTATTGGATTTGGCGTCGAAGTCGCTATTTCGTATATATGCATATATATTGGTTTTCAAAATAAAATATACCCGAAAAAATATGATATTCTGTTAAGAGCTCAAATTGACGAATAACTGCGTCAAAATTTTTACGACCGATTGCCTCCTTATTGGATTCTTGAAATGCATCCATACTTTCATTAAAGCTTTAAAAAATTAAATTTATACTTGGGCGAAATTAAATAATTTAAAAATCGGTTCGCTATTTTGTGATAATTTCCACAAGAGAAATCACCTGATGGATTTATTTCTTTATACAAGTATCTATTTTTTTTAACAAAACATCCTGAAATGATTTGAACTATTTTGTTGGACGCATCCAGTCATAAACGGTATTTGTGAATTTTATCATATTGATTATTTATAACATGAAAATATTAAGTTTTTGTACATTAACACTATATTAGAGTTTGAATAAAAACAACTGCGATAGAATTTCCTCAAGTAGTAAAAGTTTAGACGTAAAAAATATTATTTCGCATAAAATTATTGGCAACTTCTATCAATCTTTAGTGAATTTAACTGTCCCTTATTTTGGAATTAAATCTTTAGAGACTTGCGTCTTTCGCATCTATGACGTTGAAATCGAGAAAAGTAAGAATAAAAAGACCGCTCGAAAACTTTTTCCGAAAACTGACGCAAAATAAGCGTAATGTATGTTTCAGGAAAAAATACCGAACTCGAATTATCGCTGGATTTATAAAATTCATAAAAATATTGTGAAACTAGATGCGTATAAAACAGCCTTCCTCAATGTTGATTCACAAACTGTACACTCTTAAAAGGACCAAAATTGGTTAAACTATTGGAGTTAAGTAAAAAATCAATTCGATATAAAGGCGTCCCTCGCTTACCGTCTTTAACGATAAGCGTAACCCTTTCTCCGAATAACGCAGTCCTATTGATACTACGACACAAACCACTACATATAAACATCACAGCCTTCAAGAATAAGCATTTAAAATAAAAAAATTGCTTTTCTCAGGTATCTCTGATTTCCACAACACTGGAAATTTTGTCAGCCATAAGACGAGCTCAATAGTTCCCTGGTGAATATATTATTCGTCTTACAACTCTATACATACAATGATATTAACTTTGAAAGACGGATAGACGGATGAGGGTTAATATGTGTAACTGACTGAGCGAAACAACGATTAGCGCAGGTGAAGATTAGCGAGAGACGCCTATGTTAGAGTGCAATCAACGCACTATGACTTCAGTCATAGTTGCATCTGGCCACGGGGTAAGCGGTAAAAATAATTCGGAGATCATGTTTCAATGTACATAGGCTGAAAGTAACCGACGTTGGTCATTGAACATCCTGAACATTGAGATTGTTGGGATGGTCATAGTATGTTCCTGGGGACGGAGAAATTTAAACCGACGAATTACTCATCGTTTTCACCATCTACAACATTTAGAATCTTTTATCTCTGGTCCGTTTACATTTACATGAATACCCTGCAAGCCGCCAAAAGCGCTTGGCAGGGGTTGTCACAGTACCGAATGAACTCTAAATATAGCCTCTGTTGGCCTGTCTTATCGCGTCTGTAAAAAATATCTGTAGTATTTCTTGGTTCTAGCGACTATTTCGACGTATTTTCTCATACGGTCTGACCTAACATTATGCTCACTAACACCGATGGGTACAACTACACTATGTACTTCTTCAATGAATTCGGAGCAATGAAACTTTTCAAATAGTTTCTTTTTGTATTCAGTTCTTCTACTCTTCAACGTCTGCCATTTCAGGTCCCTCAAGATTTCTGATACACTAGCATCATACCGATATTCTCCCTTTACAAATCTAGCGGCTCTACGCTGAACCATTTCGAGCTCCCTATTTAGGCCCTCCTCGAAAGGGTCCCAGACGGCGCTACAGTATTCCAAGTATTAGGGAAAAGTATGCTATTTTCTTCACGTTCGTGGGGCATCCCCACAGGACTCTGGGGGAAAGCCCTTGAACCCTGTCTACCGATGCTATGACAGTTTTGATATGCTCCCTACTAGACAAATTGCTGCTGAGAGTGACTCTTAGGTATCTGTAGCTACTGACATATTTTAGCTTTAATCCAGATATTTCGTACGGGTAACGGATGAAATTCATGGAACTCGTGAAATTCATTGCGGAGCATTTCTCTATATTCAGGTCAAGTTGCCAATCTTTACACCACTTCGTAATAGCCTGTTACAATGGAGAAGGTCATACGGAACTCGAATTCTACTCGAGAGACAAAATTGCATTACGTGTGGATTTAATGAAAAAAATAAAATGTTAAAATATCAATGGCTAGCTGTCTCTATGAGCGCACGAATGGAAAGATTGGACGCAATGGCAACCTATCATTCGAAAGTCCTTCCTTCGTGGCATGGGTGAAAGAGGAGAAAGACGTGATAACGTTTATGGCAGAAGAAGGGATGGATTGAAGAAGAGTCATTATGAGATGGGTGGCCCTAAGATTCCAAGCGCTCTGCATCTCGCGTGAGGGGCTGTTTGGAGGGCGGCACCTCCTCCCCTTTTACACTCCCACCACCCAATCCCCTCAAAATCCACCCTTCCCCACCCAGCGCCTCCCCCCCCCTCCTATACGCCTCCCTCCGCGCCGGCTGCAGGTAATTAAATTGCTTTCGTGGTCATGGAGACAGACGGGAGGAGGAGGGAATGTGTTTGGCGAGGGAGGATGGCGTGCTGGAGTGCACTCCACCCCTTCTCTCCGCCCCCACAATTCTCTTGGAGGCGTTTCTCTACTCCCCGAAACGAAAGCGACGGATTTTGAGGAAAGGTAACGCCGCGTATTAATACGCTTAACAGATGCTTTCGAAAGATGAACTTTTTGGGGAATGGATGCTTCCATTTTCATCCTCCCTGTTATTTTTTTAAATAATATAAAATTTGGCTTGAGTTATATGTACTATACGTATTTATGGAATGCATCATAATAAAATGTTACTTTTAGTTTTATCTCCACGTGTTCGCTTTAGTTTCTGTTAGATCTTCAGAGCATAAAAGCAATACAGGTTGTGTTGAATGCTTCCCGTTTTTATCTGTTAAATGTGTGAAAATAAATCTTATGGCTACTAAACTTGGAGTGTTACGACGTTTTGAAAGTGGTGAACGTGCGGTGAATATTGGAGTTGCGCCGAGTCTGCCCCCACCACCATTCGTATCATTCGAGGCAACGCTGAGAAGATCAAGACGAGTGCAAAATCTGCAACTCCTATAAGTGCCAATCGGATAAGCCGCACTCAAAGTGACGTGATGCGGAAGATGGAGAAGATTATAGCTATGTGGATGGAAGACCAGAACCAACGCAATATACCCCTGAGTTTGATGTTTATCCAACACAAGGCCAGGTCTTTGTTTGAGGACTTGAAGATGAAATATGGAGGAAGTTCTTTTCAAGAGGAATTTAACGCGAGTCGTGTATGGTTCGCAAAATTTAAGCAAAGTTACAACTTGCATAACATCCGAGTGACCGGCAAAGAAGCGAGTGCTGATGTCGTTGCAACTGAGAGCTTGCTGACCTGAAGAAGATCATCGTAGAAGGGAGCTATTCGCCGAAGCAAGTGTTCAACGTTGACGAGACTGGACACTTTTTTAGAAAGAAATGCCGGACAGGACCTACATCCCACGAGAAGAAAAACGAGCACCAGGATTTAAGGCTGCGAAGGATCGGATAACGTTGCTGCTTGGGGGAAATGCCAATGGAGATTATAAGTTGAAGCCGATGATGATTTCCCGCGCAGCCAACCCCCGGGCTTTGAAAGTCTACTCCAAAGATCATCTTCCTGTCATATACAAGGACAATAAGAAGGCATGAATCACAGTTGCTATCTTCAGTAACTGGATGAGTGTGTATGCTGCTCCAGCATTAAAAGATTACTGTGCTCGACTTCAAGATTCTCATTATCTTCGACATTGCTCCTTCTCACCCGCCCAACCTCGACGACTTGCATGAGAACATCAAGGTGGTTTTCCTGCCTCCCAACACGACAGCGTCATTGCAACCCATGGACCAAAGAGTGATTGCCACCTTTAAGGCGTACTATTTAGGAGGAAAATTTGATCAGATAATCGAGGCAACTGATGGGCCCAACAAGCATGCAGGCTCCTCCGTCACCATGGTAACGGGGGCATGCAGGCCTCTCAGTCACCACCAACAACGTTTTTAATATGTACTAATCAATTTTATTTTTATGCTTTATGTATTTATTACAAGTTATAATATATATTTATCACGCACATTGTACATTATTTATTTAAGGAAATACTTAAATGGTGTAATTATATGGGGGGAAACTGAGCTTTTTCAGTTATTCCTTATGGGAAAAATAGTTTCGCACAACGTTGTTTCTTTGAAAGTCGCGATTTTCGAGAACGTAACCTCGACGTTGCATTAAGACTAGCTGTATTTACTAGAGGCAATGATGAATATTTTTCAGATTTACGATTTTACAATACACTTTTAAGAACAAGACGAGAAGCAGCAGGTAAAACACGCAAACACATAAAAAGATATTAATCAAGAGTTGAAAATAGGTATTCAAAAATTAATTACAATGGCCACCGATTCCTTTTTCCCTCCATCTTCAGCGGATTCAGTCACTTGCTCCACATCTCTCGCGCCTCCTACTTCTAAGCCCGCCTTCCTCCCCTCCCCCCCCTCCCCCTGTGTCTCACTCCCCACGGCGACTCCCCTGTGACTCAGTCTCCTCCCCTCCTACTATCTCTCCTCCTGTCCGGCTTGTTATATTGAAAAGGGAGACTTTCCATCCCTACCTGCTTTCACCTACCGTGCCTAGCACGCCTCGTACCATCAAACAACCCCTCCCGAGGCCCCTTATGCCTTCCTTAATTTCCCCTCCATTACACCCTCTCTCTTCCCCCTTCTCCCTTCCTTCCTCAACCTCTCTCTCTCTAGTTATTGGGGCGCGGCAGTGGGGTAGGTCCCCTCTTTGCACCGTGGCACGAGGCCGCCTCGCATTGTTGCCGCTGATGACGAGAGGTTGATCGGATGGGGCGGGTGGAATCCCTCGGGGAAATGGACTGGATTCCGAATCTCCGTTTAAGCTCCTTAAGCCTCCCGTGAAACCAATAGATAACTCGGAGAGCTCTTTGTAATGGAGGAAAATAACGAAATTAATTCGGATAAGTAGTCAACTCATCAATCTCACTGCTGATACAATGGGAAAGAACGCAATGGGTTTCGCAAAAAAATCGAGCGATATTAAGGTCTAACCGATAATCTAGCTCCGATAAGAAACAAGAAGTTACCACAAAGTGAATGATAGCAAGCTGAAGTAATTGCTTCAATAAGAATAGGGCAGGAGAATTGTAAGCATTGTTATTGAATTGACCAAAGAATCCGTCCAGAAAACTTAAAAGATTATTTGAAACTTTAATCAAGATTTTATTTTGTATTCAATAGATTCACATACTTCATTTTATTTACCAAAAATAATGATAAACATAAGAGTGGAGGTTATGCTCAACTATTGAATATTGCAAGAAATGCTAATTTATAAAATGCGAGATAGATCAATCATAGAATATGGAGCGTAATCTTCAAGCAGATTGTACCAAACATGCAGTTTCGAAGCAGCAGAAATGCTAGAATTTACGGTTTTTAACTCAAATGAACCCTTAGAATTATACAAGAAAGAAAAATAACAGCCACTGGATCAGAAAAATTAAGATGGGGTGGCTGAAGGCAGAACATTGGAAAAGGGAAATGTCAAAGTTTGATAATAGCAAATGAAGCCATAATGGATAATTAATTGGTTACTGTGCCGATAGAGGAAAAGACTACACGCGTTGTTTCTATTTCAAATTCGAACCGACGTGTACCAGCGGAACTAATTTCATTAGAATTTCCCAACCGAGAATATATTCGAATTTCTCAACAAACCGATCATACGCGTCAGGATGGCCTAACACACACGCGGACATAAGGCTATTAATTTCATTTCCATTCAGGACGCATAAAAAGAACGAAACAACGAACATTAAACGCACATTTCATGTAGACAGCTGTAGTAATTTTAAATGTCAGTAGAAGTTGTCATAAAATGTCAATAACAGATAATTTTGGACTAAATCGATAGAATCATCGTTTAGACCAGTGTTATTCAAGATGTTTAGTTGATACATTCTCATTTAGCATTTTAAAAATTACACTGATGTAAAGTGAATAAGTGAAAGACATTTGAATTATTGATAACTCATGCTAATAGATACGAATTATGAAAATATACATATTATATTAACTCTACATTCAAAATTCGACATTTTTCGTCATTTGGTTAAATAATTTCCCCGTTAAACATGCTATTTTGATAGTGAGCGCGAAAATATTAGACTTTAATTCAATTGATCTGTCTGCGGTAGTGTCTTCCCCACATTTGACTCTAAAATCGAACATTAAAATACTCAAGTGAGGAGGAATGTTATTATTATCTTATTCCTTCGAACACTCTCCAACTACTCCTTGGGGTAGGCGGATCCAAGGTTTGAAAACCAAAGGAGCATGGGGCGAAATCATATAGAGGTTTCGGCAGAAATTTAAGATCCAAATCTGAAGATATGCAATGAAGTGCTTAAGTACACACGAAGGGGGCGCCTATATGACCCCAGCTTCTATTTCTCTCTCTATCATCATGATATTGTTTATTCTATCTATTTAATGAATTATATTGGTGGTAGGTATACTAAACTGACGTACGAGACAAACAATTCATATTATTGAACAAAAATTAAATAAAATCGTTTATGGTCTAATGAACGATCGAATATAGTGGGGCCACACGCACCTACTGATGGGTTAATATTGAAAAATTCGTTACGAATTAAAAATAAAATATCGATTTTTAAATTTCAAGTGAAAATGATCACATATATACGCTGAGGCGAGCTCCCTTTGGTCTCTCATGCCAAAGATGAAAGGGTATTCTTAAAGGGGTTGGCGATACGTAAACGGCCATTAGAGGGGGAGATGGAAAGTGAAGGGAATGCGGCCAATGGAGGGAGGGAAAGTCACGGAGGAGGAGGGAGAGGGGGGAGCGGTGGGAGGGGAGGGCGTGGTGGGAGATGCAAAGGGTGTCGGTTGGCAAGGCGTGTTCGTTGGTACGAAATGATCTTCACTGGCCCCTATTTGATTTGATAAAGGAGAATATGAGACAAAGTGATGCAGAAATGGAGAGGTTGGGTTGGATGGTTAATAACCTAACACATGAGAGCAATTCGATGTATGATCTCGCAAAGTTTTCTTTGCGCTAAAATTGTCCAACACAGCGTGCTGGCAAGAGAACTCTCGGCAAAGTAAATGCCAGTGGCCTTGTTAAAAATCAGCGATACTATTGCCGTTTATAATCGACCCTTGTTTTAGCGAGATAACAAGCATATCGGTCATTTGACTAGAATTGGAAGATTAGGACAGCTACAACTTATTCATCTTTATAAAATTATTCACAAGTGTCCGTCCGATACGCTTCTTAGGCACTTCCAGTTGGAATTTATTACAAGTTTTTTGTACCCATAAATGATCCTAGTTTGTGACAAAAAAGAATAAAAATATCAGAAAGGTCTCGGGTTTGACTTCAAAGACCTTTCTTTTTTCCGTCTCATTACTGTCGGAGTTAGCGTAAGATATTTTAAATTTTGAAATAGAACCGCCATACAAAACCGCCACTAAAGGGCAATGGAAGTTTTTTTTAAAAGATGGTTTGTATCTTTTTCAAATCAGTCTTAAAGTCAGTTTAGTATCCGAAAAAAACGGCAAATTTTTATACCGAAAAAATGGTAAACTATAACTACCATGACATCTCGCATTGTCGCCACATTTTCGATTTCAACGCTCTTATATTATTTATCGTAAATCGATATTTTAAATTTGTCTCAGAATATCTAAAATGCTGCGATAAAATAGAAATAAAACGTCTTTCTAACCGTTATATTCGATGGAAATTTTAGTCGTTCGGTGGGATCTCTGGGTGCCCCACATAATAGATGCTTAACTTCATTCATGTAATTTTAATGTTAGGTAATAGCCGACGAACACGGGAGTGATAATCATCCATTGATTTCAGTTTGAAACTGGAATAGATTAGATTAGATATGGTGTTTATTTGGGGCGAGATTGTGACTAGGAAGTGCCATCTTCCATCAAACCCCTCGTCATGATACAAATATAATAGCATTACATACTAGAAACAATAATAATATAATAATAACAAAATAATATAAAATATGTAGTTTTGTGGGGAAAATGAGTATTGCATCCATATAAAATAACCCTCTGCAGGAAAACACCCACATAGAAGGGGTGTGTGAAAAACCTGCTAAACATATTAAGATTCACTAAACAAATCATCATATAATGGACTATAATATATAGGATAAACATACACAAGAAGAATAAATAGAAATAAGAACCAGTAAATACAATACAGGATAACACCCGCACAATAAGGATGTGCGTGGAACTGCGAAATCTACTAAAATTCTCTACATAAAGATACAGAAATAAAAGAAAAAAGGAGAAAGATAGAACAAAATCAGAAGTTATAATGACCTAATTGGGTAACGTATTACAGTTAATGCTTAACTAAAGGGTGAAATGAACGGTAAGGTCAAAAGAGAGATTCGTGCATCCGCTAAAAGTAACAGATAAAACTATTTCCATAGTTGAATAATAATAATGCTATACTCTGTTTGACGTGAATCGATCCATTCTGAGACAGAATGCCTCATCAAGCGTGGATTAATTTCAGCGTTCTTAATTCTTAAGAATGAGCAGATGTCAACGAAGCGGTTATATCGTCAATATAGAAAGATTTGGACCAGGTTATAATAAAGAAAAAACCTGGAAATTACAATATTTATGCGCTTTTTTAAATTTATAATTCGATAAAAATTTAGCATCGAAAATATTTTAAAAAGCTTTCTTAAAAACTTAAGATGCATCAAAATATGCCGTTACATTACAATAGGAAATGTGGCGAATAAATCAAAAGTAGAATAGGTGAAATGAATGAAGAAATGAGGCACTGAGGTGGCAGCAGGAGAAATGACATAAGTAACTGAGGGATGCATAACCGGAGGCTGAGATGGTATTAATTAACACGTGATTACTAGAACGGATGAAACGAGAAGGACAAAGAATATTTTCAAGTGAAAATGGAGAGACTAAGACAAGTTAAAATTTCAGTTTAGTAGGTGAGCTATGTATTTATAATATTTTAATATAAAATACAAATTATTAATTAAAGTTTAAAATATAAAAGTTAATTGTGAAAAATTTCTTTACTCATCACTTATTAAATCGTTAAACCTAAGAAGCTCAAATTTCACTGTACCGAAATATCAGATTAACGAAACTTTTTAATATTTTTTCTAACAAAATTGTTGACATTTCCCCTCAAGTATAGGTGAATATTAACTTTATATCGATAATACAACTAATAAATTAGTATTCTAGGAGATTTTTCAATACACCGCTACTAATATGAGTCAGCCAAGGTCTAAAAGTAATTTCATATTGGAAATTTTTTCGTTATAGCGGGAATTGCTATAGCGAGGTTTAACTGTATATTTCATTGAACTCATCTTAATCGTGTAACGTAATAATTTAACGAAGCAGTAAAGAAAGGGTGGTGCGTTAATATGCAAAGATGGGAGATGCCCTCGATGATCGTCTGAGTGGAGGGGAAGGTTGGGGGAAAGGAAGAAGGGAGCGAAATTACCGCCATCTTTTTAATAGGGATGGAGTGGGTTGGGTGTGGCTCGTTCTTTTTTTCTTCCTTAAAGAGAATTTTAATTTTGCCTTCTCGTCTGAGCATCTTGAAAAATTATTATTTTTTCCTAATTTTCCTCCTTCCCCTGGAATATTTCTGTAATGAGTAGCCGAAATTGCGACTCGGATCGCCTCCTCAACTCCTTACGAAGAAATATAATGCTCGCATTCCTCGTTTATTCTTAATTACCTACTTCTCGGAGACCCGACAAAAATTTTGGGCAGATGAACTCTCCTTGGCTGGCAGTGA
Organism: Uropetala carovei; assembly: GCA_036926305.1. Classification (NCBI taxonomy): domain Eukaryota; kingdom Metazoa; phylum Arthropoda; class Insecta; order Odonata; family Petaluridae; genus Uropetala; species Uropetala carovei. The sequence goes on from JAXCHB010000004.1 coordinate 1,787,595, forward strand.
TTACAGTTTCGTCGAAAACGAGCGTTAACTTGCATTATTTCTCGCGAAAAAAGGAAAAAGTTTCCTTCGCCGAATAAACTTTTCGATAAAAAGCCTTTAGGCGAGAATTCCGGATCGGCAAAATGTGCTAATGTACTTCCTCGGAAATTGTTTGACTGGCTTTTAAATATTCCTAAAGAGTTATTACTATGATAAATGACCAATTGCAACAGAGTAAACAAATCCGTACATTATTTATCAAACAAACAAAATTATAAAAACACGTGGAAATTTTAAAGTCGAGTGTAAAAAAAGAGGCTAATTGTATAACCGGAATTTGGTAACAATCCACAAAAAGAGAGCTGATTTGATCGGTAAAAATCACTGTAAAAATGTATTCGCGTTATCGCGTTTCAATGCATATCCTATGTATTATTACGTTTGTTAGTCAGATCAAATATATCAAATTAAAAATGCATTTTGCTTTTGAAACGTTTATCAAAGACGGATAATAATTGTAGAGCCATTTTTTAAAACTAAGATTACAGGGATATGTTAAAATACCACTGGAAGCGCACAGTTGGTGCAAACATTTCAATTTAAAGTATAATTTACCGTAAATATATTAACTTATTTAACAATGGAGTCTTAAAGTCGCATAAGAAATGTGTGTACAGATAATATCTATGCAATGTGAAAAACAATAAACGGAGCATAACATGAAGAATCAAATAACCAAGAGATTTTTTTTATCTCGATATAGGAAGGAAGGGAATGTAATATATCAATTTCCCATTTACGAACGTTTAAATTTGGATGAAAGCGATTGAATGCATATAAAATGTTTTAGGAAATTGAACAACTTCCTAACAATTCTACCACCTTGTCCCCATTCGGTTTAATGCAGTTTTTGATTGGCATCTATTTATTCTTCAAATAAGTTAATTTACTCCAAAAACCTATCACCCGTATTTCTTACGCTCGAGATAAAAACTATAATTATGATAGCAATGTGTATTTCAAACGCAGTTTAACTTCGTTTACTTAACTTTTTACGAATGTTAACGAAAATCAGTGTATTCCTGCTAAATTAGTTTTCAGGTTCAATTTTACGGTCGTATTTTTAGGTACTTCATACTATTTATGTATTTGTATCTCTTTTAATTTTAATATTCGAGCTTGGATTTTGATTTAACGAATTTTTCGCAGCCGAAATGACATTTCCTCGAGACTAACGAAATTCTATCATTTCATCAATAAAAAAATTAAACTCAAAATTTTCATCTGCTAGCCGAGATACCCCAAGATATTGATATAAAAGCCACGCATAAAATTGATGAAGAGTGATCAAACTCAACAAATATAAATTAACGATAATATCATTAATTATTACACAATTTCCAGCTAAAAAGAACATAAAAAGGTTCCAAAATTAACGGTCTTGCATGAAAAGGCTTATTTGATAATTTACAAAACAGAAATGCTATCCGGCTGTTACTTTAGAGGTTTGATTATCAACATTTCTTTTGTCCAAAAAAAACATTAATGGATTTTATAAGTATAATAGGAAAATTTGTAAAATTAAGCCAGTGAAATGTAAATTTATAATTGATGCAGATGGGATAATTTCAATGGTAAATAAATTCACACAGACATACGCATATCATTCATGCAGCTAGGACTACGCGGGCCCCGAGGCTAAATTTTTCAAGGCCTTCACATTATATCGCTAGCGGGACACCGCTCTTTGCCCTCGTGACAACCCGTGGGTCGAGTTTCTCGTCGTTTAGTAATACCCGAACCACATACTAATTTACAGTCGCCGATTAAGTTTTAACTAACGGTTTTGTTATGCAAAACGGATGAACCTTCAGTGACACTTGCCGCTCCATAGCCATATTCTGTCTCTCGTGTCCGATGATTTTGGTATACGGCTACTCCCGATAATTAGTCTCTTTATACTACTTCAATATAGCTTTTTGGAAAAAATGATTAATTACGGTCTGTGTGTGTATTTTGTCGCATAAACTAATTACTAATTCCTTAAAATAAAAATAAACCGATATTCGACTTCTCTACAGCTGAAGGAACGTTTGAAGCGACGTTAGCGAAGGTAGAGCGATCGCAAGGGCAAGGACGATTATAAACGCCTTCTCCGAATCATCGACTCCGGGCGTACCCACATCAATTGTGAGCTGCGGGTGCAGACAATCGCATTCCGCCGTCACCTTCGTCAAGGGCAGAGCAATTTAGAGGCACATCTGATTCCGACGCTCACCTTTACCTTTACCCACTCCCTCTGCCACCACCATCCCCCCTCCCTCCCCCCTCGATTCCCACTCCCTCTACTTCCCTCATTAGTACTCGCCCACGCGACGCGTGCTCACGATGCGGGTCCGATAGCGTCTCTTCCGTTTCATGTGTTTTCGAGTGGTCGACAGATGTCTCTGTGAAGTGTAAAAGACTTCGAGGCGATTTACATTTGTGCTCCGGAGGCAATGCGGAAGGGGACACGATGCCACGCTGATGCACACGATGGCGAAACACGGGTAGAGTCGTGCTTCTCGACGCTTATCACTAGCTTAAAACGCCGTGGAACGTCATTTGTCACGAGAATGGTCAGAAACAACAACAATTTAGGTTTTTAAATGAATTTTGGAAACTGCTTTCGGAGGAATGATAAGAAGGAAATCACGACAATCATATTTGCACATAAGATGAACACTTATAGGCAGATTTTGAGCGGCGTTGCAGATCTCAGTTACGCCGTATAACATACACATGCGGAAGTCAGTGAAATGGCAACTCGAATAGAGCGTAGGAAATTTTAAATTTTTTCTTTGCGATGCGATCGATCGTCGCGGCGGCATCTTCTGATGCGACATCATTCTCCCGAGTGTCAACTATTTCCTGTCGAGTGTGTTCGGAATCTCCATCGCGGCTGCACGTTCCATAACCTCCGAATTTCTCGTTCTATTTCGAAATTTGCCCTCCTGTGTGCTGTGTGCTGAGAATCGGCGAGTGGCTAAACGAAAAGAAAACAAATCGCCTCCATTATTACTCCAAGAGAAAGATTCTAAGACTATTTTACACTTGTTGATTTTTCCAGTCACAAAAGATATTATTCTCTTATTAAAAGATATACTGTAACTGCAAAGTGTTATGGCTGGATTTTCCGAAATGTCGATTAGTCTTCGATCCGGATTGTGCGGACCAGTTGGCCTCTTATGCATCCCGTGTGCTCCCGCACAATGCCATTCATAAATATTACACCAAATAGGTGGACATATAAGGCCTATTATGTATTTACACGAAACGCTGCTTTGGAGATGCCATCGAGGAGCAAGTGGCGATACCACTGCCATCTATCCCTCCGTTTCACCGCAGAGAATGCGGGTCAGAAAAAAGAAAGAGAGGCGTTCCTTTCTCGCTTTCTGAAGCCGAGGGATTTGTTCGCTCGCAAACAAAGGAATCACGCAAAACTCAAGTGATGGGAAATAAGAATGGAAACAGAAGCGGATCGACAGGCGGTCATCTTCCGCTTACGCGCTGAAGAGAGATATGGCGGAGAGATACAGGCCAACAAAGAAGAGGGAGGAATATAGGGAGTGAGGAGGAGAATGAGAAAGAGGCATCGGCGAATGGAACACAGGTGTCCTTCATTACACGGGCACTCTTTACGCGTGATTTAACTATTACACGACGAATAAATCAGCAACAAAAGGTAAGATTAACTTCGCAATAAAGAATTTTTTTCCTCGTTCGGATTTTGTCGGTAGCATTTTTATGCTGTGCATTTGTTAATATTATTATAAAATCAGTTGTGTAAGTAAATATAAACAACGAAAGCAAAATTTCGTTGCACGGTCAACTTCTCTTTCATTTACAACACATCATGTATGTATCTTTCAGACGCCACCTAAACTTCATAGCGGCGTTATACCTGCGTTTCTGCGCCGACCACAAATCGCCTTCAACGAGAATTTATATTCTTTACATTAACCGTCTGACTGTGTTTTAGTTTTTCCTTCCGCCAAACTGTGTTTATTCAACGTTTTTGTTATTTAGATAACCGTCAAAAATTATTTGTATACCACCCCAACGTCTTATTTTCAATTTTTAGTGCGTCTACTGTCATTTTGAGACGATTTCTATTTTTTAAATTACTAATTTTTAAGCAACATTTATATGAACGGGTTTTAGGCAAAATATACCTATTATTTCAAGCAAGATTAAGTCCAGAAAGGCTCTACTATTTCAGTAATAACAATGATTTTTTAAAAAGGATTCGAAATATCAGCTGTTGTTATTGTACGTGTGTGATTTTTAAGAGAAAGAATAAGCACTCAATTCCGCAATCCTTAAGATAGAGTAAAATAAGGAGGGAAAGTAGAGAGAGGGAGGGTGAGAGAGAAAGAGGGAGGGAGAGAAAGAGGGAGGGAGAGAGAGGGAGGGAGAGAGAAGACTTGGCCAAAGAGTTATTTTTTTCGGTTTTAATGCGGGCTCTATTGCCTGCCTTTCCTTCTCTCTCTCTGATCGGCGGGAGGTATACGCATGAGGGCACTCTCCCCGCTAATTTTCTTTACTATTCCACTCTGCCTCTCTCTCTCTGCCTCTCTTCAGCCTATAGGTATGCGGGTGACACTCGAGCGGCTTGTCTTGACATTTCGAGGTTCGAAATCACCGTGCTTGCCCAGCAACATTCGCACTTTTTTCTTGAAACAATCCCGCAAATTTAAAGAACGGACATAAACTGCGGGAAATTCCTAGACTTGAAGCGCATTTCCCAGCGAGAAAAGGGGAATATTTTTTAAGTTCACTTTCTGAAACTAAAAATAAATATGTACTTAAATTTGCACACTCTCTTGGTTTTCTGTTATGCTTATTCTTCGGCTTCAGGTCGTCAATTTTCAGTTTCATCTCGCTTCAAAATCGCATTTTAAAGGTGGTCCTTGTTTATTTCAGTTTCCATTATAATATCACTTAATGTAATTGCATCGCGTCATACTCATTCTACTTGACAACTACGCATACGTTGTTTAGCAATATCCACCTTCAAATGTTTCAGATTGGAAAACTAATTTGTAAGTTAAGAATGAATTAAACAATTTGCTATCAAGTTTTTTGAACCTGAATTCTAGGAAGAGTACTAATACAAGTGATTTTCAGGCGGTATATTTGTATTCGCCACGGTGACAGGCAATGAATTTTTAGCAACATATCTTCATACACTAGATTTTTGAACACCGCTTTTGAATGAACCTAAATGGTAACTTTTAGAATTTTCATATGAATGATATAAATTCCTGTCAAACATGAAACCTCAGAGATTTATATAATACGTAATATATTCCGATTCCATTCTGTAAAACAATTTAATAGATAGCGAGAGATATTTCAAATAATTAATAGGCGGGAAGAAATTAACTGATTTATTTTAACCGATATATGAATGCCCTTATAGTTTTATGCTGATATAGGAATTGAGAGAAAAAGAGAGCTAATCACGAAACTGTCTACACACGCAGATAACATTTGATCATAACATTGCCCCTATCCATGGAAGTTATATTCCTAGGATATTTTAAGATTAAAACTGCTTGCAAACGAATAGGTAAAAACTTTTTAACAGTGATTAATATTTGAAAATACGTAACAGAATTAACGTTCAGCTGTAAGCTGAATTATTTGTGAAGAAAATAATGTTTTCCATCGGAAGGTTACCGTATTCCACGTAAACACATGAAAAGACAAGCGTAAAAAAATTCTGCGGCCTTAGAAATTTGCGTTGACAATTGTGTATTGAGACATCTTCAAAACTTGTCGCACCGAATCGTCCTGCTCCCCTCAGATATGACACTTTCAGACGAGAAGAAAGAAATTTTTGCAAGAATTTGAAAACGAATATTATAGTCGTCGCGTTGCATGTAAGAGATTTTGTTTGTGATAATTTCTTGGAAAATACTACCTGGGGTGTAAATGTTAGAAAGTTATCGTTTTGAATTCACTATATAACTGATATAAATGACCAGCATAAGTAAATTTCTTACGCAGTGATCATATCGCACTTTATTCCATTATGGAGTTTGTAAGAGTTTGAAGAGTGCAAAGTCTATGCATGTCGGAATTCCATTCAAAGTCAAAATGTGGGTATATTGTACACTACATATATGATTAAAAAACATCCCAACGGTAAAACGAAGAGAAGCGTCATAGGGGATGCAGAATCCCTCTTTCCGTCGAGAGGTCGTCTCAAGAATAAGCGAGACGTTTCCCTGCTGCGACAATGTACACAACGATCCTTTCTATGGCCCCGCATCTGTGTTTGTTCTTCTTTATCCTGTTGCTGTTCAAAAGATGAATCTACGTACTCCAAATTTATAAGAGTTCCGCTGATCACTCTTCAATATCCACGTATTTATATTTCATATATGCAACGAAACGTTTGTTTGCAAATTATAAATCTATTGTGGCGCGGTATTTATTATTAGACACAGTTCTTAGCGAGTATAACATAATTCCGTGCTACATAGATTCATGAAAAGAAAATTAAATCTCGTTAATAACAAGGCCATTGGAAATATTTAGACATTATTTCTTAACTCAAAAAAATTATCTTCGCACTGATTGAGTATGAGAGAATTAAGATCATTTCAAACAGTGTAATAACTCTTTTCCACAGGAATAATAATTAAAAGTGAGCGTCATAGATTATGCCATGCGTTTTTAACGAATAATATTATTTCCCACGCAACTCTTTCTTTCTGCGGTAAATATTGTACTAAAATCATCTTCTGCAATCCAAGCGAGCATGCCAATAAAAATGTCCCCGCAAGAGAAGACTTAATTTGTAAGTTTTAATCTACTAAAACTTACAAAGAAAACGACTCTCAAAACTCGCTATGCTCGAATTTTGTGACGGAAATGAAAACTATGTTAGAAGTAAGCATACAATTGAGAAATTTATTCAACAATAGTCGTTAATTTTATCTTATCATTAAAAAAATAAGGAATAACAAATGATGGGGCGTAATAACTATTTTAAACGTCTTTAAGTAATATTATTAGAGTGAGTTGTTAATCCGTACTTTTTTATATGTGTGTATCGTGTTTTTGCATATAAACAAACAAGCATCTAAATAACTACATACATGTATGCACACGTGTAATAGGATTTCCATAGTTTTAGCTTTTCCAACATAGGATCCCTCTTTGCGCGGTGTGACAACGAAAGACTGTTTGGAGATATCAGAAGCTGAGCTTAAGTAACATATAAAACTTGAATATTTTATAAAAATTAATATAAACTCTATTGATGAAATACATTATCCAATGTGCAGGATCCTGGGACGATAGGAAAAGGCAATGAAAAACTTGTCATTCCTTTATATATATATATATATATATATATATATATATATATATATATATATATATATATATATATATATATAAATACTACGGAAGAGGAAAGGTAAGTAAGGATATTTAGGGCATCTAGGTGTTGAAGGAAACTCAGTGAACACTTACCGGAAGTAGAGCCGCTGGGGTGTTGGAGAGACACATTTGTATAGGTTAGAGCTTTCGGGATGATCCCTTCATCAGCACAAGAGAGACACAACACCTAGTTGCCCTAAAAAATATATATGTGTGTGTGCATTATGTACCGATGAAATCAGGACTAGAATAACGAAAGCTCAGAAGAAAAAACTCCTACTAACGGAAAATATAAAGGAGGATATCCGCAAGAAGTTGACAAAATGCTATGCATGGAGTAGACATTTGTATGGGACAGAAGCATGGACGCTGAGGAAAAACGATATAAAATACTTGGAAAGCTTCGAAATGTGGACATGGAGAAGAATGCTGAAGATAAAATGGACAGATAAGGTGAAAAACGAGAAAGTATTACGACGAATAGGAGAGGAGCGAACGATTATACAGACTATCAGAAAGATTAAGGCGAACTGGATTGGACATTACCTGAGGAGAGAGAGCATGAAGGAAAACTGGATGGAAAAAGAGAGAGGTAGGAAAAGGTTTCAGCTGGTAGACGACTAGAAAGGGAAAGAGAGCTATCAAGACATGAAGAAGACTGCGGAAAATAGCATTATATGGAGAACCAAGTTTAACCATGAATAATCACGTACCTATAAGTATAAGGACAGACTACCTATGATGTGTGTGTGTGTGTGTATGTGTGTGTGTGTGTGTATATATATATAATGGCCTAACAACCCCAACACGTACTTACACAAGGAAAGTAAGAAGCAAATGAATAGTGTCACAGACGAATCAATCCCTTCCATAGAGACTCTCTCACGCTTCTCCTTCCGAGTCCGATGTCCACTTATGGATAAAGACGAAGAAGAAAAGAGATTATGGACCCAACATGGACAACTCAACAGTGAAAGCCAGAATGAGTGATATGAAAATATTTGAAGATGGATTCTTCGCTCTCTTAAAACTGCCCCTATTGCTCCTGCAGCATGAAAGAGGGATAGGAGGGGGGAGGAGAGGAATAGGGAAGGGGGAGAGGGAAAGGGAAAGGGAGGGGGGGGGCATGGGAAGAAGAGTACGAAGTGACGGTGTTATGGCTCGCCTCTCCCCTTCCCTGAGAGCGTGAGTTGGAGAGCTTCACTCTCTGATGTAAGTGCTGGACCCGCAGACTCCTCGTCATGGCTACTAAAGTGTTTCCGTATTGCCTTAGAGAGATGAGAGGTAGGAGAAGGGAGGGAGGGGGGATAAGGGAGGGTGGGAGAAAGCAAAGGGACGATTCGGAGAATGCCACTCGTTGAACCAACGGTGCTCGTACCACTCGAGAATCGTAAAGTGAGACGTAAACAACGGGGAAGTCTTTCGGAGAAAGATATATTGCCATTGATGACATCGGAGTTCGCGGACACAATCGCATGACACGTTGGATGAGGGGAATAAAGGAACGAGTTCGCCAAAGGGAATTTTCTCTCTCTCTCTTTCCCTCTCCCCCCTCTCTCTCTCGCTTTCCCTCCGATAAATGGATTTCCACTGAATATTTCTCTCTCATTTATCTTTCATTCTCTCGTTTATCTTAAATCACTGTTAACTCCTGAGGAGATGGCTCAATATTTTGAAAGTCATTTGGTGGTGCGGAGTAGTTCTATACTCCATGCGAAAAATTTTCATCATTTTTTGTTTTTTTTCTATACTGCAACGGTTTTTTGAAAACGCCTTTTCACTGCGCGCGCCCAAGTGAGCATCGTTGCTCAGATTCAGATTCAATGTACGCTTTGCTTGCGTTTGATAAGATTTAAAGACAAAGAGTTTTTTAAAAAGTGCAACAAGTATAAATCAAACGAAAAACGGTGATATTAAAAGCAAAATAATGACACTGATATTAACTGGATGGATTGCAAATAAATTCCCACCGACAGTCTCAGGTTCATTTTTTATTCCCGTTTACTCGCAAAACGAAATATATTCCCAAGTCGTAATATCGGAGCGATGTAATTTGGTTTGCGCCATCACTCACCACAACTTCGGTTTTAAAATGGACGTTTTGATGCGATTCATCATGCACTCCAGTGGTGGGGAGACTTTTCACGAGACGCCGCATTAGCCGTTGCGTTTGCTTAAGGGGAGGGGGGAGGGGGAGGGGGAGGGGGGGAGGGCGCATTGTTAAATGACGAAAATGTTTCGGTGGACCACATTAAGGTTCACATCGGAAGTTACTCGAGAGAATGCCAAAGTTTTTAACTGTGAAAATTGATAATTAATAACATTTTATCGCCTTCACAAGAAAAAGGGTTTCCGGCCCTAATTTTAACCAAAATATACGAAATTGTCGGTATTACATTTCACTTCGTGGGTCTGATGAGGCCCTCTAGCCGTACTTTCCCCACCTCTGATCTAGCCTAATCGCTACGACCGAGACATGGAAGAGGCGTTTCCCGACATCACGCTCATCCATCCTTCCTCCTTCTATTACACGTCCTGCTCTGGTGACTGCTTCCGCCCCTTGCCGCCTCCTTTCCTCTCTGCCTCACTTCGGATTCGATGACATTAATCCGTCATTACGACCGCGCAGATCGCATGCTATCCAGATAATCGGTTTCCGTAGACTTTTATGAGGAATGGAAATGTCTTCCTTGGAGTCGAACCCAGGACATTTTTTAGACATTTTTTTCGTCATCGCCTTAAAATATGCGAATCGAGCATACCTGCCAAATTTCTATCTCTATTCTTTCTAGAGTTATTCGCATTTTTATAGCGAGCGAGTGTTGATGTGCGACAAATAAATATGAAGGGAAGTTAAGTAAAAGTGTATAATAACAAAAAATAGCCATTTTTACCTCCTGGTGAAATTCAATTCTCTCCACGCTTCCTATGGAATCTTATCCATTATTCTTTGCACCATACGCTCGCTGCTTCTCTCCAGAGACATCCCTTCCTCCGCCCCCCCCCCTCCCCCTTTCCCTCACCCCGTCCCCCAACTCACTCCCTCCCACGCCCCTTCACCCCAATCAGATCAACCGAGACATTATCCGGATTCTTTGCAATCCTCGGAAGAATTCGTTTTTTCCCTTTAATATTTACTGCCCTCCTCTCTCTCTCTCTCTCTCCACGGAGAATATGGGAAGCCCACAAAGGCCCTAATCATCGCCATCATTTCACCTTTCGATATTATATCCACCTCCTCTTCTCATTCCCCTCTCTTCCCTTCTTCGCCAGCCCCTCATCAATCTCCTCCCGTCTCTCCCTCCCTCCCTCCTCTCTCTCTCTCTCTGTATCTCTTTTTCTCATGCTGCCCTCAAGATTCCCTTTTGATGGGACAAATACCTCTCCTCCTTCTCTCATCGCCAACCAGGCGATTTCATCCGAAACATTTTTTCAGGCGTAATTTTTTTCTTCTGGTTCTTGGAAGAATAAAACACAGGAGCCTTAGGCACGCACAAGAAGGTCTTTCGTACTCTAACCTGTGCCTTTCCTACTAAGAAACGCGTCTATAAGAATGATCTTTTAATAATTATTTAAATATAAAGAAAGAGATAACTATGTCACATTGGATAAAAAGATTCGTCGTATTTATCGAAATAGAAGACCAAGACATGCGACGAAACATAATGAAAATAATCAAATATATCATAAATACGAAATGGAGTCAGCGAGCTCTGCTCCCGCGTGGAATGAATGGCGCAGGTAAATCCTGTGGCCATTCAACGATTAATCGAACAAAATACCCGAGTAATGCATGTATAATAGCTATCGTAATCCAACAACGATTCTACTATGGGCCTGATTTCTGACAAAGTGTTCCTTATCAATTTTTAAACCCCAGTAATTTGCGCGTTCAGGTTTCAGTTTGTTTTATGATCAGCTCCGATGTTTCGTGAAACTGTTTGAGCGGTAAATCGGGAAGCAGAACTTACTTTGATTTCGGAGGAGTCAGCGGCCCTCTACGAGTCAACTAGAAACATTTTCTTTTCGGCTTCGACAATAATGTCGTGTGCTTTTATTTATTTTAATGTATCGTTCTTTGATTGAGCATTGAGCCTTCTACTTATATTAGAATTTTAACACAGAGGACAAGATTTTTTGTTTATATGTTCACGTGACTTGACCGACCATTTTGTGGGATTACGAGACATACAAAATTAGTTAGTTATCAACCGTTCAAACAAACAGGACTAAAAGGCGTGGATTTCCAAAAACTAATCTCTCTTGGTATTCGGGATGCCTCCACGAAGATGCGGCATCAAGAGAGAATGCGATACAAATGATTTTAAGATAACCCTGTTCACAAAAACCTTTACGCATACCCAAATAATGAAGAGGATAACCGTGTCTTAACTGAGCCGTCACCTGACACTATCTTTGCATGGAAATTGAAGGTTCCCTTCTTTCCTTCATCCTCATTTCGAATTCCCTCCTCCCTCATTCTGACCACCGCTAACTTCCGCGCTCCACACGGCAACAATTCGGAATCCAAACACTACCATGCAGATGTGCAAGACCCGGAGTCCACCCCATCCAGACGAATCTAGACATTCCAGACTTGCTGCCGACGACCTTTTCTCCTCCTCTTTCCCTCTCCTCCTCTCCTCCTTTTCCCCTCTCCGTCACCCTGCCATTCTTCTTCCCCTCCCCTCCCCTCCAGCCTCCCGCATTGACCACGCGTGCCCCCACTACCCCCCCCCCCTCCCCCAGGTGCTCTCAGCCGCCAGGTGCTGCTGCCCCCGGACCCATCCTCCGACTTTCCCGCCAACCCAGTTCCCTAGGACTTCTTCAGGGGCTTCCTTCGCCTCGATGAAGAAGAGCGAGGAAGATGGAAGCATCATTATTCTCCCCCTTTCCGATTCCATTTCCCTCCACACTCTTCCATGCTCTCCTCCTCCAATAATAACAATATGAAGCTTTTCGGCCAACTATTCCTAAAGTTTAAGTGGCCGTCTACAGACTCTAATGTGATGTTATTTATTTAATAATTTAGATTTATCATAAATTGTGATAACTGGGGTTAAGGCCAAAAGGCAACAGGAGTTTATAATATTTTATATTTAAAATATTGTATGTTCCGTTGGCAGATCCTCTCCAGTGCACCCATCGGCCACCACATTGATTCGCTCTTAAACCCGTTCTGTATGAATTTACTCGATTCGGCGCCATATTGGGTAATTCGGACAAGTGAATGAATTGTCCTGAAAGGGGGAGGGTTATGTAATCAGAATGTAAGATAATAGGTCTTAGGATTCAGGGGAGATATGAGGGCTGTGAGGAAAAAATATGGTAACCCATACTTATGCTATTTTGAGAAAATTGACATTTTATTGGTTCAAAATTATATTTTCATCAGAAATAAACGAAAATTACAAAATATGAACTACAACAAACGACAAACAAATTTCCAAAATCACAATTGAAGTTTTTTTTCTGTACGCAGCCTAGCTCCAAATAGATAAGTTTGTGGGTTACCATGTTTTTGCCTCATACCCTTCATATCAAGGCGGTCTTCCCAGCTACCTCTGCCTCTCTTGTTAGAAGACCCCGATCGCCCCACGGGGGAGTTTCTGCATCATCCTTCCTCTGTGTAATTATTACTAGCATGTCCGTTGCAGCAACTCTCGTGATTAATTTGTAATTAGATCACAAAGTAGCAGTAGTAGTGAAAGAAAAGCGACTAAAGGAGAATTTAGTCAGGTTGGAGGGTTTTATGAGGAGACAAGACCTTCTTTAATTACTTGCTAAGCATGGATATTTTGTGCTTGAATTATCGTTTTTAATGCGTAGAATAGGTGAATGATCCATTTCAAAGTAACGACTGAATGCGTCCATTGTCCACATACACACATTAAATGTCTATATACAGACACATATGAAAAAAGTCACTATACACCGTATTACGCTATGCACGCCTGAACACAGCCGAATCTCAAGGAACACCGAGTAGCGTTGCTAGTAAATAGAAAGGTTATTCCCCACAACTCTAAAGCAGGAGTGGGCATCCATTTGGAGAACCTACGAGCGAGCCGTATGTTGCTCACCTGTTGTATATAGATAGCACAGGTTCCCAAACTTTTTGACATGACATGACATATTGGGAAGACTGAAACATACTTTTAAACAATTTCAGCCGACTTTGGAATTAAAAATTGATTTTTTTCTCATGCCCCCCCCCCCCCCCCTTTCCTTAAATACTTGGAAAGCTTCGAAATGTGGACATGGAGATGAATGCTGAAGATAAAATGGACAGATAGGGTGAAAAACGAGGAAGTACTACGAAGAATAGGAGAGAAGCGAGCGATTATAAAGACTATCAGAAAGAGGAAGGCGAACTGGATTGGGCATTACCTGAGGAGAGAGTGCATGATTAAAGAAGTGCTAGAAGGAAAACTGGATGGAAAAAGAGAAAGATGTAGGAAAAGGTTTCAGCTAGTAGACGACTTGAAAGGTAAAGAGAGCTATCAAGACATGAAGAAAACTGCGGAAAATAGGAGTATGTGGAGAACCAAGTTTAACCTAGAATAATCACGGACCTGTCAACGGACAGACTACCTATGATGATGATGATGATTTAGCGGATAATATAAAGTGTAAAGTCCGACTCTTCGCGGATGGCACACTATTGTATGGTGAAATCAACACAATATACGACCAGGAGACTTTGCAAAGGAACCTTCAGGCTATTACGAAGTGGTATAAATATTGGCAACTCGACCTGAATATAGAGAAATGCACCGCAATGAATTTCACGCGTTCCATGAATTTCATTCATTACCCGTACCAAATATCTGGATTAAAGCTAAACTACGTAAATAGCTACAGATACCTAGGCGTCACACTCACTAGCAATTTGTCTAGTAGGGAGCATATCAAAATTGTCATAGCATCGGCGAACAGGGTCCAAGGGCTTTCCTCTAGAGTCCTGCGGGGATGCCTCTCGAATGTGAAGGAAATCTCATAGTTTCCCCTCGTCGTGGAATACTGTAGCGCCGTCTGGGACCCTTTCGAGGAGGGCCTAAATAGGGAGCTCGAAATGGTTCAGCGTAGAGTCGCCAGATTTGTAAAGGAAGAATATCGGTATGATGCTAGTGTATCAGAGTTCTTGAGGGATCTGAAATGGCAGACGTTGAAGAGTAGAAGAATTGAGCACAATAGGAAACTATTTGAAAAGTGTAAAAGCTCCGAATTCGTTGAAGACGTACTCGGCATAGTTGTATGTCGAAACAATCGCTAGAACCGAGAAATACTACAGATCTTTTTTCCCATACGCGATAAGACAGTCCAACAGAGGCATTAGTTAGAGTTAATTTGGTGCTGTGACATTCCCTGCCAAACGCTTTTTGTGGTTTGCAGGGTATTCATGTAAATGTAAATGACGATGGATCGAAGGTAGGAAGGAAACTCGGAGACAATTTCGTCCGAATAAAGACACTTTTCCATATTTTCTCTCTCTCTCTCCTTTCTCTTCCTCTCTCTTTCCACTCTCTTCCTTAATTCACCTCATAAACTTCCCTTGCTTCCTGTTCGATCCTCCCTCCCCTAACCCTTCGCCTCCTCCCTCCCCCCACTCCTTCACTTTCTCTCCCTCCGCTCCCTTATGACGTAAACAGTGCCCTCCACTTGAGGCCGAGGTCATCTGAAGCGCATAATGCACTGTTGCTCCTTGGTTGCAAAATATCCAATCAAGTGGGCTTAATTTGCAGGTACAGGTGGACACGCTGGCATTCTCTATCGTCGGGAAATGATAAATCGAGAGATGTATTTCTTTCTAAATGCCTTGATCTGCTAATAACAACATTAGAAACTCTTAGTTAGAGTATTAAGCTTCAAATCGGAGTTTTAATATATCACTTAGGAAGGGGAGTAATTTATTTCAGAATATGCTATAGTTCTATGTCAACACATATGAATATGGAGAACGTGGAATCAAATTTCCTTCTCTCTTGTACCGAAATCGCCTGTCAATTAGGACTTAAATCGTTTGACACTTTTGGGAGTTGAAAAAAACGTCTTCATTATTATTGTTCGTCATCCATCCATCCATATGGTTTTTTTATGTAAATGGAAAATTTTAAACACAAAGTTTGAAAGTGAAGAACAGAAATGTTGAGTAATCGATGGAATACACAAAGGAATCCCAGTTCTATTTGAAGCAGATTTTAATTGGTTTAGCGTACTAGTTACACGTCACGACTCGGTTGCCATTTATCATGTAACTGCTGTTTATTTGAATATTTAACATAGTTCATGTAAATTAGACATGCTGAACTCGAAAATACTCAGACAGACATATCACGGTGTTAGGAAAGATAAATCTGTTATCCTCAGCAGAGGGAGAAGGTGGAGTAATAGATTTTTAATAGGAGTTTAGGTTTTTGAAACCATACCTCGGACAACGAGGTACTTATAATATTTAAAGCTATTCATTAATAACCTAATGAACATTGGCTGCGCCTTATTTGCCGAATATCTTTATTATATTTAGTCCCAACCTAGGTGCCGCAAAAATTATTGTTTTCCCATTTTTAGCCTCATTCTTCATCGTTGGCTTTCAAAAATTCAAACCAGAGTTAAGACGAACTTCATTTCGTCGCAAAGGCACTTCGAAATGAAAGGAGATATGGGTTAGGGGTTCAACTTCACCACAATTATTACTGCTGGTGGATAGGGAGGGGTGCAGCCAAATTCTGAAAAGTCACTTAAGGGTATCGCGACTCTAAAAAGGTTGGGAAACCCTGCTTTAAAGGCAATAGAAATTGCAGAGTAAATGCACGAGCGTGAAGTGATTAAGTTTTATTTCTTACTTTTTTATTCTCACTCTTTTATAGTATTTGGGTGTATACTTTAATGCCTAGGTAGCATACAAGAGATTAAAAACACAAAGTGAAATAAAGTTTGGAGTTACGACATGAAAACTGCCATCAGAAGGAAGAGATTTGTAATAATACGTAAATTACGTAAATGAAGAGCTGGGGAAGAAATTGACGGAATTGTAAGCGTGGAGTATCGTATGATATGATTAGAGGAGAGAAAAGCCAAGAAATGAAAAAGGGCAGAGACACACTGGAGGACAAGATTTAAAAAATAATTTCGGAAATGTCTGCAGACACATTCCTAACGATTATAACTATGTAAGGTTAAGAAGATTTAGCCGCACGCGCACACCTAGAGCGGACACTCGGCTTGAGGATTTATTAAGGGCGCGTAGCGAGAGGAATGCCGACTCGTGATATACGATCGGGGTCACCCACATGTGTCCGACACAAGCGTCTGAAAGAAAATAATGAGCGCAACTGCGAAGACGAGTTTCGACCGCTGTCCCTCTGCTTCGAGAGAGTCCTCGCTTACGATATTCAAAGGACCTTTGTTACAAATTCCGGGATATTATCTTGTGTTTCATCGAAGAGTCGATTTTATGAGAATACATTTAATGGGTATCGGTTTGATGGAACGGATTATGTTTAACGGTAAGTTTGTCCGCTGATGCCGGATGAGTCTCTGTCGTGGAATTTCACCGTGGCTGCAATTAAGAGAAAGTAGTATGTGAAAACAAAGCTCAAGTTCCGAGTGTGCTTTCGATTCAACCGAGTTTTGATAAGTTCACAATATTTACAAAGCGTTTATATAGCAATAAAAATAATTAGCTGTTTCGTTTTAACGTACTTCCGCTTTTCCGGCATTTCCCGCCGTCCTTTTTGGTACGGCATTACACCTTTCCGGTTTCCGCTTAGGAAAAGACGTTTTTGCGCTGATCTTGATTCATTAATTTATTCCCCTCCACCTTACAATTTGCCAAACATTTTCAACCTTAACGCGAGCTAACATCAGCGAAAATTGAAGGAATCCAAAATAACCTAATATATCTAAATGAGAACACGGACCGTAAAAAGAGAGGAAAAATTAAAAAGTGTGCGAATTTAGCCAACAATTTGCCGAGACCCCGTCTCGGCCCGCCTTAAAAACGACCTCCGAAATAACTTTCTCCCCTTTTCTTTAAAAAAAAACCCTTCCGTCGTCTTTTGCGCTTTTAACGGCTTCGCTATCTTACCCTATTAACTGCAGTGAAATCTCTCAACGCTCAGCACTTGCATGCGTGCGCCGTAAGGGGAAAAGAGAACAGAGTTTGAAAAGGAAGGTAGAAGAGGGGAGAGAGAAAGGCGAGTTCGATTTGGAAGGAGGAGAGGAAGGGGAGGGAGAGAATAAGAAGGGGAAGAGAGAGGGAGGGAGGGAGAGAGAGAGAGTGGGGGAGGGAGAGAGGGAGGGAGAGAGAGGGTGGGAGAGGGAGAGAGAGAGGGTGGGAGAGGGAGGAAGAGATAGAGGGAGGGAGAGGGAGAGAGGGAGGGAGAGGGAGGAAGAGAGGGTGGGAGAGGCAGAGGGAGTGATGAACGCGAGAGAGGGAACGATTTTTTGCATTCTTGGAGAGCGGGAGAGGGGCGGAAGAGTGGGGTGATAAAGAGGAGAATGTAGGGTGGGCGTCCAAGGCAACGCCTCCCATGCACTCGCCATTATTCCACACGCACATCGCGGGCGATAAGGGTATGCGGAGGGGGAGGGGGAGGGGTGGCAGAGTGGGGAGGGGGAGAGAGTGCGGAGGGAAGGGAGAAAGTGCGTCAGATGGTCTGGGGTTGGGGCTGATTAGGGATCTGCAGTAAGAGCGGCGACGGCAAGGTTTGTTGCATTCGGAAGATCGAATTGCGATCGCCTTCTGCCTCTTAAGTACTCCGGCGCACGCATTGCAGACCAATCTCCTAACGCTCCGCCCGCCGTTAAAAAAAAACCCACAAACTCCGTTGTATTCCAACCCTTAAAACTCTATTTAATCCTCCATCGAATTCCCCGCCTCTCTATCTCCACGCCGCTATCAAGTGCGCTTGCAAATTATCGAGCAAAAGTTAACGCATTTAAGTATTTATGTTATGTTAAAAGGATGTGTTACGATGTTTTAGAAGTTTTATCCTTCTGAAAAATATTCGAACTTTTTCAAAACTTAAAACTATTATTTATTAATTATTAAATATCCAATGAGTTCGAGTGTGTCTTCCTTTCCTGAACACTTTTAGACTTATTAATACTCTGAAAAAATAATAGTAAGAGGCAAAAGTTTAATCTTTCGTTTGTTAATAAAGTTAAGATTTATTTGATTTAATATTTAAAAGTTTGTCATCGGTTTTTACATCTGATTTCAATGGAAATTCAGTATCTTCCTACTTAACGGTTTTATTTTAGAATTTAAAGTGCGATTTAATTATTCTCATTCCCATGGTATAATCATTTTATTTATGTAAACTGTTTCTACGTGAACTATTTAGCTTATCGGAAAATATGGATTTATTGGTGAATACCTAACTTTACCGGATTTGGCATGCATACAACAAGCAATGAGTCTATAATTACAAATCACGCCTTTGCAGGCCCTATTAAACGCAAGAATCTTTCATAAAGTAGAATTAAGGGATACTTACAAGAGAGGCGGGTGAAGTGAGGTTTTCAAGGGGACGAGAGGCGTCATCCGCCGATTGCTCATGTATCGAGGAATCGCCAATGAGCCTTCCCGGATTTAACGATTTTTCCTTCCCTAATCCATCGAATGTTTTTATCCCTCCTCCACGATGAAATAATTAGCAAATGAATGAAATATTAATAATAAGTATACATAATTATGAAATACGAATTTTTATTCCAGTCCAGCTAAAATAAAAACAACTCGTTGTTCACTTCGAGACTGAAAATTAGCGCTCCCAAAATCCGCCTCACTGCGTTCTACGCCTCATTGGTTTCCATGTAACTCGGTCACTTTTAGCATTATGATGGAATGGCGAAGAATAAAAGTTCCAAAATATTACGAGCAAAACTGGAAGTGTAGGATTCTGGAGGAGATCGCGTGATTTTGGCAAAAGAGAAAAAGAGAGAAGCGGAAAATCTTTTTGCTCTTTTTTTACCCGGAGATCGGTCGCGTGGTTACCCACTCGAAATATCCACCTTTCGCAATCACGAGGCAGAAAAAAATTGAATCTATAGAAATGAAATACGATTTAAACAATAATAAGGCGACTGAAGCTAAGGCAACTTCACCTAATCAAAGACGTAATTTCGTAATTACATATTTACAGAAAAATTGTCCGATACATCTGTTTACGTTAACATGCAATTATCTGCAATTCGTAATAGGAGACAATAAAAAAGTGGAATTTGTTTTGAAATTCAAATGTGACGAATATTAAAAAGCAATTATTAATTCCTGTTAGGATATTAAATTAAGAGGTGATGCTGACTGAGAGGTGAGAGGGATATGGAGAGGAGAGGAGAATAGGGGGAGGAGGTAGAGCAGGACAGAGATAGGAGTAGGCGGCTGTGACAGGACGGCGTGAAGAGAGAGGTAACGGGATGAAATAAAGGGAGAGAGAGAGAGAGAGAGAAAGGGAGGGAGAGCACTCTTAAAATGAACGAAGGCCTTATCTGTTGATTCTCATCCCAACTTTCACTCTGCCATTCCCAAACACCATGCTTCTCTCTCTCTCTCTCTCTCTCTCTCTCTCACTCTCCATATTTGCTTATTTCTTGGGCACGCGATGTTCATTGTTTGGAGGAAGAGGTCGGTTGAGGATACGTGAGTGAGATGGAGGGAGAGAGGGGAAGGGGAGGTGGGAGAGGGGGAGGGGGGGCCCTCTCGGAGAGGGGAAATGAGGGTGTGGCCCGATGCATTTGCGTGAAGAGTTTCAAATGCCACGAGTAAAGGAATGCGGACGTACTTCGATCGAATTTTCATATCTATTGTACTATATAAATACTCTCTGCAGTTATGCTTTCCTCATTTCCATTAACATTGAACGAAAATGTGAATAACGTTCGTTTGAATAAACTCCATTTACTTTCAAAAGCATAAACGAGGTAAATTTCAAAGAGAATTATTGATGAACTACATTTCATAAGCAATGGATTTGAAAGTCTTTTGGGAATAAGTCGCGTTCTAAAGGAATGAAAGATAGAGCATAGAACAAGGAAAGTGTAATTTAAAATGTTTTTGTAATAAAATACACATCAAGCTTGATATCTTTATGACAGCGAGATTATTTAACTAAAATCGTTTGGCTTGTCAATGACAAACTATTATGAAAATATCTATATATTTACAAATTTATGTTACGTGAAAATCACAAAAATGCATTTGATTAGGTATTTAAAGTCGTTGCTTCTTCGGACTTTAAGTTGAAATAATTTTTGTAGTAAGATTTAGGTTTAGCTCAATTTCTAGACGTCTGTTTAAATTCTTTTCATAGTTTCATAATTCATATTGAATCCCATTCTTGTTGACAACCAGAGATCTGGAATAATGTAAACTGTTCTGATATTACAGTTTGATATGGATTTCCGAAGAATTCAGAGATTCTGCTGAACTGGATTACTTCGGCTTAAGGTAAATGCCACGCTGAAAATATTCCCTTTATAAGTGAGAGAGAGAGAGAGAGAGAAAGAAAATCGAGTGCTCAATGGCAACCGTTCGCTTTTGCCTCCGACAGTGAAAATTCGTGTGAACCTTTGAGCGTTGGTGAAGGAAGAAAGAGGGTGGGGTCGGAGAAAGCTTCCGGGGGATGGTTGCAGATCATCGCGTGACTCTCGAAAGAGGAGGGGGTGAAATGGGGGAAAGGGGGTGAAAGGGACAACGCAGAGAGCGTGGCTGTGGAATGGCGCCCGCCGGACTGGGGTAGTCATAGTGGAATTCCCCCGCTGAGCGGCGCCACCGTAGCCACTAGTTTTGAGTGAAAAAACGTGCGAGAGGTGGAGTGAATGAGATGAGTGGGAGGGGAGAAGGGAGGGGAGAGGGGAGGGAAGGGAGGAAAGCTGGTCGAGAAATAATGCAATATTAACAATTGCTGGATCGAAAGAAGAGTGGGAGATTGCATACGGAGGGATTTCATCTTTGCGAGTTATGAAATCCATTAACAATTTGACGAAACTCCATACTTGAATTACTTATGATATTGCCCCTATTAATTTTATTCAGATATATAAGCAAATAACTTTAATGCAAAGGAAACGATAAGCGCGCGTTAGGTTTTCCTGTTAATCTGTACATATCTCGCGAGCTACGGAGATGAAAAGTTTTGACAAAACTTGAGTTCTTTCGTACAGATTGACAAATATATTATATATATATGAATTCCAAGGTGTAAACAGAGACAGAAAATGATTAAAAAGTCTTTTTATGGGACACTTATCAACTTTTGGGAGAACATGAAGAGAAATAGAATAATTGGGCAGTAAAGAGTGGAGTGAGAAAGGGCAACGGCGAAGAGGGAGAGAAAGGGAGGGAGGGAGGGAGGGAGGAGAGGGGGGTAAAGGGATGAGAACTAAGATGAGATGAGATAGGAGAAAGGGAGGAAGGGAGAGGAAGGAGGGGAGGAAGGCGAGGGGTTGTTTTTCGCACGCACCTTTATCCCTCCCACGCTTAAATTGCCGGCGCCATGTACGCGCGTTACTTCAGAATGCGTGTTTTTTAAAGGTTGGCAGAACTGGTTGGGTCGATTCAATTGCGTGGAATAACAGCTTTTAAGGTGAATTTCAGCAAGCGAAAAAGTCATTTTTGCAATTCTGCTCTCCTTTTCACGTTTCGACGCAGATCAAATTACTTACGTTTAATGCATTTATTTATCCTATATCACTCGATTTATTCACCACTATATAAAAATACTTGATTATCATTATGGATGACACTTTTCCCTATTATTTCAAACGAAAGTCTAACAGAAAATATATTTTATATATATCTGATTATTCACAAGTGAACAAGTTTCCAAACTGTTTTAACAACGGAAGAAATAAATAATAATGTCTTTAATGATTGAATTATCTGACTAGTATAACAAAGAACTCAAACTTACAATAAAATCATCTAAAAGATTTCTGAATTCTTTTTGCGTTAATTTATCTATTTAAACAACAGGTACTTCCAGCATTTAAGAATACTTTTATAATCCACTTGGAATAGTGAAACGTCAGCGCTTGACAAATCAAGAATAATTAGAGATTGGATTGATTTTTTTTAAACTAATAAATTAAAATTCGATAAAAATTGTTGCAATCTCCGAAGGGTTTTAAAAATCAACTATCAACTCTGGACGGACGGAGAAAATTACGCAAACTATCATTTCTGAGCGAGGAATGTTATGACGCGGGAGTAGAAAGGCGTTCCGTGTCGTAGGTCCCGCACGGAAACAGATCGAGGAACCAACAAAAAAACATCAGAAGAACGCAAGGCGTCTAAGAGCAAGTTCGCTCATGTGGCGCTCCCCTTCATTCTTTTTTTTTCATGATTCCAATCTTCGATCGCTTTTCCCCCTTTTTTTTCGGAAGTCGATACATTAAGCGAGATAACAACCGCCCAGACCGACACACACGCCCGCGCGCACACACGCACAAACACACACACACAAACACACACGCACAATCTTTCTCTCGCAGATCGATCATACTCTGCCGAAACCTTTATTTTTCTTCCTGCTAGTTTCCACGAGACGTTTTCCAAAAAATAGAGGCGAGTGAAACGTTAAAAAAAATTTTTAATGGAATATGAAAACGCTCGCAAATTTCGTAGGAAATGTAATCCGCGCGGATTAAATTAATCGATCGCTCTTTTTTTCCTCTTCGTAAGAGTAAGATAACATTTTATGCGTGCGTCGCGCACGGTAGGCGTCGCTGCATTCGCGGTTGCGCTGCACTGCAACGCGCACCCTCTCTGGAGCTACGTTTGTGGTGCTTGGAAGGGGCGGAGCAAGGCGAAAGAGGCTAGGGAGGGAGAAGGTGGCTTCATTTTTAAAGCAGCGCCTTGTTATTAGACGATTCAAAGGCGTTAAAGTGACAATTGCACTAGGCAGCAAAAATGTAATGCTCACGACATATTCAGTAAGAAAAGAAAAAAATGGAGTCCTAATTTATACGATAACCCTAAACACAATTCAGTACGAGACATCAATTTGAATATAATATAGTTTTCCTTTGTGTGTATTTAAAATGGTGAAACTTACGCGACAATGCATTGCAACCTCGTGTTTCCGATGATGGTGAAGACGTTGTAGTTTCGAAACATCGGTTATTTAAACCTTTCAGCCATTAAGGTTGAGATTGATACATTTAGCGCTCATTTATGGAGCATTTGGGAGCTTTAAGAGATAGTTTAAGTTTCATATCCTTCCTACCGCTGGGAAAAATTTTCCCGAATTAAGAAATAAAAATACTTCTTAATAGGAAAGAATACAATTTTTATCGCATTTTGCGAGAATGCGTGTTCGTCAATTCGTCCTCAACAGGGTCGCATATAACCTCATTCTTACTTCTAACCCTCGTGTGATCTCCTCACTATTTTCGCTTTTAAAGCGACAGTTTATGGCATAAGAATCATGCCGCACGTAACACCTCCCCTAACAAAGACTAACGATTCGGAAACAAATGCGAAAACGCAGCTACATCATGGAGGCTCGATCGTTTTCTCAGTGTCGCGTTGCGACCGTTTTAAGAAATAGGAGGAGCGATTGGCGAAATGGAATGCAATTTTCGGGCTCATTGGCGTAACGGTGAGGATATATATATTTTTTAAAAAGTAGGAGATAAATGTATCGTGGCATGAGCCTGGGAAAGGGATTTCGTTGTTTAGGCAATAATTACCTTCCCTCGGAAGCCCGGAAGTGGAGAGGGCGGGAATAGGTAGCGAAGGGGAGGGCTGAATCATACCGTGGCGCCAGGTGTCCTGGCACCCGTCTGGATTCGAGGTAGGGAGGGGTTCTTATTGTAGGCGGGAGGGACTGCTCTCTCTCTCTCTCCCCTTCCTTCCAAAAAAACCACCAGGTTGGCTGCACTGCTCATCCCGTCACGCGTGCTTTCCAAAGCACGTCACCTCACACCACCACTCTCTCGCTACTATTATGGAACCTCGCAGTTTAACTCCCGCTCGCTCCGAAAGAGGGCTCTCTCTGGAGTTGCGTGCGAAACTTGCTTTACACGTTATGGCCGCTGACGAGGAAATTTCTCCACATTCCCGTAATATCTCGTTCTTTTAGAAGTGCTCGTAAAGAGGTCACGATTTGTCGTGACGGTTGCAATGCCAACGCGTAACCGAGGACTATTGCGTGGTGGAGGGAGGAAGGGGGGAGGAGGAGGAGGGGAGAAGGGAGGGAGGGAGGGGGAGAATCTAGGCCGCGTTCACGAATGTGGAAACTCGCGAAAAAGAGCCGCGCTCAGAAATGCGCATTTTCGAAGCGGAAAACACTCGATTCGCGAAAAAGGGAAGATAATTTTGGCAGTTTAACGAGCGAAAAAAAGAAAAGATTCGTCGGAGAAAATACCTTAAAGGGCTATTAAGTAATTTGATAACGGAGCAATTCAGTCACGGGAAGTCGGATTTAATTTTGAATTCCTCGCGTTTCAAGATCGATACGATGGGACGACGAGATAAAAAGAAATTGAGTGTAAATGTGATGCCTTTAAAGCAATTCATTTTTTTCTTCAAAGAATGAATAAAATAACGCGAGGAATATTTAAAATTGAACCGGTGATAATCGCTCGGGCCATATTTTACGGTACCAATTCATTAAGGAAAAACGCAAATGATTACTATGTTGTAATTAATTTTTCATACATCATATTAAATACGACTGAATCTTTGAAGCCATTACAGATGAATTGAAATGGCCGTAAATATTTTTTAAAAAAATCGTGCGTATCACTGGAGCCTTTACGAAGTTTCATCGAGTTCAATACGAAACAAATAATATTACATCCCAGCCCAGGGTTGCCAGGACCGTTAGAACCCTGTTTGTCATTACATTTTCAAAATAAAAAGGGCAGTCCAATAGTGTCCTTTATGCTATTCCTACAAATTAATAAAAATCTTGGTGTTATAACAAAAAAATTATGCTTGGAATAAAAATCGATATTAAAGAAACACGTTTGTTTATTTGTATATCTGTGGTCAACTTTCAACTTCTTATAATTCGGTTGAAAATGAAACACCAACTATTTCAATCCTAATATTTGCCTCAGCCAATTAAAGCCTCGATTTGGCGATCTTCCGCTTGAAAAATTAGCTAAAGAAGTAAATTTTAATGTGATGAAGGTGGCTAACCAATACGAATGCATCTCTGTGAAAACCAATTGGAGAGAAGAATTTCGTGGCTCACAAATTCCACAAGACCCAGTCGAGTTTTGGGCTTTCCTGCTGAATTCTCCTGGAGAAAGGTGTTACAAAGATTTAGCAACAAATGTTTTGAACTCATACTGTATCCCTTTAAGTGCAAGAAACAAGATAGCCCAAGTAACGTTGAGGCGATTTTACGACTTGTACAATAAGAGCATTTGTTGCAAAAGTTTTGAAGAAAGTTTTACAAAAATGTGGGCACTCTTCACAAAGCAAATATACAGCAAGAAGGCGATCAAGCTGCAAGCACTTTCGTTTCAAGCATTGTTAGCAGAAATGACACAGAAGAAAACGATGCACAGTCATTTGATGAAATTCTTTCCATTTTAAGTGAAACTTTTCCACTATGATTTCGCAATAGGTATTCGCAAGTTCTGATTTTTTTTTGCTCTAAATCGGCATTGTGAATTTATAAATAAAATAATAAACTAATAGTACAGAAGTGCTTAAAAAACCTTTGTTAAGGAAATGTCTAAGATTTCTTAAAGATGCATTTATTTTACCGAATATATATCAAATATGCTTTTATAGGAATTTTATATAAATTTTTCCTTTTTTGTCTCCGATGTCTTATTTTTATGAAGAGTCTGTCCTTTTTTAGTCAAGAGCACCTAGCAACAATGTATTCCACCCTCTATCTAACCCAGAGGTGGGAAAACTTTTCTGCATGGCGGGCCGCATCGGTGTTTGCGAATTTTTTAGCGGGCGGCATCGAAAGGTGCCAATGCTTAGGCGGGCCAGATTAGAGTTTAAATCGGAAATTGCTTAGATTCTTAGCCGTCATACATAAGTGCAAACAATCACTAATTTTATGGCTAAATTTTCAAAACTAAAGGTTTTATTATCATAAATTTACCAAAAGTAATACGAAATTGTGTTCAATTTTACGGATCGCTTTTTCATCAAAGCTCCGCGGGTCGCATGGAATGCTCTCGAGGGCCGCAATCGGCCCGCGGGCCGTGGTTTTCCCACCCCTGATCTAACCCCTCGAATTTGTATTGAGAGGTCGCGAGAGAAGTTTTAGGCCTGTAATATCATCCGTAACGCACAGCTGTCTCAATATCTAATGGTGGCAGAGTTTCGGTAACAATGTCGCGCGTGCGAATTTCAACCGAGGTACCTATATATCTAGATAGGAATTCTCAATTCGTAGAATGGACCAAATATATGTATGGGGATGCGGTGTGGAGAGAGCGGCGACCCAGCACACACGGGAGCTATGCGGAGTTGCATAAGATGCAGGGAAACAACCGTCTATTTCTTACTTTTTAGTGAGAATCATCCCTCGGGAAAATTGAAACGGTTTCATCGACCGATTTAACACACAGAAAAAAGGACTATTTCCCCTTAAATTCCAACTCTCAAAAAGAATAATATTCGTGTTTGCGAATATCAATACGCTTTAGGAGGAAATCATTTCAAAATGCAATCTCCTAGTTATTAAACGAATTTCGCCGGGAAACTCAAGTGGATCGAAAGAGCACGTTTCCGACGATTGCCATTTCCGCGGATTAACAATTGAAGGTTCGACTCTCTACAACTTCTCCCTCCAACGTCTCTTTTGAACCTTCCACTTCCCACTCCACTATTTCCCCTCCGCGTCTTCCGTTTGCACCCCTCCTTTCTCTCTCTCTCCCTCCTCTCTCCGCATTCTGCCCGCTGACCACTCCCTCTTGCCCTTTCCTCCTCCTCTCTCCTTCTTCCATTCTCCCTCCCATTCTTCCTCTCTCTCTCTCTCTCCCTCCTCCCCCATCGTCCCGTATTGCGTCACGCGCCTCCCAATCACTACTCTCCTCCTCCTCCTCCCTTTAAGAGGCGACGAACACACATTAAACCGTTGGTTTGTAGACGCCGACGCGTCTGCCACCTTTTACCGATTAGACGCACCACTCCGAACAGGTCAATCTCCTTAATGTCTCGCAACGGTACGCCCTTGACAAACGTGCTTGAGGAGAAAAGTTGAGAACTTTGTCAACAGGTGGCAGGGAGGGAAGGAAGTGAAGGAAAAGGCATGGCTTTATAAATAGCGCAAGTGTTTGGTATTTATATTCCGGCCTTGCTAATGGCACTCGTAAAAAAATAGATTTTTGAAAGCTACAACGGGGTGGGTTACTTTGGCGAAAGGGAAATGAATACGCTTTATAATGATAGTGTATGAGTTTATTATCTTAATCATTTGTTTTACATTATAATGAGAAGCATAGTATATTTTCAAATGGATATAATTAGCAGAATCAACGGGCAATGTGCATTTAGTTAAAAACGAGAGCTTCTTCAGCCGCAAAAAATCAGCCGACAATCGTTTCAACGATTTTAAAAAATGTTCGTACCTATTGCCTTTATCTGAGGGTTAATTAGCTGCAGTTGTTTCACTTATAAAAATTGGACCATAAATTTTATATATATCATAAAGAAAATCTTTTGAGAAATACAAAATGGCGCGGTCGCACTCTTTAGCGCAAAATATTTTAACGTTACTGTTTTGTGCATTTACAAATTATTACTTTATAGACGATACATATCCTTTTAGCCTTGATTTGAAAAAACTTCTAGTTACTCATTATTGAATTGTATGAATAAAAAAACAGCGTATGAGCTGCAATTTTCATGTTCCACGGTTTACCGTCGTCCCGATAACCTATAGGAAGACCGTGTTAAAAGTAATATCGTAATTGCGTCGCGAGTCGCCTCCTGTCGGATAAAAAAGGAACGACGCAAGGACACGCGTTTTTTCGTAATAAAACAAAACGGGAAAGGCACCTCCGCGAAAGAGGGACGTGTCACGCTTCGTGTCGTGACCACAAATTGTGTCCCCATCTGCCGTGCGAGGGGAGAAGTAAATGATTCATGGCGCCTCGCGGCCGCAGAAGAGCCGAAGGAGGGAAAAAATCATCTCGATTGCGATCCCGAAACTCACGATTTGGAGCGACCGAATCGGCCGAGTGGGAGGGAGAGGGAGAAAGGGTAAAGGGGGCGGGGGGAGTGACCTTTTAGCACTCTTCGTGGCCACCGGTGGAACGGGAATGTGCGAGCGGGACGCCATTATGGAGGAACTGCATAAATCAAATCTCTTTAAGCAATCGAGGCTGCAATTTCGCTTTGAATTTGACCAAAGCGCACCTGAGTGGCGTGCGCAGACAGTTTATTACTAAAATCTTAAAAACATCCACAAAAAGAGTATTTAGCGCTAGATGAAAAGGGATAAAAATTATTTGTGATCAACTTTCACATATGAGGGAAGTTTTTAATTTTAAATTATTGCAACATTTAAAATTCCTGCTTTAATTTTAACCAATGTATATGCAGATATGTAACAATGAACGGCGACATTTTTTAAAAATTGGTCTTTTATTGTGAAATAATTTATGCATTTGTTTAATTTTGGTTATAATATCACATTATCGGGCTACTTTAACATTAAGGTAAATGCTAACGGAAAACGACACACACGCACGTACAAGGTGAATGAGTAAATCCGGTATTTATTCCATGTTGTGGCATTCCCGAGGAATAATCATTCCTCGCCAAAGAGCCACAGGTCCATGGACAATGATCTTTACACCAAACTGTCTCGGAACACAATTAATACTCCAGCGCTTCATTAGCTTAAGCAGAAAGCATGCTAAATTCACTGCTATACCACTCAACTTCCCTCTGCATTGCAAAAACAAAAGACGCATCTGTCGCCTTAATCGGACCGAAACTTACCAACAGCGGTGAAACTTTTCACAATACAAGTAAAACCTATAGAAAGAACATTTAATCGTTTCAAAAGAATGACTTTTTCCTCATTACGAATCACAACAACGAGATGACATTCGGCGTAGCGCTAAAATTCCCAAAGGTCAAGGAATTCGTTAAGCAACAAGTTCGAAATTCCACAAGAATCTCAGGCTTACAAAAAAGACAACTTCACAATATTTGGGACTATTCCACACCAAGAAAAAATTCAAGTTCAAAATACCTGATTTACTTAAATTTACTTCACGAATTTTTATCTCCTAAACTACAAGTCATAATTACATACACTTGCGGATTTCTTTTTGCAGATGTTGTCCTCTATTTGACTAAATTTATTAATCGATACCTTACAGATCATATAAGGGCAAGGGAGGGTAAAATATGGATTTGTTATTCTTGGCTTGACGGAAATGGCGTCTCTTGACTGTGGCGCCGCAACGACGTCCTACTATTAACCTTTGAAAATGATTACGACTCTTAAAGAATTTATGCGAATGTTTGGAGACGAAGGAAAGACCGTAAATTTTTAATTGACAGTAAAATCATTGAATCAAACCATTGGGTTGGGTTGATGTTTCATCTTTACTCTATACACTTCCTAAAAGTTGTTAATTAAAAAAGTTATGTTTTAATATATACTTGTTCACAACTGCAATGCGCGTTCATCGTTGAACAACCTTTCGTTATGACGTAGACAGACAGAATGCGTTTAAGACAATCATTTTCAGTGTTCCTGTTCCGGATAAATCAACAATATATGGTCTCGTTAAACGTCTCTACGAAAAAAGACAGTGTTGGAGATAAGAAACGGTTTGGCCGACCTTCAGTGTTAAATCATGAGACTCTTTGAAACATCCTTAAGAGTTTGATACGAAAGTTATCCCTTAAAAGTGATTGTCATATGGAAGACAATAAAGGTTTTGAATCTTCTTGCTCATCGTACTTACTGTACCCAGCAAAGAGAAAGGAATTCGGTTTTGGCTGTGGTTTCGAGAATTTGGTGACCACATTATTTCTTAAAGTTTGTAGTCTCCATTATTCCGAATCTATCTGCATTTCAACGTTATCTTTGGGATTTTTTAAAAGAAAATGTTTACAGAAACAACCCTCAAGTGTTACAAGAAGTGCAAAAAATATTGGGAATTGTATTTCCAACATACCCTAAAGAACTCTTCACTGTTTCTTCTAACAAAGAATTAATGCGTTTCAATGAAGGCGATGGTCATTTACAACACATTTTGTAATTTTTATGTAATTTTAATTTGTTTGTGGAAAAACGAAATCTAGGTCGTTGATAATTTCTCAAATAATGGGGAAATTTTCAGTGTTTGTATTTTATCTACTGATTGCCGTAAGGTTTCAATCATGTTAAACATTTCTAATAATCTGCTCTAAATGCATTTGGAATCATTCCGGGAATGATGGTATAAAGAGAATGTGCGCGGTTCTGAATTATTGTTCGATTTTTTTTGTCCAAAGCACGAGTTTTAAAACTTATTGCACTTAACGTATAAAATAAATTAAACAATAAAAATTTTTTGTATCTTTTATCATATAAGTTGAACTGCATAGAGAAATTGAGTTGTTTATTACAATACCTCATTTAAAGTATGAGATGCGAAAACAATTTCTTTATTAAACATTAATCAGAAAATGACATTACACTTAAAGATTGTTAACATTTGTTTCAAAACAAAAATATCTCCTCTGTCAAATTAATTTATTTCCACCAAAACTTCAAAAACCGATTTAAAATTTTTCAAAATATCGCGCATAATTATGTTTCTAACAATCTTTAAATTAATATTTTTCTTTAAAAAATGAATTTCAGAACCGATTCGTCATGTATAATAATGATAAAAAAAGTTCCTTTGTAAAAGTTATTAAGAAACACTTCCGAAATAGAATCAAACCCGTGCCATGTCAAATAAGACAATTTATTATAACAGTTGCGTGATGAGGAGAAATATAGAATTAAGAAAAAGATAGGAAGATATAGGTTTGCAAATGACATATTCAGGAATCATGTATCCGAAGATGGAAGCGTTGCATGATGAGACTGGATGCGTAGGAAGAGACGGCGAAGGAATACGGAAAGAGGGATGGGAGAGAGATCAGAAGAGGGGGGGCGGAGAATGGAGGGGGGGAAGATAGAAGGAGAGGCGGCGGGGAGGCGCCCCCTTCAATGGCGCTTAAACCACGTGACCAGCTGTCGTTAAGCGCTGGGATGCGTGAGCAACGGTGATTGGTGCACTTCAAAGTGGATTCCAATGGCTCGGCTGCGGGTTCTTATTTTCTCCAACGATTAGAGAAATTTAGGTTCTTGTCATCGACAGTAAAACCAGATAACGCGTGGTTACCATAGGAATGTTTTTCGAAGAACACTTGCGCACTATGGAGGATAAGAATGAAGCCTAGGGATCTTTTAACTATTTAAATATTTCAAAATTCAATCAATAATACTTTTAATTATTAATATTAATTTAAAAAATAAAAACCTCAAAACGACATAAATCTCACAAAATATAATCAATATATTTAGAAACAGTTAAGGGTTGGCTTCTGGAATAAATGAAATACTACCCACTAAAATGTTCAATCCTTTTACGAAAGCTGAATATTATATACAATGAATTACATTTTTTAATTTCCTTCATTTCCACAGGAACATATTTTCCTCGATGTCTAACGAAATAATGGCAATAACTGACACCGAACATTCAGTAAAATTTCACTACAGAGTGCGATTGAAATTATTAGTACAAACTAGGTGTATTTAGTATTACTGGATCAGTCGATAGGAAAACAATAAGGAACGACTTCTTTTTGTACAGTTCATTATCATTTCATCTGCCATTATAATCACCAACATTACTCTTCTGTGATGGGTTTGTCCGTATCCGTTGTCATAAAAAAATTTTCCTTCCTCTTTTTCCTTAAAGTTTCTTATCTTCAAACATATAAGCGCTTCCATTGAAGTGACCGATTCAGTTCGCCTTCCTCTTTCTTATCATTTTTATTATAGATCTATATTCTCTTTTTCTTTTTATGATTTCTTATTCCCCGTCCATTTTATTTCGCGTTTATTTTCCACATGCCCGGAATTTGAAGTGTTCCATATCAGCTTTCCTAATCGCCCATATTTTTGCCACACAAGAGGCAATATTCCACGAATATTTTCAAGCAAATTCTCAAGTTTCTTCTTTTGCAAGAGTTTCATTTCAATTTTAAAATATGCAGCTTATGCTGTAATATTTCCAAAATGCTCTTTAAGTTTTCTTGTGACACTCCACCATGGAAATACTAGCAATTTCGGAAATTTAAAATAAATTTAAGAAACTAATCCGCCATCAATTGTGCTCCGCGGTATAGATTTTAAAGTCCGCATTTACAAAAACATATCTTCCTCTTGTATTTCCACGACTGTTTTGTTCCACTCTGTTTTCGTACAATTACGTAACTTGCACTACTACTTCGCTAATTTGCTAAAATATATGATCAGTGTTTTTTCTTCATTACTTGACATCGGAATATTTACTATTATTATCCAAGTTTGTCTCCTTTTTGCACTTTTTGAGGGGCTACAGACTTGATATTTGGCAGAAATATAGGTTTTTAGGAACACGCCAGAAAAAAAATCCGAAACTATAAAAATTCGCGGGTAAAAACGCTTCGCGAACGAAGCGCGTGGTTGGGCGCAGTAGTCGCCAGGGATTCAGCCCGTAGTAAATACATACGCATGTATATGTTTCCCTACATAGTTTTTCCAACAACATAAGAAAGAAGTTAAAATTTGTTTCTTTCCAGAATGTATGATGAAAACCACGCAAGGACGAGAATACCTCAGTAGCACAATATTCTGCTATACGAATAGATACGAGAGTAATTCTGGAGTTTCAAAGCGATTCGAGCATGAAATAGATGTTTTCAAACCGAGTATTAAGTGCAATGGTCGCTGAGATAAAAAATGGACAAAAGAACGGATAATCGCGAAAGGGTTCCAGCGGTCGTAGATTAGGGTGGAATGGAGGGAATTGTGGGACAGGAAAAAAAATGGTTTCGAGTGAGAGAGAGAGAGAGGAGAGCGTAGGGATTCAGAGAAGGGGTGTGGAGAGGGAGATTGGGGGGATTAACGGAGGGGGGTGGGGGAGGGAGGTTAAGTGATTCGGAGGTGGCGATGGGAAGGCGGTTTTGCATTTTAATTGGCCGTTTGGGCGATTTTCTGCGTGTTCTTCAATACTTGGTTCTCCACGCTCCGAGCGTCGATGTGATTGGAAGGCAGAGATTGGAAAAGAGGGCTCTCTGGGATCGCAGTGGGTCTCACAAGTGGCCTCGTCCTATGGGCCTCGCAAAGCGGCAGAAAGGGGACTTGGAATTTCATTAGAAAAGATCGCATCTGCTCGAGGAGGTGGTGAGCGTTCCACATGTACTCGCGCGGCCAGATTGAAAATTTCCGTCTCCCGTCACTGTTCATAACTTCCCACTACGCGGCGATTGGGTCGAAATATTGCGGCCCTATTTTAATATTAAAGTTCAAGTTATTTTATAGCTGATAATAATGAGATTCTTAGTCATCGATTATGTTTATAAAGCTACATCTACATTTACATGTTACCCTGCAAATCACCAGATTGGTGGGTGCAGCGCACCAAAGCCTACCTAATGACTTATTTCGCTGGTAACACTCTTCTGTTATGGCCTTGCATTGTCCTTGAGAAAAACGAACCTTTATATCACTCCGTCCTACAATCGATCTCTCGTATTTTATCCTCGTGGTCGTGCCTACACATGTATGTAAGCAGGTGCCTCTAATATTCCTGAGACCTCCTCTAATACGACTTCCGGGCTAAATTTCTCCAAAAACCTTAACCTAGCGCTAAGTCTGCGATACTCTACGAACGTCTAATTCAACTCCTTCAACAGTTATGTCACGCTTAGCTTTTGCTCGTACTTCTGTTTTACGAACCTAACGGCTCTGCGTTGGATTCTTTCTAACTCAAGTATCTGTCCCTTTTCGTACGGATCCCACATGCTGGAAGCGTATTCGACCTGAGATCTGACCAATGATAAATAACACGTTTCTCGTTCTTGTTCTGTGCTACGTACTTCTTCCTATTCTGCCTACAAAACCCAATTTCTTGTTGGATGCGCCTACGACCCTTCGAATATGCATATTCCACGATAGCTCACGACAAATGGTGACTCCTAAATATTTAACATATTCCGCAGATTGAATATTTAATCCATCGATTTTATACTCCGAGTCTAATTCATTGTTCTTGCCTTTCCAGAAACTCAAGAGGGACGCTACGCTGCGTTCACATATTCTTCTGAGCGTGATTCTTTTCTTTCCCAGCGATTCCTCTTAGCGTTCTTTGAATTATTTCGCTGTCTCCGCGAATCCGAATGTCATCAACCTGTACTTTGCACTTGTTCGGAATCTCAACATGTAATGTCTCCGTTTCCAAATTTCGTATTACATATTTTACAAATCAATTAGTAGGTGCGAAGTGGCAAAGTCATGAAAAATAAAAGGACACAATATACGTAATGGACCATTAAAAAAAAATCTTCTCAAGTAGCTTTAAACGTCATTATCATAATTTTCTTATTCGCTAATTGATTCCATTATGCCAGTGTTCAGTATTACCAAAAATGAATTCCATGTTGAGGCACTTGTGGGAATTTCAGACTGGTGTGAAGTAATACATGATTGTCACATTTAATTTTAAGCTCTTTCTCGTAGTCCTTCCAGTAAACCGAATTCATCTTGTATTTCATTAAAAGTACTTCCGTCAAATGATGGTTACATAGGAAATAACGCCACTCCACGCATTCCTCTGACCTTCAGGGGACGAATCAAAGACACATCCTTCAGCTAGCTAATACATAGCCTCCTCGCCAAAACCCCTTCCTCCTCCCCTCCCATCTTCCCCTTTCCGACGCCTAAATGGGGCGGCGATTGAGTTAGTCCCTTTGCGATTATGCAGCTCCCCCTCTTCCACGCCTCCCCCCCCTTCCCCCTCCCCTCTTCAGGGGAATCCCCCGCAGGACACCCTCCGCCGACATTACACTCCTTTCGAACGCCCAGCCATCCGGCAAACGACGCAGCGAGAGCAACAGTTCAATCCCCCCATTCCCTCCCCCCTTCCCCCATCCCCCTTCCCCCCCCCCGCCCCCGTACCCCCTTCCTACCCCCTCTCCTCTATCCATTCTTCCTGCACTGCACTTATAAAGCGAATCCATCGGACCATCTCCCCCTTGCACGCTTTCCATATTCAATCATTTTCCAACCGGCATCCTCCCTCACCCTCTCTCCGCTCCCTCTTCCGAGGCAACTGTGTGACAGATGGCGGACCACATTGCGAGATCCTTCCCAGCATCCCTCCGCCGGCACTTGTAATGGGAAGTTCTATTTATCCCTCTCTCTAGAACCCATTCACTTGCATCCCTAACCACTTCTCCCCGTCTCTCTATTCCTCTCTCTCTAATCTCTCCTTTCGACTCTATGGCCCTCTCTCAGTATTTATGGTCCCGCGTTCGATCCCAGGATTCCACAGCATAATTTTTACCCTAGAATCTCCACTAAAACGCTTGCTCCAGCAATTTTGTATGTAATTTTTTTTTAAATATGTACTCCACGCTCTGTATTCCGAGAGTGATATGCGTTCGGAAAAATGAGCTTTTAAGTTAAATTCAATCCCAGCTTTAGAGCTATATGACATTTTGAGAATTTCTAAATTACGCATTAGATCGTCCAAGGCCAGCGCTTTTTATCCAAACAATCTCTTGAAATTTATTGTGTGGAAATCGTGAACATTTGGCCATAATTCACTTATGGAATCAGCTTTTTCTGTGTTCTATTTCCTCACTTAACATGCATAAAAGTCC
This sequence comes from Uropetala carovei, assembly GCA_036926305.1. Classification (NCBI taxonomy): domain Eukaryota; kingdom Metazoa; phylum Arthropoda; class Insecta; order Odonata; family Petaluridae; genus Uropetala; species Uropetala carovei. Next base: position 1,823,872 of record JAXCHB010000004.1, read on the forward strand.
ATCACTTCCTTTTTCTAAAACACACTTTTTCCTTTAATCGAGTTTCAGTTTCGTCGTAATCTTAATTTACGATCGACCTTGTACGCATGGGTTGTAAGTAATACACAGAGTAAGTGTGAGTAATATCGAATAACATTTAGTTTTTTTAAGCATGACAGGAAGACTATTTTCCAAAAAATTCAAATCGAAAGTATAGCTCAGGCACTCTCCTGTAGTATAAATTAACCATAAACAATCAATAATTTTTATAAATAAAATTTTTAATTTAAAGGAAAACTTTGGTCATTTATAAAACAGGAGGATGATGCGACCCTAAAGACTGACTGTCTGTTCTGAACTTTAATTTCTATTTTTCACGTATCTGAATAGGGACACACTAAAAACAATTATGCCTCTTAGCTGCGGTTGACTTAGCTATTTTCTTTTCGCTGACCAATGTGAAAGGCTCAATTATATATGTATAATCGATTCAATTTTTTCATGCCTGCAGCTTTCTTTTAGGCTCGAAGCATCTGCCGACAACCAAAGTTCAGATTATAGATGATGATCAAATACATAAACATTACTATTCTCCCAAAACATTAAAGTAATATGCAATAGCATAGTATACAATACACCAGGGGTGGCCAAACCGCGGCTCGCGAGCCACATGCGGCTCTTTTAACTTAGTATGCGGCTCTTTTAACTTAGTATGCGGCTCTTTTAAATTTCCATTCGCAGGTGTGTCAAGATTTTTCACTGCAGAACAAGATGACGTATTGCGACTTGAGACGTGCTGGAAATACTTAAAGGACATGCATTATACCTTAATGGCTTTAGATATAGATTACGTAAGTTAATGAGCACAAATTGCGTGTCATGCAGCTCTCGAACATCTTAAAATTATCGTATGTGGCTCCGAGGGTAAGTAAGTTTGGCCACCGCAGTAATATACCGTCTAATCTTCCACATTAACCGCATTTTGCCATTCAGATTCAAACCTCCCTCAACCGTCACCCTGTTACCAGAAATTGTTTTATTAAACATGCTCTGTATGCCTTCATTAATGGGGTTTCAAAAATATTTATACATATAGTAGTTGAGGAATAATCACAACAATCTTATATAATTTTCCAAATTCTAATAAAAATCAACTCTGAATTAGGTGGCAGCGCTATAATTAAGAGGCTATTGACTCACTGCTTGTTTTCTTTTAGCTGGTTGATTGCGATTTCTCATAAGATTTTATCACGAGTGCGTCGTACATTTCGGATGAGCAGAATCTTGAGAATACACAGCGTTGTTGAAGCAAAACGAGATTATAACAACTTAAAATTTAAAATGGCGTGGGTTTGTTTAACTTGGGGTTGTTATAATCAAGTTTCATTTTAACAACGCTACATATTCTTGAGATAATTGAATTCCACGAAGTCTCGGCTTCTTCCGTTCATTTTATTACCAGCGGTACTCCACATTACCCCCACTTACTATGTTTGTGTGTGTGTGTGTGACATTAATTTTTACATGTAATTAATCCACGCCACGGTCTTGGAAGAGAGTTACGATGTTTCCATATTCTTTGATCTCGGCACATCTATACCTCGAGACTAAGAGAGAAAATCCCACGTATATACCCCTTTATTTCGCGTAATTGTGTACATACATGTCTTTTGCTTCATTTGTAGAGGTTTCTCGATCAATCGATGACCAAGAAATATTGTTAGTCGAGGGATTAAACTAGAAAGACAAGAGAGATATGATGAATTATGTAAATAATTCGTCAAACAGACGAGGTTAGATAAACACGACTACATATACCTACAGGCAGTTCCCATTTTTCGTCGCTCTGCATTTCGTCGTTCCGCTCATACGTAAGTTCCTAATAAATTAACAACATTGTTTCATTCTTCCGTCTTCGTGATTCGTTTATTCGACACACTGACGCTTTTCGTCGTTCCAGTTTTGTGTTTCGCTCATAGTATGTACTAAGTGCCTAAGTGACAAACAACATTGTTTAATTTTTTAATGGAAAATTTTCACATGGTTACCCCAGGAACAGTGAATTTTATCCCTCAATTTAATGTTGTGTCTATGGAAAATAGTGATTCGCTTTTCGTCGCAGTTTTCGGGAAAGTAACCTGACGTATAAGCGAGGACTGCCTGTACGATGATTTTTTACTTGTTTGCTAAGTGTTATATTGAATACTTCGTATATTGTTAAAAACTTGAATAGAGGATATTATATGTGGAAAATCACGCGCACATACAAAGAAAAATTACTTCAGTTACAATAATACTAATGACTTTCTGCCGTCTTACACATTTAGAATATTTTGAAGGACTTATTAAAGGGTGAATTTTTAAAAAGCCCTACATCGATCCTTCATTAATGGAATGTTCACTTCAAAAGCGCAGGAGTCACGACGCAAGCATCCCTTTGACGAGTCCCTTCGAAAATAGCGTCGGAGAAAACTCATAAAACTCTCGGCCAATTTACTCCTCGGAATGTAAATTAAGTTGCTCTTTGAGGGGCGAAATAATGCCCTCCTTGGTACGGGGAGAGAGTTCATCCCAAGGGCGGGGAAAATTAGTGTCGGAGGCAATCATAGCGATTGGCCATCTTCCACTCTGATTGGCTGGTGACGGGAAACGCTGTCTTGTATGGATATTGGACGAATGGTGGTGGGGGAAATGGGGTGGGGTGGGGGGAATGGGGGATAGACGAAGGAGGGGAATGTAACGAGGGCGGATATTGAGGGAAATATTTATAAAAGAAAAGGGGAGAAGGGAAAAATTGAGATGTCCCCTCTCTCTTTCTCTCTCTTTCTCTCTCTCGCTCTCTATTTTTCTCTCTCTCTCTATTTTTCTCTCTCTCTCTCTCTTTATCTCTCTTTCTATTTCTCTCTTTCTCTTTTTCATATGGATTGGGGAGGCGGTCGGGAGTAAAGAGAGGAATATAAGTGAACGTAAAAGTGCGAGGCAAATGAAGGAAGAAAGAGAGGGGGAGAGGGGGGAAGGAGTTAAGGGGGGAAGGAAAAGCTATTACAACGGGAGGCAAATCACTGGAGGCAGTGTGGTGGACGTCATCGTTTCTCAGTTGTTTACGGTCGGTTTCAGAGACGAAGGAAGTGAAGAGTTTACAAAGAGGTTAAAAATTTTGTGATACATTCGATATATTATTGATTACAAGGATTGTGATTTTTTAGACAAAAGAGAGTCAAATATGAGGAAAAACGACTCTTAAAACTGCACAATAAGCGTTGGAAATAACGATTCGATCCAGGAACAGCAGCAGCAGAAAATAAAAACACGCAGACGAACGGCATATCAACACACGAGACGGGCTTAGGGACGAAGAGGTGGTCGGAATGCATAAAGAGACAATCGAGGGAGTTCATCAGAGGAGAAGGACACTATGGAATGCTTTTGGGGCGTTTCGGCGCCGGTTACACCCAAAGTTTCCGTATTACGCGCGGTAAATGGAGAGTGAGCTAGTGTGTGTGTGTTTGTGTGAGGAGGGGGGAGGGGAGAGAGAGGGGAGGGAGAGAGAGGGGAGGGAGAGAGAGGGGAGGGCTCCGAATGACGTTGCGAAGTACATAATCCGCCCTTTTGGAGCTTGATTGGGAATTCCGCCATTACAACATTTTAGTCGCACCTTTTTGTATGTATGGAATCCGTCCGAGGCATATGATAGGATGCTGCAATATGCGCCTTGAACGCGTGCCGAGGGAAAGGGAGTCGTTATTAAAGACGAGAGCGCCTCGCATGCGGCAATTGTTTCATGATTGCGACCGGAATGGACTTCCCCATTCCACTCCGCTCGCTCCATTTTCAGTCCACCCATTGCTCCATCTGCTGGCGTGAGGACGAATCCATGCATTCGATGGAGAGGAGTGTGGCGTTGGGTGTTAGAGGGCGCTATAGAAAGGGCGACGGAATGGGGAAAAGTGGTCACAAGAGAGAGAGAGGATTTGACGGAGAGACCTTAAGAGAATCCTACTTACTCCCGCCGCAGAAAAGGATGACGAGACATTGTGAAAAGTTATCATTTTCCTTACGGATTATGGAAATTTCCATGTTTCTACCATTCACGAAAATATCTTTATTTGCAAACAACGTCTCATTTCGCTTTCATTTTATTTATCCACACAAATTCCTACTCTCTCAGATGTTGTTATAAATGGTTACATGCACATAATGGACTTTCTCCAACGAACCTTAATATAATATTTAAGTTTCTTCGTACATGCTGTGATGTAACATTGGCGCAGAATAGTAGCCTTCAAACGTATGCTATGTGTGGAACTGCGCACATAAATTTGGCGTCTTGTACGTCAATGACAGAAAGGTCAACATAAAACCGTCCTCGACATGTATAATAATCACTCTTTACCCATTTCTGAATTTAAACTAACGCAACTGCCTCCTTCATTATATATCCTTTTCCGTCCAGATATATTCAAGTCATCCAAATGTATACACTGAGATTTGAAAGCCTAAAATATTTATCTTCGACCAACGTTATTATTTTAATTTTGTTTCCTTAACACTGCCATAAAATTCCATGTACCAAGTTTATGGTTTGCTATTTTCTTAGCTGTTAAGTTTGTTTGCTTAAGAGATGTGCAGAAATTATGCCAAAGCCCTCCCTGCCATAGTTTCGCGGCCGATATGCTCGAGGCGGGAAGTGCCGCCGAGTGTCCATTTGGATAGCAAATCGGATAATTGTCGCGGCTGTGAAAAGAGTCTAAAGGATTGTAGAAGAAATTTGATCCCGCGGTTAATCAAGAGAAGTTTTCTAGGAAAAACGCAGCGTTTTTAATGAAGCTGAATTCTGTATCAACAAACAGAATGTCTATGGAAAACGGAAATAAATTCGTTTGACGTCACGAAAAGATATCAGACTAAACTTGCGATGCGTTTTTTTTTGTTTTTGACGGAAGATGAAAATTAATGGCCTCGTCGAATGTAATTTCTTATCAGAATAATCGTCCTAAAAACAATATAAGTTACTAAATGTATTTCAAGTGTCACTTTCAACACGGTAAAGGTAGAATGGAGTTCTCTGCTCAGAAAATGCACGAGAAAGACAAAGAAAAATATCAAAGAATCGTTATCTCTTTTTAAAGCCCTTACTTGATACGCTAATGTGGGAAAATTCCATTCGTTTCAATTCTAAGACACGTTTATAAACTTTCTTAACGTTATGATCACGATTTTTAAGACATGATTTTTAAACTGCGTCATTTATTAAATTTAAGATGTTAATTAGTAAGCCGAGAAAATAAATAAGCTGAGAAAGGTTTGATTAAGCTTATTTTATTCTACTAGAAAACATCCAACAAAGTTTCGTATCGGAGTTTGTTAGATGATGCAACAATGGCAGGCCGTTACCACGGAAACCTTTCCACGGCCGCAGCTAATCTCCGGTATTCATTTCGACATGGAAGGCACGGGATCAGATATTTCTGGTTTTAGTGTGAACGCCTTCCAGAATTTCATGCTCGCTATTGTGACCATACTGGTTGCAAGATTTTTCCTACTGATCGTACTTCTTTTGATCAACTTTGTATTCTCTTTATTTCGACCTCTTCAACTCTTAAGACCACATCGTGCCGACGGAAACGGGATAGTCTATGACAATACAGCGACTGAGTAAGAATTCACCACGGTGTAGCGATAGTCGAGTGAACCCATCGACCTCTTGCCTTCATCGGTGGAAGATATACTACGTTGATGATCGCTAAATATATAATAGCATAAATTTTAGAGATATCTTACCAAAATTCTGGGGAAGTGTCCGTCGGTATGATGGAAATGCCGTATTTTGCTAATTTGGGCTCCTGCGCGTTCAGGGAATCCTCTGTTGAATGTCTGTCTAAGAACCAAGAAATGGTCCAGCGTAAAGAGGTAGGTACCTTTTGTTTATGACGCATATTAAATATAAATAGTGTCATTGCCCATCATGTAAGAATGAAGTATTGAATTTAAATTTAAATAGATAGCTAAGCATTAACTCAAATAAAAATGTAAATAAACATACCTATAGCACGTTTTAAACATTTAGCGAATCCTATTAAATAAATATTGCGTTATACTTAGATGATTTTAAACGACGATTAAAGAATAACTTAACGTTGCACGTAAATACATTTCAAAATAAAATAAACAACTTATTGTTGATATGTAATGAAAACAAAAACAAAATTGTGTTAAAAAAGTGAAGAACGACTTAAGGTGAACATTTTCCATTTAAAAGCAAACAGGTCTCATTCTTTTCTGCAATCGAATCAGAAATGAAGAATAGAATCACTTACACTAATAACCTTAATATATTCCGTTATATCAATGCAATAAGTACGATGTACTGACGCATTTTAAAGCCAATTGTTGTCCTCATGCCAATTTCACGTATATGAAGGAAAAAGCATATAGTATTCCTGACATTTTTTCATTTTGGAATTCTTAGGTGCATTGAATTGATTCCATCGTAAAACTACGGGATGTTAATAAGTCTATGTTTAATTATTTTTAACCAAGATTGCCCTCCTGAAGAGGTTCATCGATTGCTTCCCATTTTTTTCTCTTTGTTTCACTGGAAACTGCAACGTATACATTAAATTTGTCAGTTCTTCAATTCATTCCTCCTTCTTATTCGCCATACTTCGCGTATTCCGTATATTTCAATCCTTTAAATCAAAGTCCGTCCATCGCCAAGGTCCTTACCGCGTTGATCCGTCTGGATATTCCTATTGAGAACGTTTTGAGCGATGGAAGTTTCCACTGAATGGCTTTCCAGCTCGTCGCAGAGTAAGCCAGGCGACAGAGTTTCCATATTATAGCTTCTGGAGTGGCTAATTTAAGGGTTATAGCATTTCTTCCACAGTAGGTTTAATGGTTACCTATACAGCCATGACCCAGAGCCCCGTCAATAATGAAATGAATGTGTTTGGTATTAGAACAGGAGAGGCTCTCTGTGGCACATCCTGTCCCTTACACCCATGGTTTGCCTGGAAATAATATAAATGCGAAAAGAGAAGGTCGAATGAAGATGCTTCTGGAGATGTATTGTACTGAGAAGCTAGCTCATTATGCTTTAAGAATTAATGAGCGACCTTTCACGAAATATTTACAACAAACTCGTCAGTTTAAAAATTTGCAAACCGTGAAATACCGCATAAAATGGTAAATTGATCGACATCAATACCAATTATAAAATTGTAGGGACTGCTAAAAATTTGAAATTGGTTATGAGGAAAAGCTGTTTTTGAAACTTGTTTGGAGGCATTCCTCTCGAATGTAATTAAACTCCCTTATGGTCTCCTTTCGTTCCGACACGATGTCCAGCGAATTCACGCATCGAGGGACAGAAGCGTCTTCCTCCGAGGATGGTGGCCGCGCCTTCGGTTATTGATGCCTTCGACGCCACGACCAATCTGCTTGGGGAGGCCGTCGCAATGGGAGACTACCACCGAAGAGGGCACGGCGCAGAGGACAGCGTTGAAAGACGCCCACGACCCGGATTAACAATAAGATGTCGAGTTCGACGGGTGAGCAGACCACGAAGAGCAGAAGGATTGCCTGATTGCATCGTCGAAATTACGCTTTAATATGAATGACGTCATTCTCTGCAATGGCCGAAGATTGGAAATTATAACAAAATCACTCAAGAAAGAACTTTTGGAGCTTCTGGAAATTTCCAAGTTTTTTCTACTGTATGATTCACAATCATAAAATAAATAAAAATAATCCAAACGTATCAATAACATTTAATTGTTGTAGCGGAGAAAGATCGACGATTTATATCCGAGAATGAATAATTTTTAATTGAAATTCCGAATTGGTTTTCTGTCCAGTTTAATGGCAATTTGAATTCAATCATATCATCTGCCATATCCAACAGGCCCTTAGGACTGGCACATGGCTGAGGCTGTATCACCTCCGATCCAACTCGCGTAATGCCCTACAGATACCCCTTGGAGCGTTAGAATCGAGGATATTATAAACTGATTGAATCCAACAATGGGGCCCAGTTAATTAATTATTTCGGATCCCATTAGTAATCTAAAATTGAATCGATCCGTCAAAAGCTTATCAGATTATCATTATTCGGGATTTTAACTACATCAATTAACGGCCTCCAATATTAGGGAGTTGATGAGGGAGATTGTAAAAGAAAATCAGAAGTTTGAAAAATCCTGCTCCGTCGTGATGGATTTACCCATTCCTTAATTGAAACGGTATTTGGAAGTAAAAATAGAGTACTAACTATATAAGAATAATACTTTTTAAAGTCCTTCCTCAATATCTGCAGTACGCGATGGGCAGAAAACAGCAATTTTTTTAATAAGTGGAAGCAGGGACTAATTGGGGCTTCCGATTACGTAGAATGCGTCTGTGAATGCAGTTAAAAAGAATGACGTTCTTAAATGCGAGCAGTACCAAGCGTAGAATGGTGGAAATAAATTTCTTCGGTGGTAAGAGTTACTCAAAAAATAATTCCTTTGGCATTTTCAAAAGACAACTGTTACCACGCGCGATCTCTTTATCGTCCACTTCACGCCTTTCCCTTACTTAAAACATGGATTCCGCTCTGCTGACCTAATGTCTTATTCCCCTAACATTTTATCTGTTTTATATCTCTCTTATCGAAGCTCTTCGACATTCCAACCGACCGGACACCTATCAAACGTGATATGAATGCATAATTTATCACATCCGATCTCCGAAAACATCTGACCTCGGCGTTAATGTTTTGCGTCATAAAATCGTTCGATGGACTCGTTCCATCCGAGATTTCGGGTGTAGTGGGGGTGGTTGAGAGGGCGTTAGGAAGGGGGGCGGGAGTGGGGTGCGGACAGGCGCGCCCCAGAGAGGCAGCATCTCCGTCTCGACTGCAGAGATCGGCGGAGTGGGCGAGTGCTTCCTCGCCTCCCCCCTCGCTTCCGAGTGAGCCCGCCCAGCCCCTCCTGGACCCTATTCCCATCGGGATCCCTGCAATCCTTCCCCCCTTTTTACACTCCCGTGATCCCAGGGAGGCGGCGCGTGCCCCCCTCCTTACGCTCTCCCTCTATTCCTCCGCGCCCTAAATACGCGTGCAACCCCTCCCTGCCCCCCACCTCCCCTCCCTCCCACCTCCCCTCCCTGCTCCACCTCCCACCGGTCTATTCATCGCCCTACGACAAAAAGCCTTTCCACCCCAATGTCCCTCACTTCGTCCCATTCCTCATCTATCTAAAAACCCCATCCGTCGCCCTGTGGGTGCGAGAGATTCACTCCCGATGCTGCCATCTGTTGGATTCAGTCGCTGCAGTGGAGCAAAACGTTTTCCTTTGAAAGGGAGGAAGGAGATGTTACTAGACCCAAGAAGTGACCTCTTCGGACCGGCGGAAAAGTATTTCATCGAACTGCGATTGATAGATCGTGCAACAAATGTCACCAAATAATCCCAATGTTCCAAGCGTATTTTTATTGTGCCGAAATCCCATTTTAATTGACTGCTGAGAGAATAACAGAATAATTCGGATAACGGGAAAGACGTAATTATGACATCCAGTCTGATATACAAACATATTATAGGTGACTAGCTTTTCGTACCCGGCCTCGCCCGGGTGCATTTCGGACTGCAAATAGTTATACTTTTTCCCGCTTAGAAGACAGCTTGAGAAAATGATACATACTAAAACTTCTCTCCTTTCTGTAAACTACATTAGGAGTCTTGAAATAAAGTGGAAAGAACACGAAACGAACCAATACGAAAACTACAAAAACCACCATGAAAAAAGAAATGAATTAAACGCTTACCAATACCCGGTAGAAAAGGATGTAAAGCGACAAATAAATAATCGTGGAACATAAATTAAGAGTACAACCAATGAATATAAGTTCAATGTAAAAACCACCTAGAAAAAAGAAATGAATTAAACTCTAACCAATAGCCGGCATAAAAGGTGTAAACCGACAAATAGGTAATCAAGGAACAAAAATCAAGAGCACAACCAAAGAATATAAACATACACTACAAAATGAACAACTAAGAACGAAAACAAAGAAAACAAACAGAGAACACAAAAACTGGACACGAAACGAAAGCAAATGAAAACAACAAACTAACCGAAACCAACCAACGAATAATCTCCTAAACCTCAATGTATCTGATGATGGCGACTGACGCCAACTGACGCTTTCTATTCAGTTGCTAAATAAACAACCAACAATCACAAAATAGCGTGTCGTAGTGATGAGTAAATATTGATTACGCGGAATATGAGTTTGTATGTCAACATAATAACAGGAGAAACTAAATAAGAATACCTATTATTACTCTAAATAGATATAAAATTATTGATCATAATTGTGTTTTCCATCGTAATTAATTGAATAATAGATTGAGATATTCGAAGGAATCGATTTTAAATAATGTAGTAAAATGTTTTACTTTTCTAACGTAATTAATTACGTGAGTGTATCGGTAGTGTTTACATTTTACCCATGGAACCTCAGACACGAATTCTTAATTTTAGTTCAGAAGACATAATAAAGTTCAGCAAAAGTATTATTCAAATAAAATCTTTCGAAATTCACTGCGTTACGTGTTCAAAATGTTAATCTAATTTAGTTCTCATATTAAAATAACAATTATTCAAGAGTGAACCTTATTTCCAATTGATAAAACTCTCTTTTAATTCAAAACGATATTATATATTACAAAAAAGTATCTAATTATCATTGAAACGCAAAATGGATGAGCATGGGAAAAAACTTGCATGTTAACATGAAATGCTCAATTGAGTTTTTATTGATAAACTGATAAAACAAAACACAAAAACTTTAACGTAGTAATTTAATCATATATCTTCAGTAATTTTCACTTAAACAAAATATGAAATAAAATAAGACAAAAGGCATATAAAAACAATTTAACTTATATCCAAACATACCTATAATGCGAATGACACGATTACAGAAAAAGAAACAGTTCACTAATGTTTATTCGCAGAATTAACCTGTGTATAGAAGACCATAGATAATGAAAGAAAAACATACAATCAAATCAGAAGATATTAAATGAGTATTTCATCAACTATTCTACGTTTACGACATGTTTATAGTTCAAACGTAATTTGTTTACATCGGTTGCTAAGTATATCCAAATGCTGAGCAATAATGAAAATAAGATTTTCCCTTCAGTTCGTCTTATTTGATCTGTAAGCCCCTCTTTTAAAAAATTATTCCAAAAGAGGAGATAATTTACCACAAAAAAGTCTGCGAGAGCATATGTCTGCGATATATATGTAAGGAGTTAAAAATTCGAGAAATTTACGAAAAAATTTTAAATGGAAATCCCATATAAACGAAAATATTTTATTATAATTAAATAGTACACCGAATCGGTTTAAAAACCTTACTACACCACCGTACACATGATAACGGTTAATATGACACCTTCCTCTTTTTTCTGCGTGTTGTAGTTTCTGAGCCTTAGCAGAACATACATACATACATACATACATACATACATACATACATACATACATACATACATACATACATACATACATACATACATACATACATACATACATACATACATACATACATACATACATACATACATACATACATACATACATACATACATACATACATACATACATACATACATACATACATACATACATACATACATACATACATACATACATACATACATACATACATACATACATACATACATACATACATACATACATACATACATACATACATACATACATACATACATACATACATACATACATACATACATACATACATACATACATACATACATACATACATACATACATACATACATACATACATACATACATACATACATACATACATACATACATACATACATACATACATACATACATACATACATACATACATACATACATACATACATACATACATACATACATACATACATACATACATACATACATACATACATACATACATACATACATACATACATACATACATACATACATACATACATACATACATACATACATACATACATACATACATACATACATACATACATACATACATACATACATACATACATACATACATACATACATACATACATACATACATACATACATACATACATACATACATACATACATACATACATACATACATACATACATACATACATACATACATACATACATACATACATACATACATACATACATACATACATACATACATACATACATACATACATACATACATACATACATACATACATACATACATACATACATACATACATACATACATACATACATACATACATACATACATACATACATACATACATACATACATACATACATACATACATACATACATACATACATACATACATACATACATACATACATACATACATACATACATACATACATACATACATACATACATACATACATACATACATACATACATACATACATACATACATACATACATACATACATACAAACACCTTACTTTATAGATATGTATAGATAGATAGATTAGGGGCGCCCACAGAATTTTTTTCAGGATAGAGCAAAACATGTATAACATGTAACTAACCAACGAACGGACATGAGTTTTTACATGCATAATGTGTAGTTTTTAGTGAAATGTATTGGGAGGGGGGGGGGCGCAAATTCTTCCTCTTGCCCATGTATAAGATAACGGTGCTGCGTTTAGAACAGAAGTAAGTACGACCATAAATATATAGTATTCCTACCAATTCCATATCAAAGTCTACTGCTTGTTATTTTCACACGTCGTACACAAATTTGCCCGAAGGGCAGCCACAGGGAAAGCGGAGATCCATTGATGGGGCTCTCTATGCAAGCGGACTAACGTGAGGGGGGAGAAGGATAGATGTGGGGAGGGAGAGTAAAGGAGAGAAAGAAGAGAGGGCTTAGGGATGTAAATAAAGAAGGAGGAGGATAGGAGAAAAGATTAGATTAGATATGGTCATTATTTGGGGCGAGATTGAGACTATGAAGTCGCTTCTTCCACCTAACCCCTCGTCATGATACAAACATATTATTATATACTGTAATTAATAACAATAACAAAATACTATAAAATATGTAGTTGTGTGGGAAAAATAAGGACTATAGCATCCATATTAAACCCACTGCAGGAAAACACCCTCATAGAAGGGGTGTGTGAAAAACCTGCTAAACCTACTTAAGATTCACTAAACAAATCATCATATATTGCACTATAATATATAGGTAAAACATATAAAAGAGGAATGAGAACCAATAAATATTCTACATGATAGCACCCGAAAAATAAGGGGTGCGTGGACCTGTGAAAATCTACTGAAATTCTCTTTTAAAAACGCAATAGAAGAAGAAAGGAAAAAGAAAGAAAGAAAAGAAAATAGAGGAAAGAAACAGAGAAAAGATGAAATAGTTACACTACAGGAAAGCACCCTCACAATAAAGGCGGTGTATAAACCTACGAAACCTACAAAGATACATGAAATCAATCAATAAATGAAGTTAAAACAATAAGTCTGAGAAAAAACATCAAACATAACAATAATAATAACAGAAAACTTTAAACATATTTTAAGCACAATAGGTATTGTTTTGTCGATCATTATGTCTACTATAAATTAAGAAAAATTGAAGTATTAAATGTGATTCCTTTGGAGTGACGACAGATATTGGTAGAAAGGGAAGAATGGAGAGAGGGAGGAAGAAAGAGAAAGAAGAGAGGGAGGAAATGAGAAAGGGAAGAAAAAAGAGGAGAAAAAGAGAGAGAGAGGGGGAGGAGGAAAGGAGAAGAGAGGGAGGAAAAGAGGGGGATGAAAGGAGAAAGGAAAGGAGAGAGAGAGAGAGAGGAGTGGGTCGGCATCTGAGCGTGTCACTTTCGCAGACTGGCATAGCGAAGGGGAAGAGAAACACGTGCCATCCTTTCCCCGGGAATAAGAGATGTGCGTGCGGTTGGCACGCGTGCGCCCGTGTATGTGTGTGTGGGAGAGCGTGAGGGCGTGGGTTCCAGCTAACGACGGCGATCCCACGCTAAGAGTGAAAAGCGTAGAACGCGTCCTCCCTCGGCACGACGCAAAACCCAACAATCAAGGGAAACATACATCTACGACGAATGTCCCTCTGCTTAACGTCCACTCCCTCCCTCTTCCCTCCCTTTCCCTCTTCCCCCCCTCTCCCTCTTCCCTCCCTCTCCCTCTTCCCTCCCTCTACCCTCCCTCTTCCCCCCCTCTCCCTCTTCCCTCCCTCTCCCACTCCCTCTTTCTCTCTCTCTCACCCCTATATCCTTCCCCTTCATTTCCCATCCACACTCTCCCTGCCACCTCTTTGACGTATTGGTCGAACAAATTTTTATTTTCCCCCTCTTTCTTTACTATAATTGTGCTGAAAATTATGATAGGCATATATTTGTACATCTATTTATTTATTCATAGGTGTGTCAGTCTTAGGGATCGTACTTCGAACTCTACTGAATATTTTTATTTGCCATTTGTAAGTAACGCAAAATTTCAATTCATCGTATTATATTAAAGATTATCAGATTGAATGATATGCATTTAATATAATCTCCTATCAATACAGACAGCTGCCAAAGAATCGTTTCCTTTCTCTTCCTACAAAAAAGGACTAGTCTAATTAGCAGTTATTATTGCCTTCTTTGAACTTTGGAAAATATATATCCCCAACCGAAGTTCATCTTTCACTTACTGCCTGAGTTCTCAATGTCCTTTACCTTCGCTAGTTTCACCACTTAAAATTTATATTTCATTAAAGTCTGATACTTTTCGATTTTTTTCGCAAATTGAAATGGATTTCAACGCATCGTTCCTTTTTTATTTTAAAAATCTTTCATCCCAATACAGCGCTACAGTTCAATGACTTTGATTTGAGCTTGCACAATCTTGGCGCTAACAGAATTCTAGTTCTGTCAGTGTTAATTTAAGGATCGAATACGGCCCGTGAAGCTTTGATGAAGTTGCAGTCTGTGATATTTAACAAAGAAATTTTAATTAAAATTATTGCCATAAAACCATGCCTGGGGAAGTTTTGGCGCTGAAAATAGTTAAGACTTTATTTTCATTTAAAAAATCACATAAGATCTCTTGATTTAGTTTCAGTAAATAATTCTCGCCCTCGAATGCTGCACACCAAAGCACTCACATCTACGAATGCAGTCCGACATGTAAAAAGGTTTCACACCCCTGTCTGGCTTAAAACTGGAACTTTACTAGCAAAATATATTTTTTAATTCGTTAAAATTCAAATTGAATATTGGGATATTTAATCCACACTACTTGCTCATATTCTCCAAACCCCTATTTTAATTCATTATAGAATTTAAAAAAGAATCCTTGCAGCTACTATAGAGACTATGAGGCCGCATTTTGGCAGTAACAAGGTGAGAGATTACGCTTCAAAAACTGTAGTTAAAATTATTACACATGCTGTAATATTTTTTAGGCAAATAAAAGAACAACCTAATGAAGCCGATCTGAAATCGAGATGAAGCTTGAGCTATGGAATTCAAGAAAAGTGATTCCAAAGCGTACGGGGAAAAAGCAGTGAAGCTGGACTCAGGGCTTAAAAATCACATTTCCTTTCACGATTGGAAGTGACGCTTCAAATGATTTCCTTCATTTACGCGATGAAATGAAGGGAATGTTTTAATGTGAATACTTCTTTTTAAACCACAACCTGACAACGATCCTTTGGTGACAAAAAGTTACGGTAGTTAAATGTATGCAATTAAATTGATACAGGTCAAGTTACGAACGAACAAACATGCAATGATATTCCAGAACAAGCACTTAAGTATAAAAAATTGAAAAATGATACACGTGTCTTGAAATCTCCAATTTTTTTATATCTATTGGAGATACCTAAGATAGACATAACAATAGGGCATTGTTATGAAAAGTAATTCATTTTTTATCCTTAAGTGCTCATTCTGGAATTTATTTTCAGCCATGATCTCGATAATGCTCTAGTGAATGCGATGAAATGTTTCGTGTGTTTATTATGTTTTTATAAATTACCTTCGTCAATATACATGGTAAATTTTGAGGGATTGTATTGGGGAAAAGTTTACCACAGCAGAAAAATGGCACTGCCTAAAATAAATATGTCTGATGCGCGTGAACAAAAGATTTTGAAGTATATGTAGGAGCTCTCGATTAACCATTTACTCGGACGAGAGATAGGTGCTTTTCGAAGAATTTTGGGGAGAGCACGCGTTGTAGATTCTCTTCTTTTTCCCTTCTCATTCCCCCCCTCCCCCTTCACCTCCCAATCCCCGCTTTCCCCCTTCCCAATCCTCCCGTACGTCTTCGGCTCGGCCACAATGGAATGAATACCTTCTTCCCTCTGCGGGCGACCTCACCGCCGCCCCTCCCGAATTGATGGAGCAGAAGAGGAAGAATGCGGCCTATGTGTTACTATATATTAGGTGGGGGAGAGGGGGAACCGTGGAGAGTGGGGTCGAAGGGAGGTGGCAGAGGGAAGAAATCGAAATCTTCGTCCATTGTAGTGGGGGATGACCTAGGGAGAGGCCACAATCACCAGATGGAATGCGGACTGGGGTGAGATGTAGCAGAAAGAGGGGGGAGGGGGAGGGGGGGGAGGGGGAGCCATAAATTCGCACGAGACGTCACGCGCAATGGTTCTCTTATTTTCTCGATTGAAGTTTCAATCTTTGTAGAGAGAGGCGCCTCGTCGAAAAAGGCCTTCCACGCTACCACAACAACCCTCATAACGGCCGTGACAAATCGGAAAATGATTGATTCAAACCAAGTGTCATCACATACAAATATATTCGTAACTACCGTAAATGCATCCTTTTGTCCACTTGATATTCCTTCCATATTTTAAGTCACAATAATATTTAAATAAGTAAAACGTTTCGTCTGTTAGATTAACACCTCTTCAGTTTTAACATTTAGCTGTGATTTCGTCTCTTAGAAAATCTCACGACTTTCGTTTTTTTGCCTACGTCTGCAGTTCACAATTTGACAGTAGTGAAAGGTTTTCAGAAGGTCCCGAAGACGGAATGTTTTTGTTTTTATTTTTATCCCTGGATATACATATTTACAATCAAATCAATCTTGCGCAAATAAAATAGACATTACATCTCCACTACTGTTCCTTTATACACGCCCATATTTCTTAACCTATTCCGACCAAATGCGGCACAACTGTAGGAGACACCAAGGGGAAGATCAATGCGGGAGTTTAGTGTCCGTTTGTCCGCTTGATTCAAAATGGCGGCCAATTTTATGTCTCTTCCTTTATGCATGCCTACATTTCTTAACCGATCCCAACCAAATTTGGCATTTTTGTAGAGGTTACAAAGGGGAAGGTCAACGCGGGGGTTTAATGCCCGTCTGTCCGCTTGATTGAAGATGGCGGCAAATTGTCTATCTCTTCCTTTATGCACGCCCGCATTTCTCAACCGATTCTGACCAAATGTGGCATGATTATAGTGGACAGCAAGAGGATGGCCAACGCAGGCTTTCGTTTCTGTCTACCTGTTTGATTCAAAATGGCGGCTGATTTAAACGTTAAGCTAAGCGTATTTTCCTGAGCCCGGCTAATGATTAGAATCAAATTTGGTACGATTGTGGAGGACTTACAGGAACAATTCATAAGCGGTTTTTGTTTCTCTCTGCCCGTTTTATCCAGAACGGCGGCCGACTGAATTCTTAAATACCAAGTAAGTATCATCTAAAATTCCGATCGGATTTGAACCAAATTTCCCCGGGCAACACCGGGTATTTCTGCTAGTATTTAATATTTATTGGTTAGTGGTTGGATTTAAGGGGGCCACGAGGAGTTAGGTTACTTTAAGAGAAGATGCATATAGATTGGAAGTCGTTGACCTGCATGTTTTCATACTACTGTAAGTAGCATTCAAACATCTACATTTCCCCTACTCAACCTCTCACCTAACCTATAAATTGATGAAATGAATGATCTGAATATCCTTATGCGACAGGCATAAGCTGTAATGATGAAACAGGTGAAAGCATCAGCTATGACCGGGAATCGAACCCGGATCTTTCATTTGCCGGGCGGATATTCTACCACTGAACTACTGTAGCAGACAAAAATCCCGTTTCAGAAAGGGAATATTTTCTTAGGTTCATCTACATCTACATAATACCCTGGTGGGTGGCAGGGGGTGCAGCGCACCAAAGCCTACCTAATTACTTCTCTCGCGGGAATCACTCTCCTGTTATGATCTAATATGGTCCTTGTGAAAAACGAACCCTGATATCTCTCAGTCCTATAGTCGGTCTCTCGTATTTTACCCTCGTGATCGTGCCTACCCATGTAAGTTGGTGCCTCCAATATTCCTGAAATCACCTCTAATAGAACTTCCGACCTAACTTTCTCCAGAAGCCTTAACCTAGCGCTAATTCTGCAGTCCTCTAGCGATATCCAATTCAACTCCTTCAACAGTGATGTGACACTTAATTTTTGCTCATATTTTTGCTTAACGAATCTGGCTGCTCTGCGTTGGATTCTTTCTAACTCAAGTATCTGTCCCTTTTCGTACGGATCCCATATGCTGGAAGCGTATTCGACCTGAGATCTGACCAATGATAAATAACACGTTCCTCGTATATCTGTTCTGTACTACTTCTTACTATTCTGCCTACGAAGCCCAATTTCTTATTGGTTGCGCCTACGACCCTTCGAATATGCATATTCCACGATAGATCACGACAAATGGTGACTCCTTAATATTTAACGTATTCCGCAGATTGGGTATTCGATCTATAAATTCTCTACTCCGAGTCTAATTCACTGTTCTTGCCCTTCCACAAACTTAAAAGCGAACATTTTCCGTGACTAATTTCGATTTTCCAATCTTGACACTATGCTGAATGGGTGTTTAAATCTTCCTGGAGCGATTTTCGGTCATCCTGGCTCTTTATCTCTATATATAAGACGGTGTCATCTGCGAAAAGTCTGATTTTGCAGCAAAGTATAGAGCGAGGTTGGGACCAAGCCAGCTATACTAGTATCAACCAGCCCCAACGGATGTCCTAAAGGAGATACTTCGAAGAAAACCCCCTACCCTCTCAAATGTTGAGAATGCCTTTGTTATAAATTAATGAAATGAATGATCCGAAGATCCTAATGCAACAGGTTTAAGCTGTAATGATGGGAAATGTGGAAACAGGTGAAAAAATCTGCTATGAAAACGTATTCTTCGATGTATTTCCTTGAGAACATCCGTTGGGGCTAATTGATGCTAGCATAACTTTACATCCTATAACTAAATCTGAAGTGTTATATTTTATTTCCAGTCTAAAAAATAAAAGATCCTGTGGATGGGATGGAATACCATCACTAATCATCAAAGATGTTAAAGAATATATTAGTGATCCATTGAGCAATATAATAAATCAGTCATTTCAAAATGGTGTTTTCCCAGAAAGACTAAAATACTCAATCATCAAGTCTTTATATAAAAGTGGACCATCTCACCTGTTAAAAAATTACCGTCCAATTTCACTAATCTCAAACTTCTCAAAAATATTTGAAATGGCTGCTCATAAGTGTCTCTCAAGCTATTTAGAAGCTAATCACTTTTTTGTAAATAGTCAGCATGGATTCAGAAAGAAACACTCTACTATAACAGCACTAACGGACCTAATAAACTATATTTCAGATTCCATTGATCATTCACAGGCAACTTTAGGTTTAGCTTGTGATATTTCAAAAGCTTTTGACTGTGTCCACCATGAAATACTAGTTCATAAATTAGAGCACTATGGCATATCCAACACAAATCTTCATTGGTTTCAATCCTACCTAACCTCATGTATGTTGATTTTCTCTAAGAGAATTTGACGGTGCAAAATAACCTTAGCAGTTGACGCACCTAAAAAACCTAATTACTACTACTATTCGAAAAAACTACTTTAATCAATTTTAAATCGATCAAAAATAAAAGAAATGAACTAGGTTTACTATCCAAAAATGTACGCATCAAAATGGAGCAGTCCACAAAATTATTAGGGGTGAATGTGGATGAAAATGTAAAGTGGAAAGAACAAATAAATAGTGTTTCAATAAAATTGTATAAGGCATGCTTTAGTATGTCATGTATTGCACCAGTCACCAGTATGTCAACAAGGCTAACAGTGTACTATGGTTATTTTTATGCTATATTAAAATATGGTATAATCCTTTGGGGAAATGCACCTGGATGGGAGATGGTATTCAAAATTCAGAAAAAAATGATCTGCATTATGAATAATTTGGAAAAAAAGAGTCATGTAAGCCAGTTTTTTTTTTAAATGGCATACTCACTTTTCTTTCCATTTACATATATGAACTGCTATGGTATGTTACTGCAAATTTGGAAATTTTCAAAAATTTACAACCAGATCACCAATATGAAACAAAGGGCAAAAATGTGTTTCAATATCCAAAGCACAAGTTAAAGTTATTTGAAAATTGTCCGAGATATATGGGGATAAAATTATATAATAAATTGTCCATAGAAAGAGAGACAAATTCTCACAACAGCAATATTTTCTTGAAAAACACTAAAACTTTTCTGGTAAATAAATGTTGCTATTCTGTAAATGAGTTCATAAAGGATGAAAATGTTAATACATATATAAGTGATGAAATGTGCATATATCTAATGTAATGTATATGAAATGTAAATGTATGTATGAATATGTAATTAATATTGGGTGTGTTTTTGTATTTTTTTAGTTTTTGTTATACTTTGACGATATACCAATTTACAAACGGACTTTATATTCTGTTGTTATATAAATGTTTCATTGTATCAATAAACAATTCTAATTCTAACTAGCTTGTTCCCAACCTAAGAAAATATTTCCGTATTGAAAAAGGGGAATTTGTCTCTTACGGTAGTTCAGTGATAGAATATCCGCCCGGCAAGTGGAAGACCCTTTTTCGATTCCCGGTCATAGCAGATTTTTTCACCTGTTTCCACATATCTCTAATCTAACCTAGATAAATGATGAGGAGTTAAAGTCCACGGTAATCGAATCAACTGATGGGATCTTGAAACTTTCAACACTCGGTGGAAACATTCGACACAGATAACATTCTCTTTCGACGGAATTCTCGAATCGGAACTAAAAATGAGGCTCCACTCCGATTCTCTCCTTCCACTCCCCCTACATCTCCACCTCTCCCTCCCGTACATCCAATCTCATAATTTATTTCGGTGGAAACAGGAAATCGTTAATAAATGAAAAGGTCTTTTTAAAGGATTTTCTCCGTCGCCGCCGTCGGAGACAAGAGACGCATAAGGAAAAAAAATATGAAACGCGGAATCCGCTCTTCATCTTCCTCGGGTTTAAGGATAAGGAAGAGGAGCGTCGTCTTCCGCATACATCAACATGGAGCGTTGGATGCGAGATGGAGAAGGAAGAGGAAGGAGTATAGGGGAAGGGGAGCACATTAAAATCTCATCAAAAATGCATAGCTGGTGATCGGCATGAGTGAAGGGACGGACGGGGATCTGGCTGGAAATGGGCGCCGAGTGGGATTTAAGCAGACTTTGGAGATGGATTTCGCAGCATCGTGGTATGCGAGGTAGGGAGAGGGATGGAGAGGGAGGAGAGATGCTAAAGATATGCGGTCGATGCAATTCTGAAATAAATTTCATCCAAAACAAATACGCCTAATATGCGGCCGGTTATTTAATTATTTATGACGCTAAAATGTTTAATAATAAATTGGAAGGGAGAATATAACGATGCGAAACTCTTCTGTGATTTTCTCCAATGATTTAACTTCATTCCTGGATTTACAATCAAATCAATCTTGCGCAAATAAAACAGACATTACATATATTGTGTGATAGATATATATTTTGAATTTTATATTATATTTAATATAAACGAGACTTTGATTGACGTTTGCGCAAGTTAATGTCGCATCGTCTAACTGCGCTTTGACATAATTTTAAAACAAATGGATTCGTCCAATAAGATCAGAGTGACGCGGTAAAAGACGGTCACTATCTTCGCTGACCAGTGTAAGATATTGCTATTTCCTTTCATAAAACAATCGAATAATATTTTACGATGCAATATTTTGATCTTTTTTGAAAATCGTTTTTAGTATTTCAACCAAAGCAGCAGATTATTAAAAAGGTTAAAATTTATTATTTTGCCAAAAATCTGCAAATATACACATTCTTTAACATTTAATTTCCATGTTCAATGCCAAATTAGCATGAAATATTCTCTAATTCTCCGCAGTAAAGTTGCCGCATTGGTATTAGGCATATCCACCTTGTTACGATTCCTTTATTCTTTAAAATGTCTGATAGAATCTTACTTGCGTTCGGGAAAATTCATGTTACTTCCCTTATATCCAACTATAGCAGAAATTTCTTGAATTCTTCATCTAAGGTTAAACTTTTAGGAAAGGTGACAGAAGCATTTATTTCCAATAAAGAAAACTCATGCGTCCAATATTAAGATTTTTAACAGCAAATATAAACACTTCGTATTATTAGTGGAGGTTTATTTATAAATATGTACGCATATAGATATCCTTCTCAAATCGGATCGTTTCATGAAATACACTCGTTCAACCCAGCATACATATATATTTCCGTAATATCTTGCAAATTTTTAGTAATTAACGTGAAGATTAAGTTTCTATTTTATTAGTGTTTAAAAAATTATTTTCCCATCGTAATTTACTACACGCCATGTCTCCTGATTAACATTTATTACGAAGGCAGCATCCGGCCACAGTTTGTTCATATCCCTTTTTGTGAGCACATAAACTCTCCTAGATATACAATTCACAATTGATTGTGTGCATATCTGGCATTGTGCCATTTTTTGCATCAGAAGCTGCTGGCAGAATTACAATTATCGGGACTCCATGATCTTAATTTACTTATTCCGTTACGTTTTCTAAACCTCCTCTCACTCTCTCCCCCTCTCCCTCCCCCTCTGTTATCCTTCCCGTGGATGTTTCTATTACAGTGACACTCGCATACAATATAGCGAGATAACGAATATAATCTACATTTAAATCCCGAATGTTTGGTACCGTTTACCCCACTGTGAAATTTCATTCTATAAATATTTGATATCGGATTAGATATTCCTGCGGAAATCTTTCAATTTTCATATTCCGTCAAAGTCGTAGATTTGGAAAGAAAAGGTAATCGAATGGGCGAGCCAAAACAATTAAAGACATTCCTATTCTTTTCACTGAAAGACAATCCACTGATAAACTTTGCTTGCTTCACAATCTATTTAAACAGACATATACTATGGAACAAAATAAATATCGGTTTTAGGATTTATTTCGGGTTTGGAATTTTATTTTTTGGTTCAACATATTCTTTATTTTATTCGGATTTTCTTCGCTTCGATGCCGCGCTTAAAATTCAACAGTTTAATGGCTCCGAGCCCGTAGTTCATTTTCCTTCGCTCTTGTTCCTGAACGCACAATTTAAAGTAAAATTCCAAAATCTGTCGGAAGATATTGAATTGTTTGGCAAGCGCCATACAAACGGTATGAAAAGTATAGAAATCTATCGTAAATACATGTTGTACGCAGAGTGGAAGTACCTAGTGAAACAGCCTATCATTATAACTAATTAGCTTTTATCATATGGTTTTCAAATAATCCAAGATTGCTTCCATAAATTTTTTTTATTAATACGATACTTGCGACTTAAAGATTTTGTCCAAAGTTATTAGCTTCGTTAAATTTCTAAATTCGTTCAACGGAATCCATAACAACAGCATTTTCTCTCGGAAGATACGCGCTCACGATGAGCGTAACAGTTGCAACGTCATTATTATACAAAATGTCAAAGCAAATCATTCCATATTGACTTAGGAAAACATGTCATATTTCATAAGCATTTTCAACAGAAATTATTGTGGAAAACAAGCTATTGTGGCCGAGAGGGAGGAAAACTTACCGGCACTAAAATAATACAGAATAAATGATTATGTGGCTGATATTCTGAGGCAGTGATCTCAGGATGAAAGTTTTAGCAAAGGAAATGTTATAGAGATAATAAGCACGTCAAGTGCAGAGAAAATTGCGAACAATCATAATGTTCTGTCAAGCAAGCACTAAATTTTGGAGAAATCGTACGGCATCCAAAAGTTACATGGCAGATACAACAACGGTGTGCATCTCTTTCAGGGAAAGGCGGTAAGTATTTGCTAATAAGAAATAATGCACTGGGATATTAATTTGTATTTGTACGCACAAGTGTGGGAGAAGTAAAGGTATTTTGATGCACGGTGTGGACATTAAGTGCTTCTGGAATGCTAATTTAGCAATGAATGCCAACCACGAAACCTGGAAATCCAGCACTGGGAATTTATGTATTCGATTCCTAATACTGTATTAGTAAACAGTGTTACATTGCATTTAAAATATCACAGAAGCATATGCATGTGTCATTATATACATTTTTATATAGTCATGTGGTCCAATTATAGTGATTTGGATATAATAGAAGAATATTTTCTGAATGGCAAGTTTATATTGTCCTATTGTTGATGAAATAAATAATAATGACGTTGCAACTGTTGTGCTTAAGGCGCTGTTTCTTAACAAAGCGATTTGCTTAAGTTGGCCATACTACGTATTGGGCGAGAATGATTTCTCTCCCTAAAAAGAGATCCTCTGCCTATCCCAAAAATTTTCAATTAATCTTTATAATGAAGAAACAAGTTCGAAAGTTACCTTTGACTTCCATCACGAGATGGTAATTAGAGAATTCCCAACAGCCTAACGGAAGGTTCCCTCCGAAGCGAAAGAGGAAATCGTTCCCTCCAACATGTGATAGCCACACAGAAAATTAAAAGGCATTTTAAAGAGGACGTCTTCTTTAGAGAATGACTCTCCAAAAATGGCAACCTATGGAAAAATTAAATATTTTATTGAATCTCCCACATAAGGAATACATTTCGTAAATAATGCACTATTGGTTTTTCTACTTCCTTTTGTAGAGGAAATTAGTTATTTCGCTTACACAGCAATCCAATAATCGTCTGACATGAACATCAAACGATAACTTCAAGAACTCTTTAAAAGTAGAGAGATAGTTTAAGTGTAAGCGTAAAGATGATTCGACAGTAAATTAAACACATTTCAAGTAAGAATGAACCGTATAATCCATTATAAAGTTAAGCCAGTAGATTTATTCAATTGTCATACACTGACGTTTTTCTTTAAATAGTGAATAAATTAAAGAATAATGACAAAATGTCGAATGTAGCAACAAGTAATAAGCGATTATGTAGACAAAAACCACGTTTTCAATAAATTTTAAACTTCAGAAAATTGTATAGATTGTAGCTTATTCTCGTAATTACAACGCAGAACATGAAAGACCTTTCTTACTGAGTATTTAAAATTTTGCTTACATTGCAATTTCACTACCATAATAGAAAATCCGCCATAAGTATCGCTCGTATACCTTTTTTACTTTTACCAAATAATGTGTTATAGCTAAGGAAAACCTCTTAGGTATAATTTTAACAAGATATAATAAAGCAGGTTCAATATTATTTATTGAAGTTTATATTACACAGGTTTAATTCCTAATTCCAATTTAGTACGAAAGTCCAGTATATTTATCACGATTCAATCGAATTTAATATGGCATTTAACATATTTTGTCATTGAAATCTAGTTATAAAACATAATACGTTTCACCCGTGTTAGTAACTACTTGATTTTAACAAAGAACAAGATGAGATACATAAGAAAACTGTCGAGAGAAAGTGTAGATCTCCCTGGTCAGCCATTATTCTATGAAAAGGAAAATGTAGATTAAACACAATACTTTGATCAGTAATGAAATAGGATGAGCGTGAAAATTTATTTAGAATTGAAATTCTAGCAGTATAACATATAATAGCGTCCATCTGGATTATCGGGACCTCGGTTGCTCTTCGCTAAATGATTATTTGGTGGTTTTGGATACATTTGAATTTAAAGTATCACCTCGAGAGCCTCCGGAAACGTATGGCAGACAGACAGACAGACAAACGACATTATTAAGGGCGAAATTGAGACTATAAAGTCTCTTCTTACATTTAACCCTACGTCAACAGTTACAAAAGAGAATAAAAAAATAATAATGAATATATGTACATATACGCACAATTTCACAGAAAAGAACCTCAATGTAAACAAACAGAAGATGATTCAAGAAAAATATCCTATTACAAATTCGGAAAACTTATAAAAAGACAGTATTTGTGGTAAGAACTTAAGAGTGTGACATTATACCACGACTACACTCTAACAAAGTTCTACGTTAGTTTATTGCATCGTATTTGGAAGAAGTAATATGATAACAACCATTCAAGCGATTATTTCCAAGTAATTAAAAAAAACTGGAACCTAAGTCTTACCGTGTTTAAATAAATGGCATATAACGTTTTTCAATCACGCAATCAACTGTGGTCTAAGTTATCGATATGCTCCTACTGAATTTGCGTCTAGTTTTTATAATTTTCAACCGGTTTTCGTTAAATACCTGCTTATTAAAACACTCGCAGACACATTTTAAAATTTTTGCACACATATCAACTGGGGACCTCAAAAATATCGGTGTCGAAAGCCATTAAACTTAAATGACACCAATTCCGTAATGAAATCCACACTTAATGTGCCTATTTTAAAAATTCATCGCTTAAGAAATAGCTATGATTTACGCTTGAATTTCAGAAACGTACATTAATAAATCCATCGACGTTTTAAACCGCATTCATGTCGTAAATGCGGAATACGTAACTCATCATCAAAGTGCCTATGTTAATATCTTCCGGATTTATTAGTATGGATTTTGATATTCAGTAAAATAAAACGCATAGTCTGAAATTTTTAGATAGTATTTGGAGAAAATGATGAGGTCCGCTATCGATTCGATTTTGCTTCAGCCGGAACCGCGAGTGCTCCATCGCAACCTCCCTCCCGCCCCCTTTCCTCCCTCCGCCCCCACACCAGCCCCTCCTCCCTCTCTCCATTCCTTCACTGCCCCCGCTCTGCCATCTCATTGGTCCACATAGGGTCGCGGGTCGCGGCATGGGGCGTGTCGGCGCAGAATCCCTACGCTCTGCGCCGCTGCATTGGCAGACGGGGCGAAATGGGCCAAGTGTCGAGAAAGGGGTGGAATGGGGGTGAAGGGGGGAGGGGGTGTGTGGAATGGAGTGAGAGAGAGAGGGAGGGAGGGTGTGGCAGGGAGAGAAGAATGTAATGATCCGTGCCGCGTAGGGATGTTGCCGAGGGAATGATCCGCTCTTGAGATGCCGTCCCGAAGAAAGCATTCGCCAGAAATATATTTTCGATTTGATTTTAAAGTTTCGATATTAGGACAAATATGCTTCTTTCGCAATTATTGCTTGCTTTTCCAATTTCTCTTTGATCTACCTAAGGCGACTGGACTACAAGTTTTCCCGTATTTCTCCCGGTTTTCGGTGCTATGTTCCGATGTCCCGAAAGAGTTTTTCGGTTACACTGCATCCTTTTTTATTAATCACTCGTACTATTTGGATTAAAACTATTACGTGACAGTGACTCTAAAGCAATCGATTTTCAGAACAATCATACGATAACTCAAATAATATATTGCTTGAATTTGTAAAATTATCTGCTGCCTTTTGTGTAAAATCATAACCAACATATATGTAAAATTCGTTCCTATAATCAAGGTCGTAACTAGGGTATAGCGAAGGGGGAGCCCCTTGCAAAAGGCGCCAAACGTTCCAGAAAAAGTGCCAAAAGTTCATTTTCTCATAAATAACTATTATGTTAATACTCCAACGTTGATTTATTTGTAATAAAAACGATATTATTCTTAATTAAAACGCATAAAAAATTATATCCTACATAACCAAAGTGTTTCCTAAAATTTTGTCATATGCGCCATATCACCTAGATACGTCTCTGCCTATAATATATAAACAAGAATAACACAAAAATGTATAGGTACTTCCCTGTTTTTCTTCCTCAAAGCACGCTCTCTCGAATTTTCTTTCTTAGAATGTGTTTTCTCTCTCCCTAATCTTACCAGAACTTGATAAATTTCACGATTTATAAGAAATTACGCTAGAAGCATCTAGACAATTCTTTCTCGTATCCACTTTTTTGATAGAAATTCTTAGCATCCAAGAAACTTCAAAAGAAAATTACAAAGCCATTTCGAACCATAAGGCAGCAAGTTAAAAATATCTTCTTTTAATATAACAAATGAGGATGTACTATCTATTTCAAAATGAGAGAAGTTACACTAAATGAACCAGAAAATTCGTTTTAATTGATTAATAAATTAATAAGGAAACATTTAATTGTAATGTAATAAAACTGTTCATCCAAGTAAACTAGTTTCATTAATATATAACCACCGGTGAAATGATTGAGCAGATTAATTCCCTTAGTCAGATTGAATCTTATTTTCACAAACATAAGGAAGACATGAAAGAGGCTCAAAGTTTAGGATATTTTCTTGGGACAACGATGATTTAAATTCCTTTCAGTCATATCGATAAGTGCAGTGCGCACAATCGGACAATTCGCTTCCGGAATCATGATATTTTCAATGCGTTAAGTTACCTTAATCCAGCATTGATCGCAAGTACCATGTCAACATGTCGGAACTCGAGCGTTAGAGTCAGCACGATGCAATTAAGGAATTATGAAATTTCAAAACTTATGCGCGAGAATAGTCTGTCTCTTCTCTGGACTCTGTTTCATTTCGCCAACCCACACCTTATTTTCTTCTTGCGATCTCTTTTCTGCATTTAATCAAGGTGTGTCACTCGATTTTCTCTTTGTCTCTAATACGTCGTGACAAAAGGACACGAAATGGAGACACGCGCTCTATCTTCCCCAATGTAATACCGTTAAAAATATACGTTGCTCCCGGATTGTACATGAGATTTTGGGTGCATTATAAGATCTCCTGCGACATAACCTAGGATATCGTCCCTTTGAAAAATGCCATTTAAATTTTTAATTCGATTTTTTCAGATAGTCTTTTATTACTCCTACAAACAACGTGGTACAAAAATTAACACCGATATCAATCTACAGGCCTTTGATAGAGTTTTATGGCCTAAGCTGATGAGAGTGTCGTGGAATATATTGAAGTGGACGGGGAAAGGCAGAAACAGATGGAATTTTGTACTTATTTAGATAATATTATGACACAAGATGGATGAAGTACGAAAGATATCAAGACAAGGATAACATGCGCAAAAGAGGCATTTACCAGACGACGAGAGTTGTTAACAGCCAGTTTTAATAAAGAAATTAAAAAGAGGTTAGTGTAGCATTATATGGGTGCGAGACATGGACAACGAGAAAAGAAGATGTGAGGAGATTAGCGGCGTTTGAGATTTGGCTATGACGTAGATTAGAGAAAATCAGCTGGACAGACAGGAAAATTAATGAGGAAGTTTTGAATATAGCAGAGGAAGAGAGGAACTTAATTAGAGTAATGAGGAACAGACAGAAGAAATGGTTACTGTTTACTGTAAGTCATCATAGAAGGAAGAATGTTAGGAAAGAGGCAAAGAGGTAGGACGAGGAATGGTAGATTAGAGAAAGAATGGGATATGAGAATTTAAGAGAAAGGCTTTGGATAGCCAGGGTTTAGTGGTGTACGCCCAAAACCTACCAGAAGGTAGAATTACAGTCATACCTCGCTTTGTGCGACAGATAGCTTCCGAAAATGTTCGCACTAAGCTAAATTCGCACAATACGGGGTCGTAAATAAATTATATCAATGAGGATAGGTTCCACGGATGCGAAAATTAAAACGAAACATTAATATAAATACATTGTTAACCCGAAAAAACATTAAATGAACACAAAACACTAAATATTGATAGTAATGTTTATTAATATTAATAATTTTAAGCATACAAATAAAGGAACTAATGAAATCATTGGGTTGAGTTCGGGGTTTGGAGTCATTTTGCTGGAATTCTGCATATTCTCTCTAAGCTGATTTTTTCAAAGAACTTTTGTCAGTTTTCTTTATTCAAATTTGTGATTAATAGAAATTGAAAGAAAATTTACGGAATGAAAGATATTTTTCAAAAAGTAATCTCGATGAAAAGAGAAATTTATGACAATTCATGAATTTAGTGACAGTGAAAGCGGAGACAGGAACTATCGCTTGTGCTCGTGTCAACCAGTTCAGCAAGCTTAACTGTGGTACAGGAAATTTGGTTTTGCATAATTACTTTTTCTAAGAAAAATTGTATATTATTGTTGCTTAAGGGTTGAAGTTATTTTGTCCATTCCTTTTGCCACGAGCCTCTCTTTTTCCAGAAAATGTTTCCAACTTCTAAATTAATAAACAAAGTCCAGTAAGCACAGTAGAAAAAGATTTCAGGTATGAAAATGTTTTTATTTCCATTTTTTCTTTAGTCTTAATTTATTTTATGCTTTTAAATGATTTAATATTGTTTTGTTAGCGCTTTAGTAATGTTATTTTAACTTTATGTAATATTAGATGGAGCTTAATAATTTACTCTCGAGATGCTGGAACGCATCCCTCAATAATAATGGGAAAACGGCGCTCAACATTCGGCTGTTCGAGATTCGGTCGCCTTTTCATGAAAGCATCCGAGTCGAATCTCGCGAGTCGTCTGTACTCCGTTATAAATTCGCACTATAACGAATCCGCACAAAACGGGGTCGCACAAAGCGAGGAATGGCTGAACTTTGTATGTACATGTGTGTAGGAGTGCCCCAAACTACAATAGCAACTCCATTGAGATATTTGTGAACTGCTAGCTGAAGCTAATTCAATAAAGATGTAAACCATACATCCAATGGGGGAAAAGAGGGAGATTCATGTTTAATTGGACATTTTCTGTGATGGCCTAAGATTCGAAAGAGAACGCCTCCAAAAAATATTCCATTCCGGAGCGACAGGAGCCTTAAAGAGTAACGGATTCAAAAAGCGGCGCATACACGTACACTCCTTCGAAGTAAAAATTGGTTATTTCCAGAAAAATATTCTATTTATGTATATTCACATCAGCCTTATGACCTTTGCTTGGTAAGACAAATATTTTCGAATAACTTTATATTTATTTAACGGGAATAATCAAGAGAAATCTAATCACCTATTAGCTCCTTTTTATGACATCGACCAAATAAATACAAATCTAACAATGAAAGTTTTACAATAAAAATTATTAATGAAATTTAATATGATCTATTGCAATAAATTTGGTTGTATGGCATAGCTACGTATCCTTAGATTAATTTGTCTGTCTCGACACAGTGTTATACAGACTTGTGTAAAATCATTCAATTTCTATCCGTTTGAAGTCAAATAGAGAATTGTCAGTCTCAGCTATAAAAAACAACAAAATGTGTACTTCAAAATTTTTAATTGAAAAATTAAATAATTATCTGAGGTATCTCCAAAATGAAAAGGTTGTGATAAATACATTAATTTTCATTCTTTTGCTGCCATTACCCAGATAAGTATTTTTATTTTGATTTTTTTAATGCTTATTGTTTCTTTTATTTTTAAAATATTTGGAGATACTGAATGACGATTCTGTTCGTCATAAGCGGCATTGAGAAACAAAAACTAAATAATTACTTTTTAGTCCTATTCTACTGCAAAATATATGAATAGATTTTCATTTAATGATCACCTGATTCATTTAGATTACTTCGTCGTTTTACTAATCCTTTCATTTATACATTACACGGTGTTAAAAGAGACTACAAATTCCCTTGAATTCGTTTGTTTCATTGCGTGGATAAAAATTTCATTAGAACTCCATGACTCTTTACTCACTTTAATGGCTCGTTATCTTCTTACCTTATTATGTACATGGAAAAAGCACCGTGGTGCTTGACTCCTTGAAAGGTTGAAGCCACAGGAAAGCGATTACCAAAAGGAAATTTAATATGAAACACGCTAGTAATTCCAATCAAATATTATTATTTTTATTTGTTTTTCTCCAGAGAAAATTATTTGGACGTGAACAGAGAAAATATAGCGAGAAGGTCGGGACGATACGAAAAGAGAATGTGTCTTGTTTGAAATCTCCACGATGAGCTACAGCAGGATTCTTCAAGTTTTTTTTGTTGACACACTTTCAGCATTTTTATATAGTTTATTTAGCGAATCCAAAAATTTATAATAAAATTAACTAAACTTCCATTAAAATAATTAACCCATGTTTATAAATGTAAATAATGTGGTGACTTTGTTTTTAGTATGTTTTTCGAAACGGGAGAAACGACCGCACGCGGCATCTTTCATAATAAGACAAACACCAAGCCGATATTAATTCACTAACATCAGTGCTAAGTAGGGTTCTTTCAAGGGATTCGTGAACATATTTACTAAAATGATTCTCCTAACTCAATCTATCATTAAAAATGTGTCTACAACATTTTATAACGTTATTTAAGGTTTCGACATCACAACTTTTGATTCCGAAATCATGTGCGAAAGCCGTCATTTCAGGTATTACTTTCTGGCCGATTGGAGGAGAAGTATATTTGTACTACAGGCAGCAAGAGAATGTGTAAAAAAAAAGCTCTATGTTGTTACGGCCCTCGCTTTAGCACCAAATAAGGGCGAGGGCTGAAGAGGGATAAAAAGGTGAGACAATATAAGAACGATGGAAAGGGAGGAGCGAGAAGAAGATTAGGATTCGGTGGGAAATGGGTTTTGACGCAAAGTGTAAGATTGGAAAGAGATGGGAGAGCAGGAGGGGGGAAAGAGAGGGCATTATGGGGGGGGGGAGGATGGGGGGGATGGGGGGATAGGGGACGCAGTAGGCCGTTTCTTCTTCAAGGTGTGCTGAGGAGGTAAAGACATTCGACTCAACGGGACCCTTTTTGTCCTAATAGGACCTTTCAGTCCCACTTCTTCGAAAGCTTTGTCGATTGCTGAGGAATTTACTGGTATTTGACATCACATTGCTTTGAAGTTTCTATAACCGCAACTTGTTAGTGGAAGAACTTAGTCGATTAAGTTACTTGGTCTCTACCAGTAGGAGGATTTGCTTACACATTTTTAAAGCATTCCCAAGGTATCCGCCCTGTGGCATTTTAATTTTACTTGAAACATGAGTGCCTGAATCTCGTGTATGAAATCATTGCACGTGCCATATAATATAATTGAATCGTACTGGAAGGAAGGAAGGAAAGCGGGGTCTCTGGTCTGCGGCCGATCGCGATAGGGGAATCAATTAATCCTCTCAGGAGACACAATTAACGATTCCGTGTACTGAACGTACGTGGATTGAGCGTATGCGGACCGAGCGTAAACGTAGAAAGGAAGGATGGACTGAGCGTACAGCGTGAGCGGTGGGCAACCTTTTCCGCATGGTGGGCCGCATTGGCGGAATTGAATCCTTTGGTCCGAAATTGCCAATGGATTATAATTAAAGCGTAAGTTACCTAGAGATTCTTAGGAACCATATGCTAGGAAATCAAGCTAGAATGAGCTTTTTAAGGTTAACATTTCAATATTAAAAATTATGATGAATTAAATTTTAGAAATATCTTTGAGAAAAATCAAAAAACGGCATTAAAAAGAACTTACTTGAATTGAGAAATATTTCCTAAGAGGTCCCAATTCAACGTTAGATATTTAAACAGATTTTGCGACAAGGAAAATAGTATTTGGTAGTTAAACTAAATGAAAAAAGTGTTTTAAACTAAGAAAGAATGGCTGTGGGTCGCATAAAATTGCTAGGAATTGAGAACAAATTACAACTTCTCAATAACAGATATCCTTCTCGAGTACGTAAGTTAAAACGTATAAAGATCATGATTTAGGACAAAGAGTTAAGGCGTCAGCAGAATAGTCGGGCAAAGAAATTTTTATAAGATATGAAAATAATATGAGATGAGATGAATATAGCAGGTACTTTTATTAACTTAATTTTATTTACTCGTCACATGGAGACACCCTAACTTTTTCCTTTTATTATATTTATTTTATTCGGATCATCCTTTCTATCAATTTATATTTTATTTCGTCTACTACAAAACAATATAACACAAGCAAATGGCATATAGAAACTTCGACAGACAGATTATTCTTTTAAAACGGATTACTTTAAGTCAAACTGATGTCATGATAACACAAAACATTAAATTTTCAAATAAATCAATATTCAAGTTGAAATATGTCGGTATTATTTATCAACATTATTTAACGAATACCAAAGAAAAACGATGTTTATTTATGCCTAAATAGTTCTGATTTAACATCCCTAGGAACGATGCTATAAAATTGATTTGCTTATGTCTCAATGAATACTGTATGATCAGTCCTAAATATGAAAGTAAACGATTTTAAGCTAAATAATATAAGCAAATATATTTTCGATACCATTTTCACCAATCCAGTGAACCTTTTTTCTAAGCGTTTAAAATCTAACATAGGCAATTATAAATTTTTCTTCAAAGCAAATAGAATTTCTTATCCCTGGGGTTTGTGAAAGTAACTGTTTTTTAAATCTCAATTTCAATTTTTAAAACATTTTTATGATAAAGAAAGTCGCGTTACGTTCCGTCCTGTAAAAGTTAACCGACTTTTTCCGAAATACTTCACTCGAAGGAATTACGATCAGCTAATAACTAATAACTCCACCTACGTCCCTTTTTTTCTGTCCTGCAGAGTTAAGACTAACCACAAGGCAGTCAACCACGTCGAATTCCTTTCAACTCGACTCTGATCAAAACCATAATAATAGCATTTCCGTCAAATCGCCTTTCCCCTCTCACGCAATCTTACCTCGAAATTGTCACCCTTCTTCCTTCGCCTTCTTCGACCTGGAGAGAATTTCTCCCTCCTACTCCATTCCTTTTTCCTCCATACACACATCTTCCAAACTCCTCTCACCTCTTTCATCTTCTCCCTCTCACTACTATTTATATATATATATCGTCCTCTACCTCTTTTCTCCCTCCCACCACCCCTTTTTCCAACTCCTCTCGCCCCCCCCCCCCCCTCTCATTCTCTCTCTCTCTCCTTCCTCTAGACTCATCCCTGTTCCCTCGTGTCGCAACCGCGCGGATATTCGGGAACCATCGACAAAGGAAGAACTCGGGGCGCCCTTCACCTAATCCCTCATCGGCGTCTCCCTTTCCTTTAGCGGTGTCGCCATGGGAATACCCTTTGCCGTCGAGCCAAATCCTCTCCCCCCCCCTCCCCTTCACCCCCCCCCTTTCCTCCCCCGACTTATATTTACTCTTCTCCCGCCCAGGGCTTAAGTCTCCCGTCTCATACAATGGACGTCGGCTCAGGTGATGCAGTTAACAATCACCCTCGCTCCACCCACATCCACCTTCTTTCATTCGCACACCCTATATCCTTCTGCCATACTTTGGTGCGGTATCCGAAGCAAATTAAGGGTCCACAGACACTCGACGTTAACCACCACAGGCGTTGAACTTCGAGGATGAAGAATTAAAAAAAATCATCGAGGTTACAGTAACGTCTTTTTAAAAATCTATTGATTAGCTTACGATTCGAAGTAGATGCAACTTTTTTAACCACGACGATTGCCTATGATAGGACTATTTTTCACGGTTTTTCGAGGTGGCTTCTTCAGTTGATCCAATAGAGAACTGTGCCGGTACGAGCACGTTGGCAGAAGGCATGTCGAGAAGTTAAAAAATATCGGTGGTTATTCGGGAAAACTGGCGGCACTAGGCTTAAAATCTTATGTGGAAGGAGAGAGTCTGTGTATGATCGGACATGCGCCTAAATTTAGTGCAAACAGGAATTATCTCGCCTCTCTAACAAAAGTTCTTTCTACGTTATTGATCGATTATGTAAGCGAATAATCACTGACTTGCCCGTAGGATCCTCCCAATCATTTGCGTAAAATATCGCTACACTGTTGTGTCTTGACAAGTTCCATAGTTAGAAACGCATCGCGCGTTCAGATTCACTTAGGCGCATCATGTGCAATATCGTGAAGGGGACGCCATCTCAGTAGAATAAAAGCTTTATAAAAAAATATGTGGATCATGACGTCATGCGATGATATAGCAATCATGACTCAAAATAGTTTCATCCACAGCATATGGAAGGATTAACTTCTCACCTAATTTACGGAAATAGTGTTTTAGCGATTCTGTGGAGTTTTGGAGAATATTTATCCTTAAACTTTACAATAAACTAATAGATTAAAATAATCAGATATTCGTTTAATATATTCAAATTCAAAATGATACTAATGGGTAATAAAGGTAGTTTTTCGCTCGATTAAAAGAAGTATAATTGATGAGTTCGTAGTTTTGAAGATGGTCCACTCTATTGGGTAAATGAGTCTTAGCTTCTTCGTTCCGATAACACTAGTTTCACTGAGTAAGACACGTGATAATTTCATCTTTCTTTGTTTTCCTTTTCTATCTGTGTTCTACGGTCACCCTATTCGTCACATTACAAAAGATATTTTAAAAAAATATATATAGTTTTTCTGGAGTGGTTTTTAATTGTTGACTGCCATCAATAAATGCGTATGCGGCAAAATAAGCTATTATTATTATCTAAGATTATTACTAATAATCAGCATAAATTGCTTATCCCTGAAATCAGACGTAGCATTTGTACATCAATGAGGAAAACAGCAATATTTTATTTCATACAATAGATAACTATATTGAATTAAACTTTTTCGACGCTTCAAATTTCATAAATGTCGACAAAAATCGGAAAAAATCATTCGAAAACCAAATAATTTGCACCTTGCTAATAGTTGAAAGCAGACAAGCGAATGTAAACGGAATTTTGAATCAACCGGCTTTTTATGCTGTCACGGTTATTGATAAGTATGGAACTAATATCGTTTAGAATATGAGACACTTAACATACCACATGAATCCAAAATTTTAGCCGAAGAATATATCATTTATTACTCCATTGAACACTTTTTCACCTTAAATAGACAAGAGGACATAACTGTGGATATTTTACTTCCGGTTGTACTGGTTGATAATCGAACCATGGTGATTCAAGCCGTTTATTCTCAAAAGCTTTTAAGTTTGTGAGGATTTAAATCGCGAGAAAATTACATTAATATAAAAACTCAAATGACCATTGTATTTTACGCAATAATTTTAGTTTTGGAAAACATTTTTCTTAACAAAATCACCCTAAAATCACCATACTTATGTTTTTTAAAAATCGTTTGAATAAACGTAATTAAAAAATAATCAAGAAACTCGTGAATTTTCCAAAAATATACCGTGCGAGGGTGAAAAATCTCCCAATGTAAGAAGTTGAGATCCAGTCAGCGTCTTACTCAGCAAAGTTTAAAAGCTCCACTAAAATTTATTTATGCAAAGGCCTTTAAAGCTTCACACTTCCAAATCCTATTTTCCTCTCTCTCTCAGTCTCCTGTCTCTTCCATTCCTCTTACGAGATCCCCCCCTTCCTCCTCTCTCTCTCTCTCTGCGACCCACATCTCTCCTCTTCCCCGACCGACTCCCTCTTTCCCATCACTCACTCCCCGGGGCCCTTGGGGACCTCAACCCCGTGATAGGCCATGGATCGAATCTTCTTTCCTTTCCATCGCCTCTTTCACCCTAAACTCCCCTTCCTCTCCCTCCCAACCTCCCTCTTTATATAACTTCCAACCAACATTTCTATTTCTCATCTTCCCTCTCTCTATCTTCCTCTCTCATTTTCCCTACCTCTCTCTCTCTCTCCTTCACTCTTTCTATTTCTTCCTCGCCCTTACCTCTCTCACACCTCTCCCTCCTCATCCTGATCCACCTTTTAGATTCTCTCCTTTCCATCTAGACTGTAACATACCTCTTTCCACCTCTCTCTCTCTCTCGATCGCTCTCCTTCCTACTTTAAAACAGTCTTCTTACCATTCACTATCCTTCCTGTCACTTCCTAGCTGTTTCTCCAATCTCTTCCACTCTCACCTTCTCCTATTCTCATTCTCCTCCATTCGCTTTTTCCCTCTCTTTCTCTCTCTCTTCTTTCAACTTACTTCGCCCCACTTCCTTCCTCTTATATCTCTTCCCCCTCCCCGCCCACCTCCTTGCCCTTCTCCAATCCTCCTTTCCTCTCGCTGTCCCCTTCGGCCCACATACCCCTCCTGACGCAACCCAACAGACGCCCTCCCAACCTCCTCCTCCTTTAATCCTCCCATACCCCTTGCCGGGTCCAACAATACCCTATCTCCTCCCTCTCTTATTCCATCCGTCCCCATTCACCATGGAAACCTCGTTTGTGAAGCGAGGGATGAAGCTTACGGACTCGCTAGCAGATCGGAAATAAATGACAGACGAGGCGCGAGGAGAACTTGCCCCAATGATATTGGCTCCGCCTCAACTATCTCGGTTAGAAGATTCTTTTGTTAAATTGCAACATTTAGAGAACCAACTACGGTATGCCCATCAAGGTAAATCTCTCTACGTGTGTGTGAACATGTATGTATACATATGCATACACACTGTCGGCATTGGAAGAGAGATAGTTGAAGTGTCTATCTCCATCCTTCGAATGCTGTCGAAGACGTAGTTGTATGCGATTGTCTTTTTTGTTGTTCATCCTATTCCTTACAAAAAGGCCGGAAAAGGGTGTTTGTGAGCTATTAAAAAAATTAAAATAAGTAAAACAAACATGCGTATATGTTTTCGGATGTCATTATTTATGGCAACAAAAGAGAGGTGTATAGAAATTTGCGGGCGATATGTTAGCATTCTTTGATTAAACCTTAATAAATATGACCTAACCTCTTGTCTTGTCTTTTCATCGAATGACATGAAGTCATCGACTGCTACTGAGTTTTTAACGCGACTGTAATTTATCGCTTGTGGTAGATTATTAAACTTGTAACCATTCTCTGTTATTGAAGCGTCACGACATTGATAATTTGCTTTTTTACCAAATAGAAGTTCGCGTCGAAAATTAAGCAGTTAAAAAGAGCAATTACAGTAAGTTATTGAACTATTCAATTTATCTCACAATTCGGGTCGTAGTTATTCGCCGGGCCAAGTTGCCCTGCCATATTTCAGCGCATACGTTACAATTTATAAGTAACGCCAGAAGTAACAAAATAACGGTGATTGGCTGACTCTTGACTAATCAAGTGAGAAGGGAGATCATTTAGCCAATCAGAGGCGGCCTTTCAATACGGATCAGATATACGACCTGTTCCACTATTCCTTCGCTCGCTCACCTGCTCCATTTACGGAGCAATTAAGTCTCTATTGTGACTCTCGCCCACATTCTACCTCTCTCCCTCCCCCCTCCCTTCTACCCATACTATCCCCTACCTCTCTCTCTCTCTCTCTCTCCAGAATTTCAACCTTTTCAATTTAGCATCTCTACGCAAGAGCACCGACAAACAAAACCAAACGTAAAAGCAACAACTCTCTCGTGAATTTCTGTCTCTCCGTCCGTTCCTAAGCACAAATACGACGTAAATAGCTAGGTCCTTCCATTCACGTACAATTTAAAAGCTCCCATAAATTTTCTCTTCTAATTTCTTCGTGAACATGTAAATTAATTCCGACAGATTTATTTGCCGAATATATTATACAGACCTTGCCACCAATAATGTGATTTGCAGGATTTTATGTAGATATGCACCTCAAAATTTTTAAAAAATGTGCGAGGTATTAAATAAACTAGAAGTAATTAACAGGGAAATGGGAGAAAATGAATAGGCTAATGGTTTCCCTTCTTCCTTCTGTGTAATTGAAGTTATGGCGATAACACCCCAAGAGGCTGGTCCGCTTAAACACGCATACAGTAGAAATGAAATACGTAGTAACGACACTGGTTTGGATGCACTGCATATTAACAGTATTTACACTGTATAATAATCATTGGAAATGCACAAAGTTTCTATTTAATTTATATTTTGACGATCTTTTTCACATTTTTCTGATAAATATTTCGCATAACCTACACGTATATTCATTTTGCAACGTAGCTGCGTGTGTCACTCTGAGGTGGAACTGAAATAACCAGAATAAAAGAGAATCTGACACTTGGCAGCCATATAGATGTAGCCGAAAAAACAACAGAAAAAGACAAGTAAGAATTTTAAAAAAATCAAAAATAAAATATTTTTGTTTTATAAAAAAAGCAGTCTTAAAAGGATAACACAATTTTCATATAAAATTAAAAATTTGCAGATGGCTTTCTACCCAGAAGCCATATACCCAGCCTGAGAATAAAAATACTTTCCCAAAGGAAACATTTTTCCATCTTCTACTGTTTACGAGTTATCAATGATTTTATGAAAAAGTTCAATTTTTTAAACCGATAGTGAAAATAGCAGAGGTATAAAATGGCATAAGCGAAATAAGCAAAAATTTTCGTACGATTAAGCGTTTTCACTTCACATAAAAGATTTTATAAAAAATATGAAACCTTGAAAGATGGAATAGTTGTGAAGTGGTTACTTTTTAAAATAAAAATGTTCCCATAAGATATATTGCCGCCATTTACATCCATAACATTAGTTTGTTAAAGTAGGTAGTTACAATTAAAATACGAACATGAGGATTGGATAGTCGCGCATCCGAAATAACGAGACATATTTTTCTTGGAGAGAGAATCTGAATCCTTGACGAATTGGATTAAAATTTAGTTTACTGTCACAAATAAAAGAGAATTTTTCAAATTTTTAGCAATGAAAAATTCTGATACCATGGAAACGAGTCAAATGGCTTTAAATGGTGCAAATATTTTTAAACGGGAATGAGAGGAAGAGAGAAAGAGAAGAAAGTAAATCGCATTTTTATACCGTGAAGTGATGAAACATGAAGAAAGTCATTTTTTTACTTTTTTATAGCATCATTCGATTATTTTAATATAAAAACACATCGTGTTTATTTTAATTTCATTTCTTAGATAAAAAATATTACCTGTAATAATTAAGTTTTATTAGTCTCATTTCCTGTATTCTTTTGCTGCAACATCCAATTTGATTTGAAATCCCGTTAGCCAACGTTGCTGTAGATGATCCTGGCCATAAAAATCGGAAAGGAACTTTGGAAAAATTTTGATCAGCGGACACGGTAGACTGATAATACAGTGCAGTTAATTTGTATTAAACACTGGGCATAAAAATACATTTTCACAGATTTTCATTCTACTAATTGATTAATTACGTATTCATTCTGTTATCTGAGTCGTAAAAAATAGTGCACGTGCTTGGAACATGTTTAACTCTCCAAATTCAAATGGGTAAAACATGAGAGATTTTGTAACCGACTATGATATTCAATTATATTCAACAATTTTAACGTAACTAACTCGTTACGCAATCTTCAAAAATAGTCATTGCGATTTTACAAATAAAATAGAAATAATGAATCCTTTTCTTCTATGGAACTTATAAAATTGTTGCTGAAAAATTTCATTTTTGCGAAACAAAAGCCGAGTATACAGTAATTTTAAACAAAGGAAGCGCACATTTAATCTTCAAAACAGAGTTTCAGACGCAATCTCCTATAATTGAGAGTCCGTGCATGCCATGTGTATGTCATCCACCGTGCGGTATGAGGGTTAATTGTTCCTAATGAGAGGAACTCTTTCTCGAGATCCTCATCAAAATAAATTGTTTTCGTTGAGTGGGTCTGGAGATCCAAGGGGCTAAATGTCTCTATTATGCTCGCGAGTGAAAGGGTTGGAGCATAGCTCGCTTCTTCACGCCCCCTCCTTCTCCCACCCCTTCCAATCACCCTCCCCCCCTCCCACCCTCTTCTCAGAATGACGCCTTCTCCCCCTTTCCATCAAGCCCCTTCCCCATCTTATTTGCGTACGCCCAATTAATCAAACCATTGCTTGAAACTATTTCAGAACTTGCAAACACGAGCCTCGCGAATTACATAGATTCCTTCGATAGCAAATAAGTCAAATAAATGTGCGAGCTTAACGACGTGTCGAAACGAAAATCACGAGGCGCAATTTATCTTCGTATACC
This sequence comes from Uropetala carovei, assembly GCA_036926305.1. NCBI lineage: Eukaryota > Metazoa > Arthropoda > Insecta > Odonata > Petaluridae > Uropetala > Uropetala carovei. The sequence goes on from JAXCHB010000004.1 coordinate 1,865,888, forward strand.
TGAATCTAAAATAGCGACGGAATATTGGTAGATCCTTGAAAATTATACAAACAATGACGAAATGGAAGCAGAATACGGATTATAATTTTTTTAAATAATAGCCGGAAAATTAATAAAATGGGTTTCTTGAGTTTATTTGGGTCATGTTGGACCGATTTTGGATGCTAAATTTGTAGAAAGAAAAGTTCGGGAAAGAAGAAGCGAGAGGAAGTTAAAACTCTTGACCCAAAGTGACTTTATTCCAAGAGTCATCATCTAAAAAACTTCAATTACACTATGCCTCGAATGAGTACAAATATGAATAGGTTTAACTGCGCCGTGTGCTAAACCGTACGGAAAGTCATATAACACTCCAAAAAATATGTATATATCTGTGAAAACTTGGATCGTCGATAATATGGCGGCGATTATTTCTCGCGTCAAAATCACGTCTCCGTCAAAAGAATCGTCACTATCGGAAGATGGATTCCCCAAACGCCAAACACACGACGAACTGGAGCCACAAAGGCACAGCCGCGAGAGAGAAGAAGGACGACAAGGTGTGGGGGGAGGGGGAATGAGGGATGCTTAGGGGAGAAAGGGGTGTTTGCGGGAGGGAGAGGTGTTTGGGAGGGGGAAGGAAGGGGTGCGAAGAGAGGGAGAGGAAGATGTAGCATCGGAACACCCGCAGTCTCATTAGCGACGGTTGGAAGGATGGTTTTTAGGGGGAATAGAGGTTGTGAATGAGACGAAGGAAAGGGGTGGTGTGGGTCGGATTGGGAAGGATGCGAGGAATGGTATTGGAAGGGTAGTTAACAGGGAAAAGGATAAGAGTGCGAGGGTGCGTTGCAAGGGGAAGTGTCAAAGTGAGGGACACCAACGGGAGAGCAACAAGCGGGCCTATTAGCCCCATCCAACATATCGATCGGCAGATAATGAACAAAACGGACGCATACATGGACTATATGTACTTTGTATGTATGTATGTATGTTTATATATCATGGCCTGGGCAGGATTATAACCCGTCATCCTAGCTTATGTATATATATATATATATATATATATATATATATATATATAAGCTAGGGTTACGGGTTCTAATCCTGCCCAAGCCATGATTGAAGGTGTTCGCCTTTGTTAGCGTTACTTGGTTCATTGTAAAAGATCGTCAACGTCTGTCTATGGACTTCTTTAAAATAAATAATTCGTTATTCAAAGCACTGCTAATATGAAACAAAGGTCAATTTACCAGCCGCATAGAATATCTAGTTCATTTTATTTTTTAATCTCAACCAATGAAACTGCGGTAATGGCAATCTGACATAAATATCCTGTCGATTCTAAAATAGAAATAGGTTCTAGAGCAAGTATCTCAATTCAAGTTTCTAGGATGTGAAATTACATGCGACTTTGATAATAAGAGAAATATTGAATGAATTTCAATCTGTCTGTGAAACCATAATGCTAAATGGAAAAGAGGAACACGAAATAAAGGCAAATTAAATTTTACAAAGTTTTGGATCAGTAAAAGGAAGTACAAAGTGGTACAGGATGAGTACGTAAGGTAGGAGTTGAATATACTTACAATAAATGAAGTGAATAATGAAGCTCTACAATGCATGGCCACTCATAGAATATCTTAACACATCTCCCAATATGTACCAATCGCGTGGAAGACGGGAATATCGGGAGAGGAAGAAAATGATGGACGGAAAGTTCTAAAGACGGAACCGGTCTTAGACCTGCTCCTTGCAGTGAAAAAGGGGAAGAAATAATTCTATTATTTTTAATGAATGAAAATCAATATTATAATTTTATTTCTTATAATAAATGTAGCTCCTGTTTAACATCGCAATGATTGATATCGAATTGTTAAAAGTGATAAAAAACATGCGGCATGTTTTAATTCGTGGATGGCCAGCTGTGATCCCGAGAGGGAGGAATTCTGGGGGAATAATCGAATCAACTGTCTCACAAAGAGCAGTTTTCTATATGCGAAATTTGGATATGGAGTGAAACATCGGGGAAGTGTGGTTGAGAAGTTGAAGCATGCTTTTCATAGAAATACAAAGTTCTTTTACAGGGAAGGAAAATGGATTGATTCGGTTTGAGTGGACACAAGGGTCGTACGTCGGAAACGGGACGAAAAGGGACTTTTACGCTTTTATAATGGTGTGCTGGATTCCTTACATATATATATATATAATATATATATATATATATAGTGTTTTTGTGCTTTTCGTGTCTCTTCAGCACCCCTAGCGGCTCTCCAATCTAGGTAAGGGTCCACTGGGCTTTCTCCAACACCTTGTTGTCATCTTTATTATTACCTACCTTTCCTTTCCTTTAAGCATCTATATATATATATATATATATAAATGTCTGTAAATAGCCGTGTGCGTTTCATTTTTTTTAGAAAATATGGCAGTAGCATGAGTATTTAGAGACAAGATGACGAAAATAGACCTGTATTTGCTGATATGAGCTGTTTTTAAAAAAATCAATTTATCCGGTTGAAATTGTTTTGCGTATGCAAATTACAATTTAAATTACAACATTATGTTAAATTATTTATTTCAAGCCATTTGAGACATTTCCTAAAGAGATATGTAATTTTTTAAAAGTATATCCATGGAGCCGTCTGAAATTGCACCCGGTATTTAATGACTAATCAAGAATAATATGTTTTATGGGTAAAATATTACACGAAGAAAACTTCTGTTGTACTGTTAACATAGGCTTTCCAAATTTTTTCAGCATTCTCTACATAGAAAAACAAAATCTGACTCGGATTTCGTGTGTTGCGCTTTAACTTTGTAACTGATTAGAAGGGTATATTTGAAGCTGCTCGATCTGATAGGAAATAAAAACGTAAAATTCAAAAATATTGAGGTAAGAACTCGACGTGGATGCTTTGTATGGCATATTTTATGTTGTTTTACTTAAGTGTAGTTGGCATTTACTGAATATTAAAACCATTTTTCACCGAAAAACCACCAAATAGCTTTTGCTCAGTTCCTATTATTGAAGAGAGTTTATCTAGCTATAAAAAAAGGTTACAGCCAGCGAATGGATTGATCAATTGTTGAGAAATAGGCACGTTGAGAACCACCATTAAGTACTTACCTAAACCGCTGTATGTGTGTTTACCTTGCGAGGAAGATGCCTATATCGGTAGTTAGCAGCTACTGAGTGTATGATACTGTAACCTTAGATAAATGTTTTGTTTTGACTGACTTGAGCTTCCAGAAACGCTAGGATATTTTGTCTTGCTAATGTTGAGGCGAAATTAGCACTCATGGCTAAATCATTGCTATTTATTTAGTTTAAGTTTGTATTTTCCCGTAATGTTCCGCAAATGCGAACTTGCTATCTCGAAATTGGACTCCAGTCAGTTGGTCGCCATAGGGAAGGGGTGGGGAACCTACGGACCGCGGGCCACATGCGGTCCACGACTGCATTTTGTGCGGCCCACGAAGATGTGATGAAAAAGTGACCCGTAACATTTAGCATACAAATTCATACCTAAAAACCTAAAAATCTAATTTAGAATGATATTTACTCATATGATACCCTACAATCACAATGCAACTTCCGATATAAATTCTAAGCGTTGAAAACTTCCAATGCGGCCCCTGAAGGATTCATGGCCCGCTATGTAAAAAAGATTCCCCGCCCTTGCCATAGGGAATAATGAATTCCGCATCGCGATTCAATACGTTGAATTCACGAATTAATATACAGTATGGGACGATGTGACTCACTTAAAACCTCGGAGGCCAGACTAACCGCAAAAACCCAAAAGATACAATTTTGAAAAAGAAAATGGTCGATCGCAGTATTCCCGGTCTTAAAACTCCAATCCCGAGAATTCAAATTTTTTAATTCTTATACTTTATAGAACTAACTGAAATTATGTTTCCAACAGACAGGCAGTTTAAGAAAAAGCGACTTTCTCCGTCAAATTAAAGACATGCTTTAAATGAAATTATTATATCGATCAAAAATTGGGAAATCTAACGCTCAAATATATTGCTGAATCTCGTGATGTGATAACCGCTCACAATAAAGCGGCTTCGACCGACGGAACTAATAGCACGGAATTACGAGCCATTTCAATTTGAATAATAAATGTATTCATGGTATGTGCTCGCATCCTTATGAGCCACTTCCCCTCGCTCGCACAGCGGATGGTGCTCTGAATGATTCGATTCACATCTCCGCACCACTGACCCCTTCTCTCCTACCCTCTCCTCCCTCCGCACAGCTTCTCCCTCCCACTCACCTCTCCCTCCAACACTCCCCCATCTCCCCTCCTCCTGATGGGGTGAGTTAAATAACAGAGAGACACTCGGGTGCATTTCGCCAAGAGTGTGTCTATTGGCGAAACCCCCTCCCCTCCCAATAGGAGCGGAATGCGTTGGCGAGAGGAGGGGGAAGGAGGGAGGAAGGAAGAGGGGGAAGGAGGGAGGAAGGAAGAGGGGGAAGGAGGGAGATGGTGGAGTCTGGAAGAGGGGAAAGGAGAAGAGACGGGAGGCAGGAAGAGCGTGAAGACGGGAAGAGGGAAGGGAGGAAGAGGGTGGAGGTAGAAAGGGAGAGAGGACGTGGGAGAAGAAACGAGTGAAATAGCAAGTAAGAAGGGAGGGGGGGAAGAGAGGAGGAGGAGGAGGGAGAGGTGAGAAGGGATTGAATCCGTGATTTAGGGAGGGAGAAGTTGAGTGAGGGAGGGAGTTGGAAAATGAGGGAGGGTGGATGTCAGGGGGGAGTGGAGGGAGATAAGAAAAGTATGTCATAAATGAAAGGAAACCAAGGCTCGTGGGAGATAAAAACTTGGAATCATATTTAAACACATAGGATGTTGACCGTTAACATGAATAAAATTATCCAGTTCCTTTTCCATTACTAAATTCGGCAATACATTTTGTTTTATTTCTTCCGTTAACCTTTTTGACGAACTGGGGAGATTGTGAATTTTGATCACCCATTCTATGTGTAAATTCAGATTATCTTCCTTTTTAATTGGTTATATACCGCCACATGTCCGGTCACTAGAGCCTCATTTGTAAGCGGCGTAAATGAGGAAATGTACGCAAAAATTTGAACTTACGTAAAAAAGAATTTTTTTAAATGGGTCCCTATCCGACTCTTTATATTAGTCGAAACTCAAATCTAAAGGAAAACATATGTCAGCAGTACAGAAATCTAAAAGCCACGTTTAAGTTCTCTTTAGTTTACGATTTCGTCACGATTTCAACTTAAACAAGTGTACAGGAGGTTTGAAAGACAGATGCCAAAGTGAATCTATAAGCGCATTTATTTGAAACGCTCGAAAAATAAACACTCAACAATCATATTGAAAAAATAAATATCTCAGGTATCTGCAATAACCATTATTTGAGCCAAACCAGAGAGATAAGCAAATGTAGAAGCGATAATTCGTTCTGAATGTAATTTTACTTTCTCCTTCCCTTTTCCCCGTGCTGTTGATCGCGAAGCTAAACTTAATCGATTTCGTCTTTTGCTTTGACTGTTAATTGATCTCCAATCACCCACCACGACTGCTAAACACGAAACCTGAAATTTGCGATTCACGGGCAATAAAATCTATCAGTCACGAGTTAAATGCATCTGATGTACAACGCAAAATCCAAAGACTCGTCTAATTAGGCGCGATGCTTTGGTATCGAGGTTTTCAATTAAATTCAACTAACCCGTATGTGAATTCAATTAAATCGACTTAAAAATTTATAGTTATAACGGTATTTTCACCGATATATACATAGACCATTCCGAGGGAGACATTTACACTCTTTTTACGGTTACATTAATAGTGTGTGCAATTTTATGTGTTTATTCTGTTTATTGTATTAGTTTATTCGGTTGAGATATTTTCGCTGCCACTTCAAAAAATATCCGTCCTTTTGTTGAATTGTTAGAAGAAAGAGAAAGAAAAGGAAGGGAAGTGGCGTGATTTTCCTACATGAAAAAACACAGCACTGAAACAAATCATTATTTATTATGTTGGAGGAGAGTCTTTTGCGATTGCGCAAGGATACTGAAGGAGCGATTTGGCGAAAGGAAGGGGGAGAGGAGAGAGGGGGAGAATAGGAGGGAGAGAGGTGCAAGGGAGGAGGGAGGGGGAGGGGAGTGGAGAGAGGGGGAAGGGAGTGGTAGAGGGGGGAGGGGGTGGCGTATGGGACAGGAGAGAAAGGAGAGGGGTAAGAGAGGGATAGAATGAAGGGGAGACGAAGCAAGGTTTGCCGACCGCAGTAAAGGAACATCCCTCTCTCTTTTCCTAACCAGCGAGAGGGAAAAAACAATTGAGGAGCAGTGCCCGTAATGGCCCACCTCCTCAGCGTCCTCCTCGCCCTAAGTTTCCATGCCAACGAAGCGAGTAGGAGAGCGACCTCTACGATTGCGTGCGCCACAGCAGAGTCAAAACGCCTAAGAGGCGATTCTAGAGAATGGAAATAAACATTTTGGGAGGGATTTTGAAGTGAAATGAAACGAGTGGAAAGAGTGGACGAGAAGAAGATATAAATATATCATATGTTAGGATTTAATTTGTACAATTATACGAGATCGTAAAATTTATGTGAAAGAAAGAATCTTTGTACCGTAGTCTGAACGACGCCTCCACAATAAAAAGGATAAATCAGACACGAACATAAACGTATGATATCTTTTAAATGCATGTTGAAGTTTCTTATAAAATGTATAATAAAAGTGAATATGCTAGAGGAAAATTCATCGAAACTCAATGAAAACAATTGTTAAAAGAAAATTAATGTATACTACATTTAATAATAATATCTAATAATAATATCTAATAATATTATTTAGAAACTTGAACTGCGAGCCAGACCGCTTCGAAGTTGCCTTTGAGGAAAAATTATGAGGCGGACGATTTCATCGCGAGCTCCTTGTATAATAACAGCTGTAATCTAAGCAAAGTTACTTTCATAAAATCCAAGGAATTTGGCTGAACTTTGTGGTAATTGATACTCATATTAACGAAGAAAAATAACTTATTTTTAGTTAAATTCCACAATTAAAAAAATTGAGGAAATTAACTGTCATTTTTCTTTGTTAAAATTACTTTCGTTGGGATAGAAGCAACTAAGACGCCGAAGGAAGCACTAAACATTATGTGACAGTTTCTTTGACGAAAAAGATTTTTTTTAATCAGCGGTATCGAAGTAGTGATGTTTTTGAGTCAAAGTGCAATAGTGAGGAGGGATGGGGGAAGAAGGGTAGGAGGGAGGGTGGAAGGAGGAGAGAGGTCAGCGGGGAGGAGATAGAGCGAAAGAGAGGGGAGAAGATGAGATGGTTTGATCAGGAGGTTGCTAAGGATGGAAGGAAACGTGGGTTGGGAGGGTGGCCGCACTCGTCTCGCGGTTGGGTGGCACGAGAGGACACGAAACCAACGCACGCACGACTGATCCTTCGAAAAAGACACGTTTTCTTTTTTACACCCGCGGCTTTTAACAATAACCTCGCAGAGCCCTCGACACACACGGATACTCCAATGAATATATAAAACAAAGCTCTTCACCGCTAACGATAGCATCGCCCACCTCCCCACCCCCTCTCCTTCCTTCCTTTCTTCGCTTTCTTTCCCCCTTTCACTCTCGTTCGGCCTTAAGAACTCGGTGTCAAAATAAAATATACTATAATAATTCATTTAACGCTGGTGAATTGAAAGAATCGCTGGACACATTATATGACATATTACTATGAATTGACAAAAATTATTTTCATCGATATTTATTCTTTTCAAATCTGATGATTCAATATATTCTCTGGCAGCTAATTACACCCAACATTTCACAAGGTTACTGAAATTATGGTTGAAATCTTGATAAAAATACAATGCATCCAAAATTATTTTTACTACAAATACAGATGCGATTTTAAAACATTTTCTAGATGGTAGATCTCCAACCTCTTAATATTACTTAATAATAAGGTACGAGATTGATAATTAGAGAAATGAAGATCACTTATGACGTTATAAGCAGGCACAAATTATTTCAACGATTACACAAGGAAAATTAATTCCATATTCGATGCACAGATACGTAACTGCCATAATATATAGCGGCCATCGATAGTAAAATATAATTCGGCTACGCCGACAGATTGTGCTTTCAAGTACGCATTCCTTAATTCGTCTTCTCACCGTCAATAGCGCTGTTACGTTTATAACACCGAAGTTTTGCGAGGATCAGGAAAATTAACGCATTTTTTCGGATTTGCCTAACTCTGTGAGAATCAATAAATTTTTCCATCTTTATATGAAATGGATTCTCTTATGAGAAGTTCTAAGCACATCGGAATTATATATAACGAAAAATGTTTACTCGTGGGTAAATTTATTGATCTGGAGACATGCACATGAGAAAATTTTGGCAGTAAAATAGTAAAAATTCAGTCAAATATGCACAAATTATTTCTATCGAAAATTATTTTTTATTCTGTTTTCAAAGGGTAAATGTAAAGACGGCCTCGAAAACTTAAATTAAAAAGAGAAAACATGACATTGCGACGCATTTTAACTTAATAATAGTCGTCACAACTATGGTGTCACCGTCAATAAATCGTCATTTTGTCCTCGACATGAAATTCTCACGAGAAAAAAGACTGCCTCGACTTGTTTTTGATTTCGCACAACGATTTTATCATTTCACAATCGATTCACTGGGTATAGTGAGAGAAAGCTGTACAATTCGGAGAGAACTGTAAGGTAACCGTTAGGGAAATAAATATCGGGAAACTTATTGCCGTGCTCCAGAATTCCGAGCAGATGTACGTGTAAAGAATTGGAGCGAAAGAAAATAGGATACGCGAGAGGTTTAAATTGCGTCTCGTCAGCGAGGAAACGGAGCTCCTTCCTAGACGTGTCTTCGCTTCGCGCGTCCACGCCATTACGAGTCCCTTAGAAGTATCCGCCTCGTTATAAGGGAGAGAGAGATGGAGGGCAGGTCGGGGAGGAGTCCAGGGTGGTGTGGGTTGCAGGGAGAGAGAGGAGGGATGGAGGGGGTCAGGTGGAGGAGGAAGTCCAGCGAGGTGGATTCGATGGAGAGAGAGAAGGGGAAAGGGGAGATAGAAAGGGAAAGAGAGGGGAAAGGGGGAGGGGAAGAAGGGAAAGGGAAGGGAAGAGGGAAAATTGGAGATGGAAAAGCAGTAACGAGCATGGAAAACTTCCCCGGTGAAAAAACTATGCTGCCTTTGTTGTACTTTGGTTCAATAACTCAAATCCAAGGTTTTCAGGAATTCTATAAGAAAACACTGGACGTCGTCTCTGCCTTTAGGTTGAGGCCAGAAAATCGGGATTTGGAGGATTTCGGAAGTCATGCTTATGCGAATCGGAAGAGGAAAGAACGTATTAGAACAGTGTTCTCAAACACGCGGCCCGCAGGCCTCATGCGGCCGTCGAGGAGTATTTTTGCGGCCCGCGAAGTTAGATATTTATAATATGGTACAAACTGAAATGTATTTCTTAGACATAGTTGATATTTCACGTAAATATTTGTGACTAATGAGAAAAATTTCAGAAGCACTTTGAAAATATCTGCAGTTTATTCCCCATTACCAGTTGGTGCACAGAAAAATTTTTCCTTCCCATTGTCAGCCTGTTTCTAGTGTACGAGTATGTACTTCAAAGAACTAAATCCAAGACGCCGAATATAGTATTTTTGCAATTAATAGATTTAAGAGTGGAAGGAGAGAGTGGATTTCCTGAGAATATGAAAAGATGGGAGGACAGGGAAAGCTTGTTACATGGAATGCGGTCCGCGGGTTAGATACGTAGCATAAATTCAGCCCGCGGATTGTATGCAGTATCTTCACGCGTCCAGCGCACTGATATCAGTTTGAGACCTCTGCGTCAGACTAAAAAAATGAGCCACACATGCATTTTCGAGGAAAAGAGCCTATGAATCAAATGAGGGATAATCTAATGTCATTTAACTGAAATCGATTGAGTAGATACTGAGAAAAGCCGAAGCCAGTGGTTTAATCTATAATTTTACTATTTTTTATTACTTCTAGTATCATTTATTTATTCGGCACTTCATTATATTTTTCCGAATGGAGTTTTTTCCGAATCTTAAACACCGACTAAGTTGTTTTCTCCTTCCTCGCGCAAAATAATCTGACAGCGTCTATGCATATTTCTCCTACCACATTAACTATGAGAAATTATTAAAATATGAGGCTTTTGTTTCATCACATAAAAAGGAAACGGTATTTTTTAGATACTTTGACAGTCTTCCAAAGACTCTTTTTTATTCTTTCAGAAAAGGACTCTCATTAATCAATGCTTATCTAAGTCTACGGTACATTATCATTCTCACGACACAGATACTCGAAATAACAGAAAACTGCAAATCCCTCTAAATGGAAAAAAATCTACATTACTTTCAGATTTTCAGATATATGGATGTTCAAAGCAAAACCTTGTCCACAAAACTATAAATTACGTTTAAATAAATACCTATATAACTTTTGCATCTTTTTCAATGGGAACAAAGACGTTCTATTTTTCCGCTCCCATCCTTTAAACAATATACTTATATTGTGTTTGGAATTCTTTAGTTTTTATTTTTTTATTCTCATTTTTTCAACTTTCATATGGTAACCTTTTTTACTTGCACGAATGAACTGGCAGTTGTAAAGTTTAGATATACAGCTTCAAAAAACGAATTTCTGAATTTGATGAATATAGAAAAAATTAAGATTCTTTAGCGATCCGTTTTGTATCCTTGTATCTGAATGGACTTCCAGTTAAGTATTATTGTGTACATAGTATCTTAGAATTTCATTTAAAATATATTTCCGATACATTATTAATATTCGGCACTGGAATGGCTTTGGTATAGGTTTCGGCTTTAATTGAATACGTTTTTTATTGGATGAGAGGTAGAAGGGGGCCATCGATAATGTTTTACCATTCCGCTCTTACTTATGCCACTGCCTGGTCCTAATTTTGGTATTTATCTTTACCCAATTACATCCTCTTTTGTTTGCATTCGCATCGCTAAATTTACATTATGGTCGAATACTTAAAGTCATGTTGCCTGAGTTCCCATAGGTCACTCGCATCACTTTTTATTTTGCTTCGAATTTCAATCTTATCCAAATAAACAGTTTTTGGCATAAGTTTGAGGAGATTTATCTATATTAGCTTATTTAGTATCTTCAAAAATGCCTTACTATCATGCACGTTTACGTGTGCGTGCGTGTAGGATGAGAGGGAGAGATTCAATAAAAAGCCTTAGGAGGAAGGAAGTGGAAACGAAAGATGGCAGCAAACAAAAGAAAGCGACGCCTTTATGCTGGGAGGAGGGATATGGGCGATGAGGAGAGAGAAAGGAGGAAGAGAGGAAGGAATCGGGGGGAAGGGGGAGAGAGAGAGAGATTATGTGGGATCGGATGATAAAGGGATCTAGAGTATCTTCTTTTCTCTCATCCTGTACATTTCTGCGGCTCAAGTGTTATGGCGAGTGATCCATATTTGCTGTCCAGTTTGTGAGTGAAGATATAATATTTGCTCCCGAAAAGATGAGAGGGAGGGAGAGAGAGGGAGAGGGAGAGAGGGAGAGAGAGAGGCTGATGGACTACGTGTAAAAATAGTTTCATGTGAGAGAAGAATTATTTAATCTCCTTCGCCGCGTACTTACAATTAGACAAAAGTTTCAATTACGGTTAAGTTTAATGACAAATGGCAGTTCAAATTCAAAGACGAGCGTCGAAAGTTGGATTCTTGATGAAATAATCTCTGATTTACACTTGGAAGAAGAAATACGAAAATGAATCAACTGATGTCATCCTCAAAGAACGTCGACATTGCCTAGATGCGCACTATGAGGAGCAAGTAAATACAGACTTTAATTCAGCAAACGAATAACGCAAGGTCTCTTGATTTTTATTTCATGAGAGATTTATAGCGTTGCCTCCAACGATTTGCATGTCGTGATCCGCCTTGTCTTTTCGCCTCGCGTGGTAGATTTCCACGTCACGTCCCATCTGCGTGATCATTAATGGACATATCACTGTGAAAGTTGCAAAAATTCCAACTAGTGTAATTGCACTTAAAAAATGACGGGTGTTCACGAATGAAGTAATAAATTAAAATTAAGATATTTCACTTTCTCCCTCCCGACCGTTAAAAATCTTAACATAGTATATCACTTCAAAAGGCTGCATAAAAACGTTTTCCCCCTTCGATATGTAACTCCAAATATCAGCCTTTAAGACTCCTTACGTATTCACCTCTTCTTTTGAAGGTTTTTCCGTGTGACTTTTTCTCGAAATTAAGGTCCATCCGATTGGGAGGGAGTTTCCATCACACACGGCCGCCACCCTCCATCCCAGACGCACCGCAACGCCTATCACCACTCCCACTCCTTTTCATTCTCGAGCCCTTTCCCTAATAGACTCACCTCCCCTTCAAAAATCCTCTCCAATCTTCCAACCTCACCGTCATCTTAGCAACAGGCGTCAACGCCACCTTCCCTTCTCTCTCCTCTTTCTTTGCCTCCCCCTTCTTTCCCTCCCTCTTCTTCCACCCTTCTTCCTTCCCTCCCCCTTCTTACCCTCCCCTCTTCTTCCACCCTTCTTCCTTCCCTCCCCCTTCTTTCCCTCCCCTCTTCTTCCACCCTTATTCCTTCCCTCCCCTCTTCTTCCACCCTTCTTCCTTCCCTCCCCTCTTCTTCCACCCTTCTTCCTTCCCACCCCCTTCCTTCCCTCCCCTCTTCTTCCACCCTTCTTCCTTCCCTCCCCCTTCCTTCCTTCCCATTCCTTCATTCCCCTCGCTCATCTTTCTCTCAATCGCCTTCGTTTAACAATGGAGCATGAGAGTATATCCGAACATGACTTCTCCCTGAACAGCAGCCGAATTCGATTCCAAGCAGATCCACCTCTTTAAATTTTAGGAGGCGACTGTTTTTCGGGATTTCGCTTGAGTTGCAATAGATTGACCAGGTCATTGATCGACGGTCGTACGTCCTCAAGCGCCAAGTCTCACGCGGAAAGGTTTTTAAGTTCCCGTGGATATTGAAAAAAAAACAACCCTGACGTGGAAATTTCGATTTTAAGAATACTCCGCGATATAATTCCTTTGAAGATCTTTTCGCTTTGTCATTTTGAAGGGCCGAAATTCGTGACGTCGCTCTTCCCCTCTTCATTTTATATGTATGCATAAGTTAATAGGCAATCCGTCGAGCGTTGAAATCTTTTCTGACTTAAATAAACTACGACTAACACTGAAGAAACATAATTAAACTAAATAAATTATCCTCTTGGTGTATCGTGTGGTAAGCGAACGGTTGAATAATATCGGTGAATTTCCAGGTCTAAAAATATTACATACAATTTAGAAATTTAGCCTGTGGAGATATTCTTGGCTCATTCTTCCGTTTCTCCAGACACCTTCTTCGCCAACTCCATTCGAAACGTCCCACCTTTCTTCCTTTCTCTTCTTTGCACTACTTTTTGCCCTCTCTCTCTCTCTCTTCGCTCTCTTGAAAACTACATCTTCTCAGCTCTTACTCTTTCGACTTCCCCCCCCAAAGCCTCCCCCTCCGCCTCCCTCTCTCCGCCTCCCTCCACGCCTTACTCTCTCCGTCACCCCCGTCCGCAGCCTCTTTTGTGATGGCCACTGAAATTGGAAATTGGCTGAGAGTTTTCCAGTGGCGCGAGGAAAGAGGCTTTTGAGTTAGCGGGGAGGCGATGAACTGGAGGCAGGGAATGAGGGTGGAATGGGGAGGAGGAGGAATAAGGGGGCAGAAGGAGGGGTTTGGGTAGCAGGGCTCTGGAGTGAACGGGCCAGGAATCGGGGCTTCCCCTGAGAGGGATAGGAAGGAGTCGGGAAATAAATTACATTCACGTAAAGGAGATGTTGAAGATAGATGGAGTTGCGTAGGTGAAGGGAAGGAAGTTGGGGGGGAGGGAGATGGGGGGAGGGAGGTGGAGGGGAGAGGTGATTGGAAGGAGAGGGAGGAGGAAGAGCGTGAGGAGTAGAGGTTTTTGGAAAGTTACAGGAAGTAGAGTAAATTAGTTGAGAGATGAACAAGGAACAAGAGATACAAAGGAGCGGAGATAGATGAAAGGAGAAATAGTGATGCTGATAACTGAGGAGAAGAGAGAGAGAGAGAGACTCCGTGTTCGGGAGTGTGTCCCACTTTTTCTTCATCGACTTTCTGCAATGCACGCGCAGAATTGAGTGAGAATGTCGTAAGCAAGAGCGTACAAAGGGTGTACGGATGTTTGAGAAGATACAGAAAGAATTAAGTTGAAATGGAAATTCGTCCGTCAAACATATTTCAATTTAACTCGCAAGATTAAAAAATATAGCTTTCAAAGACTGAACTAGGCATTTCATTATTTGTTTATAAAAACCCTCTCCTACAACAAGAATTAGACTGCAGAATTGAGACAATTTTTGGTAGCACAGATAAAGGTGACACGGTCAACCACCTGTAAACGAAGGATGCTGATAACCATTTTTCCTCGCTCACGGCAAGGATTGGTTTGTGGCAGGGAGTGATAACTAGCGACGGGAATTAAAGGTTAATAGCATTGCGACGCTTATTTAGTTTGCAAGGTGCATATTCTGTATTTGGAGGCAAATATTGTGACCCGACAGTTTGAGGAGCACGGAAATCTTATTGGTCTTCGCAACAATGGTGACGCCAAGATCATTGCATCTCTAACCGAATCGCCATCAAGAACGAGCACTTCAAAAATACTTGCCTCAAGCATCATCATTAGTCACAATTAGGTTATTGAAAACCAGATGCGCATTTCGGCTACAAAGCAGCCGTCTTCTGATGTACGTAATTCGCCGAAAAATGATTCTAAAAGAACTTTTATAGTTTTTTTTCGATGAATTACCACTCTCTGTAGCCGAAATGCGCATCTGTTTTTATAACCTTATTGTGGCTATTGGACATACCTGACGCAGGTATTTTTTTAAAACAGCTTATTCTTGAATTATTTCAGCCGATAAATCTCAGTTAAACGCATCGACACCAATACCCATTCGCGTCCGCTTGCCATCTTCGACGCAAGATTTCTTGTGAACGATCTAAATTCAATGAAACACAGATCTCAATTCTATAACGCGGAGAATTGTATGAACGAGTTAGGAAAGAACTTATGAATCAGATATTAAGCACGATTTTTTTATTGTGTCAACGTAAACGAAACGAAAACTTACCGTAGTAACGGACCCGTATAAGGCGTTTATAAAAACCTGCTAAAAGGCAAAAGGACAGACCGGTGGACACAAAAATCTACAGGGTTTATGATTGTGATTAGCTAAAACTATCCTAAAATTTTGGTTGCTGTAACTTGAACCGTAGTTCAGTAATTTAATGTTTTATTGTTCACTGTGCCCCCAAATGCACCCCTTAGGCTGCATCTGGAGCAGGACCCGGGAGAGAAATTCCGGGCCTCGGTGCTTTTTCCGCTCCCGGGCCCCCTTAAATACACTCGCCGCTCCCGGGCCCCCTTAAATACACTCGCCGCTCCCGGGCCCCCTTAAATACAATCGAGCACAAATTTCACTTTATACATGCGTATATTTAGTGCAGTGTTTTTTTAAATCAGCAAATGAACAAGTACATCCGCAATTTTTTTGTAATAATTTATTTTTATGAAAATTCATAGAATGTAAACAAGTGTGAAATTGAGGCAGTGGCATTAATCACAATACAAGCATTAAACGATAATATAGTTTAATAAAGACATTGGTTTATTTAAGGTAAAGCAAAGGTGTATTCGTACAGAATGTATAAACACTGATAACAAAGTTAATGGATTGCAGGTATTGTGAATTTCTTTACAGGAAACTTTTTCCTGAGAGCGGCGGGCTCCCCTTAAATCCGGCTCCCCCTCCCCCCCCCTCCCCCCCTCCCCCCCCTCCCCCCTCCCCCTAGGGATCTGGAGTCTCCAAATTTCAACCGCGGCGAAATATCTCTCAAAATTTCGTTGCTCAAATTTGAACGGTGTAGAAGTAGTTCGCCGAACACGCAAGTGTGACGCACGGACGAACGGACAAAACGGTTACATTAGCAGATTTAAGAAACCTCTAAAAAGGAGGAAGTTAGCGACGCATCATTTCTTCGCCTCAAAATGTAAGGATCGGAACCCGAAAAAAACGTGCCATGCCAAAGCCGCGAAGATATTTCAAAAGGAGCCATTTCGAAAGCCTGCCGCGATGGTATCTATATAGATATAGTATTTCCATTTCACGCACTCTAGAAACCTTCAGCACTTTATTGGCCACTTCTTTTCGATCTCTTGGTTCCCTGTTGCCATGCCACTTGCCCTTCTCGATTAGATTTCCCGCCAAGTGGGACCTGTTCTTTTCGAATAGGATTTGAAAATGGATTTCAGAAGCTATCTTCTTTTTGCGTAGAAGTCCCTTTCCATTACAGTGACTTACCGATGATTGCCGTTTCTATGTAAGGTAAATTTTGAAAAAGGAGAGATAAACCCCCTCCTCCACTACTATTTAAAACACCTGTTTTGTATTCAAATTTATAATTCATCATTCATTTATTTCTAAACAAATATCACAGCAATATTTTTGGCCCTATTCAAATGATAAATATAAAATAATACGTAAAATACAAAATATGCGCCTATTTGATGTATTTTTATGGGGAAAAATGCCACAGCATTCGGCATTCACTGTTTCGGTATTCGCGGCGACTTTCTGGCACGCAACCCCCGCGAATAATAGGGGCCCACTGTACTCAGATTAGAAGTTGCTTTTCCTTATTTTAAGCTGAAAATCCATAATTGCTTTATACTCATGGCCAAAGTCAGATCCGAATTACCTAATGAACCAACTTGAATGACAAAGTAAATTAATTATACAATACTTTCCTAAATGTAAGTTTTACATTGTTTTTTAAATTTAAGTTTAAAATTAAAAATAACATTTTGACATTAATTTTTGTTCTATTACATATTATCTTACATTAGATTCCGCCCTATCATTAGGTCAATATTTTAATTCACGAATAAGCAATTCAAAACCCAAAACTTGGAAAAGTAAAATTGTAGGTATCTCCATTAGCAAGGTTATAATACCCTTAACCGTGTTATGGCTATTTAGTCCAGGAAAATTAGACGATTTTTTACCAAATAGCGGAAAAAATTCGAACAAAGCTGATTTTTGGCATTGATGCTCGGAATGGCATCTAGTTCAACATACTAAAAGTCCTCAATGATCCGGTGCGAGCTTCCGCCGCCATATTGGAAAAATGGCGCCCGAAATCAGTTTTCCGTGAATATCTCGCGAATGGTGGCACCTACGTGAAAAGTTACGAACCACAAAGTTGTAGCGAATTAAACTTTCTACAAAAATGGTTCTATCACTTTTTGGCGTCAGATTAACCATTCTCCGTCAAAAGAACGAAAAACAAAGTGAACTAAATGAAAACGGCGAGAAACGTGGCGAAATCCGTATGAGTATGTGTTGGTAATGTCTCCGCATCGCTGTTTTTTATATATGTGCTTTGGTGGTGGAGGGGGGTGGTTAGGGGGAATGGTCACTGTCAAACCGGGGGGAAAGGGGGGCTTGACCCCCCTAAAAAATTTCATTCTTGGAATTCTGATGTTCACATTTACATCTTTTTATACTTATTTCCAAAACCATCCTGGGGGTAAAGTATATGGCGCATTTTATTAACATTGAAAAATCTTACCGAAAAAATTAAATGTGAGTTGAAAGCTCTTGAAATGAACGGCCCAACAGCAAGACTTTGGACTCAATATTTTAAAATGGTGACATTGGTTAAGCAATTTATAATGTCCGAACGTAGTGGAAATTGGCAGTTGCACATTGAAACTATTGAGAGTATGCTTCCTTTCTTTCACGCTAGTGGCCACTTTCCCTATGCAAAATGCTGTCAACTGTACTTACAAGATATGGCTCAGCTAAGAACAAAATTGGACGAAGAAGAGTATGTAAGATTTGCGGGAGAAGGTTTTTTTACTGTGCGTCGGAGTGGAAAATTCTGGTGTGGAACCTGGACAGACATGACAATTGAGCAGACTCTCATGCGATCTATGAAATCATCGGGAGGGTTGACCCATGGAAGAGGAATTACAGAAAGTGTTTTAGGAAGATGGATCCTTGGAGCTCCGACGCTGCTGCGTATCTGTGAAGACCTCGAAACTTTGTGTGGGTTGTACTCCAGCACTACAGAACAACTCGTGGACTGGCGAGATTCTCGATCAAATAGAGATGATGCAGATGTACAGAAAGTTGATCAATGGCTTTCAAGAAACCCGCCTTTCCCTGTTTTAGGTAAGTGTATGTCAATCAGTAGTGGAGTTGTCGGTGACGAAAAAATAAACTGCTATGATGCTCACAATATCGGAAGAAAAGCAATGAAGGCGAATGTTGGAAAAAAATTTGGTGATGTAAAACTTTCGCGTAAAGACCGAGTACAAACATTAGCAATGGTCAATAATTCTTTTAAATTCCAGGGTTCTGTTGTCACTGCCGATCCGTTGCTCCTTTTTCAGCGTATTTCAGTATTTTTGAAGTCTGAGGAAGAATTGAATTCTTACTTCCAGTATGAACTTGCTCCATTCCCCTTGTCTCTTTTTGATGAAAACGGCATGCAAAAAACCAACAAAGCAGCGCTTTATGCAGTTTTTGAAAAGAAAAGTGATCCTACGATTCCGGATGATTGCACCTGCATCATAGATGGAGGATGGCTTCTACATCGCGTTATTTGACCTACAGGTAGCACATATTGTAGGGTTGCAAATAATTACGTTTCATATGTCGAAAGAAACTACAATCGTAAATCAATTGTCGTTTTTGACGGTTACTCAGAAAACGTATACATTACAAAAGCAGCTGAAAGATCACGTCGCTCTTATACGAATGTAACAATACCTTAAGAAAAATTTCAGTATAATGATCGAAATAAGACGAATCTTATCTCCATGCTTATGAAAACATTTTCGGAAAAAGGTTTTAACGTAAAGCAGGCTGAAGGAGATGCAGACACGATAATTGTTAATACGGCTATTGAAACAGCAGGTTCTGGTGAGGTTACAGCTATTATTGGAGAGGACGTTGATCTCCTTGTTTTGCTGACTGCTTTAGCGCCTCCAGAGAAAGAAATATTCTTTGTAAAACCAGGTAGAGGTAAAATTCAAACAACGTTATATTCATCGTACAGTCTGGAAAATAAAGCAAATGTAAAGAATAATATTTTGTTTCTGCATTCTTTCTCCGGCTGTGACTCGACGTCTGCTGTATTCGGAAAAGGCAAAATGTCACTTGCAAAAGTTTTAGAAAAAAATGAAGACGTAGGAGAAACGGCTCAAATTTTCCAAAACGAAGAAGCTTCTCAGGATGATATTGCTGATGCTGGAAATGTTGTTTTTCTTGCTTTATATGGCGCTAATAAAGATGAACAATCTCTAAACAATCACCCTTTCATCTGCTTCAAAAAAGGACTTGCTCGAGGAAAAAAGAGCCTCTCATCATTACCCCTAACGAGGACGCTGCTCGCCTGCACAGTTATCGCGTTTACCATCAAATTCAGTTATGGCGTGGAATTAAAATGCTTCCTGAAAACTGGGGCTGGCAAATCCAACCTAATTTCTCACCTCTTCGATTAACCAAACCACCTGCTCCAGATAATATTTTACAAAGTATTTTTTGCAGCTGTACTAAAGGATGTCGCCAGGCTTGTGGATGCCGAAAAAGCGGATTGAAGTGCTCAAATGTTTGCCTAAATTGCAGTGGAGTATCCTGTGATAACGCCAGGTACTTAGTAGTGGAAGAAGAGGAAGATGATGATTTCGAAGCAACGGAAGAGGAGCAGAACGTTCGAACATCACCAGATAATGGAGAAGAAAACAGCACCGATTATGATACAGAAAATGAAACTGAAAATGATACAAAAAACGATGACGAAAATGAAACCGATGATGACCCAGTAATTGAACCATATGTATTCGATGATGATAGAATGGAGTGTAGTGACGTATTTCCTTCTACATCTACTGAGGATGAACCAACGACCAGTAGAGTTGTTAAAAGACTAATATTGGAATAAGTTGAACGATATTTTGTGGACTAGGCCTACTGGGGATACCACATTTAAAAAAACGCGCCATATTCTTTACCTCCAGGGTGGTTTGGAAATAAGTATAAAAAGATGTAAATGTGAACATCAGAATTCCAAGAATGAAATTTTTTAGGGGGGGTCATGCCCCCCCCCCTCCCCCCCGGTTTGACAGTGACCATTCCCCCTAACCACCCCCCTCCACCACCAAAGCACATATATAAAAAACAGCGATGCGGAGACATTACCAACACATACTCATACGGATTTCGTCACGTTTCTCGCCGTTTTCATTTAGTTCACTTTGTTTTTCGTTCTTTTGACGGAGAATAGTTACTCTGACACCAAAAAGTGATAGAACCATTTTTGTAGAAAATTTAATTCGCTACAACTTTGTGGTTCGTAACTTTTCACGTAGGTGCCACCATTCGCGAGATATTCACGGAAAACTGATTTCGGGCGCCATTTTTCCAATATGGCGGCGGAAGCTCGCACCGGATCATTGAGGACTTTTAGTATGTTGAACTAGATGCCATTCCGAGCATCAATGCCAAAAATCAGCTTTGTTCAATTTTTTCCGCTATTTTTCCTAACTTTCCTGTACTAATTGGAGACACCTGAAATAAGTAGTTACTTTTTGATTCATTATTATTTTGAATTTCTTACTGTTGAGTTTGTTTTCAGCCATAAGATGAACTCAATAATTCTCTAGTGCAGGCATGTCAATCTCTAAGACACATCAGTGCAGCATTGAAGCAATGGATTTTATAGAGGGCCTCGTTAGGATTACAATTGTTTAATGAGAGCCTGACTTGGCAAAATAGACTTTATCTAGAACAATTGTATTCAGGAAGTGTTTTCTTGTGGCTGCCAATGCTGCCACGAGAATTCCCTCTTGGCCACATCAAGTAAAGGTTAACGAAAATGTAAAAATAAGCATGTAAAAACTTCAACATACATTCTAATTTAATGAAAATGGTCAGTTGTTTATCATTAATAATTGTTTTTCTTTAAATAATTCCAATTATTCAAATTTTCTTGTGGCCGCATCAAAATTGTCCGGTGGTCACACACCACTGATCTAGAAGATTGGTCATCTGTTTTGCTATTAAAAACAATGATTTAGAAACTGTGTTCTACTGCATCTCAATAGCTAAGAAAAAATCCTGTGTCCTTTTCATAAAAGTATTTATAAAAGCTAGAACGATTGAACTGAGAGAAAACTATCATTTTGGCCTCGGTAAGGCAAAGAAAGGGCTGAATGTGGCATGCCAGTTTGACATGCCTGGTCTACTCAATTAAGTCAAAGTGGTTATTAATACTAAATATTGAAAATTAGAGCTGACATTTTCCAGAAGCAATTTTTTAGGATGATGGCTGCTAAACTATAACTTAATAGCCGTTTCAACATATTCTTAAGAAAATGGAATCTTTATTCTCAACAGTATTAAAAAACGTTGATTATGTAAAATTTGGTTTTAAATCTATTGGTGATCAAGAGTGCCCACAGCCATCACTGAAACCCAAACATAACCGAACCAATTATAAGAAATAGCGAACCAAGCCGCTCCTAACTCTTCGCTGGTTTGCTGCTGTTCTTAGGGGCCCCTGAATTCTGGGGACTACAATCAGGAGAGCTATATCTCTCTCTGTCTCTCTCTCTCTCTCTATATATATATATATATATATATAAAATATAATATATATATATAATATTATATTATATATATTTTATATTTATATAAAATAAAATATAATATATATATATATATATATATATATATATATATATATAATATATATATAATATAATATATATATATAAATGCTTAAAGAAAAGGAAAGGTAATAACAAAGGTGGGAACAAGGTGTTGGAGGAAGCCCAGTGGACACTTACCTAGATAGGAGGGCTGCTATATATACAGGCAGTCCTCGACTTTCGTACATAATGCGTTCCTGAAAACGTGTCCGAAAGCCGAACGTAGATTTACATGTTATAGGGGGGTTCCGTTCCCAGAGAGCCAAAAAATATCATAAAATCTCTAATTATGGTATAAATGTTTAGTTTTTTTGTGCAGGGGCCTTTTAGACACAATCGTCGATTTTATAATGTAGAAAGATAGGGAAAAATGCAATAAAATATTTAAATAATTGCACAAATCAACACTGCTGTATGGACAAAGATGGCGACGTGGTGGAAACTGGTGGCTGGCAACCAGCACCACTCGAAATATTCGTTCATCATTTAGCTCAGTGGTCTTCAAACTTTTTCGCTCGTGTACCCCCTAAAAGAATTTTGAAAAGCTATGTATCCCCTGGTACATTTTGAAGTTAAGATCCAACATTTTTGTCATTAATAGGAACCTATGTAGTTATAAATATTTATGGTTTTGTGCACTTTTATATTATGATTATCCTTCAATGAGTATGTTTATTTACATATTCATAATCATAAGTTAAAATAATTATAAAGGATATAATTTCCGGCGTATCATAAATGTTGACATATTTTTAAATAAAAGAAATGCTACTTGGCGATGAAATGATGTATCCTGGAAACATAAATTTCATTCTATGATGCACTTCTACATACAGCAAAAGCTCTGTTATCTGGCATTTTATTATATGGCATGAAAACAATATTAATATATTACAAATTTGATTGAACAATTGTTATAAATCAAAAGCAAAGTTTTATTTGAAATACGTCCCTTAATGAGATGGATGGGGCTGTTTTTTTTTTTAGTTCCTGCGTCCGTGGATGAATGTTACTTATTGCTAGAATGAGACAGGGCTCAGCATCAATTCTATTTCTATTTTCCGTTTTTATAGATGTAAGCACTGAAAAACCTTGTTCACATAAATAAGTAGATGGGAATGGAAGGAGTTTTGTTATAGCAATGCCACTCAATTATTTTAACTCCTTCCGAGACATATGCCCAAAATCACATAGTAAGCTACCATCAAAAATTATTTTTAATGATCAGTCAGCTGACAACTCGATTAGGTCCTCCTTCATTTTTGTTGAAAGTGAAGAATTGGAAACCGCTTGACTTGCAAAAGGATTTTTTATGCATTCATTAGAGTCATCCACTTTCTCAATTTCTGGAAAGTATACCAAAAAGGCTTTACCAAGACTTATCAAAGATATTAACGACATGGGGATACCCATGTCAGCGGGTGTGCTGGTGTTCCCAGTTACCCCTTTCCATTTCCTTAAGCAGGTGCTACGAACCATGAATGCGAGGGCGGCTTGCAATAAACACATCCACAGTCGATGGCAAAATCAGAAAACCCACCTTGGAACTCTCCGTGTACCCCTCGGAAAGTCCTCATGTACCCCCAGGGTACATGTACCTCCGTTTGAAGACCACTGATTTAGCGGATGCGCGAAAGTCTGATCGGCGCCCAAAAGGCGGTTCAGGGGTGTCAATCTATGCTATCTTGGGGGTTTAGGAAAATTCGTCTAAAGACAATTCGTCTAACGGAAAATTCGTCTAAACCAAATTCATCTAAACACAATTCGTCTAACGGAAAATTCGTCTAAGGAAAATTCATCTAACCAACAATTCGTCTAACGGAAAATTCATCTAAAGAATTTCTGTCGCATTTCTAGTACATATCGCACCTTTGCGGTTTTTCTTTTGTCTGAGCGTATGGTCACGCTGTGATACTCTGTCTAATTTAATCTACGTTTTATCGCATTTTAGCTGCTTATCGTTTTTTAATTTCTATTCCTATTAAATTGTGAGTGTATATACTATGAGACTGAACGTTATCTACGAGTGATTACTCAAATTTTGGTCGAACACAAATAACCGGTTTGTTTACATTGTGATCGCCATCTTAACGAGTGTCTTACAAGTGAAGTGCGAAGATGGACTGTTTTAAATGTTCACAGAAACTCCCCGCTGACGGTGTGAATGTGTTATGTAAAGGATGTAATCATTCTTTACATTGTGAATGCTCTGGACTTAGTGAGTCCACTTGGACAGCGAAGTCAACTTCTAAGAAGGATTCTTGGAGATGTATCGACTGCAGGAAGGGACATCGCTTGCCTAGCGGTGCAACGCCGGATGCTGAAAGAACAACGGAGCTGAATCCCAGAGATGCATCTGCGGTAGGAAACCTCTTGCAAATGAAGAATGACCTCGCAGAGATAAAAGCTTCGTTGTGTTTTCTGAGCGATAAGTATGATTCTCAGGTTGATGACAATAAGGAAAACAATGAATTAATTAGAGAACTAATGGAAACTATTAAAGATTTGAAATCTGAACTTAAAAAAAGTAAAGAGCAAACTGAATTTCTGTATAGAAAAGTAAATTGTCTTGAACAAAATGAGCTTCAGAATCAGTTGGAAGTAGTGGGTTTTAGCGATAACGATGTGCCTCCTTTGCAAGTTAAGGAGGCTGTAGAGAAACTCAGCTCATCCCTCCAAATAGAGAATAGGTGTGATAATGTCATTCATGCCTATGTAATAAAAAAAAAGGGTGACCCCACTAAGCAAAAACTTATAATAAAGTTCATAGACAACTTTCAAAGTGATAAATGGATACAAAATAAACGATTATTAAATAATAAAGATGTTATTAGAGTAAATGGAAATAGGAAAATGTTTATTAATGAATGTCTAACGAGTTATTACAGTCAACTGCTTTGGAAAGCTAAGCAATTTGGACATGAACATAAATTTGTATGGGTAAAAAATGGGAGAATTTTCATAAAGAAAAATGAAAACTCTCCCACTAAACTAATAGAATGCAATAATGATTTGCATTAGTCACTAATGCACATCTGCTCGAATTTGATTTTTAAAATAACTGCTTAATATGGAACTCATGCCAGAAATTGAGCTTGATCTCTTTGACTATGTTAAACTAGACTCAGCTGATGATTTGAAGACTCATGACTGTTTAGATCTAATTTATTACCATGTTAATGTAAGATCAATCCATAAATACTGGGATGAATTTTGAATTATCCATGAATCTATTAATAAAAACAACAATGTTGCTGTTGTTGTATTGACTGAGGTGAATATCACTCGGGATGAGATTCAGTTATACAGTTTAAAAGGTTTTAATACTTACTCCTCCTTGAGAGAGCAGCGGAGAGGAGGTGGAGTGGTTATGTTTGTAAACAACAATTTTAATTTCAGTTTATCAATTTTAAAAACAGTGCATTTTGAATCTGTAGTTGGTACCTTGAATGTAAATGGAAGTAACATGTTATTGATGGGAATATACAGGCCCCCTCACTTGAATATAATGGAATTCATTCTTGAATTATCAACATTTTTGCATAATGATAATAATGACATAGCTGTTATTCTGGGTGATATTAACATTGACATGAAAAGTAAACATAATACCAATACATGAGACTACAAAGATACCATCTCTGCCTTAGGCTTTTTAAATCTGATTAAGGGATATACCAGGGAGGAAGTAGTACACGACAGTGTAGTTAGGTCCTGCATAGATCACATTTTACTTAGAGGATCTGTTTTTAATCTAAAAAGTTTTACTATAACATCTAAAATTGATGACCATTATATTATAGGTACATGTTTTAGTAATAGATCCACTAATATAAAGGATGAGGTTTGCAGTAACAGGAGCACCTTAATGAAATGCTTATATCAAATGAAAGTTGACAGATTTATCTCAGAAATGAATTTTAAAACTTTACATGATAAAGGGGACCCAACCACACAGTATGATTTACTGGTTAATCAATTTCAAATGGTCTATGAAAATGTTTCAGAAATGAAAGTTTGAAAGTCTAGAGTCTTGCGGAAATGCTGGATGACTAATAATATTTTGCTTTTGATAAAAACTAGGGACATACTTTTCAGAAAATGGAAAAGCTGTCCATCGAACCTGGATTACAAACTGGATTATAAGTCTTATCGAAACAAAGTTAGTTGGGAAATCAAAAGAGCTAAATTTACATTTTACTCTAATAAATTTGAAAATATTAGGCATGATAAAAGGAAAATAAGGAATGAAATTCAGGCTTTAACTGGAACAAATAAACATTTCGATGTGGTGCAACAATTTAAAAACACCTACAGTAACAAGGAGCTACTATATTTATTCTTGTCACATTTTACAGAAGCTATAATAACCTTAAAGTTAAACTGCTCCCAGAAACTAAATGATATCGCCGTTTTAAGTTTCCCTAAAAGTATTTATATTCCTGAAGCAACAGATGATACAATAAGACTTATTCTGAGTAAATTACCTAATAAAGGCCCTGGAGCTGATAAAATAAGGATAGCTGATCTAAAGAATAGTAATTTTAATATTTCAGTGCTGACTAAACTTATAAATAACAGCCTTAACTTAGGAATAGTGCCGGATGGCTTGAAAGTGGCTCTAATAAAACCTATATTTAAAGGTGGAGTGAAAACTGATTTTAATAACTATAGGCCTATATCAGTCTTATCTTGCATTAACAAAGTTATGGAGAAATATGTGGCAGAATACCTATATGAGTACTTAGTAAAGAATAACTTACTGTCTGATAGGCAGTTTGGCTTTCAAAAAAATAAAGGTACAAAAGAAACCTTATAGGAATTTGCAGAGATTGTTAACAATGGCTTAGATAATAACACTCATGTGTTGACACTATTTATAGATTTCAGAAAAGCTTTTGATTCTTTAGATACTGATTTGTAAATTAGAAAGAAACGGTATTCGTGGCCATATTCTGGAATGATTTAAAAGTTACCTCTTTCAGCGCAGTATTAGAATTAGGGTTGATAATCTGATCGGTGAGCCAGAACATCTATCCTGTGGTGTTCCACAGGGTTCTATTTTAAGCCCGATACTTTTTCTTATTTACATTAATGACTTATGTATGTTGATTAAAAGCTGTGAATTTCTTTTATTTGCTGACGATGTTGTATTACTGATGAAAAACAAAGACTTTAATATGGCTCAAAAACTCTTACAAGAGGATCTTGACAGGGTTAATAAGTGGTCTCATGATAATAATTTAATTATAAATGATAAAAAATCACAGGTTATGTATATATCCAATAATGTACCTAAAAGACAACATATAAATGTAAAATATCATAACCACCTCTGCCTACATGCCAATATATTAGACCTAAATGATGACTGTAACTGCAATATTCTAGCTCAGGTGACAAATTATATTTACCTTGGTATGACAATAGATGAGAATTTTAGATTTAATCTACACATTAATAAAGTTAATGGTAAAATTAGAAAGATCATGTATCAATTTTTCAGATTTAGACATATTTTACCAAAGCCAGTGAAAATAATGGTCTATCATGCTCTAGTTGACAGCATACTCCGATATGGCTTGACCATATGGGGGAATTCATCGAAGACACGCCTATATACTATTATAAGGAACCAAAAGAGAATCATAAAACTTATTGATGTGGATATGAACAATGTTATTGAAACAACTAAAACAACCTTAAGTGAGTTATGTATTAAATTTAACCTTCCCAGTGGGTAAATTATACATGTATCTAATTATTTCTAATTTTTACTTTGTTAATAAGTATAAAGTTTTAAGTTCCGATACTCATGGAATGACTAAAAGGGAAGCTAAAGCTTATGCTGTCCCTAAATACAAAAATAAACATGGTAAAAACCAGATGAGGGTTTCAGTTCCAATGTTGTTTAATCAACTACCTAAAAACCTAAAGAACCTTGAGAGGATATCGGAAGTTAAAAGTAAAGTGAAAATGTGGCTACTTGACAGTATTACTGACACTTAATATACGTATACAATGCTAGTGTGTGATTTGTCTTTAAAACATTGTTATCGACATTAAATAACATCGATGTATTATTGTATGCAACACTATATTTCCTTATTTTATTTTTATGATAGGTAGCATTATGTGTGATGTATTTTATAACACGTATGATGTATGTTGTCTGACACTAAAAAACCCCTAACCAATTTTTATAAATAGTTACGACTATGTATATAAATTAATTTACTAATGTTGACTACTGATCATACGCAAAAATTGGCACCTCCCGACAAGTCCCTGACTTAGGAGGAACAGGTCTCTTGATCTTACCATTGCCTGCTGCCTTTTATAAATATTGTATAAAAAAAATTAAAAAAAAAAAAGTAGCACAACTCGAAAACGTAAATTTAAAAATGAATAAAAATTCTTCGAACACAGATTTTTAAATTGAAGTAATTAATTAAAAATAATAAATAATTAAAATTAAATTAATTAATTAATTAATCTACTATAATATATTTTGAAGGGTTTGTTTGTGTGTTTGCGTGTTTCTCCTCCTAAACGATAAAAGCTAGAATAACCAAATTTTGTATGATTCTTCTTTACATGCTAACTTAGTGAATTGTCAAGGTTTGGTCAGCCGGGATTAATCAGTGCTGCCATATAGGGGATTAACATTTTTCCATAAGATAACACGTATGAATCCATTTCTTGACTTGCAATGTTTTCTTCCTTCAAGCATCAAAATAAGTAAATATGGACCGATTTTTACTTTCTCCATACGTAGTAATGGGAAAGTATTGTATTCATGAAAAAAATCGACTTCCAGATTTCTACGGAAATACATGTTTTGAGGTCCCTAGAACACGTTTAGACTATTTTCGGAATGATGTCTGTGTGTGTATGTTAGTGTGGGCGCTCTAACTCAAAAAGTACATACCATATCGTTACCAAACTTCATATATAACACTTTAACATGAGCACAAAGAACTGATTAGTTTTTGGACAATAACGGATAACCGGAAGTCGCGGTTTATTCGAAACCCGATTCGGTTTTTGCGATATTTCTTGTTAAAACATCATTATTGTATATACAATTCTAAACAAAAGTTATAGAGAATGTAATTTTCTACAGTTTTCATTTGAAACAATTTTCTATAGGAGTTATTGTTTAGGAGTTATTTATAAATAACCGGTTTTTCCATTTCCGTTAAATATCTCCTTAACAACATCGTTATTGGTAATCTTCGTAAGGACGAAAGTTGTAGAGAATAATATTTCTTCCAAGTTTTGTTTGAAACTAATTTTCGTAGAACCATCCATTTCGGATATATTTCGCTTTTTCTTAATACCAGCCTACAGCGCCAACACCATGTAGCGGTGAATTCTGTAAACATTCAAAATATACGTAATTTACGGCAATAAGGACGATTGTATTCTTTTACGATACGAAATAATAATTTTGCCTTATAATGCTACTCATAATAATTTAAATATCTATACCCCAAATATGGAGAAAGTCATGTGTTGGCCACATCAGATTTTTTCGTTTTTGCTTTATTCGACGAATAAAACTATACCAACTTATTCCTGCGAAGTTTACATGTTACACGTTCGAAGTTTTCAGATATACGCTATTTGTTTCGAAATTTTGTGGATTTTTCGTACCCCTCCCGGGTGTTGCCAAGGCGGCCGTCATTGTTACCTCCGATTCAATTAGCTTCAAAGAACTTCCAAATAGACGAATGTTTAGCGTTAATCGATTCACACTTTTGTTTAAGCTACGAAACGATCGATGTTTATGGATAGCAACGTAAATAGATACTGATTATGATGGCTTCTCCTTTCCCATTGAAATCTGACACATTTAACTTCGACAAAAATACAAATATCTACACTACATTATAATTCCCATCCATTGAAAATAGGGATCTAATCCACAGCACCATAAAAACGTTTACCAATTAAATGAAGTCAAGCAACTACATCATTACACTTCAGGAGAATTTAGATGAAATGAGCTCTTACCTTTGATGATTCCAACGGCGTACGAATCTGGCAAATTCTGCTCACAAACACTTTTCCAGTAGGCACTAAGGTCCGCTGATGAGGTCCCAGATTATGAATTTACCTTCAGGAATACAAAAATCGGTCACTTCCGAACAAGGTGTACTTATCGGCACTATAGAGAAAGAACACGGCCATCCGTCTATGAAGGCAAAGTTTGACTGACGGGCTAAGATGGCGGCAAAAAAAAAAACGCTCGCGGCGCATGTGCGAAGGTTGATTTTCAGTGGTTAGATAACTATCTCTAGCTCGCAATAGAACCAACCCAAGTATCCGGGCCCCGGCTATTGTGACGTACCCGATAAAATGTTCCTATACCTATTCCATTTCAGGAACGCGAGGAGAGGCTCATAGGAACTATTCTACAAACTCTGGTGAAAAAGGCTCGATAAGTCGAGGCTCCTGGAGAAAGGCAGGTTCAACCTTTACGTAAACCAGGAGACCACATATCGCGGCAGAATTAGGAGGGCGGAGACAATAATCTGAATTAATTTCTCGCACATAAGTGCTGTATACAGTGGGATATGAAAGGTCTAGAGAAGTGGTTGCACAAGTGGCGTGCCAAATTCACGTCAATATATGGTCTTGCGTGCCAGTAATAAATTTTAATAAAACTGAATGATCATTTTCTATTAGTTTAGTTGGTTTAATTAAAGAAGGATCACAATGTAAACGGTGTACATTTGTACGTATCAGTTGAATTTCCGTATTTTGCATTCATTCAGTCATATAGGCGGCGATAGAGAACACGAGACGGAAGGCATATGAATTATATAAAAACAGTGTTACAGAATTAGAAGCAGAGTTTATAGATGAAGAATTACTCTTACTGCAAAGTATAACGTTAGTTCTAAATACTTGTAATAAATATATAGAATATGACTTATTTATCTTCTTTGTCATTTTTTCTTTCGCTTGCCGTTCAAAATCACCTCGCGTGTAACTTTTGACGCGCGTGACATAGGCTACCGACCCCTGGTCTATAGCAGTTGTGTCCAATATAATTTTCATGCTTGCCACAATTGTGACAAATGCAATACTGTTTTTGCCACATTATACAAAATGCAATGTTATATTTATAAATAGGACTTTATACGAGAGCGCTAGAATGATATAATATATTTTATATTATTTATTATTTTAAAAAATGACATTTTACATTATTTTTATACAACCACTACATTATTACAATGTAGTACAGTGTGTTTCGCTTTATGTGATCATACTGAGTTACATTTAAATGATTATAGCAAGCGGCTGATAGCATTAAACGGCAAATTTTCTTAAATTAGATCTGGTTTTGGAATTCCGCGTTTGATTACAATAACAGGCTGATAAGAATAACCATTGATAATAACAAGCGGCAACTACTTTAGTAGAGTAAGCAGAGAATCAATTCATCTCACATCTATAGTCGATACGCCACACGTGGCGACCGTATTGGACACCACTGACATAGATCCACTGTTATAGTACATAACTTTTGAATGTAGAAATTTATTCTTGCTAATGCGCGTCATTCTTTTTCGAAAGTTGGTAATGAGAAGGGGAGGGGGACGAAGGTTGGTAGTGAGAGCAGGATGAGGGGGAAGGTTAGAGGTTCGCCTGAGGAACGGTCCTGTCCACGGTTAAAGAGTCAAAAGCGGGCATACACTTGTAGACTATTCCCGAGTCAATTGGTAAACGTTTTTATGGTGCTGTGGATTATATCCCTTTTTTCAATGGATGGGAATTATAATGTAGTGTAGAAATTTGTATTTTCGTCGAAGTTAAATGTGTCACATTTCAATGGGAAAGGAGAAGCCATCATAATCAGTATCTATTTACGTTGCTATCCATAAACATCGATCGTTTCGTAGCTTAAACAAAAGTGTGAATCGAATAACGCTAAACTTTCGTCTATTTGGAAGTTCTTTGAAGCTAATTGAAACGGAGGTAACAATGACGGCCGCCTTGGCAACACCCGGGAGGGGTACGAATAATCCACAAAATTTCGAAACAAATAGCGTATTTCTGAAAACTTCGAACGTGTAACCTGTAAACTTCGCAGGAACAAGATAGTATAGAGTTTTATTCGTCGAATAAAGCAAAAACGAAAAAATCTGATGTGGCCAACACATGACTTTCTCCATATTTGGGGTATAGTTATTTAAATTATTATGAATAGCATTATGAGGCAAAATTATTATTTCCTATCGTAAGAAAATTCAGTCGTCCTTATTGCGGTAAATTAGGTATAGTTTGAATATTTTTACAGAATTCACCGCTGGATGGTGTATACTAAAAATTCACGAATAAGCAAAATATCTCCGAAATGGATGGTTCTACGAAAATTTGTTTCAAACAAAACCTGGAATAAATATTATTCTCTACAACTTTGGTTCTTACGAAGATGACCAATTACGACGTTTTTAAGGAGATATCTGACGAAAACCGAAAAAACCGATTATTTCTATAAATAATTTCCAAACAACTGCTATGGAAAATTGTTGCAAATGAAAGTTGTAGGAAATTACATTCTCTATAACATTTGTATAGAATTGTATATATAATAATGATGTTTTAATGGAGAAATATTGCAAAAACCGAATCGGGTTTTGAATAAACCTCGACTTCCGGTCAACCTTTATTGTCCAAAAACTAATCAGTTCTCTCTGCCCATACCAAAGTGTTATATATGAAATTTGGTAACGATATGGCAAGTACTTTTTGAGTTAGAGCGCCCACAATCACATACACACGCACGCACTCACACACATCCACACACACACAGACATAATTCCGAAAATAGTCTAAACGTGTTCTAGGGATCTCAAAACGTGTATTTCTGTGAAATCTCGAAGTCGATTTTTTTCATTATCACAACACTTTCCCATTACTACGTACGGATAAAGTAAAAAATCTGATGTGGCCAACACATGACTTTCTCCATATTTGGGGTATAGATATTTAAATTATTATGAGTAGCATTATAAGGCAAAATTATTATTTCGTATCGTCCTTATTGCCGTAAATTACGTATATTTTGAATGTTTACAGAATTCACCGCTACATGGTGTTGGCGCTGTAGGCTGGTATTAAGAAAAAGCGAAATATATCCGAAATGGATGGTTCTACGAAAATTAGTTTCAAACAAAACTTGGAAGAAATATTATTCTCTACAACTTTCGTCCTTACGAAGATTACCAATAACGATGTTGTTAAGGAGATATTTAACGGAAATGGAAAAACCGGTTATTTATAAATAACTCCTAAACAATAACTCCTATAGAAAATTGTTTCAAATGAAAACTGTAGAAAATTACATTCTCTATAACTTTTGTTTAGAATTGTATATACAATAATGATGTTTTAACAAAGAAATATCGCAAAAACCGAATCGGGTTTCGAATAAACCGCGACTTCCGGTTATCCGTTATTGTCCAAAAACTAATCAGTTCTTTGTGCTCATGTTAAAGTGTTATATATGAAGTTTGGTAACGATATGGTATGTACTTTTTGAGTTAGAGCGCCCACACTAACATACACACACAGACATCATTCCGAAAATAGTCTAAACGTGTTCTAGGGACCTCAAAACATGTATTTCCGTAGAAATCTGGAAGTCGATTTTTTTCATGAATACAATACTTTCCCATTACTACGTATGGAGAAAGTAAAAATCGGTCCATATTTACTTATTTTGATGCTTGAAGGAAGAAAACCTTGCAAGTCAAGAAATGGATTCATACGTGTTATCTTATGGAAAAATGTTAATCCCCTATATGGCAGCACTGATTAATCCCGGTTGACCAAACCTTGACAATTCACTAAGTTAGCATGTAAAGAAGAATCATACAAAATTTGGTTATTCTAGCTTTTATCGTTTAGGAGGAGAAACTCGCAAACACACAAACAAACCCTTCAAAATATATTATAGTAGATTAATTAATTAATTAATTTAATTTTAATTATTTATTATTTTTAATTAATTACTTCAATTTAAAAATCTGTGTTCGAAGAATTTTTATTCATTTTAAAATTTACGTTTTCGAAATGTGCTACTTTCGAAGCAAAGGTGCGATATGTACTAGAAATGCGACAGAAATTCTTTAGATGAATTTTCCGTTAGACGAATTGTTGGTTAGATGAATTTTCCTTAGACGAATTTTCCGTTAGACGGATTGTGTTTAGATGAATTTGGTTTAGACGAATTTTCCGTTAGACGAATTGTCTTTAGACGAATTTACCGGTTACGATATCTTGGGTTCTTGTTCCCTTGTATTATCCTAATGTGACCACACACATAGTTTAATTGATCATTATCTTTTTATAATTTATCGTTATTTGTTTTTCATTCTTTTTTCTCAAGAAATTTTTATTACTGTAAGAGTTACATTTATTCGTACTGTTTGTAACACAGTGCTTCCATCCTTACCATAATCTAGTTACTGACTATAGTTATTATATCTTGGTATTAAGTTCCCTTTTTCTTGTTTATGTCTATTTATTTTTTTGTATTTTTGGTGAAATTATCTTTGTTAATGGCAGTGTCTTTCTGGAAGAGGTGGAAGACCAGCTGTTGCTGAACCCCAATACCGTTTTACAGGCTATGAGTTGGATAATAAATTACTTTGTGATTAATGAAACTTATTCTGTGATTTGTGACTACAATGTGATTACCGGCTGTAAATAAATATTATTATTATTAATATGCGAGTTGTACGAATATCGAATGCAAGAAAGTCGAGGACCGCCTGAAGTGCACATACCAAATCCCCCTTTTTTCATTAAAGCATTTGCTATTTTCATAGTTTTTTGTAATATTGCCTAAACTTGGTCCCAAAGAGTGATGATTGAAATGAAAGAAAAGTCGGTAAAAAGGGCAAAAAGTGACGAGTATGGAGAAGAAAATTAAAGTTTTAGATAGGCTTGCGCATAATGAATTTGCTTCATCAGTTGGTAAATTACTTGGTGTGAGCGAGACCACAATAAGATCAATTAAGAAAAGTGAAGAAGCGATCAAGAAAGTCCCGCTGAGTTCAATTGTCATTCACGAGAAAGCCAAGCTACTGCACAATCAATATGTCTCAAATTGTTTCGCGGTCTGCTAACGGGAAATCGCCAACGTCATCGAAGCGTGTGTAGATCGGTTCCTTGCTCTTTAATAAAATGTGGCATTTACTTGCTGGAATAGGGACTCTAACAATAAGACCCAAACTCTGTTTTTTCTAAAAAAACCGAATTACTTACCATTCACTGCATTCCAGATGTTATAATCTTTCCAGAATTCCTTCAGGGTAGGTCCACCTTCCTTGTCAGTTGCCCTGATAGCATGGTTGATTGTTCTCCTCATGTAGTACCACTTGAAAGTGGCTATGACTGTCTAATCCATAGGCTGAATTTCGCATGTGGTATTTGGAGGCAGAAACACAATTTTAATTTCTGGATAATGTTACTGTAACGATTGTGGGTGTCCAGGAGCATTGTCCAAAAGTAATATTGCCTTAAATACTAAATAATTCCTCCTGCAATATTGTCTAACTGCTGGAACAAAATGAAGATTAAACCAATCCTGAAAAATTGTTTCAGTAACCCAGGCACTTGAATTAGGTTTCCAGATGACTGCCAGCATTTCCTTAGCCTTCCCCTTCAAAGCTCTTGGATTTTCCGAATGGTAGACTAGCATTGGTTTTATTTTAAAATCACCCGCTGCATTGCCACCAAGAAGCAATGTGAGTCTGTCCTTAGCTGCCTTATGCCCAAGTGCAACTGCCTCTTCCTTTGCTAAATAGGTTCGTGCAGGCATCCTTTTCCAAAATAATCCTGTTTCCTCAACATTAAAAATTTGACGAGCAGAACAATCCCCTTCTTCAATTATTTCGAAAAACTCTTTTACAAATTCTTTTGCAGTTTTTTATCTGCACTAGCAGATTCTCCAGTCAATTTAATGTTATGTAAACATGCCCTGCTATTGAACTTATCAAACCAGCCTTGGCTTGCCTGAAATTCCGGAGTATCAGCAGACCCTTCTCCTAAGCGTTTTTTCCAATCTTCATACAAACTGACAGCCTTACCTTGAATTATTGCAAGACTCACTGGAACGTTTTCAATCCACAATGTTAAAGATCGCTCCATTTCCTCCATCACTACACCTCGCCTTTTAGACACAATCTTGGACGAAATATTTCCAGCATTTCATACATATTCTTTAATTTTGTCCTTCTCCTTCACAACTGATCCCATAGTCGACCGGCTTAAATCCAATGAGCGTCCGATTGAAGCTTAAGATTCACCGCTTTCCGCACGCCTAATTATTTCCATCTTTGTCCCAATCGTGTTCACTTTATGAGCCCTACATTTCTTTCCACTTGTATTAGCACTTTCAGTTTTCCGTTTATCACTCATGTTTATAAAATAATACGTGTAAAATGCACAAAGAAACACTACTGTACGTACAAACAAAGGCGGTAACGTTGCCGAGACTGAATAATAATAATAATTTATTGATTATTAACCGACTTTACAGTGGTATTAATCTTGTTAAATTTCAGAACAATATTAAAAAACATTACATACAATACGTATATTATTACGTAGCATACTTTAATTTATTAAAAGTGTTGGCTTGGCTGACATGCGATAGCTCGAAATGTTTGATCGTCAGCTGACGAACGAAAGTCCGAATTGGCGTACAAAAGGCGGTTTAGGGGCGAGAATTTACAATGTACGAAAGAGTGAATTGAACGAAAATCGAATGTATGGAAGTCGAGGACTGCCTGTATATATATATATATATATATATATATATATATATATATATATATATATATATATATATATATATAACCCGAACATTATTGTAGAAAACTCGGTGTCTGCGTTCCTAATCCTACAGACTTAGGGCTTGGGTAGGAGATTTTTCCGGTTTATCCCTATTCTCTCGGTGACTCTGAAGGCATCCGTGCAGATCGGGGCTCCTACAAGGAGGGGGGCCCGATGCGACGGCTGCATACTCTAGAAGGCAGGCCCTGATTGTCTCTCTGTAGAGACCAGAAATACAGAGGTGAAAACTCAAGACAAATACTTAAATACTTTCACTTAAAGTTCAATACGCTCCCTGTTGCGACAATTTTTCCTCCAAAAATGGAACGTGATATTGTGGACATAAGAAATTTGTTAATCTAAGTGTCTAATATAATAGACGGTCTGTAATTATTCAATGAACTATTTATTGATATAAAAATAATTTTATCTATAGTTAATGCTTTTAAAATATGTTTCTTCAATATTATATATTTTTCATACCAATTATGTATTCTGATTCCTTTTTAAAGAAAAAAACTCGCTTATTCTAGATTATGAATGCTCAAATATCGAGCCCAACCCTAACCAGTGCTGTGTCTAGAGAGGGCCGAATAGTTGTTGTCGACATCCCATATTCCTAGCCTATTGAGTTTAATTAGTACTAGTTAATGATTGGCAATGTCAGAGGCTTTTGAGAAGTCAAAAAACAATCCAAGTGATTCCAATTTATCATCAAGAGCAGATAAAATGCAATTCACTGCAGGAAAAATAGCAGTTGTTATTGATTTATGCTGACTAAGGCCATGTTGAAATGGGGATATTATTTTGAAAGATGCAAAGTAAGCAATAAATTATTTATAAAAACTCAAAAAATTTTAGCAAATTGGTTTAGGATTGAAATAAGCCAATAGCAATTAATGTCATGAATATTTCCTTTCTTTTTGTGAACCAGAACTAATTTGAAAGTTTTTAGGGATGATGGTAAAATACCAAGCCTTAAAGAATCAATTATAAGTAATAGGAGGGGAGATTTTATTGCCTTGTAGCAATAGTTTAGAGATGAAAATTGGCACTTCATCAAGTCCTGAACAATGTTTATAGCCAGAATTTTTTTACAATCAATTCAATTGTCTTATCATCAGTTGGCTAAAGACATGGTGAATTGATATGGGATATTATTATAAGCATCTACAATTAAAGAATGGGTAAGGGGTTGTTTGATAAAATGATTATAAATTTAGATGCTAAGACAAGGATCAGAAGTAATCTTGTCTGTATGTATTATCCTTAAGTACAGGTATAGGGTGGTTTACACAGATTTTTGGATTCATTTATAATTTTCCAAATTTCACATTTTATTGACAGCATTAGACACTCTCATGTTATTACATTCATTTTTCCTCATTAATCATTTTATGATAATGCCATTTAAGCATTTTGTATTCAAGAAGTAGCTCACTGTTAACTGTTCATTTGCAAAGGATGTTTAATTCTTTGTTGTAGAGTGAGAGTTGTCTAATGTCATTAGTTAACCATTCATTGGATGGTGGTATCTTATTGACTTTTTTCTTGCTATTTGGAAAAGCTAAATTAAAATAGAATATTAATTTATTATAAAAATAATTAAATTTATCATAAAATTTTTTGACATTAAATAAATACTTCACGACAATCTCATATGAAAATTTTTATAATAAAACTTTTAACATTGGAATTATTACCATAAAAACCTCACTTAGGCTTGATTTTTACTAAAGTGGCAACTCAGAATATATAGATAACTTCTGATTAAAACTTGAAGCCGGCCCGCCGAATAATCGGCCACTTCCAATGCAGCCTGAGGAAGGATTCACAACCACCGATGTGGCCCGCCATGCAGAAAAGGTTGGGTACCACTGAACTAGATTATTTACTTATTCAAATGCCATAATAAAGAAAGAGTAACAAATTTTAATACATTTATTAATTACAAAACATTGTATTCACATGTATGGCAGACTCATAACAATCACTTAAATCACAAAATACAATTTTTAAACTTGGTATAATTTACTGAGAATAATGAAAAAATGATTTTCATTATTATTAAAAATTATTTGTACATCACAGATGCAACTTCTTTAGTTTTGTAGTCTTCAAACACTATTTATCATACCAAAATGCAAACTACAAATAAGCAAGTATATTTTAATAATACTTCAATCATATGTCACAATTCAATACGAATTAAGCGTTTTCTAATGTTTGCAGTAAAATTAAAATTATGGTAATTAGTGCTCAATGTGAGCCAATATACAGGATTATATTCCTCCTACATCTAAACCTTTCCTTCAAAAAGTACTGATTTTATCAAAATTGCTTCATAAATGCAGTAGGCATACTTAATTTAAAAACTGTTGAGACAACTAAAATTTTTTTTAGAATTCATCATTTCTCTGATGAGTTTTAATGACACTTTTTTTTATGAATGCTATTTTTTGTCTTTCAAGACTGGTAACGAGAATTCAATTTCTTCAACTTCTATGTTATGGCATGAATCTAAGGTTTATATAAATCAAGGAAACATGTAAAAGTTGAATAAACTCTCAAAGTTGGATGGGAAGGAGTGTTATAGGAAATACAGTCACTTTGAGCACTGAATACCAACAGAAATACAAGTAACATGTCTCACACTATGTATTACATAGTGCAAGTTAAATATGTAATAAATATATTATTAAATGTTTCAAATTTACATTAAAAAGGTAGTTATTTGTTTGCAATTGTAAATGGAGTTGTAATTAGTATACAAAATCTCTCCAACAATTGATATTAGGCACACAAAATCCTATAGGAGTTATAAACATAAATGTTTAAATTGGAAGAATAAGATTTTCAAACAATTCAAAGAGAAAAAGGTATGTATCAAGTCTTTTTGCCAAACAGCTAAGAAGATTGTCTTTTTTTCCAAAAAGCTAAGAAGATTTGATTTGTGAACACAAGTGGATCATAACAAGTTTTTAAAAATCTTTACAAAAGTCATCATTTCATCACCAGTTACAGGCGTAAAACCTTTTAGGAGAAGCACTTTTCCTTTCAGCCCCCCTTCAACTCCATCTGGTGGAAGAATGTAACTTGTATCACTCTCAGCACGAGATGGATCAAATTCAATTAGATTCTCGTTGCTCTCCTTAAGGTCCCTGTATTTCCAGACTGCAGGATGAATGCTCTTTCCTTGACGAGCAAGTACATACACTTTATTAGGAATATATGGCTTGCATATGTTTTGAAGGATGAACGTGCCCTCATTTGGTATATACTGAATGCAATTAGCTTTGGTGGTAAGCTCTTCTTGTTTGCCAATTGAATCAGTAGGAGGGACACCCTCCAGTATTAGTCCACTTACAACAGCCCAATGAGCACGATGACCTTTTTTCTTGCATGGGGAGTGATTAAAATCAGCATCGTAACTTTTTAAACCAGTTAAGATAAAACCAAATCTGAGCTACTTAAATATTAAAAGCAATGCCACCTTGACTTCATTAGGTCCTTAGGTGTTAATGGCTTAGGGAATACACTTGAATGACTCAACTAGGATTGCCAACTCTTGAGATTTCTAGGGAAGGACACTGCTTGGAAAAACAATGGTTTTTTGAAGAGAAATAATAAATAAGAACATTTATACGTAATTTGTTGAGCTAGTCTATCATTCCCATATCTGACATATAAATATATTTTTGTTGTATTCTAGCACACTTATGTTATTTACATTTTTTTAAAATGTGTCACAATAATTTAGATTAAAAAAGGATTAAGGTTTATGTATCAAAGATGAAAATATGTAAAAATATTGTAATGTTTGAAATGTCTTTTTGGAAAATAAAACCTGCAGACTTTGATTTTACGCTTCCTCAACAACTAACATGGTATACCTAATTTCAATGCATAGAATTTTATTTATTTTAGTGATTACTTAATGAGAAGTTCATATATATATGTATACTGAAATGGACCAAAATAAAAGGTTTAACTAATAAAATTTTATAGAAACTAAAGTTTCTTCAATCAAACACCGTTATCATCATGCCGACCTCTTTTTCAAAAATTAAACATGCTATCTATACCATGTGTTTACATTTTTTGGGTTGGTGTATTCGTGAAGCAAAATCGAAACTTGATTACTAACTCAAATGTTCATTCATATAGTACAAGGGGGCATAAAAACATCCATTTAGAGTATCATAAAAAATTACTTGCTGAAAGATCACCACTTGCTATGGGTTCTAAACTATATAATAAGCTTCCGTCATTTATCAAAGATACTGACAACATTAATAAATTTAAAAGTCAGATCTTAAAAAGATGCTTATCACTGTTTTTACAGTATATCAAAGAGTTTTTAGACATCTGTGTAAATCACAATCCACAATTTATTAAACTGTTTTATACTTTCTAAATGATAAAAATATTGAGATAGTCAAATTTTGACATGTAGTATAATGTATTTCAATGTTTATATGTATTCTGTATTTTGCTACTGCCTTTTTTATGTATATTTTTTATGAAGAGTCCTATACCTACAAATTAATGTATGGTCTTTGGATAATAAATATTATTATTATCATGTTAATATATTTAATATAAAAATGTGCCGCAGTAATTTAGATTAAAAAATGGTACAAAAATGACAAATCGCATCCTTCCCAGCATTGGTGAAGAATGCAGGCCAAAACATTGGAAAGGATTGTCCTTCTCAAAGGAGAACAGTTGGCAACCCTAAACTCAATCGTTTCATAGTCCAAGGTGCTACCTAGGCCATGTACTGTTTTGACAAATCTTTCCTTAAAGTATTTCCGAAGAAAATAAAACTGTTAAATTCGACAATTTTTTATTTCATGACCGGTTTCACTAAATAACTACCATCATCAGGTGATGATGCTAGTCATTGAACTTAATAAAGCATTTATTTTCTTCGTAAATATGACTATCAATTACCACAACGTTCAGCAAAATTCCTTGGATTTTAGTTTCCTTAACGATTTTAAAAATTTGATTTTAAAGCTATTCAACATTTAGAGTAATTCTTCATAAATGTACTAGAAGAAAATGTTTTAATATATCAATTATTGTAAATACATTCATTGGTAAAGAGTGCTTTCCTTATGACTACTGTTGTACTCCAAAATGAATTATAAATAATGCTTTAATAAAAATTAACAAATAACTTTTGAGGTTTCAAAATTTTATTTAAGCTGCACTAAACAGAAATATGCTTAGATTCCCAACCACAGCGCAATATGGAAAAATTTTAATTGCTTTCATTGGAATCATAAGTATCAGATGAATCACTACGCCCAGGGATTGAACAGCAATAATGAATAAATACAACACAAACCCTAGGCATTGGTCAACAGAGAAAAACAAATTAAAGGCCTAACAGCACCCACAATAAGAAATCTCACTTAATTTCATTACAGACAACTCATTTAAAGGATACGGTACAAGAAGCATAGCGCCACCTAGTATTTCTCTAAGAATATATTCTTCGTTTCCAAGTCCATTTTCTAATATTTCTATATCACAGCCAATCAATGTTTGCGCTATTTCAGCCATATAATTAACCGAAAACATCTCCCCATTGTTTGAAAATCCTCTTTCCTTAGTATAACAGAATATTTCATCCAATTTCATAATTTCTTTGTTGCAAGAAGTCACCATGCTTAATGCTGCTAATCCACAGCTGAAAATTATTCAGAAGGTTATACAAAATCCACAATTTATCAATTTCTATAAAAAAACATTTAAATGCCAACTTACTTAGGCCCATCTTGTAATATAGGAGCCAAATACCGATAATTAAATACAAATGACTTTTTTTCGGTTTTCATATCTTCAATTATTTTTTTAACAAAATCTTTTAAATCATCTTCTATGTTTTGCCGTTTTGATACATTCTTAACCCTTTTTCCAAAGCGTTCCTTTTTCTTAGTTTCATACATTGGTAAAATAGGAGGTGGAGGATTACTCAACTGAATATTAATACTGGTTCTTTCCTTGGACATACTGAAAATTTCACACGTGAAACCTTGGTTTTTACACCTTTTAACAACTTATTCAATTCTTCGTTTAACCGATTTTTATGACAAATTAGGATATTTTTCTATCAGACACAACTACACCGACTTAAAAATAAATAACAATATATGAATATATGTATCGAATTATGTTCTTCAGATGTTTTAGTTGTACGCGTTGTACCTTTCTGTCCATAGATGGCGTATGGTGTTTGAATGACGTTCAGTGTTTTCTGTTGTGATTGAGCTATAATGGCTGAATCGATTGTTGTTACTGTCGTAGTAAACCAACATAGGTGTCTTTATGAGAGTCAATAATTTTTCTGGCATCAATACGCTTCTTCATTTTACAAGCGAACGGACTTTGTACTTATAAAATGCCGGCAGTTCTAGTTGAAAAACCTAAGAGAAATGAGGCGATGTGGAATGCGTTGCGCGCTCATATCATTCGTGAAAGACAAAAGAAAAAACAAGGTAAGGGCATGCTACTCTGCTTTATTTAAAACAGGAGATTGTCTTTCGGAGTTAATGCTAAGTTCAATTTTCTACACGGCCTAGAACAAGAAGCAGATGCTGAGGTTGAACGGCAGCGGAAAGAACGCGAACGACAACAGAAACAAGATGTCATGACTCTGGGTGAAACTAGAGAGCAAATTTCACATTTAGAAGTAAGACTTGCGCAGCTCAAAGATGAGAAGCATCAACTGTTTCTTCAGTTGAAGAAGGTTCTTAATGAAGATGACATCCGTCGC
The DNA here is from genome assembly GCA_036926305.1 of Uropetala carovei. Taxonomy (NCBI): domain Eukaryota; kingdom Metazoa; phylum Arthropoda; class Insecta; order Odonata; family Petaluridae; genus Uropetala; species Uropetala carovei. Next base: position 1,909,387 of record JAXCHB010000004.1, read on the forward strand.
CGTCAGTTGGTGAAAGAATCGAAGTATGTACTAATATATATATATATATATGAAGTCCCATAATTGTTCCTGAATGTTTAATTTATCTGAAAATGTTGACGAAAATATTGAGTGTTTTTCAGTTTTATGTTTGGCTTAAGTGAAAGTGATCTTGAAGACTCATTTTCACAAATGTACTGATTAATTTCTGTTTAAAATTAGTAGATATTTTTACCCCTTGAATGCATAAATTTCGTGAAATTTTAAAGTTTCATTTATAGTGTCTAACCTCGTTTAACATGTATTTGGTGAATAATTTCAAACACAGCCACAACGAACGAGGATAATTCACCCATTGCAAATAGAAATTCGATGTCATTACTAACTAAATTTAGTAAATATAGGGTACCGCCATATATTTATCGATATAATTTACATGAACGTTTATCTTTGTGTAGCATATATGTATCATACCTATTACTTGAATATTTTTTGTTGTGAGTTGTCATATCTGATGACCAAGTATAACAACTTCATATTTACACCAGAGATATTTGACTTTCAGTTCATCTGTAACCTCTGCTGAGGAAATCGAATATTTAATAATAACGTAAAGTTTTTTTCCGGTGAATTTTGGCATTGCAGTGCATTTAATTGGAGGTAAGATGTGAAATGTTCTAGATGTGAAGTGTGTCTAGAAGACAATAAAAAAGTGGAGTTGCCACATGCTGATAATTGTGAATAGGATGTTGTTATCGCTAATGCATAAGACAGGGAAAGCCAGGCATAATGGTTATTTAAATATGGTTAATGCATTTTTGTGTAGAATATGTATATATTGTATTTTATTGTAAATATTTTCATATCTCTTGTGGCAGAGATATTGCCATAATGTTCACTTGTTCAAAATAATGAAAACTAATATTAATTTATGTATAATTTGGTTAAATACACTAAACAGGGAACAAAGACTACTTTTGGTAGCTGTTTATTAGGATTAAATAACTTTACACAGAATCACATTACATTGATGGGTGAGAAGCATTGTCCAAAAAGATACCTTTGCTAAAAAATTGAGCAATCTTAACTTCAAGATCTTATGTTGTTTGCTCTTACAGTGAAATGATGGGCATGCATGGTGGCTATCCTGCTGGTGCTGTAGCACTTGGTTCGGGTGGTCACCCTCAAATATTCCTGCAGCCAAACATGTCCCTAGCTGGTCGCACACCTCTATACAAGGTACCCTCTGGCCATGGGCAGCACACCCTCCTGCCTCCACTAAATCAATATGAAGTGCTTCCAAATGGAGCTATGATGGTGAGGACCAATAGTTCTTTCGTTATGGTCAACCAGAAAATCTGCATAAATATTGGCTGTAGAGAATTGGTCGTCATCATTAATTTCTCTTTACTTTGCAGCTTCCATTTTTTATAATGATTGAAAATTAAATTTGTAAACTACCTTATTTACTCATATAATTGCCACACATTTTCACATGTTTTGTTCTACACAAAAACAAGGTTCGGGTAAATATGCAGTCTTCCCCATCAATGCATGAAAGTGGCCATATCAGAAAAAGATAATCTTTTATTTTCGCATCACAATCCAGGTGTGGCAATTACACAATGCGAGTGAGTAAATACGGTATTTAAGATTTAACTTTAATAAGCTGTATTTTTTAAGGATGCATATGTATGCCTGATTTGATTAATATTTCAAATAACGTATTTTGTTCAGTTAACTTTGTATGCCTATGTACTCTTAAAAAATTATTTTTTGTTTTATTTTTCTTGATTGTAATGAATTAACCGAAATCAAAAAGTAGTATACTGGAATAATTAGAGTAAGTTGTCTTGTTAAGTTCATTGCTATCAAAATAATAGAGTTGCTATATTTTTTAAAGACATTCACAGGTTTGTGCCACTCTATTTGTTTTGGATGATAAAGGTCTGCTGGTCATGTTCAAAGTTGCAGTAATTTGTAAGTCTGTTTCAAAAGTATTCATTAATCAATCTTATAAGACATATCACTTTCCTGGCATTTTTGTGAGAGTCAAATTTGTGTGTAACAGCATTGTTGCCATCAACCACTCTTCTTGAAAAATAAAGGCACTGCGGATTGCTCATGTTTGTGAGGGAAATTTTTCCAGAAAAACTTTTTTGAGCTGTTTGTGTTTGATAGTAGAGATCTTAAAACAAGTAAATTATTGACTCTTGGTGAAATGCAATTAAAATTAATGCTACAGAAATATTGGAACCTTTTCTAATGTTCAGGATATCCCAAAATTCCATTACTTCAGGTTAATATTAGTAGTTAATATGTAGTACCAAAATTAAACTGCATGTTATGATTGTTATATCTATATATTTACTAGGCAATAGCCTGTCAGTATGACGGTTGAAATAATATATCAAATATGGAAATTTCAAAAGAAAATTTTTATTCTGATCAAAAAGGCATTTTCATTTGTTATTAAACTTGTTTATTGAACGAAATGAATGAGAGTATTGAAATGTGGTTTGACAAAATTGTGGAAACAATAGTGGCACAAGTTTCTGTTACTAATGATAAAAACTGTATTATGATGTCATATGTATTTCAAGATTTTTTTATCAGAATACATACTAAAAAGCATGTATGGTGGTGCCATAATCCTAAGAAAAAAATATCCTAATTTTCCATGAATTTTAATGTAGCATATAGGCTATTGTCTTAATGATTATATATTGCTATTGCTGATACTTGGATGCAAGCTTGATTGCCAAAGAATTCAGAAATTCCAGATAGGTGTCTTGATTTCACAGGAAATGAGAAATATTCTGCGAGAACTTTTATTATTATTATCTTATTTATATATAGGGTTCCTCATGACTTAAATACTGTTGTCTTGAAGATCACATCAGTTTATTTACAATATCACATAGTGGTGTATGGTGGCTTTCTAAGCGCTTGCTGAAAGCAAGCACCGACCACTTGTATGTTAAATTCATGTTTAATTTTTTGCCACCTTACAGATTTTCCTAGCTAGAAATTGTTATAGAATGTCTTACTTTACTGTATGTGTGAATGTTTTTATTTAAACTGCTGTCCACATCATCCTTGATTTAAAAAAATAATTGTTATAAAGACTTGAACGACCTATTAAGATATGGTGTTATTTATCTTATATGCACCATATGCATGACACTTCTTAGTTTGTGATTTTTTTCTTTGTCTCTCTGTGACGTAGCTTTATTCAAAATATCATCATAGATCTGATAGGCACCTTTTCAATTTGTAGGGGGCTCTTAAAAGAACTCACAGCCCATCTCCTCCTCTGCAGGGGTACCACCAGGGTTACGGATACAAACCTGGAAGCATACCTGCATACCCGCAACAGAGTAAGTTATTGGGGCCCTTATCCCTTACCCTGTCTAAGAATTTGGAATTGTGTCTCAGTGGCTGACTGTCATTTTCCATTAAATTGCAGAAGTGGATGATGGCCGAAGGGGCCATGAATATGTCAGAGCTGTTCTCTGGAATAGTAAGTACTAATTTAGGATCTATTAATAGGAAGTAAATTATGTTAGAGAAGTTGTTATCTAATACTTTTAAGGTGTTAGCTAAAAAAGTCATGCTACCGTTAAAATCCCCCTTGCATTTGTTAAATATCTTGTCTTTAATTGTGTGTAATGACACCATACTAGAATTTCATCTGAAAATCTCTGTATTATGTTATAACTAAGTGTATTGTATAAGTTGCAATGATGATTATCAGTATTTAGAATTGTAGATTAAATTTAGTTTTGAAATATTTTATCACATTTCCATGGAATTAAAAAAATTTTTTCAAGATATTTTGTGTTGTTTTGAGTTACTTTTATAATGCATGCATATATACATTTTATGCTATCTTTATTCTGGTGATCTTAGATACATTTTTGAGATTTAATATGGAAATTGCGAATGAACAAAATTATTGTTATTATCTTCCGTGATCATCGTTTAACTCATAAGGTAATCATTTCATTATATTGTGTAACACTTATACTTTGATAGGTAGCTTAACATTTATGTATCAATTTGTTATGCCTGCTCAAAACTTTACATTTATGGTCAACTAAAGTTGAATTAAAGTACTATTGTCAGAATTATTTATGTGACAGAATATTGTAACAAGTACCTATTCATTGCAGTATTTGTGTGCATTCTAAATTCAAATGAAATTACCAGTTTTACTGTTTATTTTTTGCTTGTTCATTTCGCTTCTGACTCATATACAACAATCAGCAGTAAAATTGTGAGTTAACATGAATATTATTTTATATTATGTTGGTATTTTCCAACACATTTTAAAAGACAACTCCATAATTAATTATCTGTTATAAATATAAAAAATATATACTGACAAGGAGTCCATACAGGTCATGGAACACCGATTTCAATGATCATGTGGCAGGGCGTGCTGTGCGTCGTAACTTGAAATATTACGAAGTGAGAAGGCACGCCTCTCAAGGGTTTGTGAATAATGCGGAAAACAGTGTGTGCGGCATATTACTACGAAGCCCCTTGTGCAAGAAGCCACCATAGCGTAGTGTTTAGTGACTCTGACTCGCGTGCGGAGGATGTGGGTTTAGAGGTTATATACTGGCGGTTCTTTTTCATTTTCTATTCATTATTTTTTGTATTTCATGATTTTATAATCATTATTTATATTCTGATATTCTATGCTATAAAAATGTTTTACTTGTAAATTTTGGAAAAAATGATTACTTATCGTATTTCATGGAAAATTTTTGCAATAACAAATGCAGTTTCACAATTTTTATAAAAATATGTTCTGCACATCACAATAGACAGTGATTCATAAAATACCGTGGAGAAGGAATTTTGAAGATTTTGGATTGCATTTGGAAGATTACTTTATTAAACATATCATAAGATTGGTGAAACTTATAATACATACTAGCCGAAAGTACCCGGCGATGCCCGGGTTATGCCAGACATGTGACCAAGAGAAAGTCGCCTTTACACTAATCCATAAATCTTAAGAATTTTAACTTGTAAGAACATTCAAAATGGGATCGAATCTTTAATAAAGCACACTTACCTTCTAATTACAGAAAATGCCCCATATATTGCTGTGCGGTATGTGTGTCATTTACTAACCACTTTCTGGGGAAATGTTGGCGTCGTAGAAAAACTTGTATAGATTAGACGTTTTATTTACAACCACAAACTTGTGTAGAGTGACTTCTATGGAGAGTATTATAAATGTGCATTAGTAAGCATTACAGATGTATAATATAAAGGTTTTACTTACTAAAAGGTAAGATTCCAGCATACACACGATGAATTGTTGTTATAAATGCTTCCCATACGCAGTCAACAGAATAATTATCCTTAACTATGTACGTTGCTATACATCATTAATTTCGATGCTTAAACAACAGTTCAAAGCGAATAACAGTATTCTTTCACCTATTTGAAGGTTTAATTGGCATTAATTATGGTCGTCTTGACAACGTCTGGAAAGAGTACGAAATATCCGCAAAATTTCAAAAAAATTGCATATTTCTGAATGATTCGACCATGTAACATGTAAACATCGCAAGAATAAGATAGTATAGAGTTTTAGCCGTTGAATAAAGCAAAAACGAAGAAAATCAGTCCATATTTACATGTTTTAATGAATGAAGGAAAAAAACGTTGCACTCTGAAAAATCAAAAATCCCGTGTAAACTTATGGTAAAATAAAATTGTCTCCTGGAATCGAACCCGGGTCGATTTGGAAAATCCCAGGTACTCTATTTTACTCGTAGAGTCATATGAAGTCAATTTGCAAAGTTTGGTCCCGATAGCTCAAAAGGAGTGGGAATGTATAAGGAACAGATGGACAGACATTCAATTTTATTATATAAGATTGACAGATTTATATTACATTTCTGCCTTGCTATAGGCTGTTCATCTATCCAGGAAGCCCCCTTGTTTTCCGTTTAACATAAGAATATAAAAGGTCCGTTAGAGGATTATGGCCTATATAAACTCACCACATACATACACATTACTTCTTCTTCATACATACACATTTCGTCGTCAGGTAATCCAGATGGGACGCGCGGTGCACAATCTTTCGGATGATAATTGCCAAAAATGCAAACAAAACAGAGAATCTTCTCACACCAAGAACACTTGAGCAAAGCAACCCCGCCACATTCACAACTACCTACTTTTCAATATATTGGTAGGGAAGCAAACTTCATTTACATTCAAGAAAATTTCTCTCTCATCGACGATCTTCCTAGCAAACCAAGCATACTGACACATGTTTTGGAAAACTGGTGCGCGCGATTGATGGTGCAGCGAGAGAATTTTTATTGCATCCTCGCGTGAACTTCATTTCGCGTTTTTGCTGTAGCAAGTGCGAGCAGTTTTGAATGCGTTTAATGAAATTCTTTACTTGCCTATAAAAGTAAACATCATAAAGGAGTGCATTTAGGTGGTTTTTATTTTCACATGACAAGTTGCTGCACCATCATCATTGATGAAGATGTCATCGTAAAGGAGATTATGTCAGAATATACATATTTCCTTAGATGGAACGCTAGAGTTGACTTCACCTTCGGAGGAAACATTTGCTGAGGCGGAATAGGTTCTGCTTCTAATGGGAACCACATTCTGGCATTGAATATGAACAACTGAAGCCGGGGATGAATGGGACAAAGCCAATGAAGTTTCGGAATCAGCATGGAAAAAGAATTTCTTGTTCGGGCAGCTTTCGAAGGAAAATGCATCGTGAATGAGTACAATTTGCGTTCTTTTGATGAAATCCTGACCCAATATCATTGGGACAGGCAATTCGGACAGATAGAATGTATGTCTCCACGAGAAGTTTTGGAGATGGACCCTCAATTTAACACATCTCATCAGAATAAGCGGGGCTGCTGTAACGTTTCGACACTTAATCTGGCAGCGCTGGAAATGTCCGGGGCGAGGAATTTTATGCCATGTATCAAAATTAATCATCGACAAAGAGGAGCCGGTATCTAGCAAAGCTTTAATTTTTTGGGGAATGAACATCGCAATTTACGAAGGGCATACCAAGTTGGTCATCAACATTTGAAAATGAAATGGCTGGGTGACTCATCGAGGATTTCGCAGAGCGATTTTCTCTCACCCTTCGCCGACAGTTGTGGGAATAATGTCCGCAATTATTACAGAAGGAACAAATTGTTACAGGTGGGAGTGGTACCAGCTGCGAATTGGGAGAAGGAAGTGAATTCATTAAGTTTAACAGCGCCTGGGCCACGGAATATTCCAGGCGATTCATGAGACCTTTCGCTGCATGAGTCATCAAGGCCTCTAACTGAACAAGCGTCTGGGGGCACGAGGCGAAAATCAAAGTGGATTGCGAAATGGGATTCAGGCCTTCCAATACCAATTCAATAAATTCGTCGTCAGAATACGACTTTCCGAGTGCTTTAGCGGCAACTTGGACGGAGTAATAAAAGTCGCGAGGGGACTCTTGCGGCATTGAAATCATTTAACTTTAGTCGTTAAAAGTCGTTCATACTCCCTATTTGAGACGAAAGTATTCCATACTTTAGTTATTATCTGTTGTCTGGGAAGTCTCTGGTTAACTACCAAAAGCCAGAATTGGGAACAATTAGCCAGAAGTTTAGACAGCAACAAAGTAAGCAGATAATGTTCTGGAATAAGAGACGAAGACAATACATTGTATACCGCGGATATAAAGTTAAACCAATTCTCAGAGGTGGCTTCCTGGAAAGGGGGAATTTCAAGTAACAGCTGATTAGCAACCTTTACGCAGTCTGCGAATTGAGGCTTCATTTCACTCTCGTTCAACTGACTGTCTTCTGGAGGCAAACCAACACTCCTTTTACCACGTTCCTTAGACATTTAACGATGAAATACAAGGATATTCAGCAAACAACGAACGGCAAAAATCGAAAGGGGATGGAACTAATGAGATGACAAGGCGGAATGATTCACGATACAAGCAAATACAGGGGAACTATACCACGAAAAAAACTAGAACTATCCCAAGATCAGCATACCCCCACACAAGAAACAGAGATCCAAAAGCAACCAGAAATATAGCAGTATTATAGTTAGATCACGACGTATCTCCCCTGGGCCTCCACTAATGTGGCGACCAATTAGAATGCCGCATCAATCTCTAACTAATTGCTATATTTTAATGACAAATTATAACAAAACAGGAAAACAAATAGACTTGAGACACACACTTGTGTCGTAGTTTGAATTACATGAATAACATAGTATATATTATAATTAGGTATACATGGCAGAACAAAAGGCAAGCAGACTTGAGATGTAAAACTTGTCTCGCAATGTAAAACACTTCATGGGTATTGTTTATAGTTACAAGGTGTCCACAGGAATAGTTCAGCACACACGGTTTATGAGGAAACTCTTCTCGTCGTCGTGGTGGTTTCTTCTCTCTCTGTTTGGCGATTACGAATGGTGGCGAACAATTGCTTCATTAAGTGCATAGGTTCGGGGAAAATCGCTGCAACTGCGATACTAAATACTGCTGAACACATACAACCTTTAATTAAAGTATCATTTCCAACAGGTCTTAAATGTGGAAATTCCTTAGCTAACATTAGCTAATGTTACATTTAATTGGCATTTCTTTTTCTTGGCTGGAGACATTTCATAAGGTAATTACAACAAAGGTTTAAAAATCAATATAATAAAATGGAAGATTGCATTGTAAATTAAAATGAGAAAATTATATTTACCATAATAATGAAGTAAACACAGCTATTCAAATTTCACTCAGGCAGGACACAGTGTATAACTATTTTTTCACAATTCACTGATAGAAGAAAAACAAAACAAGCAATAGGAAGCTGTAAGAATTTAACTAGCATGCACAGTAACTAAAACCTACTAAAATGACTTAACTCCATGACATTGCCGATAACGACTAAGTGAACTGGAGTGAATCGACTTTGTTTTACGAAAGAAATATTTTGAGGAATAGGATGGGATATGGGGTAGATTGTATGCTGTTTAAACCAGAATTTTAATAGACTAGAAACCAAACAAATATAATCAAGGAAAAAATAAAACATTCTAGCAGACATAGTATTCTTTATCGCTAAGAAAAAACAATCAGCAAGACTGTCAAACATCATTTAACAAACAGCTTGCCGGAAAGCTTAGTGTACACTGAGAATCATGTCTTGGGAGAAAGACGTCAACTCCCTGCACATATAACAATGTATCAGATAGGAGCAAAGACAGCCAATCCACAAAAATCACATGATATTGGTTTGCATAGGTCTGAGTTCTCAAAGTAGGTATAAATGTTCCGTAGTTCACAAAGTTAAGAAACCCTGGCTTAAGTAACATGAAGGACAAAGACAGAAAAATATTTAAAAAAGGGGGACATGGAAGGACAAAAGGTTTAGGAAGGACAACGATTGAAAAAGGACTGTCCTTCAAAAAGGAGGACGTCTGGTCACCTGATCTTAACGTAATCAATACAGACTATGTTAGCCCACCTACATTTCTACTCAAATAGATTCAATACTATAAAGGTGCGTTTACATGTACGCATTCACGCGTTGAAGCGGCGAGGCATTCACGCATCAACCAATGAGATGGCTTACCGCGCGCGTTCACACGGAAAGATCTCAACTTTTTCACGCGTTTGGGCGGCAAATGCTAGACAGTGTAGCCATCTACTGGGCTGCCATGGAAAGTCGTTCAACCTCATCTCCTTTACCAAATGGTGATAGTGGCCTTGACTAAAGTGACCAGATTTCCAAAAGCTCAATGCTGTACAAAATTTAAAATACAAAATACAATACGTATTTTTGAATCCGTATTTTTAACAAAATGAAAACGTCGATAATAAATCAATATTGAACGCGTACATGTAAACACACCTTAACAGCTTAACGGTTTGGTCCCATCTTCTCTTCCAATTTCCATTTAATTTTTTTAGATTTATATTATGTATTATACTATTTGGAAATTTTTTCAGTTATTGTTAAATTTTCTGGGAAAGGAACAATGGCTTTTTCGTTCACTAACATTTCTTTACTGTATTCATTCAGTAATCTTTTTGCTGTGGGTTAATTAACCCCACATGCCAATATTCACAGTATGTAGATACTCATCAGTTAGAGACATAGAAAGAATTCTTCCTTGTTATGCAATCTAATGAATTCAAAAAAATATTTTTGAAAAGCTGAATTTTGAATTTTATTTTGTTTTTCTTTTTAATGAGTACAGGAAGTCCCCGAGTTAGGAATGTCCAACTTACGAACATCTGTACTTACAAACAAAGGAATTGAAAAGTTTTAATGCCCTTCAGAGGATATTTTGGCCAAATTGTAATTTTAATTTAAATAAAATAATGTGGGTTTCTTTTGTGATTTCCTTATACAGTAAAACTGTGAGAGGCGGAACCTCATGGGGCCAGCATATTATTCCGTCTTTTGAAGGTTTTTCACCTTATTCAAGTTAAAATAATTTATGCAACTTTTCTTTTGGTAGATTTTAACTAGAAAATAGAAGTTTTTCTAAGTCTTAATGGAAACAAAAGCTTTAAAATAAAAACAAAAATCGATATATATATATATATATATACACACATATACATATATATATATACATATATATATATATATATATATACGGTATATATATATATACCGTATCTGCCTGAATAGAAGCCGACCCCGGATTTAAGCCGACCCCCCAAAAATTTCCGCAACTTTTTGACAAAAACGTAAATTTCGTAGATTTTATACTGAAGTGTGCCGGGCATTCATGCACATCTCAGAATACATTATTTGAGATCGAAGAAATGTGTGGGAAATGGTTTAATTGTTGACATTTTGAAATATTACTCCAATTAATAATTTTGCGTTGCTGAATAATGTTCCACATTCAGTGACAATAATTTCATTCATCTTCATTTTCACAAAAGGTCAGATATAGTAACAGCGATCTTGCCAAGATATTTTTTCATCCAAGTCTATTTCCAATGAAATTAGCATTTACATTGCCTTAAGAAATTGCATTTTTATAATTATACATGTTCCATGTAAAGTTTTACCGAAATTCATACAATTGAGCATTCAAAGCCGTCAACACATTTTGCGTAATCGTCAATTTACGCAAGCAATCTCGCCAAGATATTTTTTCATCCAAGTCTATTTCCAATGAAATTAGCATTTAAATTGCCGTAAGAAACTGCATTTTTATAATTATACACGTTCCATGTAAAGTTTTGCCAAAATTCAAACAGTTGAGCATTCAAAGCCGTCAACACATTTTGCATAATCGTCAGTTTACGCAAGCGATCTCACCAAGATATTTTTATATATATTCATCGTAGGTCAAATATTTACCTTACGAAAAATATAATACTATCATTTGAACGGAAAGGCAATGAGAGACTTCGAGATTTAACCATAACCCAAATTTTCCTCGGACTCGCATTTAAGCCAAGGGGTGATTTTTTCATGATTTTGGCAAAAAACATCGGCTTGTATTCGGGCAGACACGGTGTGTGTGTGTGTATATATATATATATATATATAATAAATGAGAACATAAAGTTGAAATTGCAGACTTGGACAATATTGATTTTATTAGAAACTAACAGAAATACCCGGCGTTGCCCTGGGAAATTTGGTTCAAATCCGATTGGAATTGTAGATGATATATGGTATTTAAGAATTCACTCGGCCGCTGTTTTGAATAAAACGGGCAGAGAGAAACAAAAACCACGTGTGAATTATTTCTGGGAGCCCTCCACAATCGTACCAAATTTGATTCTAATCAATAGTAGGACTTGGGAAAATACGCGTAGTTTAATCAGTCCCCTCCGTCCAATTACGGATAAGGAAGTAGTCGTTTCCCACTTTTCTCACTGTGTATAAGATGTAGAGTTACTTGTTCTTTGAGAACAGGAAGTTTATGAGAACAGTTATTTTATTAACAGTTTAGGCATCAGAACAGTTTGAAAAGAACTGTCCCGTTCTTTCTGACCCATCTCAAGATGGTAATGCATTGGCATACATAGTTATTTTGCTTGTATTATACATTGGTTGTCTACACAAATTTGCCTCCCTTCTACACTTTCAGCTACTCTTAATAAAGCCAATTTTTTTACACCTGCAGTCTTTCTTCCTAGCTGACTTTCTTTTTACTGGCATAATATTTATATAAAATGGTCTGAAAAATGGATTTTTTTTGTGTAATAATAATTTTTTTAGGAAAAAGATTATAATCCATTCAATAATTAAAGTGACTTAGTATTTGGTTAAAGTAGAAATCGCGGAAAAATGTTTCGGAACCCTGCTATCGATATAACAACAGTTCTCCATATTTTGTTTAATACGGTTTAGATTATAGTCATTAACTATAATTATAGAAATTCAAATGGAAAATAGAATTAAATTGTCAAATAGACTTATATTACATATTGTAGGAATTGTAGAAATAAATAAATTATATTATCCAAACCTCTAGATCCAAACTTACCACGATTGTAGAATTTTTATTCCTTGTATATAAATGACGTAAGTAATGAGGTAAGATTTCAGCTAAAATCCTAGCAGAAATAATTTCATAAGTTTACATGAATTTCATGAGTTTACAAATAGATTTAATAAACTAACAAATATATCATTTGATCAAAATATGATTATCGTATCAATTTTAGTAGACTTGAAAAAGCTATTGAAATCAATATTTAAAAATTAAAATTATTATTCATGTTTTACTAACCTGCTGTACATAATGAACAGTTTATTATGATGCAATTATGAGACTCTTAAATCGTTATCCTCATCAAATAATTCCTTACCATGAGTTATTCTAAACTATCCCAATACAAAAAACATTCGGTTGTCAAAATAAACAAAATTTGTTTGGTTAAAAAGGAAAGAGACAACAATACCGGTGGCCATGGTAGTCTTAATAAAAATGGCAATATTTAATATAAATTTGCGTTTTTAATGATTAATACGAGAAATTTCGAATTTCTAGTGGAAAAAAATGAACAGAATAAGAAACCTTATAGATTTTTCTTTATTATAGTACAAATACAAATTTCGCAGGTCAATTATTTCTGATTTAATTTGGCAAAAAAATAAAACCCTGCTCGTCAAATTTTTTATTTTTATGTGTTATCTTGTGGGAAATACAAAATTATTCATCACAAAGACTTAATTATGGGTTAAATAGGCTTTAGTTGTTTGAGTTGGGACCTAACCTCCAATTATACTATTGTGTTTATGGGAAATTGTGTTCTGAGTTCCGAAAAAAAGACTTACGAATGAACTTTTCGAACGCAACCCGTTCATAACTCAGGGACTTCCTGTATTTGCTTTTTGGATGTTTTACTCTCTTATAAAGAGGCTGTCTAGTTAACATGACTACACACTAGTATCTTCAATATCATAAGTTTTGTAATCTTTTGGAATTTTTGTACTATTCTATTGCCAAAAGTGTGTCAAGTTTCAATAGAAGTAATTTAGATACTTATGTAAGTTATAGTGATGCTATTACTTATGTAGGAAGATCTTACAATTAGATTGAGGAAATTGGTAAAGATATTTCTAAAGGCTGGATTGGATAAAAATCTTGTTGTTAATAAGAAAATCCTAAGTGCTTTCCAGCGATCAAAAGCACTTAACACCCATTCAAGCTTATTGAAAAAAGGACAAACCCACCAAAATAAGGATAGTTTGTTGCAAGAAGATGGAGTGAACAGAAAATACCTTCTAATGCAAGGGCTGAGTTGGATTATGTGTAAAAAATTGTTGCCAAAGTGGCACTCACAGAGATTATGTAATGTTTTTATACATCACGCCCTCTCTTATTCAGGACATGGTCATATATTTTTCAAGATAAGAACTTTTCAATCATGAAATTTAATTTTCCAATTTGACGCACCCGTGTACAGGTAAGAGTTGTATTTTTCAACATTGTCTGCAATTAATGATGAATAATGAATGAACTCTGCAGTCCTTCAATAGTCTTCTCAGAAAGAACATTGAAAGGCACATTATATGCTTAATGCAAGATAATTTTTTCATGGTGCAGAAATTATTTAGCTTACATTATTTTCTTATTATCCCAAATTTAGAGAACTCTCCATTGGCACCATATCCTCCTACTCAACCACCTGGTGGTAGCAGCGGAGCATTTTATTCCCATGCACCAGTTGGTGCTGGGGGTGGTAGTGCTCAAGTGGTGGTTGGTGGTGCACCCCCGGGACACCCTCCTCCGCCCCACTCTCACCCTGTTGCCGTAGGCACCACTGCAGTCTCGTATGCAGCGGCAACTGCTGCTCCACAGACAGTTTATACCTATGCTGGTCCCAGCACCCATCCTCAGTATGCCCAGGCCCCCCCTGGAGCACCGGCACCACCGAGGGATGAAGCTGCTGGGAAGCATTTGTCACAGCAGCATCCTGCTTCGTCCAGTGCAAGTGGTGGGGGAGTATACTTGAGTCATGTTGGCGGGCCACCTCGTGGTATTCCAGCATCTCATAACCAGGGTAGGTTAAAAGTGAAATGTAAAATGTAGTGATCTTTTGAAGTTTAATGATTAATTTTATAATACAGTGACACCTCACATCAGTGGCGTAGCAAGGTGAAGTCGGGCCCTGGTTCGAGAATTCTTTACAGGCCCTCCCTCTCCTCCAATATATATTTTTCGGTTATTTTATTTTTTAAGGGAAAAATTTTAATGAAATAAGTTTCATGATCTCGGATTCTTTTCACTGTATTTAGCAGCTCTTGTGGTTTAAAATGACACAAAGGGTAAAATTTTGTATATGTCGACCACAGGCCTTCGGGCCCTGGATCGACCGATCCATCGGATCCATGGTCCCTACGCCACTGCCTCACATAGTGTGAATTCACAAGACAGGATTTTGCTAAGACACGGTATACACTTTCCTACCAAACTTCAGAAGATATGGTGTTTCGCCTCACTAAGACACGGTTTGACAAGTCAAAGCCAAAACCTTTAAATTTCTCGTAAACTATAACTGATAAAAACTTCAAATAAAAACATTTTACAGAAAAAATACTGACAAATTGATTCGTGTAATTATTTTACCTTATAAAAATGTCGCATCTCTCAATGTCTATATGCTTCTCATATTGTGCTGATATGGCAGAGCTTTGCATCTGGTGTGCTGCGATAAAGCCCTTGATGTGCAATGGTATATTTATTCTTGAATTAATGGCAGTGAAAGTAATACCATTTTTACTTGCATAGGTAATTCATGTGCCTTTTTCTAAGAATTTCATGACCAAAAATTTGGGTGCATGAAATATGCTCACAAGGAGAGGCTACAGAGTGTAACTCTTAGATTTGATTCATCTTCTACCAGTGGAAAGTTTAGGTCAAAAAAATACCATTTCGGAATTAGAGGCCAACGCCTTTTAGTTTAAGAGAAATAAGTAATTAAAAAGTACAAAAATTGGCCAATCTTAATAAATCCTAGTAACTTCGCTCTTACGCTCGCTAGGGAGCGTAGCCTAGGGGATAACGAGTAGGACTTTCGATGCATGGTCTCGGGGTTCGGGACTAGTGTTGTTCAACTTTTTTCTTGTGTAAAATTTCATTTTTCGTACTAGTTTTTCTCCAATACTTATTCACCGCAATTTTTATTTTTTTCGCGCAGGATAATTGTTTTTAATCACTAGACCACTATTTTCCCCCATTTTTCAGAAAATATTTATACACCGCTATTTACGTATTTTATTCCCAACTTACACCCTCAAAAATCCCGTGAATTTATTATCGTAAGTTTTAATCATTTTTTCTGCGTGAAGAAGATTATTGCGAGAACTCAAGATAAAGAATATATTTGCAGATAATAATAAAGTAATCCACTTATCAGTTATTATTGGTACAGGCATATAGCATCGGAAGGTATGATCGCGAAGAATAATTTCTGCGAGCTTCTCGCTCTGCATCTGCCCGTTGCTGGGTTGAGATCCTCCACCTTTCAAAATTAGTATGAATTTCCAGCACATTCCTTTGGATGATAATCGTTGAAGAAACACGGAAAACATAAATATTCATGGCACCAGGAGCAACATATAAATGAACGCTTGCCACAGTTGCAGCGATATATTTTAATTTCGTCTGTGAACAAAACTTCATTTACATTAAGAAATAATTCATGCTGCTCGCAGCTATTTATATGCTGCCCCTATTGCCATGAATATTTATATTATCGTTTTTTTCGACGATTACCATCCAAAGGAATGCGTGGGAAACGCAAACTAAATGTAAAGGGTGGAAGTGCAATTACAGCAGAATATCACAGCTTAAAGAATACGCCAATGTCTACGGAGAGTGTCAATGTAGTGATGAACAGATGCGGCTAATTTTCTTGAGGGAGTAGGTTGGGAATAAAATATGCAAATAGCGGTGTATAAATATTTTCTGAAAAATGGGGGGAAATAGTAGTGTAGTGATTAAAAACAATTAACCTGCTTACTATGGCCAGACGTTCGTGTGCTCGCGCCAGATAGGAAGGTGTTGCCATCGTACAGTGAGAAAACCACGCGGTATACAGTCGGCCCACTCTTACCTGCATACCGCATCATTGCTTTTATCAGTGTCACCGGAAGCGTAGTCTGGAATAGTTGTCTGTTTGCATCTCATATTTGAGAGGATTGAGAGTTTACGCATGTCAATACTCACTGTGTCTATTAATTAAAATTTGGTTTATTAATTTTTACTTATTTAACTATCCTTATTAATTTAAATAAAATAAATATTTTTTAGGGATAGTATTATGGAACGCTGGATTAAAACTGATACATTGAAGCACAAATCTGTTGAAAGATGTGAAGAGAATAGTAAAAAAAATATGCAAAATAGTGGGGACACAATGAACAGTCAAGATAAACATGTGCAAAACAGTGAGGAGACAATAAACAGTCAAGACAAAAATGTGCTTAATGCAAATGATTATTATCCTGATTGCGAAAACGAGGACTGTGAAAAAATTCTCAACGTGGGTGTTGCAATGAACAGTGATCAACAAGACAATAAAATGACAGTTGGAAAAAAAGAAAGAGAAAGTATAACACTGATTTTTTTAAATTGGGATTTTCCTGGATAGGAGATAAAGAAGATCCCAGCCCAAACTGTGTTTTGTGTTACGAAACTCTTTCCAATGAGGTAATGAAATTCTCCAAATTAAAGCGTCATTTCAAAGCTAAACACAAGGAGTACATTGGAAAGCCTCTGCAATTTTTTCTGAACAAATGCAAAGAGCTAAACCGCACTAAGAATTTAATGCATTTCATTGCTGCTGGTGGAGAAAATGCCAACGCTACGGAGGCTTCATACAGAGTATCGCTACTGGTGGCTATGTGCTTGAAAGATCACACTGTAGCAGAAAACTTGATAAAACCTGCTGCAAAAATAATGGCAACCATTATGCTTGGGGAAAAAGCAAAGAAATCTATCTCGAAAGAATCCCTTTCTAATGATACAATTAAACGTCGAATAACATGCATGGCTGAAAATGTGAAATGTCAGCTGTTATCGCGATTACGTCAGAGTATGTACTTTTCGCTTCAACTTGATGAGTCCACTGATTTGGTTAGCGAAGCTCATCTCCTTGCATATGTCAGATATGGATATTTAGGAAAAGTACACGATGAATTTTTATTCTGCCGAACCCTGCCTGGTAAGACTACAGGAGCAGATGTTTTCAAAGCATTAAATGATTTTCTGGTAAGTAATAAAGTCGATTGGACACGATGTGTCAGTCTTTGCACTGACGGCGCTGCGGAAATGACTGGTGAAAGGAAGGGCCTTTCTGCATGCGTTAAATCTGTTGCACCATTGGTAACAGCAATGCACTGCAGCATTCATCATGAACAACTTGTTGCTAAGAATATGGCAAATGGCCTTAAAACAGTTATGAATGAAGCAGTAGAAATTATAAACTACATCAAAGGCTGCCCTTTGAATGCACGTATTTTAAAAATATTATGTGACGAAATGGGTAGCGAACACACGCAACTTCTATTTCATACTGAAGTTCGCTGGCTTTCACGTGGAAAAGTACTTACCCATTTCTTTGAATTGTGAGACGAGATCAAAGGTTACCTCCATGATAGTGAATGTCAAGTGTTTCACCTTTCCGATCGCATGCATAATATCTCCTGGCTTGCTCAACTGGCATACCTAGCCGATATTTTCAGCATCTTGAATGGTTTGAACCTTGCTTTGCTAGGAAAAGATGTCACCATCTTTAATGTTCAAGATAAAGTAAGACTTTGAGAGTTTTACTACGCTGAATGATTTCTTGATGACGTCTGGCGAAAAAATTTCTGAGATGATCATCGAAGACTTGAAAGAGCACTTACGAGGCCTTTGCAAGCAGTTCAAAAAATATTTTCCAGAACCAGAAACAGGATTTGAGTGGATCGGGAATCCTTTTACATGCATGGAATACA
Organism: Uropetala carovei; assembly: GCA_036926305.1. Taxonomy (NCBI): domain Eukaryota; kingdom Metazoa; phylum Arthropoda; class Insecta; order Odonata; family Petaluridae; genus Uropetala; species Uropetala carovei. Next base: position 1,927,863 of record JAXCHB010000004.1, read on the forward strand.
TAAAAAATCATCGAGGGGAAGCTTTCGTCAAAAGATATAGACAGTCTTGTCGAACTAGCTTCAGATATGTCATTGAAGTTCGTGTTTAGGGAAAAAAGTTTGATGGACTTTTGGCTCCACGTACTGTCGGAATATCCTGGACTCACTGACGTAGCACTCAAGTACTTACTGCCATTACCCTCAACTTATAACTGCGAAGTTGGGTTTTTGACACTTGTGAGTCTGAAAACAAAGAACAGAAATCGGCTAAACGTGGAGCCGGATATAAGATTAAAACTCTCCAGCTTGGAACCAGATATACCTTTACTGGTTTCCAAAAGTAAGCAGTACCATTCTTCGCATTAATTTATATAGTATATTTTGTCCTTTTTTATATATGCCTACTTGATTCCTTGAATAAATAATTATATGCTTTACAATTGTATCACTTCTTGGTATTATTCACAATATATCCCAACTTCCAGTTTTCATTCGACTTAATTTTTAGTTGGAATCAGTTCACGGCTGACAATAAATGCGAAGCCCACAATTTTACACTTCGATGCGGCATTTGTAGGCTCACCTCTGGCTGTAAAATATGATCTATCTGTAAATGTGGGTTATGGGAGGGGCTAGTGGGCCACTGTGTTATATGCTTTGTCCAAGTGGGCCGAGATCAGAAATGTTTGAGAAACACTGCCCTAGGCTACAGTCGCTAGTGAACATAAGAGCGAAGATACTAGGATTTATTAAGATTGGCCAATTTTTGTACTTTTTACCTAATTACTTATTTCTCTTAAACTAAAAGGCGTTGGCCCCTAATTCCGAAATGGTATTTTTTTTGACCTAAATTTTCCACTGGTAGAAGATGAATCAAATCTGAGAGTTACACTTCGTAACCTCTCCTTGTCAGTATTATTATATTCTTTTTTCTTAATTCCACATCAAGAAATAAGGTTGTGTAAATAACATGATGGTGTGGGTTATGCGAGTAAATATGGTATTAGGTATTTTACGTATTTCAATACTGGTCAAAAAATTATTCTAAAAAAATTAGAAAATTTAAGATCCAAAACCTAACTCCCTATTTCCTGTTAACTTAATGCTCCATATAACGTGATTTCACAAGGTGTCTTTATTTAAAAAAAACAATAAGGAAAGAAAATTGTTAGCTGTTTTCATGGATAACAAAATCTTGATGCACAAATAAAATTACCCTTGGCAGCGCAACGCTATCAACAATTAGAAAATGTTGTCATAGCAACAGAAACAATGGTATAACTTATCGACGTATTTAGCATAAATTTAGGCAAAAAATCAAAATATCTTTTAAACTATCGGTTTTATGAAAAACTGTTTCAAATAAAACTTGTAGAAAATTACATTGTCTACAACTTTAATAATAACAAATATTTAGGTTAATTGAGTTTTAAAAGAGATATTTGGGGGAAAAGGAAAAAAGTACTGAAAGTATAAATGCCCTGCTTTTTTTCAATTTGTAATTAAAGAAAAAAGATAGCAACTAAAATTACGACAACACAAATTACGTTATATTCAAGCATTCAATACAATTTTCACTAGAATGTACCGTATATACCTGAATATAAGACGAGGTTTTGTTCCAATTTTTATGACCGAAAAATCGCTAGTCGTCCTATAATCTCGTGGTGCGTAATAATTTGACTGACAGAGGAACCGATTGCAGAGTATATTCGAAATATTCGATTCTTTAAATCTATCGAAACAATCGATTATTAAAAGTAGTAGTAGAAAATGAATCAATTCAAATGTATTCGAATACAAATACTCTCTTGAATTTTATGCCATATATTATGCGCGTAGTGAAGCTGCGTGCGTCCGTGAGTATGAAGTCTTGCGTAATTATATCGGTGTATTTCTCGAGAGCCGTTCGTCATAAAAGATATGCGGTTTTGTTTCTACTGGCTATGAGGTCCCTGGAAAAATATTTTCGTTTGCTAAAGTGTCCCGGGTTCGAATCCAGGAGACAATTATATTTTCCCATAAGTTTACACAGGATTTTCGATTTTTCAGAGTGCAAGGTTTTTTTCCTTCATTCATTAAAATACGTAAATATGGACCGATTTTCTTCTTTTTCACTTTATTCGATGGCTAAAGCTCTATACTATCTTATTCTTGCGATGTTTACACGTTACACGGTCGAATTTTTCAGAAATACGCATTCTTTTTCGAAATTTTGCGGATTTTTCGTACTCATTCCGGGCACTGCCAAGGAGACTCTCATTGTTGCCTCCGATTCATTTAAGGCCAATTAAACCTTCAAATAGATGAAAGAAAAGCGTTATTGTTATCTTCTCTTCATTCATAATCTAAATAAATGCTTGCATTGATGTCGCCTTTATAGTAGGTCCTGTAAGAAGTTAAAATAAGTCGTTGATAGACACTTGAAGGAAAGCAACTGTATATGTCAACTAACACTTCAAAATTGCTTATTTCAATTGGTTCAATGTTTATTAGTGAATGGTATAATAAACCTCTGTCATGGTGTGCATAATAAATTTTTTCCTTTTATTAGGAGTTCAAAATGGGGGGTCGTCTTATAATCAGAGTCGCCTTACATTCGGGTATATATGGTAATTTGTCTCGGTTATGTCCCAGATTTTTAATCTCACAACAAAAATATCCCGATTTCTCTCTTTGTCTTCTCCAACGACTCATCAATTCCGTGGCGCCATTGTGCAGCAAGATTTGACGTTTCTTCCCCATATGCTATCACTTGTAAAGTCTGCAGAATAATACGTTCCTCCCAAGATGGGATTATTAAGAAAAAACTGAAAAACTTGCCAGAGTAAATGACAAAAATTTACGCTTGGAAAGGCATGAGGAAATGACGGTTGGCTCGAGGAATCCCAGGCTTATGCGCATACTAGAGATGGCTCGGGAGTGAATCTATCAAAATATTTATTTCAATTTTTGACTCAATTCTAAGTCGAGTGGCAATTTTTAAGGAGATAAAAAAGTAAAAAAAAGGGCTTACAATCGATTAAATACGGTAATTCCAAATTGTCAATAGTGGTTGATGGCTTTGTCGCCAAAATGTGTATGTGGTTTTCCCAAACTTTTCATGACTGTTGAAGAAACATTGTTATCTAATTATGCCCAGAATATGTGGTAGTGATAGTCATTCTAAAGAGAATTTTCACAGAATGAATGCTATGACTGACTAATACTGTGCAGGCTCTTGTAATAAGATTATGCGCACTCATGAGACTACTTTCATTCTGTTAGCTAGGATGCTAGTAAGGTGGGTGCCCCAGAGACTTCAGTGAAAGACTGGAAGTGTGTAAGATTTGGCAATATCCAACTCCTCTCTGAAAGATCCTCTCAAAGAAATACAACTACAAAATATTTTCTACTGTTGGAAAAGAGTTGATTTCAGATGGCATACAGTCTATTAATGTGAAATTTGCTGCAGTAACGATGATTTAGCGCTCACTACTTTAGTATCTGACAGAATTTCAGTGGCTTCACTAGGAAACACACTTGAACAGTTTGAAAATTAGGAAGAGAAACTATTTTCCATTTCTTTTAAGAAAAAGTTGGAGTGTGGTGAGGGAAATGAGGAAATGTTAACTGAAATAATGGATGGATGGGAGGAATATAAAATGTTAAGATTAAAATTAACTTTGGAAGATATACTGGGCAAACCTCTTTGCAAATGTGACAGATATCCACTCTTGAGCAAACTAGCTGTATTCTCTACCTCAAGCGAGAAATGCTTTGATGAATTGAATTGTAAAAATTTAGGCTATTGTCGAAAGAAAGAGAACCTTATTTATGAGTAGTTTAGAGCAGGGGTTCTCAAACTGCATGGTGACAATTTTGTAAATTTCATCATAAAAATTATTTAATCTCAATTATTATAAGTGTTGGTGAATGGTGGATATACAGTAAACTCCCTGTTTTCTGGCACTCATGCAACCAGAATTCTCAAGCAACCAGCATCTCCTGCCTCTCGATTTTTTATTACATCTAGTTCGAAATGTTACTGCTAAAATTTGTTTTCAGCAGTCACAATACACAATTGTGGAGGCTTCTTGAACTAGGTGTTTGTGTTAAATAAAATATTTTGCACAACCCTTTTTAAATGTCTCCTAAAACTCCAATATGCACTAAAGGTAATAAAAGGAAATGGGTTATGCTAACCTTAACCCAGAAACTAGATATAATAAAACGTTTAGAGAAAAGTGAGAACTGCAATGTTTTATTGAAAGAGTTCAATGTTGGTTCTTCCACTATTTATGACATTGAGATACAGAAATCACAGTTCATGAAATTCGTTACGTCCTCTGAGACACCTAGAAGAGTTGAATATCAGTGCACTCTTCATAAGCCAAAACTTGAGCAATTGGATATTGTTATGTATTTAAGACTGGTTTTCTATAAAGCATGCTGAGGGAGCCCTTATTTCTGGACAAATGTTGATTGAAAAGGCCAAAGATTTTTTATGAACAAATGGAGATTAGTGAACCGTGTTCATTTTCAGATGGATGGCTAACACTTTTTAAGATCAGACGTTTAGATGTTTTGGATGATAAAAAATAGGCCGACCAAGAAGCTGCCGATAAATTTTGTGAATTTTTTGAAACATTAGTTAAGGAATATATAACTATCCAACATGTTTAATTGCATTATTTTATTATTTACTAACTGCACTGTATGTAATGATGTCATGACTGTGTGTCACTATTCGCTTCCCTTTTGCTTATTATCAATTTGCCTCAAGAATTTCTGCTAATACATTGTGTTGTGTGAGGATAATTTCTCTTCTTTTTTTGGACAAGGAAACAATATTTTTTGTTGAAAAATTCTAAAGGTTGGATGAAGTTACCCCTTACATCGCATTGTTATTAGAATGAAAGAGAAGTTAATGGTGATAGGCATGCGAGAAACTCCATATGATGTAATGCAGTTATTAAATATTAAAATATTGCAATTGAACATGTTGAATACTTGTATATTTGAGTTTCATTAGGTCCTTGAATGTCAAGGAATTATTTAAGAACAATTGTGAGTGGAATACCTAGCCTACAGGTTAGCAATTCCAAGGTGAATGTACAATTCAGCATCTGTTTCTTATTTTGGTATCCAAATGCTTTATTGAAGCCTATCCAATAAAACTCGAGCAACTGGAATATTCACTTAACCGGAAAACTCAATTCCCCAAGCATTCCAGATAGCTGGGAGTTTGCTGTACTATCATACAGCCAATAGAGATACTTACTTATGAACTTGTATCACACACATATTTATGTGAAGGTGGGTTTTCTGCAGTTGCTGCTATTAAGAAAAAATATAGGTAAATGATAAGTGACAAACGGGAGATTAGTGTGTCAGTGTCTAAATTTGTGCCAAGTTTCGATAAAATGTGCAGTTATAAACAGGTTCATTTTCTCATTAGCGCTTCAGAAACAAGACACGAAGACTTGGATTTGCATAGCTACCGTAGTTTGATTATTTAGATAAGAACTGATCTGATGATATTGTACTGGTTGGTAGACTGAGTTTGTGTATCACCTAGCACCAAAAATTTTCTGACTGCTCTGATGGTTTTCATGTAATGTTATTCATGTAAAATCTCTCAAACCATGGTGCAGCGAAAAGGAAAATAAGAGTCAAAAGTGAAGCTTGTGAATGGAGACTTGAGCAAATATGTCTTAATTGGTTTTCAGCATATGTGAGCTCACTTCATCCGCAACAACCATTGGAGCATGTCAGCACAAAGGGTGGAGGTGCCACTTTCCCTGTGAGTGGCTCAGGAGGAGGTGTCGTCTCGGAAGCAGAGAAGTATTATGCAGTTGGACCCCCTCCACCTCCTCAGAGTTCCATGGCTGGTGTTGGAGTAGGCATAAGGCCTCCAACCTCTCATGTTCCCATACATGCATCTCCACTGCCATTGCAACAACCACCTCCCCAGGTATGCACACATCAGAGAGCTTCAAATTTGACTATTTGAAGCCTCCAACCATAACCATATATAATGAGGTTCATTTGTAACTGTAATGCTGTAAGGAATTAAATGGAAGAATAAGCTAAGCGCTTATGACTGAAAAAAACTCCATTCTTTTTCGAACGAACTTTCAGGAATTACTTGGCAATTCCACTTTTAAATTTTAAATTTATTGCTATCTACATTGACTTGGTGGGTTTTATTACAGTAGCATTTATTTGATTAATACAGGTATGGGTGTTGCATGTTAATCATTTGCATGTTAAAATTACCTAGAATCTTATAGAAGACATGAATCAGTGAATGCCTAAAAGAACAAAATTTCATTTTCTTTCTGTTGATTTTTGAATACACATGGAATCGATTCATAAATTAGTTTTTTATGCAAATACAGGCGACTCCCGAGATTCAATCGTTCGAGATTCGACCAACTCGAGAATTCGACCGGTCGAATCGACCCAGCCGATCGATCGGTCGAATTAGAAACTAGTTTACGCGAAGTAATTTTCGGCCCGCCTGACCACGAGAGGTTTAGTTTTAGTCTAGACATCGTTATTTCTGCTCTAATTGTTTGAATTTATGCTGATACGACTTCGAGATTCGACCACGTTTTCAGGAACGCATCGCTTTTGAATCTCAGGAGTCGCCTGTATATAGGGTTGCCAGACGTCCCGCATTTTATTATAAAATTCCGCATCCCGCCGCAGGATAAAATGTCCCGTAAAAAGTTTTTGTTATTTAAATTTTACCTTGCGTTTTGTCATGTTATTATTCTTATGAAGCAGCATGTTTTGTTTTTAATTTAGCACCTGCGGCCACTAGATGGTACAGCAACAGAATAATTACGACCATGTCGCCTAGAATATTGTTAGACTCTATAATTATGACCATTGCATCGTAAATAGTTTTTAATTTTTCTCAACGTGGATAACGATTGTTCTGCACTGCAGTATGAAGCAGCCGTACATAAAAATATTTTTTTGCAATGCCAGTGTTTCGGAAGATAGATTGAATATCCTTTTCCCGAATAAGTATGCACAGGGTCAGAAATGTTTTTATTCAAACTGATAAAAACTCGAAAGGTGAATAACCACAAGGGACAACAATATTAAAGCATGAGTCACTAAAGAAACTTATTAAAGCATAAAAGGGTCGGTAGGATAAAAATGATGAAGCACTGAAGTATGAAAAACTGGTTTAAAACTGTTCATCATCCATAGTTTTCAACCCTAAGGTTGGTTTGAAATGACTAGGGAATAAACACATATGATGTGGTGGTTTCCCATTGCCTTCCACATCAGACACACATACATGAAATATGAAATTATGAAAACGACACAAACATCCATGCCCTTGGCGGGATTCGAACCCGCGACCTTAGTGACGGTAGGCCAATACGCTAGCCCTTCCACCACTGGGGCCGCCTTAAAACTGTTAACTAACATATTATGTACTATAGTGCTGCCACGTCGGTTGCCTTGCGTAACCCATGGAAGGTGAGTAAGGTTGTTTCATGTACTACCAGGATCGTGTTTATACATCATCGCTCGAAGTGAGATATTGAGCACCTTTAATTCTGTTACAAAGTGATTTACATTATGTGGGTTAGCTTAAAGATACTACCACCACCACCAATTGCGTATGAAACATATGTAACTCGGGTTGCTGCAGCATTGTTTAAAAAGGAATTCTCTCTGTTGAAATCAATATCTACTGAAAAAGTTTTCTTTGTAGTCTAATTTTGGCACCCATCACATCAGATATTTTATGGTTTCATGATTAGACGCATTTCCTAATTTGATACATTTCATAATTTAGTATTTTCAAAGTTAGGGTTCCTATGATAATTTGACGCCGTAAGCACCTGCTTATGTTGCTTGTGCGTAAATCTGACACTGAGTATATCCCCTGTGACGCGTGCACGTATCAGTTTCAGTTCGTATTCGGAATCTGAAGTGTTAACATTGAATTTTCATGCAGCATTTTAAATGTAAAACCTACTATTGTACACTGTCCCGCAATTCCCGCGAATGATAAATAAAAATTTGTACAGTCCCGCAAATGCCAAATAAAAATCTGGCAACCCTACCTGTATATGACATTTTTATGTGAAAATCTTTTGTTGTTAAGGTGATTTTCATTTTTGCCAGTTTCATGCAATTGTATATGATTGACTGACATTATAAATTTGCATTGCATCTGTCCACATATTCATTTTGACATGGTTTTGAGTTTTAAACAGTACCTTGCCAATGATAAACAGTATGAGTTAATGAAAATAAATAAATATTCCATTATTCATTGATATTGTATTTATATGGATTCCTAAGTCAGATACAGAGACTTAAATTGCTGACGTTTTTGAAAGAGTTGAGGACATTGTCTGTGAAAACTGAGCAAGTTTTTAATGTTGGACTAAAAACAACTATAAAATTTCAAAATTTATTTTTCTGAAACAATGTCTTACGTGCACTAAAAAGTATAAAATTTGAATCCACACAGTAGTATGTTCAAAAAAGTTAAAATAGTTGTAGAAACAAAAGTTGTTTAGCATAATGTTTAACAAATAAATATTCATTAGTACTGTCTTCCTCAGTATCCACGAGTCATTTTATATGTACTGTTGCTCAATATACATGAGTTTAGCCTCACATAGATATGCAAAGTCTATTATGATCTTTGTTATTCTTTCTCCAAAGCCAAGCATGCCAATTACTGTAATTCACCATTTATAATTTTTTCACGGTAACGACCAAAATTTAGGCTGCGTATTGTAGATGGTAACAGATTCAAGTATTCTTTTCTAGCTGGACAGTAACAGTTATCTATGAACTCATTGTTTGGCTCTTATTGAGAGAGAGAGCTACAATGTTACCATTCTTTATGTGGAATGTTACAACTTGTGACAACAAATTCAATACTAAAATACATTTTCCCCACTTAATCCTGGAGATGGTTATATATTGTATCCAAATACAAATATTACAATTAGTAGTATATTTTGGGTACTGGCCATAGTTAGAGTTTCCAACTCTCTGGGTTAGAATAAATGCAAAGTCTGCATATAGGGGTCTGGAACCCATCCCTTTTATTGTAATATAAATATTAGGCCTAGTGTCCGTGAATTTGGTCTCTGCAATGTTTTCATGGAAGACAGATACCAGGGGAGTAATGTCCTTCCTTTCCACATAACTTTTACATGGCTAAAACTGTTTTTACTTTCTGGAACAGTCAATTGCGTAATTTTATATTTAACGTTTCCTTTTTACTGCATGTAAAGGTTGGCTTCATCATTTTTCAAATTGAAACAGTATTTAAATGATGCATACCCACCATTTTTTTATGACCAATTACACTAGTGTAATACTAAATTATCCAATTTGGTTATATTTCATTGTGAACACATATAAGTTTCCCTCTGGGAAACTTTCATTTGAGAAGCGGCTGCTTCTGGAGAGATTTTTCTTCAAAGTCATATAGCAATTTTGTTACCACCACAAAAATGCTAGTTTACTAGTTTACTAAATACACCCTTCCCTCTCCAACTGTGGGTTTATTAACCGCGGCCCTCGACTATACGAGGTCTACATATTGAGTCCCACCCTTCCCAACCGCAGACATTTCCCTTGCGTATCCACGGTTCGGATCAAGAAAACTTTTAAATACCGCGCATCTTATGACTTTGTTGTCATCTTAACTCACTCACAAAGACTTTGTTGTCGTTTTACCTTGCTCGCTATTACGTTGTTGCCGTACTGACACGATTACGTATCCTTTTCGCTTGCCATAAGTCACTGCATTCAACATGATAATCCTGTGCATCATATGACTTTGTTGTCATCTGCACTCACTCACAAAGGCTATGTTGTTGTTCTAACTTGCTTGCTGTTACTTTGTTACCATAATGTACGATTACGCTTTTCGCCCACCACAAATCTCTACATTCCACACGAGGCGATCAGTTGTGTATTATTCACATCAGCATACGCATGCTTTTCTTGCACCGCAAGTCCACACGACGTGTTTAGTTGTGTATTATTCATATCAGCATACTAAATAAATTAAACGTTTAATATTTTTCTGAATTTTTGCATAATAATATTTGTTTAAATGCAAAAAAACGCCGGGTAAGATTAGAAGACCGTAATAAATTGTATAAAATGATGTGATGTACGTCGCAGTATGCACGTAATTTCTCCGTTACCTACGGGGCGTTTGTAATCCTCCAGTCGGTAATTGTTTTATTCAATAGTTTGGCTTATGCATAGTGTGATACGTTTGAAGAAATTCTTAAAAAAAGAATTCATTCTGGGGTAGAATATGTAGTTCCGAACAATGGAATGCAGCGGAAAGCTATTTCTCTCATTTAGTACCACAAGTAGCACAAAGATGGCAGTGATTGTTTATCGTCACACATTTTTCATCTACGGGAGTTTCGACTATGCCAAACCAGAGAGCTTGTAAGGAAAGAACAGCATGTTATCGTATTCGTAATATTTATATAATGTATTTAAGTGAGAAATAAGCGAGTAATGTAAGTGATCAATAATATATGGTATAGTAATACGAACCGTGTAACCTAACCCCCAATTTCCAATATACTTAAGTATTTACCATCCGCAGTTTTACCAACTGAGGTACTTTTCAGGAACGTAACCCCCACGGTTGGCGAGGGAAGGGTGTACATATAAAAATCCTCGATTTAAATAGTTAACATTCTAAAATACAAAGATTTAATGAAAAAATTTCTAATTAAAACCAAAAACAGTAAAGTCTTGTTAGCTCAAAGATAAATTTACTAAAATATTCCTTGGAATTATTCAGATATGCACTATCTGAACTGTCAAAACAAATCAACCTTGCCAACTATCCACTATTCAGACTGTAAATCATCATGGTGATACAAAAAAACTTGTTGATGAGTGAAAATCATTCGTAGTTATTAAATACATGCTAGGTAGGCATTATGATCCAAAATGTGACTTATAAATTATCAATAGTGTAATGAGTGCCTCACATCAAAATGGTGTGCATGCTATACAAGAGAGGCAAGAGATATCACTTCGAATAACAACATTACATCAAATGAGGGTCCACTACATACACCACTAAATGATAAAAGCTATGTATGATAAAACCCAAGTCGTTAGATTGGTTATTTAAAAAAAACATTCTGGCTGATGGTAAACAGGCAAACGCCATACAAAAAAGGCAAAACAAGTATGGTCAGATCAATTTGTCAGAATACTCAAGGTGATTTCTAAAAGGTTTTAGGTGGGTAGTTGTCCACTAAAAAAGCATGTGTTCGATACCAAGATTCTTATTTTTTTCAGGAGAGTAAGGAGGGAGGGACATATATAGAGGGAGTGGGGAAGAGAGGGAGGGAATGTGGCCTTGGTGCTGTTTTTGGGACCAGTTAAATATATTAAAAATTAAATTTAAATAATCAGTTTGCGAGTTGATTTAATAAATGAATTGTTGGTCTGTAAAACATTACACAAGTGCTTCTCATTTCCAATGACTTGGCTGAGCCTCACGAGGCCAAGTGCGAGGTACGTATTGCTAATGATCAGAGCTAGCACATGCACAGGACTAGTTTTATGAAAGGTTGAATGTGGTCTGCACAATGGTATAATAAAAATTCTCATATGGCCCTTTTAGTAAAAAGTTTGGTGATACCCTACTCCAATGAGCTTCTCTTAAATGTCACTTAATGGATTCAGTTTGAACAATGTGATTTGAAAATTGGTTTCAGAGGATTGAGGCAGTCATGGCAGTCCCAGTAAAGGAGATGAAGTTGGAGTAGTTTTTTGACTAAATAGAGTTGTTTTTAATCAGTGTATTAGCAATAGGCTGGAACGTGACTGAAAACCATTCATTAAATTTTTGTTGGATCTTATTTGTAGCTTAATATTTTTTATCAACCTGATTAGTAACATTGATTGCAGGGTGCTAAGTCTGGAGGCATAACATCAGGTTACCCCATCAGAGCCCAGCAGGCTCCTCATGTCACTTCTAGCAATTATGTTTCTGCAGTGTCGACTCCTCATGTAAGTCTTTTACCTTTAATAAAGGTTAATTTCTACATATAAAAATCTGGAGTGATTATAGCTTATTATAATTACTGTTTTCCCATTATAAGTCCTTTATCAATTTTTTTTATGGTGATTCAAATTTGGAGCAAGCTATATTGACATGAAACAAAGGGAAGTCAGCATGTGCATTGCATTAACCTGGGAGTGGGAAAACTTTAGACGAGATTAGCCGTTGCAATTACGTAGGTGGGCTGCATTAACAGATGAAAATGCTTCAGTGGGCCACATTAGGATCCACATTGGAAGTTACTTGAGGGAATGCAAAGGTTTCTATATGTGAAAATTGATAATAACATATTCATTGTGTAAACTTCACAAGCAAAGGTTTTTCGGCCGTAATATTAGCTAAAAAATATAAAATTGTCTGTGTTACATTCATGGTTCGCTTTCGTAATGCAATCGCAGGCCGTATAAAGTGCTCCCACGGGACGTATTCTTCCCACCTATGCATTAACCCTTTCAGACCTGGTGTACATTAATTTTGAAAATTTTTTCTGACCCTCCAATAAGCTTTCCCAAGTAATAAACTTTATGAACATTATATTTCACATCTTAGAAATGCATTTTTTGACGTTTTAGCTGCCACTTTTAGCCTGAAATGCAAACTTTAAATTAAAACAAACAAGGTGGCAGCACTTAGCCAGTCTGCTCCTGGTAAATCATAATTATCTTCAATATATTTTTTTATAAATGTGACAATAATTTATACTCTTTACATGGAAATCAAATGATAAAGTATTGATTAATGATTATATGAAATCATTTTGCCTGTATAGTATTTGATTATTTGGAATTTTGCATAACTTGAGACAGTTTGTACATTATAATGTACATATACTCTTAACACATTCGCTTCGGGGGTGGTGAACACGATTTTTCCCGAGAACGACTTTTTTAAAAATATTTACACAGAATAGGAAGGAAGACGCCGAAAGGCGGCGGTCGGTCCTAAGTAAATACCTGAGCGCCGCCTATCGGCGGCACCCGCAGCGAATGTGTTAACTTCCTTAAATTGAAGTGAATTTTTTAAAAAGTTATGTTTTCTAGTTCCTTAGTGCCTATATAACTTACTACATATGAATTGAATTTTTTAATTTGAAGAAATAATTCAGGACTGAAGAGGTTAATGTTCCTCCTTTTCTTCAAGAGTTTAAAAACATAGAAAAGCATTATGCAGAACAAAATATAATGTCACTAGTGTAATGCCCGTTGAAATATCAATGGAAGAATTATAGATAGATAGATAGATTATTAATATTTTCATTTCAAATAATTAATATCACTTTTACATATGAAATATTTTGCCATATACGACATTTCTAGTGAATATTCTGTTGTTGACAGGCTATCTTTAGTTAAACTTAAAATAGTTGCCTCTCTTTCCCTCCTCCCCCTATCACATCCTCTCACACCCTCTCTCCCCCTCTCTCCCCTCTCCCTCCCCCCTCTCTCCCCCTCTCCCCCCCTCTCACACCCTCTCTTCCCCTCCCTCTATCTCGTATTAGAAGCATTCAAAGCACGTTTATACCCATAAGGATTGAATTAACAATATGATATAGAGGTCTAACAATAGTTTGTTGCTCATTCTCATTAGCTTTCTGAATTGCCATTATATGAGCATAACGTTCATTGTGTCTCCTGTTGGAAGCTCTTTCCAAATCCTGTGTTCTCCTTGCTTCCATTTGCTCATTCGATTGTCGAGCTCTGCGTCTTGCTTGTGCTTCTCTGTTTTGTCGTTGACGTCTTTGCAGTGGTTTCTTCTTGCACACTCTGGTTATCCATTTTATAATATCTCAAAAAAGAACAAAAAATAAATTTATTACGTTTTAAAAATAGAATATTAGAAGAATATACAATATAAACACACATACTTGTTCTTAATTGATATATGTAAGAAATAAACGCATGTAATCGTTCTCCGCTTGCTTTTTTGTACTATTTAACTTTTTCAACTTAAACTTAAAAGTTTTAAACTCTAATATTGCAAACAATGTCTTCTTTAGCAACGGAATAATTAAGTTAAAATTCTAAATTCGTTAAACAAATAAAACTATTTATACAAAGTTTATAAACATTGAAGTCAATCTATTCTCAAGAAATGGTTCATATAGTATGGTAGTTTAACTCATTTCAATATGATGTATTTCATGAATAATCAAAGTTTTTCAATACATAATATTCTTCTTCAAGTGTTTCTTCACTGTCACTAGTTATCCTAAGTAAATATTGAAATAAACAGTTTAATAAACTACTCTTTTTCACTATGAGCATCAAATACATTTTGATTAGCATTCTTTCAAAATAATAACAACGTACGAATGTTGTTTACTTCGTTTGCTACATATGTAATTCAATTCCCTCTCTCACGTAATGAAAATATTCAAATCACGCTTATGGGTGTAAGATCAGATATAAAAATAGATTATATTTGCTAACTTTCAGAATAAAAATCATTTACGTTAATTTCAATGAAAATAATACCTATCCTTCCGCCTCTCGTATATTAAAAGTATTGTGTTGGATTGTTTCTTTCGGAATGAACCAAATAATAATACCGTATCTGCCCGAATAGAAGCCGACCCCGGATTTAAGCCGACCCCCCATAAATTTCCACATTTTTTTTGGCAAAAATGTAAATTTCGTTGATTTTAGGCTGAAGTGTGCCAGGCATTCATGCACAACTTAGAATACATTATTCGAGATCGAAGAAATTTGTGGGAAATGGTTTAGTTGTTGACATTTTGAAATATTACTCCAATTAATAATTTTGCATTGCTGAATAATGTTCCATATTCAGTGACAATAATTTCATTCATCTTCATTTTCACAAAAGGTCAAATATAGTAACAGCAATCTCGCCAAGATATTTTTTCATCCAAGTCTATTTCCAATGAAATTAGCATTTACATTGCCTTGAGAAATTGCATTTTTATAATTATACGTTTCATGTCAAGTTTTACCGAAATTCAAACAGTTGAGCGTTTAAAGCTGTCAGCGTATTTTGCGTAATCGTCAATTTACGCAAGCGATCTCGCCAAGATATTTTTATATATATTCATCGTAGGTCAAATATTTACTTTACGAAAAATATAGTACAGTAAAACCTCGATTAACCGGCTTATATAGGGCGGAGGGTCAGCCGGATAATCCAAGAATCCGGTTAATCCGGGGGGAAATCGATATTGACCGCCTTAATGGAAATGACACCAAAAAATTTTTATTTTACGCTGGAACGATTATGTAATAATTACGACGACTTTATCAGCTTATTTGCTAGTGTTACTTCAACATAACGCATACATCTGATTCCTTTTCACATAAAATTTGTAATTTTTTACGTATAAACTGCTGATTATTTGCCGCTATCAACATTTCATTTTCTAACTCTCTGAAACTTTCAACACAGCAATAGGGAAAAATATCAATTCAGCCATCAAAATATTCGTTTTTGAGACAAAGTCATTGTAAATACGAAAAAAATTCAGAAATGAAATTGCATTTTCCATGGTGCATGGCAGGAAATCTCTTTCAAAGTCGCGGCTTATAAAAGCAATGTATAAAAAATGAACTTACCAATCAATCAGAATCGCTATCCGAGAGTGAATGCGAATCGGGAGTGGTATGAAAATTACTTGTTGAGCACCGAAATCCACGAAAGAGTCTCTGATGAGGTTACGTCTTTTGAAGTTGACGGCTGAGGGTCCTCAAGTTCTTGAGATATGCACTGGGAATGTGAAGCAGGCTTAAAGAAACTGTCAATTTTCATTTGCTTTGCAACAAGGCCATATCACCTTTCATCAGATAAACATAGAGGATAACAGCACCTCTCGGACCGATTCATCACTTTGACTGTGAGCGTAAGCAACATTGTAGCAATGAAACAACAAATCTCAGTGGGCGTATTCATTTTCCCTGCTACACTGTCGCTTTCTTCTCAGATATCCCATTACGACTCCAAATTAAAATGAGTAACAGATTCATCGGATTCCATGCTTCCTTACTATCTACTAATGCGCCATATATTTATGAAATTTGTCTTACCGGAAGCTTTATTGACACGTATGTAGTCTAAAATTCAATTACCATTTTTAAAAAATTACATATAATACCAGAAGGCAAAATGTTTAATTCCATTTATTTTCAAATTAGCCGGAAAAAATAACACAACGGGGCGCCGTCGATGAAAACATCATCACGGCCTACCGACCGGTTAAAGCGGGGTCCGGTTAATCGAGGGCCGGATAATCGAGGTTTTACTGTACTATCCCTTGAACGCGAAGGCAATGAGAGACTTCGAGATTTAACCATAACCCAAATATTCCTCGGACTCACATTTAAGCCGAGGGGTGATTTTTTCATTATAGATTTTGACAGAAAGCATCGGCTTGTATTCGGGCAGATACGGTAATTATTATATTTGCTAACTTTCAGAATAAAAATCATTTAACATTAATTGCAATGAAAATAATACCTATCCTTCCGCCTCTCGTATGGTAAAAGTATTGTGTCGGAGTGTTTCTTTCAGAATTAACCAAATAATAATAATTTGTAATAAACATAGAGTAAGCTGTTCGTCGTAATTTCTCATAGTGTTTTGCTGGCGGCCATCTTGCTGACAGACACGCAGACATTGCCTTTTATTATAGTAGATTTTACAATGATTATTATTAACTAATGTCTTCTTTTAAAAAGATTTTGCATGGAATCTGCAAATATCCGCAAAATTTGATTCAATCAAAAATGAAATTATTGGAAGTTGAGTTTTATTCATGTTGTAATTTAGTCAGGTCATTTTACTATGCTTGGTGGTTGTTATTTGATATTTTCATAACTGCATTGAAGCTCCACAACCTTTAATACCATTACTTATATAATGGATAAATATTCCAGAGCACCTGAAGTAATAAAAACTGCAGGTAAGAATGGTAGTGTATCATCAGGTTCTGGTTTATCTAACTCTTCCCTTTTCCTCAGTTGTGGTTTTCTAAAGTTTTTCAACCATAATTGTTAATACTCAAAATTATACATATTAGAACCTTGTAATTATTGTTTGAATTGGCAAAATATATTCTCAAATAAAATCAATATGTACAGGTAGTCCTCAAGATACGTCATAGATATGTCCCTTGAAAGCTCAACGTATCTCGAAACGACGTATCTGGAAACTCGTTTTTCCATAAGCCACCATTGTATAGCAGAGGATACGTTCTACCTCCTTGATTTTAAACACAATTTGATAAGTAGCACATATGTTTAAATTTTTGAATAACTTATTTAACACATGCAAAATGATGGTTTATGGTCACTTCGTAATTATATCTGCGGTTTAAGAGGCTGAATTTTAATGTAGAAATGGGACTGTTTTACATTCAAAACAGAATTGGACGGCAAAGGAGGGTTGATGAAGTCACTACATGGAGGATTGATTTTGAAGTTCGTCTTCTGGCTCTTCATAGCCTTCCATCATACAGGTGTGGATTGTGGATTTTTTTGCTTCTAGAAAGTGATTACTTAGTGCTTACTTTGCTAAAGGAATTGAGAAGGAAATTCCAGTTGCTATTTGATTTTAAATGAGATAGTATTTGCAATTATGAAAGTAAAAAATAAGTTACAAAAAGAATGACAGCAGTGAATATGTTCTTGAATCGGGAAATGACACTTGGTATTTGATTCAAAACTATATTTGTGATTATGAAGTAAAAAAAGAAGTGTGAAACAGAATGAGAGACTTTATCCTTGAATGAATTTCGATAATTGTGGAAAACAACATATAAGCGAAGTTTCTGCGACATGTATATGAAACCCATCCCTAATTTCT
The DNA here is from genome assembly GCA_036926305.1 of Uropetala carovei. Classification (NCBI taxonomy): domain Eukaryota; kingdom Metazoa; phylum Arthropoda; class Insecta; order Odonata; family Petaluridae; genus Uropetala; species Uropetala carovei. The sequence goes on from JAXCHB010000004.1 coordinate 1,945,744, forward strand.
TGACGATGCCTAAACGAAACGACGTACTCAAGACGATGTATCTCAGGGACTACCTGTATTTATAAATATGATTTATAAAGCTGTTGTGGTATTTAAGAAATATTTTCAGACCTAATAACCTGACTTTAAATTAAAGGTTTAGAAGAAGAGGTTATATATATTAATTTAGAATAAATGATAAATTTATTATAAGTTAAGAAAGTCCAAAGGACCGATTTAAATAAATTGTAAGTATTGAAAATTGTTTTTGAGGTAATGCACATCGCCTTTTTGAATGTGCTTCTTTCCCCGAGGCAAAAGGCGATCCCCACTTCTTCGTTTAGGCTCCATTTGAGTGAATGTATGTGAAAAGAACACAGTATTGAGCAGTTGAGGGAAATCAGCCTTGTAAATAAGTGCAGGAGTCGAGTGCCACGTTCAGGACCGCCGAGAGCCAGCGCGGGTCCTGGGACCCCTTTCCTTTGTTTTAAGTTCAAAAAGGGAACCGGGCCGCTTGGCAGGCCCAGGATAGCAGACTACCCCTCCCCCCTTCTCTACGGTATTGACTCGCAGTATTATAAGCAGAAATTGTCAAATTCCATCCAATTAAAATTTTTTATCAAAATTACGTATTAAATATATGTTGATACTTTATATATCACATCATGATTAGACTTGGTATGATTCGGTTAATGTTGATAAACAGCGAATTTGTAAAAAGCAAATATTCGACGAAATTTAATTGCTGTCGATAAGTGTAGGTTTTTCATCACGAAATTTTTTGTGAAATTACGTCATGGTTTTTAAATTTGTTTTTCCCAAATTAACACCTAAAATGTATTTTAGTACCAAAAAAGCAATGCGTAAAAAAAATCGGTATTTGTCATAACAGAAGACCACGTTTGAATCTGAATTTCCTACACTTTGCATTGTGAGGTCTCCTGTGACATTTTTAAGTAACTGCGTATCTTGTGCTGCAACAGAGTCCAAAAGTATGAATTACATGAGTACAATTAGTATGAATGAATACCGATCGCCAGATGTCCCTATAGTATTTTATCTAATAAATTCTCATAAAATTTACGTCTAAGGGCCATACCGATAATCCATCCTCCGAAGGAGAGTTTCCCATCATAATCGTTCTGTGCTTGCGTTCTAGGCATTTTTCTAGAGTCCTTATTTTTTACCAGCATCGCAACTTTTTCCTTCATAATATTTACGTATAAATTTGGTTGTATATTATATTAGCGTAACATTAAGTTTGTTATTGAATGGTTGTGATTTCATAATTGTACGATTCAACGAACTAAGTCATGTATTTATGTGCTTTTAGTAAGTTTAATTAGATGGAAATAATCGTCGTGTCAGCCTTATATGCGATATTAAGTGTACTTAAATATTCCAAGTTCAATATTATAAAATATGGTCAATAAAGAAAGAAAGGCAACCATATCTCTAAAAATTTGGAATACACAATATTGTTCTTTAGAACTGACCGTACAACGACACTCCCGAGTGCTTTTGGGTCCGGACCTCGGGCCCAAAGACGGAATTTCCCAAAGGGAAAAAAAATGAGAGTAGTGGGAAGGAGTTTCAGGGTGCTAAGGGGTGATAGAAAAGCAGTGAGTTGGGCTGGGAAAACCCAAATCCAAATCTGAGAAATGGAAATGGGAAATGGAGAAAATGCCGCCCGTTGGTATTGGTTGCCGGCGTCCCTTGCATCCTCATATTGCAATAGGAAAACCTTACGACCGATCCTAATACCGGGCCCCTCAGAGGTCCGGGCCCCGGGGATTTTGCCCCGGTATCCCCGCCCTCTCGGTGGCCCTGGCCACATTGCCAAATCTTAACACCTGCAGTCATCGGGTGGAGACGAAAGCCCTCTCGTTATTGGAGCTTGTAGGAAATGTGCCAGTTGGACGTCGTACGGAGTGGGGAAGGAGGAAAAAGGGAGTGTGGAGAGAGAGATGAGGAAGTGGAGGAATAGAAAGTAGGAAGGGACATTTCCTTAAGCCGGCTCCACACATTCCCTATTCGCCGAGTGTTGAATATTCGTGATCACTTGCCGAGTGAAGAGTAAATATTTTCCCCGCCACTCGCAACTGCCTCCACACTAATCATCCATCACCGAATACCGAATACAGTAAAACTCGTTTATAACGATCACGCCTAAAACGAAATCTCGGCTATAACGAAGAAATGTCTCGGTCCCTTGAACTTCTCCATAAAGGCATTGGTTAAATTTCTCGGATGTAACGAACACGCATTTTACGAATTCTCGGCTGTAACGAACAAATGTTTGGTCCCGTGGCAAAAAATGCCCCCTGTATAACGAATTTTGGCGAGCAGAGCGATAAGTAATGAATAGTTTCCGCCCGTTTACCGCGCAATTGTTCGTAGAGGTCACCTTCCTCCATCTACCCTTCCATACGAATTTCCACGCTCCCTTTGTTTTGAAATTGATATTAAAAATGTGAAATGTTTATGTAAATTAATTATCATAATAATAATATTAATTGACCATTTAAAAAATCTTATGTAATAGCAGTCGAACATTTTACATGCCGCGAAGTTGATAAGCATCTCTTTGCATATGTAAGTACAGCATTGAAGTCGACACACTGCAAATACAGTGAAAGCTGTGTTATCCGGCTATCTTGGGGATTGTGGAAAGCCGATTAGGAGAAATATCCGGTTAGGGGAGCAATTTTCGATTTTGACATCGCAAATTTAGCAATAACCAAACAAAATTGGGCTTATGTTAGATTCACTATCGTACTCCCCAAACATAACTATGCATGGGGTTTGTATTTTCCATTTCAATTCTTCGACACGTAGTTAGATATAGACACTATTTACCCATTCTTATTTAATACGTTGCTATGCTTACATGCAAAACAAAAAGACTATTGAAAAGTTTAGGGTGTCCGGGAAGTTTAGGGATTACGGCAGTGAACCTGTTCTCAAAATTGAATTTATTGGATTATATCTTTCTTATTTATCTTTATTATTTATCTTTATTTACTCTTTTAGAAAAGGACGAAATTATTTAATTCTTCTGAACATTTCTGTGAAAACCAGTCATATAATATTTTATCCAGTTCCTCAATTTTTGGCTTATGAAGCGTATGATGTTTATTAATTGATTTACTCGTCTCAGAAGATGACACAAATTTCATTAATTTAGCCTTATGAGCCTTGATATCGTAGAGCGTGGAAGATCCGATGTTGAATTCTTTTTCTATGGCTGCTCTATTTTCTCCTTTTTCAATTCGTTTGATCAGCTCCAGCTTTTGTGTTAGCGTTAAAACAACCTTTTCTCTCCTTTCCCTTGATTTTAAGTATTTATTTTTATGACATATTAAATGGATGGGTAATTTTTTAAATAATAAGAAGCGATAAAACTGGAAATTGTAGAAGTACACCAAAACATCTAGACAATGCAAATGGCTTACGTAACCAAAAACGCCATGCTTACTTGGCAGCCACAGAAGTATACGGAGTAAATACGTAATATATACATCTTATATTTTAAGCAATGTTAAAATGGAAGTTGTGGTATTACACATATACAATTCACACAAAAATTCATAAAAAAAGAAAAAGAAATACAAAATGAATTGTATTTGTGTAATTGCCGGTATCTAAGGGTGGCCGGTTCTAAATAGCCGGATAGCACAGCTTTTACTGTATGTGTATACGTGTTATATGGGATGTATAGGCCAAAAACCATGTTTCTCGTATATAACGTAGTCACGCTTATAACGAAGCAATGAGTCGGTCCCCTCAAATTCGTATTAAACAAGTTTTACTGTATTTGTATATATTTATATATATAAATAGCAGTGCAGTCAGAACAAGACCTTGATATGACCATATTGTGATCAGAGTCTGTCTTTGATAAAGTATGCAAATTCTACACATTCCTGTATCTTTTTCTGACCATTATGTAATCAGTCTGGTTCCTTTGTATGTCTCCCTGCATTTTCAAATTATATCTACACCACCAACCTCAATACCATTTTTGCCATGCTCCAATGCAGCTTCCCAATCCCTCATCAATATCAAGTTCTTTCTGGCTTTTGTTTCTCTCATAATCTCCTCAAGTAGATTGTAGAATTCATCCACTTCCTCACTGTCTTTACTCATAGCCATATAGACTTATATAGTCACCTAGTTCACTGGTTCGGCTTTAATCCGCGAACACCGAGGACCCACTGTAATAGTAGTGCTAGTGCGTTATTTTACAATGACAATGTGGGCAAATTGCAGAACTAGTGACGTAAAAGAAAAAAAGTGGAGTGGAAGAGAAGCAGTCGACATTAGGAGCATAAGGAAGGATCCAGCTGAATGAATTACAAATGATTCAAGTCAAGATTATTTTGCAATGCATGGATTTCAAGAAAAACAGTGCTGATTTTAATTAGATGAACCGGTGATGTAGTATGAAACTGAAGCTTCATTTGTTGACTCAGTATGGGAAAATGCGTGTTATTTATTGAAGTTTATTTAGGATTGCAAGCACGAAATACTTCATAAATTTATTAATTGATTAAGAAAATTGTAAGTATTGGCCAAGGCAGTTTAATTTGAATATTGAAACCGTACCTATTTCGTACGTAAAGTCATGATATTGTAATTTTTTGTGTTTATTAATGGAAATAGTCTCACGAATCTGGTTTACATTTACCAATTCAAAATGTCTGTTGTATCATATCATATAAGGAGATTATGGATTAGTTATAACTTCTTTGACTGCCCATTTATTCCTCCACTAATCAGTCCTTTTTAGCTATCTTTGGTGCCCCCGCAGGATTTTCTCTTGGGAGAGCGGGGCTCAATTCTAACAAAAATATTCCACCAAACATTTGGACAAAATTTAGCCCGTCAGCCCCCCCCTCTGGTTGCACGCCTGAGGTATACACTTCGTACCTTTGCTCAATGCATAGCATTTGCTTACTGCAGTTTTTGTTCATGTATCTGGTTCTATGTGCGTGGCGTATCAAAAAATCGGAAAAGTGGCACTTGCAGCGACAGCAGTCCAAATCCATATTCACTGCATTTTCAGACAAAATGAAAGGTAATTTAATGTATGTATTTCTTTGTGTTGCAGAGCGTGTATGTGAGCCAGGCTCCTGGGCCACGCCTCTCATATTCACAGGCTGCTGGTCCCCCTCCACCACACACCACTCATCCCCCTCCCCCACATGGAAGGTACAGCGTCCCTGGGTTACAGAGGGAGGTGTAAATGGCATCCCATCCCCCTTTTCTCCCGATAGGCTGCAGTTATTACCACCATCTTAAAGTTTGCTGGTTTTTATGACTCTAAATCAGCCATGTTTCATGGTGTAGTTTTTACATTTGGTCATTGAAGCTTGTAACGACTTCCAAAATGCTAAATGTTTTCATATTCTTGGTTCAACAGATGGCAAAAATAATGTTTGTATTTAATATTCTGCAAAGTTTAGTGCATTAATTATTCTTTGGTATGTCATTATTTTCATTTTGTTTATAATTAATAGTGACTGCTGCCTATCTGCAATGTTTTCTCATTGTAAATATTTATAGTTTATGTAATCATACATCAAAGAATAAAATCTTTATATTTATTATTGCTGAGCAACATGCAGAAGTTATTTCATGTCATCTACTTTCAAACATCTTGTAAATTGGAGATGAGTTTATTGGGAAGGAGAACAAAGCGACTCAAATAACAGCGAATGGGAGGGCAAGAGGTATTTGTTGGCTACGCTATTATTTGAAGAGTGGAGTGCTATTTGAAATTGTTGGAGCATGTTAAGTCTAAAGGTTTTGTTTTCAATATGTAAGATTTGTGGAATAAAGTCAGAAGTGATTGTAATCTAATTGTAAGAGGTATTTTGTGAAATGAGAGGTATGAGAGTGATTTTGGAGAAAAGATATGTTCTTTGCAGCATGCATGAAAATTCCTCAATGTTTGCTGTAAATATAAATAGCAGTATGGTCAGAACAAGACCTTGATATGACCATATTGTGATCAGAGTCTGTCTTTGATAAAGTATGCAAATTCTACACATTCCTGTATCTTTTTCTGACCATTATGTAATCAGTCTGGTTCCTTTGTATGTCTCCCTGCATTTTCAAATTATATCTACACCACCAACCTCAATACCATTTTTGCCATGCTCCAATGCAGCTTCCCAATCCCTCATGAATATCAAGTTCTTTCTGGCTTTTGTTTCTCTCATAATCTCCTCAAGTTGATTGTAGAATTCATCCACTTCCTCACTGTCTTTACCCGTGGCCATATAGACTTATATAGTCACCTAGTTCACTGGTTCGGCTTTAACCTCCACTAACACCATACAGTCATTTACTTGGTTAGGTTAATGACTTTGTCCTGCTTTATTATCTAAAACCAGCGCTACTCTCCTCTGGCTTTAATTTCCCCTATTATATATTTGGGTGTTTCTAATAAAAACAGCAACTGTGAATAATTCTTCGTAAGCATAAGTTTAATTTAAAATAAGAAAGTTATTTTTCTCTAATTGTTACTACTGAGTGGGGTCAAATTTCTTATAGATCCTGGCCTAGACCGGCATATTCTGGGGATTGCAATTTTTCTGAAAAAATAACATTAATATCAAAAAGTAAAAACATATTAATAATACAAGGTATCTATACATATTATTTACAATTGTACCCTACAAAATATTTGAGCATATCACAACAGACTATTTAAACAGTGCATTGGCATTCCTTTTATGATTGTGGCAGCTTGAAAGTGAGAATGTGCTGGAAGTACCGAAACAGCTCAATCGCACCACATGCAAAACCAACCAATCGACAAGTGGTTAGATAAGTGGATAAATAAATAAAATTGGAAATAATAACTCCAAATCACCTTAAAGGCAGTACTTACGTGGCAGGGCACAGAAGACTTGCAGAATCAACCAGGACGTGCGTTTCGACAGCAACGCTGTCATCTTCAGCAATGTCAAAGTGTGTAGGGTTGGTAAGAGTATTTATACTATGGTTGACCGTTAGAGAAGTCGGGGAGGGGAAAGGTGTATTGCAGAATCAACCAGGACATGCGTTTCGACAGCAATGCTGTCATCTTCAGCAATGTCAAAGTGTGTAGGGTTGGTAAGAGTATTTATACTATGGTTGACCGTTAGAGAAGTCGGGGAGGGGAAAGGTGTATTGGTCGTTAACTGAAATAAGGGAGAGTGGGGGATGGGACCAGGGTCGTTATTCATTATCTTGTTTTGGTTTTGATGTATGTAAATGCTTTCATAGGCATCTAATTTGTTGTCGTTGGTGACCGATTTTAGAAGTTTTAAACTTTCGGTTGTGATAGGATGATGGCAGGTGTTAATATGTGATGCCACACTGGACTTGTCTATTCTGTTGTTTCTGTAATAGGCTAAGTGTTCTTTGAAATGTGTTTCCTTTTCGTTTGTCAATATAAATTTTGTCACACTTTTCACATTTGATTTGGTATATGCCTGATTTCTTGTGGGGAGGTATGCTCTCTTTGGGGTTTTTAATGAGATTTGATAATTTATTTTCATTAACAAAAACTGTGTGTAATCCTACTTCAGAGAAGATTTTTTGAAGTTTTTTGGTTGCATTAGGATAGTAAGGTAGCTTCATAAATTTTTTTGTATTTTTGTTTTTGTTGTTGAGTGTTGTGCAATTTCTAAGGTTCATTCTGTGCTGATGTTTTTGTAACATTTTATGAATGATTCTGGTTTAAAACCGTTCTGAATGGCACTGTTTTTTATATAGGATAATTCTTTGGAGAAATTTGTATTTGATAGTGGTGTGTTAAGTAATCGGTGGATCATGGAATGAAAAGGTGCTAGTTTTTGTGAAATGTGATGGTGAAAACTTATGTGGATGTATGTGTTCATATGTATAGGTTTTCTGTAAATGTTGAAAAGTAGTTTGTTGTTTTTTCTGGTTACAAGAAGGTCTAGGTCTCTAGCGGTCAACCATAGTATAAATACTCCTTCCAACCCTACACACTTTGACATTGCTGAAGATGACAGCATTGCTGTCGAAACGCGCGTCCTGATTGATTCTGCGAGTCTTCTGTGCCCTGCCACGTAAGTACCGCCTTTACGATGATTCGGAGTTATTATTTCCAATTTTATTTATCTTGTCTTCACCGTGTTTTGAGTTCTTTATTTTATTTAGATAAGTGGATGTTCTATACCAGCAGTCAAGATCTTTCTTTCACAACGCATTCTTATTTTAACAATTGCCATCACTTATTTTGATGATGAATGTCGGAAGAAAAAGGTTGAGAGAGGTTCGACTTAAAAACATAGTTAAAAAATAAATTGTTTCGAAAAACTCAAAATTGAGACATTTTTTAATAATAAAGTGGGTCCCCGTTATTCGCGGGGTTTGCGTACCAGAAAATGGCCGCGAACACTAAGGAATTTTTTCCCATAAAAATACATTATATGAGGGGGGGGTTACGTTCCGATTCACCATTAAAATCACTCGTGACGAAAAATGGGTATTTTCTCATAATATTTCATGTAATAATGGAAATTTGGTTTAAGTCGTTGCCACTGTACACTATGACATCCAAACTAAGAAAATAAGTCCGTTTACGGGCATTCCGGTCGTGAAAGGGTTAATATACAGGAGAGTACATACACTGAACATTTCTTAATCTTAATACAAATGAAAATAACTGAAATTTACAAAAATACGAATGGAAAACACACAAATAACTCATGCGCAAACAAATAATACGCGCACACGTATTGCGTGATAAAGCTCGTGAGAATCTCGGATACGATGTTCACGGCACAATTATAAAACAAAGCACATGATGCTGGTGCGTAATAACACACAGAAGATGGTGTTAGGTCACTTTCTTATGCTACTTACAACGAATTAAAAAATAATTACCAAAGACGGCTAGGAAAATCGCGGGGTGCAAATTGTGCGCGTGGGGCCTCGTACACGTAAAAAAATTTAATATTAAATTATAATAACTAAAGCAATTTCTCTCACTGTGACAGATATTTTATCAATTTTTCAAAAATGCGTGTACTTAATAAGTACGGCAAATATTTTTAGAGAGTGCGGGCCCTATTTAAGTGCGAGGCCCGGTGCAGTCGCACCGTTTGCACCTCAAGCTGGCTCTGATAATTATCAAAATAATATGGTATATTCATTATCGATAGCAAAAATGAACACAATAGACAATAAAATGAAACGAGTTTAATGAGCCAGTCACCGTTGAACAAGTAGCATGCTTGTCGACTTCTTACTCTGCCAAAAGGCGATCCCCACTTCCTCTTTTAGGCTCCAGCTGAGTGAACGTATGTGAAAAGAATACAGTATTGAGCAGCTGAGGGAAATCAACCTTGTAAATAATCACATCGTGCAGGAGTCGAGCGCCACGTTGCCAAATCTTAACACCCGCAGTCATCGGGTAGAGATGAAAGCCCTCTCGTTATCGGAGCTTGTAGAAAATCTGCCAGTTGTGCGTAGCACAGAGGCGAATTTTTAGGAAAACATGGCCAAAACCTTTACTGACTGAAATTGAATTTGTATCTTAGAATGTTATAACATCATTACAAAGACACTAGGATGGTGAATGCGCAGTTAAAAATTAAAACCATGCAGAAAAAGCATGCATAACAACCAGTTGGCAAATTCTCATATTTTATGTTTCAACTTAATTATATTTACAAATAGTTATTTTCATTTAGTTTAATCTGACAAGGAGAGGACTTGAGGTGAAATCCACGGATTCCTGTCATACTTTGCGAGTAGGTAACTTCACTCCCCTAGTGTACGTGTGCAAAACGCTAGGTGTAGATAAGCAGTCGTTATTGAGAAATTTGCGATTAAAAATTTAAGGCAACTGAAGCTCAAATGAATACAATAATAAGCCATTAGTTGATAAGCGAAACGGTGTTCTAGTCGATAGAGACGCGGCCGCCGAAACTTATTTTCGCGCGTTCGAGACCCGTTATCGCGAATTATTTTTTTCGTTTTTTATTTCTTCTTTCATGACACAATAATGCATAATTTATATTTTATCGGTATTTCCTGCGAAAAGTTCGCATTTTCCGCGATTGTGAAATTATTTACGTTAACCTGTTTTATCTATATTTAATTTTGTGTATATTATTAATGCGAGATTGATATAATAACAATAGATATAATAACAATGAAACGCTCCGAGAATAGACTCGTGTAGTCCAAAGTTCACTACATTTGCTTGTGAAAGATTTCAACGGTGCTGGAGTGGTCAGTCGGTGGAGAATATTCACAATCAAAGCGAATGGTGCAAGCATGGAGACTGTAGCTGGTAGTTCGGAATCTCACGAAAATGTGCCTGTTTTGTGTGTTACACAAAAACAAGAACTGACGGATGCGATAGAATATTGTATACGACTGCTGCGAGAGAAAGAACTGCTCACAGATAGTGTCCGTGCTTCAATTTCCATCCGTTCTCAAGGCATGGGACGCGAAATCAAGAACCGTATCACAAATATGCTTTGTGAAATGGTATTTGCGGATGAAGAAGAACTGTTGGAAGAAACAGAGTGTGTTGATGATGAAGACGTCGCCATGCAAAGGGAGGAAATTAAAGGAATGGATGTCGTAACTTGCAGTTATGGAGATGGAAAAAGCAACTGGAAGGTGGTGGAACGTTGGCTGATAAAGTAGTGATGATCGAATCGTACGTATACGATCGCTTCAAGGAAGCTAGGCAAAATCTCCATCTTGTCACCACGAGAATGCTACAGCAATGGGCAATCGCTGCTGCGTTTCAATACTGTGGTGATAATTATGCTTTCAAGGCCTCTCACACCTGGATAGTTAGATACACAAAATTAAATATAGATAAAACAGGTTAACGTAAATAATTTCACAATCGCGGAAAATGCGAACTTTTCGCAGGAAATACCGATAAAATATAAATTATGCATTATTGTGTCATGAAAGAAGAAATAAAAAACGAAAAAAATAATTCGCGATAACGGGTCTCGAACGCGCGAAAATAAGTTTCGGCGGCCGCGTCTCTATCGACTAGAACACCGTTTCGCTTATCAACTAATGGCTTATAATTGTATTCATTTGAGCTTCAGTTGCCTTAAATTTTTAATCGCAAGTTTCTCAATAACGACTGCTTATCTACACCTAGCGTTTTGCACACGTACACTAGGGGAGTGAAGTTACCTACTCGCAAAGTATGACAGGAATCCGTGGATTTCACCTCAAGTCCTCTCCTCGTGAGTTACTAAGAGAGTCTTTGTCAGTCATTGCTGATGTGCCAGCAAAAGGTAGGTCTTCATCTGCATCATCCTGTGCTGCAGACGTATAGACATCAGGTGCTTGTAGGAGCTGTAAAACATCTTTGGAAAAATATTTAAACTTTCTTTTTGGCAGCTTCCTAATACTTGAGATGTATGGATCAGAGGAAATCAAAATGTGGTGCAAAATATCCTCCATTGTGTTAACCCTGGAAAACTTAGGTGAAAAACCTTCACGATATATTTTAATGTCTTGTTACGCGCATCCTGGACTCCTTCAGACAGTTGCCCAATCGGTAATATTGCAGACGATATAACCTGGGGGCTGTGCATTAATATTTTGTGAACTACATATTGTTGGCATACTATACCAAGAATACTTGTCCACGAACTTTCTCGCATTTCCAAAGTATATCGTTGGAAACTATCTATATTTATGTCGTAGCGACTTGATATTGTCGGGAGTAGAACTTGAAATCTTTTTATGATTTCTTAGTCCACACCTGCAATTGACGAAGATATTGTCTTGGTTTTTCGTCGCTTTGATCGTTCACTGCTTTCACTAAAGTCAATTGATGGGCGCCCGCCTTTATTTCGAAACTCGGAGGAATGCGCGTGTACTGGAAACGTGATTATACTTTCTAGCCACTCTATTTTTGCGGAGAAAATATTCAATGTTTCTTGAAGCAGCTTGCCACTTCGATTTAAAATGAAAAATATAACTTGATAAAACTTGTTTTATTTCGCTAGGTAATGTTTCCGGGTAATGAGTTATTTCTCTGACTCGTTCACACAAATGTTCACATTGGTCTTTGAATTCCGTCGATGAGCTTTCGCGCATGATCTCGAACAAGTCCTTTTTGCTTAAGGTAATGTTATGGCTACGGGACCCTGTAAGAAAATTGTGTTTTGTTGTCGAAAATAGCTGAATCTCTAACACAGACTCAAACATGCGACGAAATGGTTATTCCATGAAGTGAAAATAAGGGGACACTAGACAAAGAAATCGCATTTTCTACAAGAATTGCAATTATAACAGGTTTTTTGATGGTTTTAGATAAAACACGAATTATTCTATAAAACCATGCCTGAAATAGAGCTGAATGTAGCTGAATACATTACTAAAAGTTTCGATGAAAATGCCACATCAAACATTTTCACGTGCTTTCAGGCGTGATGGGCTAGTTCATAAAAATAAAAGCAAAAGTAAAACCATATTTATGTAAAAATGTTTAACATACCTCCAACTATCGAATCCATATTATCACAATACACCCAAGTGCTTAAATCACAAGAAAAAAATTCTCAGGATGATGCACTTACGAAGCGCATGGACGTGTGACGCTAATGACAGTCAACTTTGGATTAACTTAACGGCGCAATGCGACCCAATATGTGGCTATGATTCACGTAACATTGTAACCATATAGTCTCTCTTTCTCATACAATGTTTACTTATTCTCTAAGCCGATGTTCGTTATGTTGGGTTTTGGCCATGTTTTCCTAAAAATTCGCCTCTGTGCGTCGTACGGAGTGGAAGGAGGAGGAAAAAGGGAGTGTGGAGAGAGAGATGAGGAAGTGGAGGAATAGAAAGTAGGAAGGGACATTTCCTTAAGCCGGCTCCACACATTCCCTATTCGCCGAGTGTTGAATATTCGTGATCACTTGCCGAGCGAAGAGTAAATATTTTCCCCGCCACTCGCAACTGCCTCCACATCAATCGTCCATCGCCGAATCCCTAATATTTTTATTGAATTTCGGGAAAGGAGCGAATGTTCGTAGTATGCTGAAATTTTGCAGTGAAAATGGATTTGGACTGTTAAGACACGTTGTCGCTGCAAGTTCCACTTTTCCAACGATTTTTTGATACCCTCCCTCTGGTTGCACGCCTGAGGTATACACTTCGTACCTTTGCTCAATGCATAGCATTTGCTTACTGCAGTTTTCGTTCATGTATCTGATTCTATGTGCGTGGCGTATCAAAAAATCGGAAAAGTGGCACTTGCAGCGACAACAGTCCAAATCCATATTCACTGCATTTTCAGACAAAATGAAAGGTAATTTAATGTATGTATTTCTTTGTGTTGCAGAGCGTGTATGTGAGCCAGGCTCCTGGTCCACGCCTCTCATATTCACAGGCTGCTGGTCCCCCTCCACCACACACCACTCATCCCAGTCATACCAAAGAATAATTAATGCACTAAACTTTGCAGAATATTAAATACAAACATTATTTTTGCCATCTGTTGAACCAAGAATATGAAAACATTTAGCATTTTGGAAGTCGTTACAAGCTTCAATGACCAAATGTAAAAACTACACCATGAAACATGGCTGATTTAGAGTCATAAAAACCAGCAAACTTTAAGATGGTGGTAATAACTGCAGCCTATCGGGAGAAAAGGGGGATGGGATGCCATTTACACCTCCCTCTGTAACCCAGGGACGCTGTACCTTCCATGTGGGGGAGGGGGATGAGTGGTGTGTGGTGGAGGGGGACCAGCAGCCTGTGAATATGAGAGGCGTGGCCCAGGAGCCTGGCTCACATACACGCTCTGCAACACAAAGAAATACATACATTAAATTACCTTTCATTTTGTCTGAAAATGCAGTGAATATGGATTTGGACTGCTGTCGCTGCAAGTGCCACTTTTCCGATTTTTTGATACGCCACGCACATAGAACCAGATACATGAACAAAAACTGCAGTAAGCAAATGCTATGCATTGAGCAAAGGTACGAAGTGTATACCTCAGGCGTGCAACCAGAGGGGGGGGCTGACGGGCTAAATTTTGTCCAAATGTTTGGTGGAATATTTTTGTTAGAATTGAGCCCCGCTCTCCCAAGAGAAAATCCTGCGGGGGCACCAAAGATAGCTAAAAAGGACTGATTAGTGGAGGAATAAATGGGCAGTCAAAGAAGTTATAACTAATCCATAATCTCCTTATATGATATGATACAACAGACATTTTGAATTGGTAAATGTAAACCAGATTCGTGAGACTATTTCCATTAATAAACACAAAAAATATACAATATCATGACTTTACGTACGAAATAGGTACGGTTTCAATATTCGAATTAAACTGCCTTGGCCAATACTTACAATTTTCTTAATTATTGTTTATGAACTTTGAGTGAACATGATATAGAGCAGGTGTGCTCAAGACGTCGATCGTCAACTCGTTTTAGGTAGATCTCTGAAACTTTTTTGCCCCCCTCGAAAGAATTTTCACCACTTAAGTGGATATTCATAAGTAATTCCAAGGTTTAACTCCTGAAACCCAAATGACATTTAATTAACCCTTTAACGCCTAGCATGATCATACGATCACAGTGGACATCGCGATCTTTAATCCGTGTTATTTTTTAGTTTTGATAATTGTAGTTGTTTTCAGAATATGTATACCCATATAGTGGTAGTGGATATACTGCAGCTATTTTTTCTCCATTGAAATATTAGTTTTTAACGTATTATAATTTAAATTCATTGTATAAAATTCAATTGCCTCGAACCAAAATTAGACTTTTGTTTTTATTTTATCGTAAACATTTCTACTGTTCTTTTGTATAGTCTATATGTCACATATGCTTATTATATAATGCGCTATCTGACATAATAATTGTTTTGCAAAATATTAATAATTGTTGTTTTTGTAACACATTATATGTGTGCGTGATCATATCATCATGCTAGGCCAGTGGTGGACACCCTTTTATGCACGGTAGGCCACATTGGTGGCAATGAATCTTTTGGTGGGCCCCATTGGAAATTTCCCATTGATTGTAGTTAAATAGTGTTTTCTAGAGATTTTTAGGCACCATATGCGTGAAAATCAAGTTAGAACTAGCCTTTTAGGGTAAAAATTTCAATATTAAAAATCATGATGGAGTTCAATCTTAGAAATATCTTTGAGAAAAAAAATCAAAAACAGCATTAAAAATAACTTACTTGACTTAAGAAATATTGACTAATTGTAAGAGGTCTCAATTTAACTTTAGATATTTTAACAGATAAGTACATGGAAAATAATATTTGGTAGTTAATTAAAATAAATGAAAAAAGTTTTGAAAACTATGAAACACTGGCCGTGGGACTCCTGAAATTGCTTAGTGGGCCGAATTGAGCCCGCGGGCCGCAGGTAGGGCACACCTGCGCTATGCGGATCCCTTATCAATGGGGTACGTCATTGTGTTGTCATACGAACCGAAGTAAAGCGCCGACCAAAGCTCATAATGAAGGCATTGAGACGAATATTCTGTAAAAATTGTTGAACACAAGCTGGGTGAAACTCAATTTAGAACAGTGGTTCTCAACCTGGCTGTCATGACACCCCAGGGTGACGCAAGGGTTATTGAGAGGTGACGCAAATAACGGATGGAACATGAAATAAAACTATTTGTTTTTCCAATAAAATAGAAACTATGTATGTGGGTGAATGCCCTAGTTCATGGAATATGAACATTATCTCCCTGAACTAGTGCATTCAGCAACCCGATTCAATCTGTGTCCGCAACATAGTTGCTATTTTATTGAAAAAACAAAAAGGGGATCATTTCATGCGACACCCTGTATTTGATAAATTTTTAGTGTATCATATTCTTCCTTATAAACATAAATAAAACCAAGATAATAAACACGCGTACTTATTGAAAAGCCATAATTCTACCTTTATATGGTAGGGAAAGTACAATTTATCTTTGAAGTTGACTTGAAGGTAATGGAACTGTAAACGGGGTGACGCATAATTGAACATGGGGTGACGCAGACAAAAACAGGTTGAGAACCACTGGTTTAGAATAAAAGAGGTCTGACTCCAGTCTTACAATTAGATCTACAAAGTGGCAGATAATGGTAGTGAATGTATTTATATTTTTCTGGGTACGTCTAGCCAAGGGTGCGCCTACCTGGGGTGCAGTGGGTGCAATGCACCTGGGCGCCAACTTCCCGGGGCCCTTCCCATCAAGGAATTTGTAGCTTTATATTATTGGAATTCGACTTGGGAATGTTTCCTCCTTTGTCCGAGTGAAAAGGAAAAGTTGGAGATATTAAAATGACACAAAATCTTCCACGTAAAATTTTTCCTAATCCCTTGCGATACGCAGTCGCATGACTCAGGGTCGCTAGAACACATATCCGTGGCGACCGAAAATGGGTTCACCTTAGGAGTCGCCAAGAGGTGGGGGCGCTACTCTGCTAATTGCTCTCCCGACACCAGCGAGGAGCTCCAGCTGAGGCGACAATCCTTTCGTAAAGTACCATCGACCTTTACCACAGATCCTTTCGCTGGAAGAATACCAGGTGCCTACCCTTTTTCTCCCGCTTACCGAGTCTTGGAAAACCCAAATCTGTTTTAAATCGGTTTGGTATAGCTTTTCCGAAAACTAGCTTTCCTTAATCCGTCACGATCTCCCACCTACGTTAACGTTCATATTCATTTCTAAATACATAGTACCAAATTCAAATACTGAAACAATTTCTCCCAATAATGAGAATTATTGACATCTACTTAATCATTGGATTTTAAAATATCTTAAAATGAAAATACGAAGTTAGGACTTTGACGTAAGAATGCATAAATAATTGAAGTTTTGTTTTCTTATTGTCAGAATAAATATCAAATCTAATTTGGCTTGTTAATGGACAAAAATATAGGAATTTTTGATTGATCATTAAGGTAACGGGACAGAGTATTGAATTATAATCATATGTGCGGCGAGTTTTATAATTTTCCTTCAAGCAGATATTAAATGATAGGTTTATATTGATAACTATGCAACTAATTTTTTCAATCATTTCGTTATGGGATACATCAACAGAAATACATCAGCTTGTCTCCACTCTCTATCGGCGAAAAAAGTAGTATTTGATCATACCACGAAATTTTGCTAGTAGTGCGTCTAGCGTCCCAGTATTGGTTTCTTCTTTGAAAGCCTGTGTGAAGCAGAAACCTTTTAGAAGACGGACGTTTTCTACTGAGAGTGTTGTACAAATCTGCTTGGGGAAATTAATTTTCTAATTATTAGATAAACGAATACGTTACCGTTACTATCTCTGTTTATTTTCGTGGTTAGTCGACGTATCCATTCACAATACTCACTAAAAAGTCAGGGATTGAAATCTCTCAGTTGGACTTTCGTCGCAGTATAAGTAGTTCAAACATATCATAGGTGTGCTGGTGAAATGTGTTCAAAAACTGTTCGTATACATTGCATGAAATGCAATTTAGGACTTTGTATATCCTGTTTTTCAAAATTTCATACACAGTAAATTACTAATTTTATTGCATATTTTTATTGCTGTTGTTTCTACGGGTAAAGACAC
The DNA here is from genome assembly GCA_036926305.1 of Uropetala carovei. NCBI lineage: Eukaryota > Metazoa > Arthropoda > Insecta > Odonata > Petaluridae > Uropetala > Uropetala carovei. The sequence continues at coordinate 1,963,321 of JAXCHB010000004.1, forward strand.
AAAATCAAGAATATTTGGAGTCAAAGTAACGCATTACAGTAAGCAAAAGTTTAAGGCATCCGTAAGCACGGATATTTAGTCAACAGTCTCTAACTCTTTTTCAAGTTTGGAAAATGCATCTGGAGAAAATACATTTCACAGTATCGTTTCAGTCTTCATTCTTCCGCACGCTATTTTTTTCAAATAACTTTTTAATGATTTGTTTATGTACAATCCATGGACCTAAAACTCGGTTTATGGCATATAGTTTGAAGTGAAAGTAGGTACTGCTTCTGCAATGGCCAAACCCTTTAATACCAAATTCTTTCTTTATAAAATAATTACCTAATCTGCTAGACTAAGCTGCACATAGTAAGGTTTTTTTGTGTTCGTCAGAGGTAATATGTCTTGTAATATCACTTATACCCGCAAATTCAACAGAAAACTCACATTTACATGTGTGACAAAGAACGCAGGAATCTATTTTAGATTTTTAATAAATGGGAATCCTAATATTTCAGTTTCTGTATTTTATTTATTAAAATCTTGAGGATACATACCAATAATTTTTCAGAGTCATTATTATTACAATACAGAAATTCCTCTCAAATAATCTTTATTTGGTCCCTGGAAAATGCTACAATTAGCGAGACCCTTTTTTCCGTATGCGGAGTGTTATAAAATTCGGGTTCCTTTTTTACTGACCAAGTCCATTATGAAAAAATGTATTTAATGTATATGGCTGCAGACAAAAAACAGTTTCAATAACATACATCAGTATATATTATGATAACATCTACTGTAAAGGCCCGTTGAATTTCAACAGATTTTATGAATCTACTACAGCACAACATAAAACTGTGGTTTATGCATAATCCATAAGATATTGTGTGTAGTGAGTTACCTTTTTCTATGGAAGGTTCCCCAATAGTCCTATGAAGCCTGTAAAATTCTGTGAATTTAGTTATCGTGCCATAGCACAACATAGAAACACAGGTTTCCCAATCACCCAGATGGTACTCTACTTTTTTGTGGAAGGTTTCCCAGTAGGCCTATGAAACCATGAAAAAGTTTATTTTCAATTGATGAATTCCATTATTATGATGTGCTGTCCACAACTGAAATACGAGTTAGTTAAATATTCGTTCTTGAGCCACACTGTTTACAATTGTCTTTAGAAAGTATTCGTGATATACAAAAAAATCTAATAATCTCGATATTTCGTTATGAATTCTGAATTCTTAAAACAAAATTTTTAAAAACCTAAGAGTACTTAATTAGTAATTTATAACAAAATGACTTTTGACATTACTAATTTGTGCAAATTTTGGAAGTTGACTTATAATTAGTAAGTATAGTTTATTAAAAAATCAAATACATAGGCAAAGGTAATACATTTCGATTTTATATAGAGAGACAATTACAAAATGATAATTACAGCCGTCCTCCATATTTACTTTTTATAATATCTCAGTCAGCGTTTTTGGAACACTGTCTGGCACTCTGTCGAAGAAAACAATAACTCCTTCGACCCTGAATCTTTGCGGCGAAAGAAAATTTCCCGACTAGTACTTTAATAAACCCGCAAAAAATTCAGGAAGGAAACGTGAACTTGACGGTAATCAGAAAACAGCCATGTTATATGCATAAATAGGAACAAATGTATAACATTCTAGGGTTGAATCACGCAGCTTATTGTATCGTAGACAATAACCTTTGGACGTAAATTTGAAAATTTTGTTTTAACAGCCTTTCTACGAAAAACGCTGACAAGAGATGAGAGGCATAGGTACTCAGTTCAATATCTGTATGATGAAAACATTTAGAATGAACATAAATGCATTGGTGATATTAAAAATAGCAGGATTATTAAAATTGAAAATTACCTATAAATTACTAAATGATTTCTGGGAGTTGACGTCCAAAATAAAATTAACAAAATGCCATATAGGCGACTGATTCAAGAATGTATCAAGTGTACAAAGTTTTCATACTCCTCAACTCACAGACATAACTTTCATTCAAGGAAATACATATGTTTACATAAGAAAAACATCGTTGGAAAATTATAAGAGATGCGATAAATTCACGGCAAAACCATATATGATGTTTTGTCATTAATTCACAAAATAATGAAAGCAAGGGCGCCAATGAGAGTGTAAATAAATGAATATTTAACACAGGTTAACACATAAATAGGAACATTTACACTTTCAAATAAAACCAGAAACTAACACAAGGTCTACATTAATACGATAGGTACCTCACAATAATTTTCAGTTATTTAGAATTTAGTATCACCTTCCTTTTCTAACATTAAGAGAACACCCTAATTGTCTTATGGATTAAGACTCTCAGTATATATTTCCAAGATGCAACAGATCAGATCTGGGTAGAAAATTACTCAAATTACACTATGTCACGATTTGCTGGCGTAAAGAGTATACCAGTCAACTAGACTATCTTCAGTGGGTAGGAAAAAATAATGAAAATCACCCTGCGTTACCATCAAATAATTTGACAGCGATGTATCGGATGAATTCGTGCTCTAGAAATTTCAGTGTGCTTTTCCGTGAGATAACGGATAAGGGATGAATCTTGTTTGCCTTTGGCTATTTGAAGAGCCGTTAATCCATCCTTGTCTTGCATAAGGATCATCTTTTCTATTCTCCTTGGTGTCAAGACGTTAGAAAATATAATGAACATTTCTTGCAGTATAGACAGGTTTCCTGTTCTGACTGCCAACTGGAAAGCAGTATATCCAAACTCATTTTTACTGTGAATTAAATCCAACAGGTCCTTTTCATTAAGAATTTTGGAGCATTTCCCCCAAAGGTAGCGGACGAGAGTGAGATTTTCTTGCATTACTGCAAATTGGAATGCATTTGTGCTATTGAGTTTGAGGAGTAATTTGCTCATTTTTGTTTTATCCAGTACTTTGGAGGACATGCTGAAGACATCTCGCGTAACTGATATGTCACCAGTCCTGACACTTATATCCAGAAGAGTTTCCTTATCATATTTCTGCCAGCAAATTAATTTCTCTAGTTCTGTCTCTGTTAGAATTTTTGTGTATTTCTCCCATAAATAACGGACCAGATATAAATCCTTTTTAGCTACAGCTACTTGCAAAGGTGTATATTCACCTCTTCCAGGCATTGATATTAATTCCGCCGTATTTCTTATCCCCAAAACCTTAGAGAAAACATGAAAGAGCTCTCGGATTATTGAAGAGTCTCCGCACTTGACTGCCATATGAAAGACAGTATCATCTTCATCGTTCTTCATTCGTAGAAGTGTCATCTGATCCTCAGCGCTAAGAATTCCAGCACATTTTTTCCAAAGGAAATGTAAGAGAGAAATATTTCCTTTGGCTATTACAATGTGGAACACAGTTGTTCCACATTTGCCAGGCAGTAGGATTAATTCAGTCATCACTGTTTTATCCAGTACACTAGAGCAGATGTTCATGACCTGGCGCATTATAGATGTATCACCAGTCTTTGCACTTATATGAGTGACAGCATCGCCATCTTCGTTCCGCAAGAGAAGCAATTTCTTTTGTTCTTCTATGCTTAGGATTTCTTTACATTTATCCCAAATAAATCGGATTAGAGTGAAATCTTCTTTGATCACTGCCATCTGAAAAAGTGTCAAACCCCATTTGCCTTTTAAGAGGGTTAATTTTTTTCTGCCCTCTGGATTCAGTACTTTCAAGCAATTATCAAACAGCTCACGCAAAATAGGAACATTTCCCGTCCTGACAGCCATGTGTAATGTGGCATCTCTTTCACTATTTCTATTTCTGAGTAATCTTCTTAGCTTCCTTGGACTAAGAATTTGAGTGAAATGTTTCCAAAGGTAACGGATGAGAGATAAATCTTCCACGCATATTGCCATATGAAATGTCGAAAATCTGTCTTTGCCTGGCATGCGCAATAAGTTTTCTATTTGCCTTGGTCTGAATACGTTAGAGCAAATATTAAACACCTCTTGGGTAATAGGGAGATGTCCAGTCTTAGCGCTCAAATGAAAAGCCGTGTCGCTGTTCTCATTTTTTACTCGGAGAAATATCTTCTGATCATTTTTGCTCAGAATTTCTTTATATATTTCCCAAAGAAAACGGATAAAGAAAACATCCTTTTTGGCTACGGCTACATGAAATGGTGTCATACCGAGTTTCCCTGGCATTTGGATTAATTGTTTCACCTTCTTTTCATCCAGTGTCTTAAGGAATTTATTAAAAAACTCGCGCATTACTGATATATCTCCAGTGTTGACGGCCATATGGAAGGCAGTATCTCCTTCATCATCTGTACAAAATAGGAAGTCCATCAATTCTTCTCGATTAAGGTAAAAAGTGTATTTTTCCCAAATGAAGCGCATAAGGTATAAATCTTCCTTGCCGACGGTTACTTGAAAAGGCGTCATTCCGAATTTCCCTGGCATTGAGATGAATTCTGCCATCTTTCTGGGATCAAAAATTTTACATATGACATTGAAAAGCTCACGCAATAATGATACGTTTCCAGTTTTGACACCCATATGAAAGGCAGTGTCGCCATCTTCTCTTTGTTTACACAGAATTTCAATAAAACATTTCTCACTGAGAATTTTACTACATTTCCCCAAAAGATAGTGGATGAACGTGTAATCTTCTCTTGAAATTGCTATATGAAGTGGTGTTATATCCCCTTTTATTGGCGTCATGAGTTGCTCCAATTTTTCATCTTTTAATACACGTGGACAAATATCAAACAGTTCTCGCATCACTGACAATCTTCCAGTCATGACACCTGCATGGAAGACAGTATTTCTTCCGTCGTCTTTTTTCAGCAGTAATTCAATCAGATTATCTGGCAGAATTTCAGAATATTTTTGCCATAGATAACGGATAAAGAAAACATCCTTTTTGGCTACGGCTACAAGAAATGGTGTCATACCGAATTTCCCTGGCATTTGGATTAATTGTTTCACCTTCTTTTCATCCAGTGTCTTAAGGAATTTATTAAAAAACTCGCGCATTACTGATATATCTCCGGTTTTGACGGCCATATGGAAGGCAGTGTCTCCTTCATCATTTGTACAAAATAGGAAGTCCATCAATTCTTCTCGATTAAGGTAAAAAGTGTATTTTTCCCATATGAAGCGCATAAGGTATAAATCTTCCTTGGCTACGGCTATTTGAAAAGGCGTCATTCCGGATTTCCCTGACATTGAGATGAATTCTGCTATCTTTCTGGGAACAAAAATTTCAGAGACGATATTGAACAACTCACGCATAATTAATGTTTCTCCTGTCTTGACTCCCACGTGGAAGACATTATCTCGCTCTTCATTTGTTCTGCATAGGAACTCCATCTGACTCTCATGACTCAGAATGTCAGAATACTTTCCCCATATGTAACGGGTTAGAGGTAAGTCTTCGTGGCCTATAGCAACTTGAAAGGGTGTCAATCCTCCTCTGCCGCTCATTGAAATTAATTCTTCCATTTCTCCTTTGCTAAAAACTATGGAACAAATATAAAAAAGTTCTCGAATTATTGATACGTCACCGGTCTTAACTCCTATGTTGAAGGCAGTGTCTCCGTTTTGGTCACGTATGCGGAGGAATTCTCTTTGGTCTTTTGAACTTAGAATTTCAGAATATCTTTGCCATAGAAAACTGATCAAAGATAAGTCTTCTCCAGCCACCGTTATTTGAAAAGATGTCAATCCGCATTTTCCTTGCGCGAAGACGAATTCTTCCCTTCTCTGTTGATCCAGAACCTCAAAGCAAATTCTAAACAGTTCACGCATCACAGAGATATCTCCAAATTTGGCACACGTGTGAAATGCCGTATCTGTCTGGCTGTCACGCCTTAGAAGAAACTCCGCAAGGCCGTCAGCATTTAGTGTTTCAAGATACCTTTGCCAAACATATCGAATAAGAAATATATCCCCTTTCGACAAAGCTACCTGAAAAGGTGTTACTCCTCCTTTCCCCGGCATTGTCACTAATTTCTCCATGTCACAGTTATCCAAAACTTCTGAGTAGATGTTAAATATTTCGCGCACTATTGATATCATTCCAGTCTTGATACTTATATGGAAATTAGTATCTCCATCATTGTCTTGCAGGAGGAGTAACTCCCTTTTTTCATCTGGACTTAAAATTCTATTGTAATTTCTCCATAGATAAAGAATGAGGGACATGTTTTCTTTACCCACAGCAACTTGAAATGTTGTCAGGCCGTGGTCGCCCTTAACGAAAAATAACTCGGCCATTTCCGCTATGTCCAACTTTTCGGAAGAAATATTGTAAACCTTTTCCACGGTTTCCATATCACCTGACTTGGCAGCAATGTGTAGGTTAGTGTCTCGAATTTTTGTCTGCATAAAGAGCAATTCTTTTAGTTGTTTGTGGCTTAGAATTTTGCAGTATTCATCCCAGAGGTATTTCATGAGAGGCAAATCTTCTTTGGCTATTGCTATTTGTAACGGTATTACTCCTTGTTCGTTTTTCATTACGATCAATTCTGCAATTTTGCCTTCGTCCATAACGCTTTCCATTATTCCAAACAGTTCACGCATTATTGGTATTTCTCCAGTCTTGACTCCCACGTGAAAGACGTTATCTCCGACTCCAGTTTTTCTGCAGAAAATATCCGCCAGATATTCAGGGTTTAGAATTTCACGATATTTCTTCAAAAGATAATGCATGAGAGAGAATTCTTCTTTGGCCACGGATACTTGAAAAGGTGTTAATCTATTTTTTCCAGGCATGAGAATTAACTCTGCCATTTCCGTTTTACCTAAAACTTCGGAGCAAAATCTAAAGACTTGATCCATTACTTCTATGTCACCTGTTTTTAGGCTCATTTGAAATGCCGTATCTCCATCTTTGCTCTGCATAAAATGAAATTTTCTCAAGTCTTCGGTACTTAGGTATTCGTTATGTTTTTTCACAACATATCTAATTAGGGGCAAGTCTTCTTTGCATACCGATATTTGAAAAGATGTTAGTCCATTCCCTTGTACAAGTAGGATTTCTGCAATCTGGTATTTGTCCAACACTTCTGATAAAATTATAAACAGTTCGTCCATAATCGGAATATTACCAGACTTAATAGCTTTATGAAGCACTGTATCTCCTTCCTTATCCTGCATGCGGAGAAATTTCATCAGCATTTCTTTCGTTAGGAAGTCCTTGTACATTTTCCAAAGGTATCGGATAAGAGACAGATATTCTTTCCCTACAGCTACTTGAAAAGAGGCTAATCCCTCCTTCCCTGGCATAAGAATGAATTCTTCCATTTCGAATTTATTCAGTACAGCAGAGTATATCTTACAGACTTCCTCTACTATTGATAAATCACCAGTTTTTACCGCCATATGCAATGCCGTATCTCTTTTTTTGCTCTGCATTTGAAGAAATTCTTTCTGCTCTTCTTTGGTTAGAATGTTCTGTAATTTCAGCCAGAGGTTTTGAATAAGAGATAAATTCTCTTTACAAATAGCTACATGAAAAGTAGTAAATCCACCTTTTCCTGCTATAAATATTAACTCTGACATATCCTGAGGATCTAATGCTCTAGAACAAAGATCAAATAGCTTATTCATTTTCACTATATCTCCATTTTTGACAACTATTTGGAGGACTGTGTCTCTATCTCGGTCCTGAAATCGAAGAAATTGACTCAGGTCTTCTTTTTTTAGGACGTCAGTATACTTTTCCCAAAGGTTAACAGCAAGAGACAAATCCTCCTGGACAAAAGCTACTTGAAACGGTGTTAATCCAGATTTACCAGGCAGTATGATTAATTCAGCTACCCCCTTCTGATACATCGGGTTAGAAAATATATTAAATAGCTCATTCATTATTAATGCACTTCCAGTTTTGATACCCATATGGAATGCAGTCTCCTTGTCTTTATCTTGTATACAGAGGAGTTCGCACTGTTTTTCTGGGCTTAGGATTTCTGTATATTTTTGCCATAGGCAACGGAATAAAGATAAATCCTCTTTTGCTACTGCTACATGTAATGATGTTAACCCACCTTTGCCTGGCATGAACACTAATTCAACAACCCTCTGTTGATATGTCGGGTTACAACAAATCTTAAACAATTCACACACAATGGATAAATCACCAGTTTTAACTCCATTATGGAAGGCTGTGTCTCCATCTTTGTCTTGTATTCGGAGAAAATTCCACTGTTCTTCTACAGTTAGGAATTCCATATATTTATCCCATAGGTAACGTATTATGGACAAATCATTCTTACAGACACCAACTTGAAGAGAAGTTACTCCGCCTCTGCCCCTCAATTGAATTAATTCCGCCAGGTGTTGTGGAGTCAATACTCCACGGCAAATTTCAAACACCTCTGCAATTAGAGAAAGTTTTCCAGTCTTTACGCTCATGTGGAATATAGTATCTCCGCCTTTGTCGCGCATTCTGAGGAATTCTTTCTGCTTTTCATCGCTGAGATTTCTTTTACAAAACTCCCAAACTTTACGAATCAGGTTTAATTCCTCTTTACACACTGCTACCTGAAGTACTGTTCGTCCCTGTTCGCCTTTCAATAGAATTAATTCCTCTATTTTCTGTTTGAACTGATCGTTACATCGACATGCAGGACCATGACAATCAACTGATATATGTTCAGTATCATCATGTTTGCTACCATGGATTATGCTTGAACAACTCATTTCCTTTGGGTTCAACAAACATAAAAGCTCTTTTAAAGTTGAGTGATCTCCCGTCTTAACGGCCATATGTAGAATGGTGTCCCCAATTTTGTTTTTAAATTTCAGAAATTCCCATCTTTTCTCATAATCTAAAATAATAGTGTAAATTTTCCATAGGTATTGGATGAGTGATATCTTCTTCTTATCCACTGCTACTTGAAAGATTGTTAGACCTCCCATTCCTGGGTGTGTCATCACTTCTCTCTTCCTCGCAAGATCCATTTCTTTCAACCAAACCTCATCCACCCATTCGAACAACGAGTGATCTTCATTCTTGGCTGCTAGATGAACGGCTGTATCTCCACTGGCGTCGGGAATTCGAAAAATTTCTCTCAATTTCTCTCTGTCCTCTTTCTTGTTGAAACGATTCCAGAGAAATTTTATGTCTTTTGTCGAACACCGATGCAGAACAGTGTGAAAGATAGTACTTCTGTCTTTGTCGTAAAGTACTGCCATTTCTTTCAATCTGTCTTTCAACATATTGAATTTGCTCCACAAATCAGACAATTTTGATTTGTCCAATTTCTTGAAGGCTATGTGAAAAAAGGTCTTATTTTCTTTGTTCCTCTTCATGAGAAACTCCAAAAACTCATCGTTAGTGAATATTTCTTTTGCTTTATATATAAATTCATTCATTACGCTTACCTCCTCTGAATATGCGATAGTGTGAAGGATTGTATCACCATTACGGTTCCTGCTGCATAAAAAAGTTTTTATTTCATTGACGGACTTCATCAAATGCATTATTAAATTTTCATTAGCAATTTTACATGCTCCATTTTGAATGTAACAATTGATGTTCATTTGCAAGAGATTATTATCTTTTTCGTCTTTCCGGTTCAGAATCTTTACTATATGTCCCTGAAGATGGCTCTGAATGAATTCACACATTCTTTTAAAAACATCTCTTAAATCATGCGATGATACAACTACCATTGGAGCAGTTTTTCCTTTATTGTTCCGCATCGTGAACAATTTCACTATTTCTTCTTCCACTAATTCACGTTTCTCTTTTAAAGATTCAAGGAAATCGAACAAATGACGTTTTTTTGCAACATGTAGCAGGGTATCGCCCTGACTGTCGATTTTAAACAACATGTAATTTAGATGTTCTTTGCCATGCAGAACCTGCTTGCTAAGCTCCCATAACCAGCACAAAACATTACTGTCTTCATTCCACGAGGCGTAATGCAACAGGCGTTTTCCATCATCTGTAGTCATCGTTAGGATTTGTTCTTGGAATCTACCACCCAATTTCTGTGATATGAGACGCCACATTTTCTTTAAACAAGTTGAATTTACATGTTGAAATAATGTGCAAAATTTAAGGACGCATGATTTTCTCTTTGAAATCATCTCGCAGCACTCCATGTCTGTAAGGAAATTTTCGACTAGATCTATCGCATTTTCAATGGTTTCTTCTTGTCCACTTAACACCGACGTATACCAAAGACTTTTAGGAGATTTGTCCAAAAGTACTTCCCTCATTGTATTTTTCTCGATTGTTTTGTTGCTTTTAAGAAAACTGACAATGGAGGCGATGCATTCTTTACTGGACACTTTGTTAAAAGGCAGTTCATTCTCCTTATCCTTTTGTAATATCAGTTTTTGGAATTTTGACTCCCCAGACTTATACGCGAATTTTAATATAGTTTTCGTAGTTTCCTCATGATCGTTGCCGCAAGCCAAGTGCAGAATGTTTCTTCGTTTTAAATCGGTGTTAAGGATGAATGCCAAAGACTCGCTTTGGAAATTTAGGAAGAGCAAATTGAGGGTAGATGACAAACCCTCCCTTGCCAAAAGGTGCATGGAAGTTCCGATCTTGTGCTTCTTTTCAAAGAATGTCGTAATAGTTTCCGTGCCAACGTTTAACTCGAGGTCTTTCATCCTCTCGATTTGGAAATCCAAAAACTGCCTAATCAACGAAAAATTTTCATCGACCAAAACTGTTTCAAAGCAGAATTGAGACACTTCCTCTTTTCCTATGTTCTCTATCAGCCACAATGAAAAGAAATACTCCTCCCAAGATTTATGAAGGAATTGAAAATTTCGGACCAACCCAACACGATCGCATATCTTAGCATGTGTTCTTTCGATAGAACGATCAAATTCCTTCAAATCTGTGGCCTCTCTGCATTTTATTCTGACAGATAGGTTTTTGTGTGCCTGGTACATTTCATCCTTGAACATTTCATTCATTAAATTTGAGGATGGATTCCCGCTGCTGTCGCATTTTTGCTGGAAGAATATATTCAATATAATATCAACAAAGATTTCATACAAAAGTCCTAATCTAAATTCTTTGTCGATGCTGAAGTCAGTATCAAACCATATCACGCCCAACATAAATGCGTTCAAAGGAACCTCACTGAAGTCTTTAATGGGTCTTTTCAATTTATTTAAAAGTTTCTCTGCCACATCTTTAAGTAAACTATCCCGAAAATCGTTGTCTCTATAGCAGTACACTTCGTCACAACCTTCCATTTTAATTGTAGCTGCCTTGATCATCTTCTGAATTTTATTTTTCACCTTTTCCTCATCATTTTTCAACTCTAAATCACTCAAAAAGCGTTTCCAAAGTCTAACTAAGAAATCTACCTGATTGTCTGGAGAGAACGGATTTAATGTATAAGCTAAGGTTCCCATGATTACTTCAAGAGATTCCTTCTCGCGAATTCTGGTTGCTACCCAAATCTTAATTCCCCTGTGCTTTTTCAGGAATTTCAGGAACTTCAGGACGATTTCTTTGTAATGCGGGCATATCTCGTCATAACTGTCAAAACACACAACCACTTTTGATGGTAGACTGCACATGTGTTTCAGAATATTGTGCTCTAATTTGAGTTTTCCAAACTTGACCATTTTGTACATATAATCCAAAGATTTTTCGTGGCCTCCTTTCGGCAGTCGAATATCATTCAAAGTAAAACTTTGACAGTGTGCCATCGAGTATTTGCTTAAATCTATTTGGGATACCCACGTATTTCTATGCCTCTCTTTAATCTGATAGGCCATCTGAGCCAGGGCAAAGGACTTCCCCGCGCCCGGGTCGTCCGCTATGATGACCGAGGATCCGTCGACTTTCATTACATGCTGCGTGAAGCTCGCTTGGTCCAGGTACTCCACTCTCTCTTCAACATTGATAAACTTCACTATCTCTTCGACGCTGCCACGCGACTCAAAAGGAACGAGGAACTTTTCGCGAAATTCCAACAAGTGGACCGCCTTTGTCGGAAACGACTTGCACACCTCTTCGAATAACTGGCCCACCTCTGATTGCCTCTCTCTGCTTGGTGTTATCACGCTCCATCCTTCCCGGTCATCCACACTGCCTCCGTTCCACACGAAAATCTTCTCGCGGGCGATTTTAATGGACTGCAGTTCCTCCAAGATTGCATCCCCGATGACGATCAACGTAGATTTGAAGTCCTCCTTTAGGAGGTTTACGTGGAGTGTCTGCTTCCTCAACTTTCGAGGGATGTAATAGTCCGTGTGGTAGCTCGCTTTTCGGCTGTTCGCCTCCATCTCCACTTTCACCGATTCGTTCTTATTCGATAAGATTGTGCTGTGGAAAACGTTTCTCTTTTGGTCACATCACATTGGAATTTCTTACCGAAAATGTAAAAGTTAAAGACAGTCATTATGATGGCCGTGGATGCACTTCGGGTCAGCGTTCCAAGAATTGGATGATTCAGGCATTTCCTTCTGTCATTTGCTGGTCTACGTAGATTTCTGTAATATAATGCAATACATGCTCAAAATACAAAAATAACTAAAAATAAATAGTCACTGTTTTAATGTTTACTGATTTAAATATGATTTTTTACAAAAACAACCAACATGTATCTCAGTCTTCTCTGCCTAAAATTCATGAGTCCCTTCTATTGGAATATTCATAACGTATATGATCGAAAAATCGACGCAACTCAAATTTGCCAAATACTATAGAAAATCCGCGCATTCGAGTTGAACATGACGCGTCAGACATAAAATTACATTTCAATGTTAAATTTTATTTATCATGTAAAAATTATAAGCAGACAGCACTGTGAACCTGATGTCGCTAATATCTCACTTAGGAGACGAAACATTTGTATTATTTTGAATAAACCAGATCGTTCTCTGCCGCAATTCAGAATCTTGCTGGTTCATCAGACATTAAAAAGGGAAACGAACATGTAGGAACTGGAATCTGTATTACACCGAAATAAATTCATATAAATAAATCAGACATTTAAAAGACTCAAGTCTTTAAAGAAATTACATTTAAAATTTTTTATTAACGTTCATGGCGGAAGGATAACCCCAAATTTTCCCGCCCCTCAAAACGAATTCCTGGCGAAACTAAAATAATTTTTAATGGATTTTTTTATTTTATCCTATAATAGTCCAGGTCTGTTGGTTGGTTGGTCACGCTTTCACGATGACCAATATACAGCGTTTTAACAAGCTTCCCGAATAGGTAGAAGATTGAAATTTGGCAAAGATGCTTGATTAACATATTTTAAGGTAATGACGAAAATAAATCTCCAAAAAAGTCCTGGGTTCGACTCCAAGGAAGACATTTCCATTTTCCGTAAGGTAACATTTAAAATTCAATTTTTTGATGTGCAGGCTTTTATTGTTTTGGAAATTAAAATTAGAAGGAATTAACCTACGACCTTCGGATCAGAACCATTTTGAAGAAAAAATTACAAAGTTTCTTATTCTGTTCATCTTTTTCCGCATACAATTCGAAATCGCTCATGTTATACGTTTAATTCACATATTCTGTGGCAATATTGCCATTTTAACGGGATGTTGCCTTGGCTACCAATTATATTGTTAGACCTCAAAATCCTATTGTTGTATCAATCCTTATGGTGTAAGCGTGCTTTGTATGCTTTTAATACGAGAGAGAGGGGTAGAGAGAGAGGTAGAGGGGGTAGCGAGAGGGAGGGGGAGAGAGGGAAGTAGAGGGGGAAAGAAGGGGAGAAGGGGGAGGGGGAGAAATGAGGAAGAGGAGGGAGATAGAGGGTGGGAGAGGGGGGGAAGAGGGAGGGAAAGAGAGGCAACTATTTTAAGTTTAACTAAGGATAGCACGTCAACAACAGAATATTCTCTAGAAATGTTGTATATGACAAAATATTTCATATGTAAAACTGTGATATTAATTATTTTAAATGAAAATAATAATAATCTATTTATCTATAATTCTTCCGTTGATATTTCAACGGGCATTACACTAGTATATAACATAAGTATGAATAAAATAGAGTAAACACAACCAAGAATCGCATCAACAGTTTGAATCACATTTTTATAAAATCTTTTATAAACGTTCGTCCGATATATATATATATATATACTACCAGAATTTCCGTTCAATTTCAAAGGATTTAGTGAAGCTGCTACAGCATAACATACAAACTCTTTAAAATATATAGTAGATACTTTTTAAATTACAATTAGCTTTTTTTTACAATTAATCATATTTGCTTGTAACGATCCGTTTCCGAACGTATTGCATTAAAATATAACGATAATTGTATTTCCTATCATATATATCACTTTCGCCAAATCCAACTTCACTTCTTGTGTAATTATGCCTCGCTGAAATATTTACTTTTATGTCTTGTAAAAGCAACGTACAGTTGTTCATGATTGAACACTGACTGGTAAATGTACACCAGATACGTGAGCCTATTTACGTTAATAAACATTACAATGTAAAATATAATTATTTTACTTACAAAAAATGTAAGATTCCGGTATTCAATAGACGAAAGAAAGTTCAATTACTTTAATCAATAAATGCTTCCTGAACAATAATCAGTATCTATTTACGTTGCTATCCATAAACATCGACCGTTTCGTTGCTTAAACAAAAGTGCGAAGCGAATAACGCTATACTTTCGTCTATTTATAAGCTTCATTGAAGCTAACTGAATCGGAGGTAACAATGACGGCCGCCTTGGCAACGCCCGGAAAGAGTACGAAAAATCCACGAAATTTCGAAACAAATAGCGTATTTCTGAAAACTTCGACCGTGTAACATGTGAACTTCGCAGAAATAAGATAGTATAGAGTTTTATTCGTCGAATAAAGTAAAAACGAAAGATATCTGTTTATATTTACGTATTTTAATGCTTGAAGAAAGAATACCTTGCAAGTCAAGAAATGGATTCATACGTGTTATCTTATGGAAAAATGTTAATCCTCTGTATTGGCAGCACTGATTATTACCGGTTGACCAAACCTTGACCATTCACTAAGTTAGGATGTAAGGAAGAATCGTACCAAATTTGGTTATTATAGCTTTTATCGTTTAGAAGGATTTCCATGAACAAACACACGCTTCAAAATATAATATAGATAATATATTTTGAAGCGTGTGTTTGTTCATGGAACTCCTCCTAAACGATAAAAGCTATAATAACCAAATTTGGTACCATTCTTCCTTACATCCTAACTTAGTGAACTGTCAAGGTTTGGTCAACCGGGATTAATCAATGCTGCCAATATAGGGGACTAACATTTTCCCATAAGATAACACGTATAAATCCATTTCTTGACTTGAAAGGTATTCTTCCTTCAAGCAAAAAAATATGTAAATATGGACCGATTTCTATCGTTTTTGCTTTATTGGACGAATAAAACTCTATACTATCTTATTCCTGCGAAGTTTACATGTTAAACTGTCGAAGTTTTTAGAAATACGCTATTTGATTCGAAATGTTTTGGATTTTTCGAACTATTTCCGGGCGTAACCAATGCGGCCGTCATTGTTACCTCCGATTCAGTTAGCTTCAATGAAGCTAAGACGAAAGTATAGCGTTATTCGCTTCGCACTTTTGTTTAAGCAACGAAACGGTCGATGTTTATGGATAGCAACGTAAATAGATACTGATTATTGTTCAGGAAGCATTTATTGATTAAAGTAATTGAACTTTCTTTCGTCTATTGAATACCGGAATCTTACATTTTTTGTAAGTAAAATAATTATATTTTACATTGTAATGTTTATTAACGTAAATAGGCTCACGTATCTGGTGTACATTTACCAGTCAGTGTTCAGTCATGGACAACTGTACGTTGCTTTTTCACGGGTTTCTTCTCCTATAATATATTTTGAAGGGTGTGTTTCTTGGTTTGTTCATGGAACTCCTAAATGATAAAAGCTAGAATAATCAAATTTGGTATGATTCTTCTTTACATCCGAACTTACTGAATGGTCAAGGTTTTGTGTCTGTCACTTTGATTCGAAATGGCGAACGATTTAATTATCGTATGTCACGTATTTTTCCGCGTCCTGCAATCGAAATACAGGGATGAGTGTAGACTACTTTGAATTTGAACTTTAAAATTACTTAAAATAAAGGTACGAACTTGAGACTTGGATACTTTTTAGCAGGAAAGAGCAAAGTTTATTTTTATTGAAGACAGATTCCGAATTCTGGTCGAATTCGCGTGGAAATGCGGTAGGAATCAATAAAATACTTGATTTTATCAGTTTTACTACAATACCAATTATAAGCTACAATGACAACTCCCATTGTCGCCGAAATTGAGACTCAATGCATTTATACGGGAAAAATTTTAACGTAATATCCTTTGTCAATTTCTGTGTACGATGTTAATTTGTTTACATGGAAACCAAATATTTTTTGTGTTTAATTGAATTATCTTCTAATCTCCACTATAAATATTTTGAAGAGTGTTTGTGCATTTATAGCGCAACAACTACAAAACATAGAAGAAAGAAGAAGGTGCCATTTTAACCGCAATAAAAAGCTAAGGAAAATGGGAAGGTTTTTAAAGTGATTTGGACTACATATTTTATATTAAGAATGATTTTCTATTTTAATTTTTCCCATTTAAATAACACGGGAATGAGCGTATTGTTGGATTAATAATTTACATGACAACCGTTATAAACAATACGTAATATTAACTAAAAGAAGTAATATATACCTAATATAAACTAAAAGAAATAATATATACATAATATAAAGTAAAAGAAATAATATATACATAATATAAAGTAAAAGAAATAATATATACCTAATATAAACTGAAGAAAGAAACACAAAGTGTGGTATAGAATTCTCCAAAGCAAACTGTTTTTAAAACTACGTACATAAGTAACTTAAATAATTAGACGTAGATTTTCAAACCTTTGAAGATATCGTCACAAAACTTCGCATAGGTAAATAATTATATCCAGCGGATAACATAGGCTATATGGCGATAAAAAATTGGGGATGGGGGGTGCGTAATTCAGTAATTATTTTCCCATAAGTTTACACGTAATTTTTGATTTTTCAGAGTGCAAGATTTTCATCTTTCACTAATCTAAATAGGTAATTGCGAACGGGTTTTCTTCATTTTTCTTTATTCAACGGTTAAAACTGTACTATCTTATTCTTACGATGTTCACATGTTACACGGTCGAAGTTTTAGATTCACTAAATCCGTTGAAATTCAACGGGAAATTCTGCTAGTAGATATATATTGTAGCATGTGGTTTCTGGCGCAAACATCGCACCGGTATTACATCGGCTACGGTGGACGTTCCCCTTCCCGGTTATGCAACCCTCGCCTCGGTGTCTCTCGATCACCTGTGGAAGTTAATTTTCCCGCCTGACTTTGTCGTCTGCGGCGTTCTGTGTTCTTTTTACTTTCTCCATACGAAGTAATGGGAAAGTATTGTGATCACGAAAAAAATCGACTACGAGATTTCAACGGAAATACACGTTTTGAGGTCCCTAGAACACGTTTAGACTATTTAATTGCGATTTTCATCAAATTTCGAATAAATATTTAAGTTGATGTTTATAATGATTGTACATAGTTGATATTTTTCAAAAGATAACTAAACGACGAATTAGTTTGTGAGAAAGTTTGTACAACGTATACTGTACCGATTTATTTATTGAAGCTCAACCTTGAAAACTTCCGATCAAAGTGAAATTATTATGTAAAGCAATAGTAATGAAAAGAATATGACACCAAAATGTTTTATAGCGAACAAATATTCTGAAATTTTTCTTGTTTTGTCCTTTTAAGGCCTCCTTTTCTGTAAAGCAAAAAGATTTTATTTTTGAATTTTTTTAAAATTCTTACTTGTTTACTATCTATCTATCCATCTGTTTATATAATGAGCTAAGAAATCCGGTCAGGCCAAATCACGAATCTCATTGCCTGCCGAGGAATCAATCAGACTTCATCGGATATTAAAAGTCGTAAATATGTTCCTTCGCGGACTTTGCAATAGCAAATGTTGTCCTCTATCCTATAAAATTTTAGTCGACACCTTACAGATCAAAGGGAAAACAAATTACGTTGGCTTAACTGTCATATACGAAATCATCACTATATGTATACTTAATATATGTTTTTTTATCTACTTTGTTATAGTAACTAACAATAATATAGTAGGTCGTTAATTAATAAATCTTAATACTTGCTTTGATTACAATGAAAGCTGAACTTAAGTATTGGAAATTATGTAAAAGCACAAATCGTTTTAATCTTCAAATAGAAAATGGAATTCTGTCGTAATATTTAAGGAAATAAAAAGAAAGTTTATGTTATAAATCTTGTTACAGAGTATATTGAAGTTCTTTTTATGTAGTAGTAAGTATTATAATTACATTTTGATTTTATTCCAATCATATGATTTAAAAATCACATATGTATAGTCCCAATCAGAATTATGATACGTACTTACGTAGGAGAACATGCTGATTGCACTCGAGAACTTTAAGTACGAGTTTCAGCGAAAATAAGACGCACGGAGTTATGCTTGGAAAACTTAAGAATTTAAAACTATGTAATGTGGGTATTTACTTTTATTTTCAATTTTAAATCCTGCATTCCTATAAATAGACGGAATGTTTCAACTTAATGTGTTTTGAAATAAACCCATTCGGAATTTATTCTTCCTATGAACAGTAAATATCATCAACTATAATACAAAAGGGTTAATCAGAATTTGTTTTTCAAAGACATAATCTAATAGCAACCAGAATCTAAATATATGATTTTAAGAACTAAAGGAAACAATACATAAATCCTAAGGAAAAATTTTGAACGAGGTATGAATTTATGTAAATGAAGTTTGTTTCAGTCATGGTCAAATTCAAATAAGTTTCTCGAGAACCTTTTCTGAAGATTTACTGCAAAATTAAGTAATTAACGGGAAAATGTTAAATGAATATTTTCACATGAAATAAATCATGCTTAAACGTGGTCACATCCCGGCGATCAAGAACACCCGTCAAAGCGTAATAACATTCTCTAAACGTGACATTTGTTTTTAGTATCTTTCATGGAGCGCAAGATAAGTAACGGACTTTGCTTTTGTAAAGAAGGAAGCGATTGCTACGATACTGGACTGGGTTAACTCCGCGTGCGATTCACTACGAAGAATTTTGTGACGGGGACGTTTTAAAAGGAGAAACACATTAAATATAAAATAAATGATGAATGCAGCATTAATATTAAACATATATCAGGATAAACAATTTATATAAAATTTATAAAAATCCAATTCTGACGAAAGAATAAAAACAATGAAATGGAAGGAAGGTAAACTCACTGTTGCCAAAGCGAAGTAAACGTCTTTCTGATCTGTTACTATGAGAGCTGTAGGCCTACGAGAGAACGACATTCTGCGAAGAAAAGTAAAAAAATCTGATGTGGCCAACACATGACTTTCTCCATATTTGGGCTATAGATATTTAAATTATTATGAATAGCATTATGAGGCAAAATTACTATTTCGTATTGTAAAAGAATACAATCGTCCTTATTGCCGTAAATTACGTATATTTTGAATCTTTACATAATTCACCGCTACATGGTGTTGGCGCTGTATACTGGAAATTAAGAAAAAGCAAAATATCTCCGAAATGGATGGTTCTACGAAAATTTGCTTCAAACAAAACTTGAAACAAATATTATTCTCTACAACTTTGGTCCTCACGAAGATTACCAATGACGATGTTTTTAAGGAGATATTTGACGGAAACCGAAAAACCGATTATTTATAAATAATTTCTAAACAATAACTGCTATGGAAAATTGTTTGAAATAAAAGATGTAGGAAATTATATTTTCTACATTTTTTGTAGTGGTATACAATAATGAGGTATTATCGGAGAAATATCGCAAAAACCGAATCGGGTTTCGAATAAACCTCGATTTTCGTTTAACCGTTAATGTCCAAAAACTAACAAGTTCTTTGTGCTCATGCTAGAGTGTTATATATGAAATTTGGTATTAATATGACAAGTACTTGTTGAGTTAGAGCGCTCACGATCACATACATCCCCACACACACACACACACACAGACATCATTCCGAAAATAGTCTAAACGTGTTCTAAGGACCTCAAAACGTGTATTTCCGTTGAAATCTCGAAGTCGATTTTTTTCATGAACATGAATTATATTTAAGTATCTTAATAGTAAATCTAAATCTAAAAGTCGAAAATGGAGGATTATTCCTGCCGTTTTTCAAATTTCACTATACATATTTACGTAAATATTTACCATTGATAAATCTGTATAAAATTGTATTTTATACAAGTTTCGTTTGAAACATGTTTTCATGAAATGGATTTTCTAGCCCGGCAGCGGTGTGGTGGGGTGTAGCATATCCAAGACAACTATATTCACAAATAACTAATAGGTGGCGCGGTAGTAAAACTTCGTGCGTCCTTGTATCTTTCACGTGACATACATTTTAGATAGGCGTACTAGAGTGAGGTCTTCAGAGCAGTGTGGACGCCTTCTAAGATAAGATTAGTTTGATTTGGGCATCTCATACCCTATCACACCACTTACGTTACTAAAGTAAACATTTCAAGGTAAGCAATAATTTGTTGTATTTCTGTGTTTTTTCTTCATTTGTTTATATTTTGTTTTTATATGCATATGACTATTATTATTTATCATTTGTTTAAATATTTAGAGCTAAAAATGAAATTTAATTGAGACATTGCTAGATGGTGGTGGTGGACAAATTAGCTCCTATACGAGAATGGTTTGAAAAATTCACTTCGAATTGTACGAACGGTCAAGTTTGCTGTAAACAATATTGAAAGCACTTGGTGTACTATAAACAGTGAAGGTTTGGGAAACATTCATGTATGTTTATATTATAGGCCGCCAGCTTCAAACCCAGAAGAAATATACGATCTAGAGGCTCAAATAAATTCACTAATGAAGAAGAATAGTAAAAGCATTATCATAGTAGGAGGAGACTTCAATCTACCCTCGATAAATTGGCAGAGTTGTAGCTTCATACCATCCGGTAGGAATCGCGAGTCATGCGAAGCGCTAATAGACATCTTCAATAAACATTCCCTCATCCAGGTAGTCAAAAAACCTACGAGAGCGAACAATATATTAGACTTACTAGCAGTTAACATCCCCGAGCGTGTTTCCGAAGTAACTGTTGAAGAAGGAATCAGTGATCACCAATCAGTTCGAGTACTTTTGGATATAACTGTCGCAAAATATCGCAAGCCTAAGCGAAAAGTGTACATGTATAAAAATGCTAACTTTGAGGATTTCAAAGAGAAACTCATCAAGGATTACGGCGATTTCAGCAAATCGACAAGCACAAAAAACGTTGAGGAAACTTGGAAAGCATTTCTATCAGAAATTAGAATTGGTATTAATACGTATATACCAAGTAAATTTATTAGCGATAATGGGGAACCAAGGTGGTATAATCGGCAGGTTAGATGCGCCCTCAGACACCAAAGAAAGCTTCACTCGAAATTTAAACGCATCAATAACTGTAAGTCACCGGAGGAAGTAATTTCAATTTCACTTAAGTACAGAGATTGTCGGACTAAGACCAAAAAGGTTATGCGCAAAGCACTAACAGACTTCAAGAAAAAGACTCTTAGTGAACATCTAAGTGAAAATCCCAAATGCTTTTGGTCATATGTTAGAGAAGTTCAAGGTCGACGCCCAACCGTAGCCCCGTTAATAAACGACCAAGGAGAGGTAGTTAGCGATAGCACAGATAAAGGAAATTTGTTAAACTTGTTTTTTCAGAGCGCATTTACTACCGAAGACGTGAGAGCGAAGGTCGTGGCGCCCGAACCAGGCAAGGAAAAAATGAACGATATAGTCATATTAGCGAAAGGGATAGCTCAACAGCTTAAAAATATCAAGTCAAATAAATCTCCGGGTCCAGAAGAGATACCAGCTAGAGTATTCAAAGAGTTAGCACTGGAAATAGCACCTTATCTCGAAATAGTTTTCAATAAGTCACTTAGTCATGGCGTTGTACCTAAGGAATGGAAATTAGCCTTTATAACGCCGTTACACAAAGGTGGGAAAAAAGACGACAGAGAAAATTACAGGCCAATTTCGCTTACCTCCCTATCTTGCAAGGTCCTCGAGCACATTATCGCTAGCTCCGTGATGGACTTCTTAGATAGTCAGAACTTGCTAAGTAAATATCAGCATGGCTTCAGGAAGACGAGATCTTGTGAAACACAGCTTGCTCTGTTCGTTCACGATATACTAAGATCAGGAGACCGTAAGACTCAGTTAGATGCTGTTTTCCTCGACTTCAAGAAGGCTTTCGATAAAGTCCCGCGCAGTAAGTTAGTGAAGAAATTAAATGACTGTGGAATAAATCGAAAGATAATCGAGTGGATCAGGGACTTTCTTAATGAGCGTGAACAAATAGTAGTTATAGATGGATTTAAATCAGATTCAGTCAGCGTAGCCTCAGGCGTTCCACAGGGAAGTGTAATCGGCCCCCTACTATTCCTTTTATATATAAACGACTTAGATAAGGTTATTAAAAGTAAAATAAAGTTATTCGCGGATGATACAGTAGTTTACAGAGAGATTAACAGTCCTAATGACCTATTATTACTTTCTGACGACTTAAATGCAATTCTCGAGTGGTGTAAAGAGTGGCAGTTAGAATTGAACTTAGGAAAGTGTTCCTTTATGAGATTCTGGGGAAACAAAAACATTGACACAACGAATTACACTGTTGAAGGCGTCCAGCTAAAACTAGCCGATTCCGTCAAATACTTAGGCGTTACTTTAACAAGCAACCTCTCGTGGGATATGCACATACGAAATATATGCGGGAAGGCTAAACAGAAACTAGGATTCATCAAACGCATAGTAGGTAAAAGTGAGGAAAAAGTCAAAGAGACATGTTACTTCTCGTTAGTAAGACCGCTATTAGAGTACGCGTCGAGCATATGGGATCCGTACGTGAAAGGATCAATCTCAGAGTTAGAAAGAGTGCAGCGAAAAGCCGCTAGATTCGTCAAAAATTGTTACGATAGAAACAATAGTGTTACAGCCTTGATACAGGACTTAGGATGGGAATCACTAGCCGAGCGCCGATCACGCTCTAGGTTAAAACTTCTCGAAAGATTTAGAACGCATATATTCTCCAGCGATGTCGAAGAAATAATAAGAGCGCCAACTTATATTGGTAGAACGGACCATCCTCGTAAAATACGAGAGATAGCCTGTAGGACTGAGAGGTATAAAGGCTCGTTTTTCCCTAGAACGATAGCTGAGCAGAACAGAAGTTACGAAAGGAAATCAGCCGACGTAGAGTGATACTATACATTATTATGCGCTTTACCTTGGTGCTATTGCACCCCCTGCCACACACCATTGCGGTGGCTTGCAGGGTGAACTATAGATATAGATATAGAACGACTATTCGTTAGGGGAATATGTGACATTGGATGAGAAACTGGAAGCGTTTCGAGATCGATGCCCGTTTCGCATTTATATGCCAAGTAACTGTAAGAAATTCCTGTGCTTGGATCATATTGTACCCATGTGTAAAAACTGCGCCGAAAAAAAAACAAGATTATGAGGGTGAATAGCTGTAATTTTTTTCTTATTATTATGTAAACATCAAGATATTTTATAATCCCTCTATTTCTTAGTTTATAATCTTTTATTGCATTAAAGTGTTTATGAAGTACTAAGCATGTTTTGTTAAAAAAAATAAAACATATTAATTCATGCAAAAGATTGATCTGCTTTGCTGCCTAATTTTGTAAAGTTGAATTAATAAATAAACACTAGGGCAACCCCGGATCTCCAATCCTCAACGCGATTTAAATAAACTGAAGGTTTAGTGAAATAATCTTTATTGAATAATTAATGAAATAAATGAAATGCAATGTATTAAAATAAAAGTTTTTATTGAAAAAATTAAAGTTAGTAAAATTTTTGTTAGTTACCCGTTGCAGCTACGCCTGCAAATAATCTAATAGTTCGGCCCTAGGTTAGATCTTCTTTGTTCTCTATTCATTTGACGTGTTTCCCTATTTCTTAGTCTTTCTTGTACTGTCCGCTCCTCATCTACACGGGCAATCCTATGAGCTTCCGCATCTCTTTCTCTCTCTTTCCTACAATACTCTTCCTTTGATCTCTGGCTCCTCTTCCTTTCTCTGGCAGCTGTAGCTGGGCTAATAGCTCTCCTTTTCACTGGTCTACCCCTTGGCATATTTAAATTTTCCTCAATTTTACAGCAATTTATTAGAGCAATTACGTGATCACAGTGTTACTCAATGCTAGTTTAATATCGCGGTATATTCAAAAGGGAAAAATTTTTAATTTTACCTTGCCTTAGTTCCAATGATTATCGCTGCACCTTTATAGACGAACTCACAAACAGTTGCCTTCCTTCAAGTGTCTATCAACGACTGCTTTTAACTTCTCACAGAACCTACTATAAAGGCGATGTCAATGCAACAGTTTATTTAGATTATCAATGAAGAGAAGATAACCATATAATGTGTTTACAAAGTAACGTGCGTTCCTATTCTCATGTAATTTTTACTTGATGCGTGAGCCTATTTGCGTTAATAAGGATTACAGATGTGTAATATGATGGTTCTACTTACAAAAAGATAGGATTCCAGCATTCAAACGATGAAATGAAGATTCAATTGCTTCGATTAAATCGTTAGAAACGCGTCCCATACGCAGTCAACGGAATAATTGTCCTTAAATATTTACGTTGCTATGCTTCATTAATTTCGATGCTCAAACAACAGTTCAATGCGAATAACACTTTTCTTTCGTCTATTTGAAGGTTTAATTGGCATTAAATGAATCGGAGGCAACAATGAGAATCTCCTTGGCAACGCCCGGAATGAGTACGAAAAATCCGCAACATTTCTAAAACGAATACGTATTTCTGAAAACATCGAACGTATAACATGTAAACATAGCAAGAATAAAATAGTATAGAGTTTTATCCGTCGAATAATGTTAAAACGAAGGAAATCGGTGTATATTTACATATTTTGGTGAATGAAGGAAGAAAACCTTGCACTCTGAAAAATCGAAAATCCCGTGTAAACGTATGGGAAAATATAATTGTTTCCAGGATTCAAACTGTGGACTTTATGAAAATAAAAATATTTTTCCAAGGACCTCTTAGTGTGTATAAACAAAACGCAGTTTACCGCATATCTCTACGACAAACGGTTCTCGAGATACAGGGGGGAGGGGGGACACAAATGCTGACAGACGTCAACGTAAAATTAATATATAGTCAGATGTATTTGTGTCTATGTTTATGTGATTTAACATCATCTGATTGCTTGTAAATATTAGGAAATGGACCCCATATTAACAGTGATTCAAACATTTCGAAATTATAAAAAAAATTTCTATGGGGTCTCACACACCCCAACACACCACTGGGGCTAGTTTTAGAACCACACCACTGCCGGGTTAAGAGATATTTCGATATCTCGACTGAGTTTGTTAACTACGTCGCTAAGTGACGCCATTGTTTCCGTTGCTATGATAACATTTTCTAATTTCTGATAGTGATGAATACGCTGCCAAATTTAATTGCGCCTACATATATATTTTGTCATCCATAGCAACAAATATCAATTGTTTACCTGTTTTTCACAGTGCCAAGAGAATCAAAGTATTTTTCATCGTGGAAATCATTCAATGTATTTTAAAATTATTCACAAATATAATTAACGACGATTTTTCTTGAATACGCCGATATCGACAGCAGTCACATTCATTAATCCTCACGTGCATGTTTCTGACCGCAAAATGTAGGAATCTTATTCATGTTTTTGTGGACAGATGTGACGCGTATAAACACAGGAGTGCGGGACAGCCAGTTATATTAATTTCTTGATTAAATATAGGCATGTTTTGAATTAAAGCATTATTTGTATTCTGATCAGGGCCGCACCAAGGGTGTTCGGCGCCGGTGTGCAATGTAATTCTGCGGCGCTCCCCTACCCTAAAGTGATTTTTAAAAATGACCGCCACTGTCCCCTACATAAATGTTAGCGAATATATCTGTTCTTATTCGTATTATGGACAGCCTCTAATTTAAAAGTAATTTATCGATAATGTCAGCAGTTAAACTATGCTACGTTTGTTTAATATTAGCTTTCAATTTCCAATCGAGCGAATTGCTCAGCTTTATCTCATCTTAAAAGCATTTCGAAGAAGAAACAAACTTTTAAATGAACGACAAAAACAAAGATATAAATATCTTGACGGGAAGACGTCCCCGACTAGTTGGTGCCCGGGTGCCGTGCACCCCTTGCACCCCGGATTGGCGCGGCCCTGATTCTCTCATATGGAATGCTATAACACCAAGCGTTGCTCAATCATGGCTACATGGACAATGAATCGGATAATGTTAATATGCATGCAATGTAAAAGATGCCACGATAATGCGTCAAGGTCGAATTTCTGAATAATAATCATCTCCTATACTTAAAGTTTGTACATTTAATTGTCGTATCCAGGAATAAAATAAGAATCACTACTTACCATATGTTTACGGCGATATGCAAAAATCTTCCTAAGGAAAATGCAGAAAAGTCTGTTTATCTTATCGCGCTAAAACTCGGAAGAAGGTCAATCTTGAAGAGGGCGTCCACCCATCAAAAACACCAGTGACCAACTCACAAGATGCGAGATAATTGACCAAAACGCCGAAAGATAGCGACACTGTTAAGGAGTGAGAGTGCGTACGTGTGTGAGATAGAGAGAGAGAGAGATTGGAGAGGGGAGGGATTAGCGTTCTGAAGGATTTCCATTGAAACGCTGATTCTCTCGCAGTTAGTTGCAGGGGAGTTTTTAAGACTTCGGTGAAATTTTCTAATGTGACAATAAAAATTCGTGTTTTAATTTTCAATATTTGTAAATTTTAATTTAGATAGATAATAGAAAAAAAAATATTTGTTACCTGTGATTCCGATGTTTATGATCACACTAACGCTTCTGAGTAAGAATCGCCACGACGACCCTGAATTACATTGCTTAACTTTGGGGCCCGCAATATGAGGGGCCCGTCTTCGGTGCGTTGCAACGATTGCACCCACACTAAAAGCGCCCCTTGTTTAGTTCTAGGGCCGCCTTTAGAATTTTGGAGACCAAGGCTCGAATGCTATTTGGGGCTTTCTAATATACTTTCAAAATTTATACCAAGAAAATTAAAACAACCAAAAACATTATTCTGTGTACAAAATATATTAGTAATTAACACAAAGTGAACAAAAGTTAATCAATTGAAGAAGAAATATACAAAATAATATTGAACGCGAGTAGGCATTAAATATTAAACCTTCCAAAAAATAATGCCATAGAAACTTCCAAACCTCGCAATCATAATAAGCAAATTGTGGAAAGGTAGATTCTCATTTGCCATTTTAATTTTAATAAATGACACGGTTGGCAGTGCTGTCTTTAGGCATGAGCCCACGGGGCCCGGGGCCCGAAATGACAGGGGTAGGGCAAAACATTAGGGGCTAGTCATACGGTCAGATTTGGATAATTTTTTCGATAGATCGTTCACGTATTATGGCATGTCGCAGTAGTAGTAGTGTCCGCCATGGGTATAAGGCCACAAGACGTTCTGTTTTAATAATAAACAGTTGTTCGTCAATCGATGCGTAGAAGATTTCGAGGAAAATAATGTTGTCAACCTCTTAACTTAAAGCATCCACCAACCATTGGCGACGAACGAAATTATTAGCATTTTTAATATCAGGAACATTCCTTCGCTGGTAACTATGTAATTTGAAAAGTAAACAGATAGAAACATTTCGAGATGAGCTTATTATTATGCAGAGCAGTTGTGGGCAAACTATTCCACATGGCGGCCCTCATCGGTGGTTGCGAATACTCAAGCGGGCCGCATTGAAATTTGCAAGTGCTTCGAGGAGCCGCATTAGATTTTAAATCGGAAGTCATCTAGAGATTCTGATGTATCATATAAGTAAAAATAAATTGCAAATTAGAATTTTGGGATTAAAATTTAGCAATTAAAATGTTAAATCCATTATTTCATCAAAAATATAAATTTGAGTGTTATATTTCAGGGATCGCTTTTTCATCGTAGCTTCGCGGGCAGCATTAAATGCTCTCGTGGGCCGCATGCGTAATACCCACCTCTGATGCAGGGGCAAAATGTCCGTTTAACAGTCTTTACTCACAGTTTCCAGTCAGAGTCGGCCAAGCACCGAAGGGGTGCCCGCATGCGAATATCAGTGGGAGCACCACAATATTAATATTTATAATAATAATGAACGATTTGTGAAACTCCACTTTTAATTTTATACCGTATTTAATCGCGTAATTGCCCCACCCCGAAATAAAAGATTATTTTTTGTACCATATACTTAATTGCCTCTCCTTTACTTTGACTTATCATTGTTTTACGCTGCAGTCTCTCTCTCTCTCTCTCTCTTGCTTCCACACTCATTCCCAGAAGCAGATTGATGGATTGATCTGATTCCGTGCAAAAAATACCCTTTGCCCAACTTTGCATTTTAAAATGTTATAGCTATTGGAGCCACAGATATCTTTTACTTAGCTATGTATTGTTTACGTTCATTATCCCTTCGAATTTCTCTCCCCATCTCAATAGACTGAAGATTCTGTGCTGAAATAGTCTTTGCCTGCCTTTGTAGTGGATCAAATCACCAGGTTGACAACTTATTGTGTCTGAAACAACGCGGAAGAAAGGAACACAAAACACCAATAATATTTTTAAATTCCGTAATTGCTCGACTTCCTTCTTAGTATATGATCCGCGTAATTGCCCCACCCATGCTTTACAGTAGCAAAAATTGTGCGAAAAAGTGGGGCAATTACGCGAGTAAATACGGTGTTTATTTATAGTAAATCAATTTGAAAGTGGTTTTTAGCGAAAGTTATTGTAAAATTTACGCTCGATATTTTAATAATTGAGAACTTGTGGTGCCTCCATTATTCTGGGGCCCGGATTCCTCGCATCCGCCGCTTCCCCCCTGTTTCCAGTGATAACGACCTCACACAAAGCAGGATACAGTTATAATTAACTTCGCTTTTTCCTCGTGAAACTCTTAGTTGACGATACGCTATGCAGAGTCAGTGGCATTAAAACCTTGTGTGGTACTAGCTGTGTTCCAATGTTCCATCTGGGATTTACATTACTTTAATGTTTTTTAAATTTTAGTTTAGCATATCCTCATTTCATTGATAGATCTCCGAACGATTTTAAAAGGTAACTATCCAATTACCAAAACATTCTGTGATTTATTTTCGGTTTACTATCCATTCCAATTTTCGTTTTTGGAAGCGAACCAAACAATTGCAAATTGTTACCTTCTCATATCGGTAGCGTAACTATCCTTTCATGGTCTCGGGTGCAAAATTGAGAAAGTGGGCCCCTAGTACATTAGTTTATAAAACAAAACAATTTAATAAAAACGAAACACATTTCCTTTATAAATGTTTTATAACATTACATAAATACAAAATTACATAAAAATATATTAGGTATTTTTGTGAATATGACATTTACCATAAAAATTCTAATATTTATTAGCAAAAATCTCTTTATTAGAAATTTTAACACAAAACCTTTCCATGAAGATGAAAAATTTTGCTTAACATAAATACTGTATGATTTTTTTATATAAATACAGCGTTATATTAAAATGTTTTACTTAAATCCTTTAAATATTTATCTCCTGACCTTTTCATTAGCAAAAACCTCTATAATTTTGAATGTATCCAATTTTTTGCTGTTTCTTTCTCGACTGAAAAAACTGCTAAGCCATTTAGTCGTTCTTCCTAAATCATTTTTTATTATTTTCAGTTTCGAAAAACTTCGTTCATTGGTATTCGTCGTTACTGGCAATTTTAGGAAAAGCATGAATCTAGTGCATACATCTGGAAAACTAGGAACTAGTTCACTATTATCAATCAGAAGAATGTCTGTCATTTCTTTAATACTTGTAATATTTTAAAAACATTTAAGGATTTCATTACATCAACAAATCTGTATCTTAAAGCCTCCAAGCTGTCTTTTTTCGAAGAAAAACGTGTAGCACATACATGTTTTAGTAATTTTAGAGTTCCTCAGAATTTGTTTTGTTAATTGAATTCCATCTCATCACACTGTCTCTAAAAATACATAAACTGAATAAACTGCATCAAAAAAGTCATTTACTTCTTCAATATCTGATGTAGCGTGTTTTAAAACCAGATTTAAATAATGATTTGCGCAATGTGTGTATGGGTCGTTTGGCTGAATGTCCTGTATTCTTCTTTGTACTCCATTGTGCACATCACTAATTACAGATTCCCCATCATAGGATTGCCCGCGAAGTTTCTCCAATCCACCTAAAGTCTCCTTTAATTTTGAAAAATTATGTTCCTTCTGCATTCAGAAATGTTTTTTCTAAAACGGCATTTACTAATATTTCAATTATTTCATTTTGAATTTTTGGCGATAAATACTTTATTTTTCCTTGGGGCGAGTTTAAGAGTTGATCCAACACGTCGTAATACTTTGCTAATAGCTTTATTATTGATAAAAAATTTCTCCTGTTTGCTGACTTATCATCTCGATGACCACGGAATGGAAAGATCCAACACGTCGTAATACTTTGCTAATAGCTTTATTATTGATAAAAAATTTCTCCTGTTTGCTGACTTCTTATCATCTCGATGACCACGGAATGGAAAGTTCCACAAAGCTAATGTGAGCGTAACATTGATTAATCTATCAAGGACTCTTCTCCAGCATGAGGCTTCTTGTCTTATTTTGAGATCGATTTCATCAGAGATTGTTTTTCCTTCACGCCACTGACTCAGCCCTGCACAGCACTGTTTGTGATCAGAAGATTCTTCACGACGTTGAATTTTTCGAGTTAAATGTTGTCCTGTCCTTGGTGATTTAAAGATGGTTTTACAAAAGATGTTATTTTCTGACATTTCTTAATTTCGTCTTCTTGTTTTTTGCGCAATTTTCGTTTTGAGAGACTAGTTCCGTTTCGTACGATATTGGTTACTCTGGATGACTTTTATATTTACTAAAAATGCGGCCCTAAACACCTAAACCGGTGCCCAAGTCCTGGCTACACCACTGAGTGGGCCCCCTCTGCGAAGTGCATTGCACTCCCTGCACCCCGGTAGTTACGCCGCTGTTCCATATACTTGATTGTAACAATGTCCGGGAAGGGTTTTTAATACCAGTAACTTCAATCGTCCCAAGTAGGCCAAAGTAGTCAATATCACTACAAAGTTTAATATTTATTTTTCATATTTTAGCGATGAAAAAAGAGCGCATGTTTTCTTTCTTAAGGAAAACATCTTTATCGATGAATTTTAAGCGTAGGTACATCAACAATTCATCATTTTAATGGCGCAGATGCCGGGCTTAAACAAATTAAAATAAAACCTACTCTTTTAGTATTTCCGACTTATATTCCTCCAGACAGGATCGGCCCGAGGAATTTCGGCGCCCCGGGCGAGATAGCATTCCGGCGCCTGCCCCCTCGTAAATGCTTGTTGAGATATTTTCGAAGCACATGTCATCGCTATGCAAAAATTATTGATGATGAAAAAATATAATGGATAATATCAATAGTATAGCCTGTTCCGCAATATAAATTGATATCCAATATTTATCTACTTGCAAGTAATGCATAGATATATGAACGGTATAGCGCCCCCAAGACTTTTGTGCCCCGGGCAGCCGCCTTGCTCGCCCATACCTCCGGCCGGCCCTGCCTGCAGAAGCCTTTAAATTGAGTTCACCCTTCCATCCTCCAATAATATCCAGTTCAAATTACTCAGTAATTAAGTGACGCTTTCCTTATTATCGTACTTTTGTTTTACGAATCTGGCTGGTCTCAGATGCACTCTTTCTAATTGAATTATATTTCCATTCTCATAAGGATCCCATTTACTAGAGATGTACGCATTACGCCCATGGTCTAACTATTTATAAGTAACATGTTTCACGTACTTTTTCTGTACTGTTCCGTACTATTCTTCCTATGAAAGCCATTTTCTTGTTGTTTTCGCCTCTAACGCAACGAAAGTGCATTTCCTACGAAAGGTTACGCCTAAATATTTAACTTACTCAGCTGCTTGAATATTCATTCCGTCGATTTCGTACTCGAAACCTACTTCTTTGTTATTGCTTTTCCAGAAACTTACTTAGGCCCATTTACTATAATTAATTTCAATTTTCCATTCTTTTCCCCACGCGGAAGTGGGTATTAAATCCTCATGCAGCTATTGATGGTCATCCTTGGTTTTTATCTCTTTGTATACCACAGTGCCATTTGCGGAGAGTGTGATTTTACTGCGAATGACCCGGCGGATATCATTTACGTAGATTATAAATAGGAGAGGTCTTAGTACGCTTCCCCGAGGTACACCTGACGCAAAATTAACGGGGGACGAGTAGTATTTTCCATCGATGACTACTATCTGTTCTCTATTCGAGAGGAAGTCTCGCAGCCATTGCCGGCCCGAGATACGGGCAGCTGCCCGGGGCGCCAAAGTGTTGGGGGCGCTATCCCGATCATCTATCTATGCATTACTTGCAGGCGAGTAAATATTGGACAACAATTTATCTACTATAATATATTTTGAAGAGTGTGTTTGTTGGTTTGTGTGTTTGTTCATGGAACTCCTCCTAAACGATAAAAGCTAGAATAATCAAATTTGGTACGATTCTTCCTTACATCCTAACTTAGTGAATTGTCAATGTTTGGTCAACCGGGATTAATCAGTGCTGCCAATATAGGGGATTAACATTTTTCCATAAGATAACACGTATGAATGTCGACCACGTTCTACTTGCACATAAAATCAGAAAGTTTGGCATTACTAGTAAACTTTTTGATCTTTTAGTTAGCTATCTAAGTGAGAGAACTCAGATCGTTGTTATCGATGGTCATAAATCTAATGCGTTTTCTGTAACCTCTGGGGTCCCACAGGGCTCTATTCTAGGTCCATTTTTATTTAATATTTATATTAATGATCTTCCCAATAGTCTGAAAGATTCATGCTGCCTTATGTTTGCCGATGATAGCAAAATTTACCATACTATTAAATCCCCAAGCGACTGTTTAATACTTCAGGCTGATCTAGACAGGCTTTCTAATTGGTGTTCAAAATGGAAAATTGAATTGAATTTTTCTAAACTTAAAGTTATCTCTTTTTCGTTCAAAGAAAAACCTATTCACTATTCATATGATTGTAGCAATACAGTAATTACTCGTGTTAATGAAATCAAAGATCTCGGTGTTACTTTTACTGATAAACTCACTTTCGACATACACACTAAACAGTGTTTATCCAAAGGTTTCAAAATGCTTGGTTTTATCAGAAAATACTCTTTGAATACATTTTCTGTAAATACGATTATTAAATTGTTTAATTTGTTTGTTTTACCATGCGTTAATTATGCCAGCGTAATTTGGAACCCTTCTTATAAAACTAAAATTTCAATGGTTGAGAAGATCCAGGAAAGATTTGTTAAACTACTATGTTGAAATCTAAAATTGTGTATCATAGGGATATTTACGTAAGATTATGTAAAAGTTTTGGATTGATTCTACTCAGCTGTCGTCGCTATATAGCAGATATGTTATTTTTAAAAAACGTTTTGGTTGGTTCTGTTCAATCTTCATTTTTATTATCCCATTTAAATATCTGTGTACCTCTTTGGAGGACACGTCATACGTTATTGTTTCGTCCGCTGTGATGTAAAAACAACTTTATTTCTAACTCTGTTCTTTTTAGAATACAAAATGAGTTTAACTCCATATTTAGTGTAACATATGTTGATATCATCCATGATCCTCTTTCAACCTTGAAAAAGAAATTACTTAAATATTTTAAATTATTGTATACATTTTATTGTATGTATTGTATTTTATTGAATGAATTGTATTTCATTGTATGTAATGTATTTTATTGTATGCGCTATATTTTATCTTAGACATCCTTTTTTTGTGACACAATACTCTGTATTTGCTATTTTATATTTTTAATGTTATCTATTGTTACGGTTAAATTTTTCCACATATTTATTATATCACTTGTAATTGGGGTTTATTTCCCTGTAAGTGATTAATGTAATTTTATGTAATAATAGCCGTCGTCCGTTGGTTGGTTGGTTGGTCACGCTATGCAAACGCTAATAACTCGAGAAATAATAATGATAGAAACTCGAAATTTGGTAGGGATGCTTGATTAACACTTATTCAGAGAATGACAAATTTAAATCGCGAAAAATTCCTTGGTTCGCCTCCAAGAGAGGCATTTCCATTTTCCATTACTTAAGACCACCGCACACCGGGCGCTATACTATATAGCGCTATATTTTTGTGCGATGTTATAGCTAGCGGTAAGATATAAATATGCGCACACCAGATACTATAATATGGTTTATTTTTTCCCGAGAAACTCGCTTAGTTCTACAAGATGGCCAAGAGAATAAACGCCGAGGCATTGCTGTTGTTAACATTGGCTTTAACCCTTAAACCGAAGTATGTGTCTGACAACCACATACGATTTTTCATTTTGTTAGTGTGGCTGCACTGATTGAGCTGGCGGCCCAAACCTCACAGTACCTTCCTCAAATTACTTCCTGCTGCGGGTGATACATTGTTTTTTCAGTCGCAATTTCTCAGCCGTTCGTAAGAAATCGTTTTTCAAAAGTGTCTACTTCTCATAACGTATATTTTTTGCGTGTCTGGTGGACACATACTTCGAATTACGGACAAATTTCCTTCGGTAAGATAGAAACAAATTATTATTATTACAAATAAATATCATTTCCATTTCTTTTTTTTACCAATTTTTAGAATTATATAATTATAATTTAGATTTATTACAGAAGTAAGAATGGATGCAGGCCCTAGCACTTCGGAAGGCGGTAGTAGATCAAAGAATTGGTGCAAATATTACGAGAAAAAATCGGTACAACATACATTGTACAAACTTTCTCATATACGTACTAATGCGTCGTTTAGTTATCTTCAGAAAATGAAATTCGTATGAGCCTCTTTTTTGAAAATCCAATTTTTGTTAAAGTTGCCCAAGAATAAACTAGCCTTATATTCATTCATTTAGAAAAATGAAATACATAGTATTATTGAAGACGTAAACTCAAGTAACTGTACGAAATTTGATCAAAATCGTTAAAGCCGTTTTTGAGGAAATCGGATTGTTGTTAAAAATGCGTAGAATAAACTACTCTTAATTATTGAGCAATGTGAACCATTTCTATGTATACTCTGCTCAGTATGATAAAATGCCTAAGTACAAGATTTCATTCATTTTCGCTCTACCGTCTAGGCTCCAGCGCCAGTAACAGACAGACAGACAGACGGCATTGCAAAAACCACTTTTTCGGATTCAGCGACACCTAAAACGTGTATTTCCGTAGAAATCTCGAGGTCGAATTTTTTCGCGAAAACAATTCTTTCTCGATACTTCGTATGGGAAAGTAAAAAGCTAGCATACGTAGGAACACTGAAGAGAAAAAAACGAAAATCCCAAAAGAGTTTTTACCATCGAGGAAAAGAGAAGTTGGTTCGACATTGTATGGATTTAGTAATGATATCACGTTGCTCAGTTACGTTCCAAAAAAGAATAAAGCGGTGCTTATGGTATCAACTATGCATCGACACAAATAAACCGGAAATAGTGGGATTTTACAACCGAACAAAAGGAGGCGTCGATGTAATGGATCATAAATGCGCTAATTATTCTTCTAACAGAAGAAGTCGACGTTGGTCATTAGCAGTATTTTATATGTTTGTAAACATATCTGTGGTGAATAGTTACATACTCTACCTATGCTTAAAATATTCGGAAAAATATAAAGGGATTCAATTTTTTGAAAGAATTAGCTCTAGTACTTTTGAGGCCACACCTAGGAAACAGACTTGCTGTTACAAATCTACGTTCAGACTTGAAAAAACTCATTGAGAGCGTTTTACAAGAAGCAAACAAGGATGGCACACCAAAACAGAAATCTGAGAGCGACAGACTTAAAGAAAGAGGAAGTGTAGCTAATGTCCGTATACACAAAATCAAAATACCAGGTATAAATGCATAAAATGTCAAAGGCCAATCTACTTACAATGTTTCAAAAAGATTTGTGACATATGTTGTGGAGATTTGTAAGCGCAAACTATTTTTTACATTATGTATACTTTCAATGCAAAGATTTTTAAATATTAATATGCAGATATTACATTGATATATGGCGAATATTAATTATATGTAAAAAATGTATAAGATTAATCTATCATTACACTTAATTTAATAATAAAACCATAAAAATTGAATATTTTTATATGCGTGTCTGACATGCACATACTTCTAATAATAGACAAAAAGTGGATACTTCGATTTAAGGGTTAAAGCCAAAGAAGAGGAAGTGGATTCATGAAGACGGCATTGCGAAAACCACTTTTTCGGATTCAGCGACACCTAAAACGTGTATTTCCGTAAAAATCTCGAGGTCGATTTTTTTCGCGAAAACAATACTTTCTCGATACCTACTTCGTATGAGAAAGTAAAAAACAAGCAGCCCGATACTTGCTCAAGTAACGACTTCAACTATATGACGCTAGGAGCACTGTACACGTGGTCGCCCGTGCATTCTGCGCATGCGCCAGTTCTGCTATATTTTATTAAAATAGCCAAGACTACAACGCGTGCTATACAGCGGGGTTTTATAGCTTATAGCGCGCTATATTTTTCCTTCAGTCTGCGGGCTTACATTGAATTACATGTTGCACAAAAGTTAGCGCTATATCTTTATATTATATCTTCATAGCATAGCGCCCGGTGTGCGGTGTCCTTTAACATGTAAAACACGATTTTTCGACGTGCAGGCTTTTATTCATTTAGAAATTAAAATTAGAAGGATTTAACCTACGACCTTCGGATTTCAACCATTTTGAAGAAAAAGTTATAAAGCTACTTATTCCGTTCGTCTTTTTTCGCCCACAGTTCGAAATATTCCATGTTAAACGTTTAATTTGCATATTTTGTGAAAATCTCGCCATTTTAACGTGATGTTGCTATGTCGACCATTATCATTGTTAGCTTCAATACGAGAGACAGAGAGAGGGGAAGGAAGGGGAGAGATTGGCGTGTTTTGTGGAAAATAAGTATATTAACGTAAATATGAAAAAATTTAAGTATCAACAGTGTCATTTTAGAAAAATTGGAAATAAAAAGCATTCTTAAATTAAATTCTTTGTAAACCATACGTGCTTACGAATTTATATTGTATTCTACATCTACATGATACCCTGCAAATCACCAGACTGGTGGGTGGCAGGGGGTGCAGCACACCAAAACCTACCTAATAACGTCCCTCGTGGGAATCACTCTCCTGTTATGATCCCGTATGGTCCTTGGGAAAAACGAGCTCTGATATCGCTCGGTCCTACAGTCGATCTCACGTATTTTATTCTCGTGATCGTGCCTGCCCATGTACGTAGGTGCCTCTAATATTCCTGAGACCTCCTGTAAGAGAACTTCCGACCTAAATTTCTCCAGAAGCCTTAATCTAGCGTTAATTCTGCGATCCTCTAGCGATATCCAATTCAACTCCTTCAAGAGTGATGTGACGCTTCATTTTTGCTCATATTTTTGCTTAACGAATCTGGCTGCTCTGCGTTGGATTCTTTCTAACTCAAGTATTTGTCCCTTTTCGTACGGATCCCATATGCTGGAAGCGTATTCGACCTGAGATCTGACCAATGATAAATAACACGTTTCTCTTACCTGTTCTGTGCTACTTCTTACTATTCTGCTTACGAAACCCAATTTCTTATTACCTGCGCCTACGATCCTTCGAATATGGATATTCCATGATAGATCACGACAAATGGTGACTCCTAAATATTTAACGTACTCTGCAGATTGGATATTCAATCTATCAATACTGTACTCCGAGTCTAATTCATTGTTCTTACTCTTCCAGAAACTCAATATATAACTGTTAACCTTCACTGATATGAAAATGTAAAATATTTCTTCGTTTGGAGGTTTTCGCAGCGTTTGATAATGTGGGTTGATGCTTTCGGGAGGCACTGCGTGGACGGCATCACTGCTCTCGACGTTTCGCCTTCGATGCTGAAGGCTTCTTCAGGAGTGAAGTGCAGGGGCAGTCCTGCGTCGTCTTATATATACTGGAGTCGCCTATCTCTATTGACGGTTGGAGTTGTCGCGGCCAATGGCCGTCTGTCTGAGAGTTTCCTTTCTCTTTTTAGCTGTTGTTGTAGAAAGGCGAGTGACGACAGGAGTTTGCTCTTCTTCTTGCGAAGACATTCAAATCTTCTTATCTTCCTGTGGATGTCCTCCCCGTAGAGGAGTTTAATCTTCGTTTGGAGGTTTTCGCAGCGTTTGATAATGTGGGTTGATGCTTTCGGGAGGCACTGCGTGGACGGCATTACTGCTCTCGACGTTTCGCCTTCGCTGCGGAAGGCTTCTTCAGGAGTGAAGAAGCTTTGAATTGATGTGGTGGGACAGTTGATAGGCTCATCGTCAAGCTCGCTAGCGCAAAGAGTCCGAGAAAAAATTATCCTTTTCGCTCTATCGCCTCCAAAGCTGCTTGATATTTTCTCCGAGTAGATCCGCTACACCTGCACCACATATATGCAGCAAGCAAGCACCGCTTTTTTCTGTCAAAATCCTCTATCACCAAAGAGAGCGTGTCTTGCAATACACTTCCGCACTCATCACGACTACTACACTATTCAAAATGAATACACCCTTTAGGATGGCTACCCCAAGGACTCCCGTTTCCTCCTTTTTGCGCGACGCTGGTTTGGAGGCCATGAGGTCTCGAATCACGGAGCTTGAGAGGGTGGTTGCGGACCTCCTTCAGAGGGTGGAAAAGTCCGAGGCGGCTTTGGTGCGTGTGAGGGGTGCGGGGTCATCCATGAAAGCAAACCGCACCAAATTGGCGGCTCGGGTTAGCCTGGGTGCGGAAGCCGGTAGAGCGATCGGGGTTGTCCGTCACTCCTTATCGCGGGCTGAGGGTGTTCGGGCCGGGAAACCCGATGAGTGGAGAGTGGTGTCCACTCGGGGGGATCGTGGGGTGGTGCTGCGGAGGCAGGGAGCTGGGAACACTTCGGTGGACCCTCTTCCTGTTAGTAATAGGTTTGCGGTGTTGTCGGAGGACGACTCCGAAGCCGTTGCGCCCCCGCCCGCTCCCGTCTCCTCGGTGGGGACCGGGCCCAAGGGGAGCTCGCGGGGAAAGAGGGCGCTGTTAGTGTTAGGGAGCTCCAATGTCCGGCGTGTGGTGGCGCCTTTACTGTCACGGGCCCGCCGGGAGGGTGTTCATGAGTGGGTGTTCTCCAGGTGTATACCAGGAGTTACGGTGCCCCAGGTGACGAAGGAGGTCAGGGCGTCGGTTTTGGGCACGGGTTGCTCCTCGTTGCGGGTGGTGGCCCATGTTGGAACCAATGACGCCTCGAAGCGCGGCTCCGAGGAGGTTTTAAGTTCTTTTAAGAACTTGACCGCTGAGGTTGCTCGTGTCCGAGAGGAGTCGGGTTCTGATGTGCGGCTTACCATCTGCAGCATTGTCCCTCGGACGGACTGCGGTTCTATGTTTTGGAGCCGTGTGGTGGGCTTGAACCGTAGGCTGTGGGACTTCTGTAGGGGCAATGGAGTGGACTTCGTTGACCTGAGGCCGGTGCTGGACTCATGTAGGGTACCCCTAAACGGTTCTGGTGTCCACTACACGTCCGAGGCAGCGGATGCGGTAGCGCGTAGGGTTTTTGAACACGCTAGGGTTTTTTTTAGGTTAGACGAGGATAACACCAATATATCTGTTAGAAAAGAGTCCGCCAACATTAACCCTAAGGAGTCCAAGAATAGCGGTAGAGTGGGAAGTAGAAAAATAAAATTGTTAGATCAAGTGGTGGGAAAATCCAGAACGAAAATATCCGTAGAAAACTCAATAAAAATTATTATTATGAACTGCCGAAGCATTCGAAGGAAACAGGCTGATTTTTGCCACTTAGTTAAAAGCCATCGTGCAGACGTTGTATTGGGAACTGAGAGCTGGCTATCGGGCGACATTAATTCTAACGAGATTTTCCCACCAGATTACGTGGTATATCGCAAAGACAGGAGGGAAAGAGTCGGAGGTCGTTTTTTCATCGCCGTCAGAAAGAGTATATGAAGCCAATTAGAGGAGATTAACGTCAGCGAACACTGCGAAACGATATGGTGCTCCCTCCGTACGAGAAATGGTAAAAAATTATTTTTTTGCTCATTTTACCGCCCACCTGACTCGGGAGTCGAGAACATTAGAGAACTCAGTCGTACATTGCAGGTGATAGCTAGGAGAAAGAACGATCCAGTAATCATTCTTGGAGGAGACGTTAATCTTCCATCGATCGATTGGAAATCCGTAACCTATGTTAGTGGTGGGAAAATTAGAGAAGCTTGTCGTGAATTAAATGAAGCGTTTACTCTAAACTCTCTACAGCAAATCGTCAACGAGCCGACGCGATATGACAACAACGGAAACGGAAACATATTAGATCTGCTAGCCACTACCCACCCACTATCGACTAGAAACCTACAAATCGACGACGGCATAGGTGATCATAAAATAGTAATTGCCGACTTCAAATACACCCCTGCGACAATATATAAGCCAACGCGATTAGTCTATGTCTTCAGTAAAGCAGATCTCCCCGGTTTAAAAAATTACGTTACAAACCAAATAGCAACATTTATCAATTTTGCGAATAGTAACAGCGTAGATGACTCTTGGACGGAAATTCTGCGAATCATTCGAGAAGGGATAAAAACGTTTGTCCCAACTAAAGCAATTCGTGATCGCAAGGACCCGCGGTGGGTGAAACCGAAACTCCGTGCCTTGCTCAAGAAACAAAGACGGCATCACGCGCACATAAAGCACCTTAAAGAAGTTGGTAGGGACCACGCGAACGAGTATTTAATATACAGAAATAGTCGTAAATCTGCAAGAGACGAAGCGCGTAAGGAATTTGACGCCTACCGATCCACGACACTCTAGGATTCACTCAAAAACGACTCGAAAGAATTTTGGTCGTACGTGCGAGAAATGCGAGGACAGCCCACAGTACCTCTTCTACGCACAGACAACGGTGAAAGTGTACACGATTCATTTACTAAGGCTAGTATGTTAAATCGGTTCTTCGAAAATTGCTTCACAATAGACAGCGGGGATTTCATTGATTTCCCTACTCGTATAGACTCAAATATGAGCGACATAGAAATATCCGAAAGCGGTATCGTTAAATTACTAAGTCAGGTCCATAAAAGAAAATCGCCAGGGTATGAAGCCTACCTGCATTCATTATAAACTCGTTAGCAAACGAATTAGCTCCGTACCTTAAGATTCTATTCAGAAAATCTTTAGATGAGGGTGTAGTTCCTTCGATATGGAAAACAGCCCACGTTATACCAATTCATAAAACGTAAATTAAAAGTGGAGAACTACCGCCCTATACCGTGGACGTCAATCTTCTGTAAGGTTTTTGAGCACATTATCGGTAGCTCAATAATGCGATTTCTCGAAAGCAAAGATGCGCTTAATAGAAACCAGCATGGTTTCCGGAGAGGCAGGTCATGCGAGACTCTGTTAGCTCTACTCACACAAGATATTGTGAAAGCAGCGGATGAAGGAATAGGAGTTGATGCAGTATTTTTAGACTTTAGGAAAGCCTTCGACACCGTTTCTCACGTGAAAGTAGTGGAAAAATTTAGGGCTTATTCAATTAACGAGAAAATTGTAAATTGGATCGCCTCCTTTCTTTCGGATAGAACCCAGAGTGTAGTCCTCGATGGAGTTGCATCAGACGTCGTCAAAGTGACTTCCGGCGTGCCTCAGGGAAGTGTAATCGGACCACTGTTATTCTTGATATATATAAATGATTTAGCGGATAACACAAAGGGTAGAGTTAGACTCTTCGCGGATGACACACTTGTGTATGGAGAAAACAACACAATACACGATCAGGAGAATTTGCAAAAGGACCTTCAGGCCATTACGAAATGGTGTAAAGATTGGCAACTCGACCTGAATATAGAGAAATGCGCCGCAATGAACTTCACGCGCTCCATGAATTTCAACCGTTATCCATACCAAATATCTGAACTAAAGCTAAAACACGTCAATAGCTACAAATACCTAGGAGTAACTCTCAGTAGCAATTTGTCTAGTAGAGAGCATATCAAAACCGTTATAGCATCGGCAAACAGAATTCAAGGGCTTTCCTCTAGAGTCCTGCGGGGATGCCCCTCGATTGTGAAGGAAATTGCATACTTTTCCCTAATACGACCCATCGTGGAATACTGTTGCGCCGTCTGGGACCCTTTCGAGGGTTCAGCGTAGAGCGGCTAGATTTGTAAAAGGAGAATATCGGTATGATGCGAGAAATATTACAGATCGCTTTTCCCAGACGCGATAAGACAGTCCAACAGAGGAATTAGTTAAGAGTTCACTTGGTGTTGTGACACCCCCTGCCAAACGCTTCTAGCGGCTTGCAGGGTATTGATGTAAATGTATATATACGTCTGCAATAATACTACGTATTTTATTTTTCTCAATGAATGAATATAAGGCTAGTTTATTCTTTGGCAACTTTAACAAAAATTGGAATTTCTAAAAATAGGCTCATACGATTTTCATTTTCTAAAGATTACTAAACGACGCATTAGTACCTATATATGAGAAAGTTTGTACAATGTATGTTGTACCGATTTTTCCATAAGCCTTTTGCCTCGCCGTTCGCGAACGGCAAGGTCGATATACCAAATAGAATTAAGTATGAGACATCGTTACATGTTTATCTAAGTAAATAATATGTGGCGTAGGATGTTTCTTTAGTTGCGCAGATTAACATTGGGCCGACTTGAGTATATTTTCATATTGCTTAGAAAAGCACCAACGGTACAGTTATTAACCTAAATTGTTAGGAAGGAAATAATGCAGAATGTTCATAGGAGCCATAATTTATTCTATGTTTCGAATTCAATGCATCGAAACATTTGCCAGGGGTCGACTACCCTTTCTTTCATGGCGGGCCACATTTTATTCTTAGTTGCGAATGCAAGTCATGAGAGTTTCAATATGCTGGGTGAACGTTTGCATATAAAGTTACCTACAGACCAGTGCCGCGTTTACCATAAGGCAAACTAGGCAAGCGCCTAGTAATTTTAAAGATTTAGTATTTGTTTATGGTTCTTTAAAAATATTAAATAGCAAAATGTCCTCTATTTATAGTATTATATGATAAATAAATGTGATTTTCTTTCGTTCTAAAATAATGTGTTTTAATTTTCGATCAAGGGCCCCAGAAGTCTGATTTGCTTAGGTCCCAAAATGTGCTAAACGCGGCACTTCCACAGAGTCAATGGTTCAATATTTGTCAAAGTTAAGTGTAAATAATTTGTTCATCGAAAAAAAATTTGATAACATAATTTTACTTAGGGAAATATGAAATTGTCTATATAAAAATTTATCGAACACTTTTTCATCATTAAGCGCTCTCGGGAGGAGGTTGTGATTTAGGTTACCGACCCGTGATATACACGGTTAAATAAATAAGTTTATATTCATTACTAATAAATAGTAAACCTATATCCAACTCAAGTCCAACGATTGGTTTGAATCTGATAAATAAGACTTTTCTATCTTTTAATAAAAATTAGAATTTTTAATTAATACCTTTTGTATATCTTGCACCTTATTACCCCATTAAAGTTTGTAAATCTTATCACTGTTATCGACGAATAGGGATTGTTTGTACGTTAACATTTGACTTATTAACACTTCTACAGATTGATTTACGCGTAGTTAAACTTTACTGTGCATTTTGAAATACTTTGAGATAATTAATTGCATTACTGTACTGAAATAAAATTTGTGCCGGAGTTTATTTCCTTAAATTTCTAAATTCTAAAATTGTTATTGAGGAAAAGTGAGAATGTAAGAGCGAGAATGGA
The DNA here is from genome assembly GCA_036926305.1 of Uropetala carovei. Taxonomy (NCBI): domain Eukaryota; kingdom Metazoa; phylum Arthropoda; class Insecta; order Odonata; family Petaluridae; genus Uropetala; species Uropetala carovei. The sequence goes on from JAXCHB010000004.1 coordinate 2,007,355, forward strand.
AGAAAGAGAAGAGGTTTAACTTTAATTTGTTGCTTTATTCGTGCACACTCGTCATTTGGTTGATTTCTCGTCTAAAAATGCCAGTAAGGGGAGAATGTGAGCAAGGGGAGATGCAAACAAAGGGACAGACACATTTCAAATCTAACACATTGCCAATTAAAAACAAGAAGAAAGCAAAGAAGAATGGAAATTTTAACTTCATTTTTTGTCGCATTATGAAAAATTGCGTTTTATTTTTTGAGGTTTATTTAGAATTGTAAGCTTAAAATTATTTTTTTAAATTAGTAATATAATTAGACGACATAAAAAATTCATTAAAACAGGCATTTAAAATGTTTGACTATAACCATTTACTGAGAATTTTAATTCGAAATTTTTGAAGACATCCCCTGCCGCCCACCGATTTCTCCGGAACAAGTATTTACTATATAGCGTAAGAAATGGCATCACATATAAACCAGAGATGGCGAATACGTGTCGCGCGTGCGATTTTACTTGGCACGCGTAAGCTTGTATTTTCTGTATAAAATATGAAGCTCCTTAGAGAAAGACTAAATCAGTGTCACACGAAAAAATGATGACTGACATTACTTTCTTGACACGCGACATGAAATTCATTTGCCATCCCTGATACACTGCCTGCAATTTTTAGCATTCTCTTGCAGTTTACTTGCTATTTCGATTTTATTTATTGCACAGAAGGACGGAAAGAGCGAAAACATAAGCGCGTTTGTTATTAAAATGAAATGCAATGCTGCATAAATTCAATGCCAAATTAGCATTATGCAAAATGAAAAGAGATGGAAAATTATTTGCGTAGAAAAAATGAGGATAATTAAGGTGCTACAGTCTAGGAAAACTCCCACTGCAGGAAAACGCCCACATGAGAAGGGAAGTTTGAAAAACCAGCAAAATATACTGGTAGCAATATTTAAAGACTGAAAGGGTGACGAAAGATAGTTATTTACACATTAGCACACAAATATACATAAATAGATATATAAATATTGTCGACGATCTGCAGTTCGAGGTTATGAAGGAGAAAAAGGCAGGAGATATTTGTTGCACGAGTGTTTGAAGGTACATAGATAGGGATGAAGAGTGATTTCTAGGCGCGTTTCGCTTCCAGCATATGCGCCTATTATATAGCGTCGGCCTGTCCGTCCGTCCGTCCGCTTGCTCCTTCTCGGATTTTCATGAAATTTGATATAAAGGACTTATAGTCAAAGATAATAAGAAAAACGCATACTAAATGAATCACGTAAGCCAATCAGAGGTACCACTTTACTGGTGACAAAAATTAACTTTCTGTCATATATCGTAAAGTATTGGTCATATCAAAATAGTTTTCAAATATAACTTGTAGAACTAGTAAAGTAAAGCACACACATAAAGTACACACATAATTTCTTTCAAATGCTCCATTACACGAAACGTGCCCATTTGTGATATGCTGTACACTTTCCTAACTTGTTTTCCATAGCCTGCGTGCTGTGACAGTGTTGTAGATGTCTGTTCTATGATGCGGAGTCAGAAGTTTATCGCATACTCTAGTTTTATGTTAGTGAATTGTGTTCCTGGTGATAAACTCTGCGGAAATATGTTGTCTGATGCTTGTTTTAATGATTTGAGGTAATAACGAAAGGAGATACAATAAGGGAAAGAGTGGGAAATGCTTTAATTATAACTAGGGCAGCCCCGGATCTCCGATCCTCAACGCGATTTAAATAAACTGAAGGGGTTTAATGAAATAATTTTTATTGAATAATTAATGAAATAAATGAAATGCAAAGAATTAAAATAAAAAAGTTTTTATTGAAAAAATTTTTAAGCTGTTAGTAAAATTTTTGTTAGTAGATTAATCAGCCAGTATCTCTCTAAAGACAATGTTCTTCAGCTTTCTGTCACCTCTATTGGCCATGACTTTAATATTTGCAAACGATCCAACTCTTGATAGTGCAACATAGAGTAGACCATGCGAAAAACAGAATTATTCAAATAAAGTCCAATCTTTGACATTGTTTGAACCTGCGCCTTGTTGATTGTCATTGAAAAAGCTGGTCTTATTAGAAATTGGCGCCGCTTGAAAACAAAGGGTAATCCAGAATCTGAAGGAGTCAATGAAATTCTTGGTATCAAAACTCGATCATCTCCACGAACTCCAGTAGCAATAATGCATTCAATGACATATTGCTGGATTGATTTCACTATCAGTCTTGTACCATTGCATAATTCTCTATTTGGCGCCAAATTTCTTATCATTATAACAATGCATTCAACTTTCAGTATGAGCCTGTGTGGTGGAATCCCTGATACATTAATTGTATTCAAAAATTCTGTTGGATACATAGTCACTTGCTCATCTGCAACAGAATCTGCGCTAATCAACATTATTTCCTCTCCTGGAAATTTTTTCATGATTTTCTCATTGATGTAATCAACATCTGTATTTGTTGGTGCCAAAATATTTCGCCCAATCAAAGAATTAACATTTTCCGATAAATTATGCAAATCCGGATATATTTCGTGAATCAGATCATCAACATTATCTGAATTCATCGAACGAATCGGATTAACTTCAACCATATCATTACTCCCTTCTTTTCCATCACCAACTCTTAAGAGAAAATTACTGAACGCTAACTGCTCTGCAGCATCTGATTGTCGTCTGACTCTCATATTTTCAAATAATTTCATAACTTTTACAAGAGGCCACAATAAAGATCTTTTGAGCGAGCTTCCAACTATTGCACCCCTTGATCCTCGCCTGATAACTGGCAATATTTGACGAAAATCACCGCCAAGGACAACAGTTTTATCTCCAAATAATTGATCATTTTCCATGACATCACGCATGCTTCGATCAAATGCTTCAAATGAAAATTTATTACACATTGGAGCTTCATCACAAATTATTAACTTTGTCAATTTAACCAATTTAGCAAGATCTAATTCCACTGGAATATTACAATGAGACATTTCGTTTAATTCTAAAGGTATCTTGAACCTTGAATGAGCAGTTCTGCCGCCATCCAACAATAAGGCTGCAATTCCTGATGATGCAACTGCCAATGCAATAAATCCACTTGCTCGAACAGATGTTAACAATAAATTGTACACATATGTTTTACCTGTACCTCCAGGTCCATCAACAAAAAAAACATCACGTTTCATTTCTAACTGCCATCTGCACTGCATCATAAATGTCTTTTTGTGCAGCATTCAATGAACCCAACTGAGTTTCCATTAATTCTTGAAGACTTTCAGTATCTTGTGGAATTTCTTCTTGAATAAGCCGAGGTCCTCTATTCGGATCAATGGCATCGTGTGGTAATGGCATACCTTCAAACTCACTTAAAGACGAACCATTCATCTCGAAATTCTTTTGTAAGCTATGTTTTCAATATCAACATTCAAACGTGCATCAGGATTTACTCTCTTAGCATTTCTCAGAAAATCTTCACACATAACAAATTTGTGATTTGTCCACAATTCGTATGGATTGGTTATCTCACAAAACAGAAGCAAAGTTGACAACAACTGCCTAATTGCAGCAGGATATTGATATTGCGAAACTTCGGTCAAGCAATTATTCCATTCCATGTCATTTTCTAAAAGGCACAATTTAGTTGCGGCTTCTTTGTATGTTGCATAAATTACTCCATTCACCGTTCTTAAATCTTCAAACTTCGTGGCCCCTTTAATGTTATGAAGCATCATACGTAAGTAATACTTCTCGCAGTGGCGTACCTGAAAATCTGAGAGGGGGGGGGGGGGCCGCAGCAAATAATATGGAGCCCTCCTGTGGATATCTTAGTACGGTTTGAACGATTGGGGGGCCCCTAAATCTCGGGGGGCCCCCGCATTTTGGGGATTGCGGGGGCTATCAGTACGCCACTGACTTCTCGCCATTTCCTTGATTTGGATGAACCATATAGACACAAAGCATTACACGTCACTGTAATGAAATATGTCGGTTTACCACATTCTCTTACAATTGCCATGAAGTCTTGCTGCATCTTATGCATATATCTTGGACTACCAATATGTGTTGCTGGTAGGATTATTCGTTGGCCCATTCGTTCACCGTCAGCGTTATTTATTGCATCAATTGCACCGCGATATTCACTTGCGCGAAGCTATTTTTGATGTTGACGAATGTAAAGTAATCTTCCATATTCCATTTCTACATAAGCATCGACAATATATTCATGCAGTAGTCGGCCAGATTTTATTAAAATATTAAAATCGTCCCTTACTTGCAAGCGATAACAATAAAACTGCTTTTGAGTCATTTTCTTGTTTGAATTCAAGAGTGGTATATTCATTTGATATCCGCATTCACCATGCAGAAATAAAAGTATATAATGAAGAGGATCGTAGCTTGCATGCAACTCGGAAATTCTTTGCAAATTATTATCCTTCATCGTCATAATAATATCTGTAGGTTGATACTCTTCAGCGCCTTCATTCGGAATAATTACTGCAATTTCAGAAGCCGTTAGTCTGTTATATACACGTTTATCTACTCCAGAATCAGCAGCAATTCGCATACGGACGTCTTCAGCAGGTCTATCCTTCATAATTTCACATGCTTGTTTGAATTGCAAAGCATATGGATTATTTTCATTTATCCATGCTTGCAATGCACTAAAAATTTGAGCAAACCTGGGTTTCCCGTCAATTGGTGTGAGAGATCCCATAAAATGACACAAAGTACCACGCAAACGGTATGTGAATACACCATTTGTCGCTTTCAGTAAATGAGGATCAACCTTTGCGCCAACTGAAGCAAATGCCAAAACTGAATTGAGTCCACGAATATTTTTGCGATAATGTTTCGATTTTGCACTATTTCCTTCAATCAATTCTTTAATAAAATCAGGTGGGTCACGAAGTGGCGGCAATTTTACTTTACCATCTGAGCAACACTTTGAATACTTTGGATCTGTCAGTGATGAACCTGATTTGCGTTCGTCCTTAGGCACCGCATTTATCACAACGTAAATTCATCATCCCAACATCATGTCGACCACCTACACTTTCCTTGACAAAGTCAAGCACTTTAGCATTGAAAAGTTCATTTGCAATCCTGCGTTGTCACTGAACTCTATTCTGTAAGGCATTCACTTGTCGTTCATCTTCAGACATTCTTTGCCTACGTTCTCTCTGTTGTACAGCATCTTTTTCTCTTACTCTTTCACGTTCAGTTTGAGACATTGAAAGATGTCGCTTAGCGGCTGAACGTCGTTTTTGTTCACGTCTTCTTTCAATTCTTCCTAAATCTATTGCATCAGATGGTAATGCCATTTTTAAACATTATAGAATAATTTGAAACAAAATAAAAACAAATTAAATGCACAATTTAAAATAAAACACAATTCTTTGGGAATTTGTTTGTTATACACGTTATTGACACAGCTAGAAAAGGTTCCTAAACGCAGTCAACAGAATAATTATCCGTAAATATGTACGTTGCTATGCTTCATTAATTTCGATGCTCAAACAACATTTCGAAGCGAATGAAGGTTTCATTGGCATTAAATGAATCGGAGGCAACAATGAGAGTCTCCTTGGCAACGCCCGGAAGGAGTACGAAAAATCCGCAAAAGTTCCAAAAAGAACGCGTATTTCTGAAAACTTCGACCGTGTAACGTATAAACATGGCAAGAATAAGATACTATATAGCTTTAGTCGTCAAATAAAGCAAAAAATAAGAAAATCGGTCATCGTGGGACATCTTACTAGCTGACGCAACGAGTGTTTAACGATGATTCACGCTCTCTACCACCGGGATCATAGCAATTATGATTCCAGTCTATTGAAGGTAAGTTGAAGTCTCCTCCAAATATAATGGCCCTCTCTTTATTTTTCGATATTAGCGTTGCTACTTGTTTCTCGAGATTATGAATCATTTCTAACTTGCATTGGGAGGCCTATAAAATGCGCATATATTTGCTATAGTGTAATCGCTTCCTCTAACTCCACACCAAACACTTTCTATTTCGGCGTCATTAATAGGTAGTGGAAAACTTTCGTATGCCTTGCTGACTGCTATAAATACTCCACCTCCAGTCCGGATACTACGATCCTTTCTAAAAATTCTATAGTCTTGAGGAAATACCTCCTGACTTGCAATCTCGTCAGTGAGCCAACTCTCTGTACCGATCACGACATCGGCCTTTAGACTACGAATAATATGCTCAAAATCGGAAATTTTCTTACGGATGCTGCGGCAGTTCAATACGACGACATTTAATTTCTCACAATCGCTTCTCAGATAAACCTCAGCATTACCATTCGTAATCGTTTTAGGAATACATGCGTTCTTCATACTATTATTCCGCCAGTTGGATGATATAGCATTTATTTTCTGAGCGTGTTTTATTTCACCATTTATATCGAAATCCCAAACGTTAACACTATTGACATCACGGATGTCAGCATTTTGGTCGTACGTTAGGGAGGTTCATGGTAGAGGCCCCACCATAGCGTCATTGAGAACGGAGGCAGGTGATGTAGTATACGATAGCGCGGAAAAAGCGAACTTTTTAAATGAACACTTTCAGAAAGCGTTTACTTCGGTGAGCAACGAATTTGAGGAACCAGCTTTGAATGATGAGGGAAATTCGATGGAAGATTTGATATTCTCTGAAACAGGTATCGCGCACCAGCTAGAGTCGTTTAAGCAAAATAAGTCTCCCGGGCCGGAGGGCATACCCGCGCGTGTGTTGAATCTGTTGCACATGGTACCGTTCCAAAAGACTGGAAGATAGCATACGTAACGCCCATCCACAAAGGCGGTGATAAAGAGAACCCCGAAAATTATAGACCGATTTCCTTGACGTCATTATCGTGTAAGATTCTAGAACATATTATCGTTATCTCTGTTCTGCGTTACTTAGATGGTCGTTCTTCGCTAAGCAAAAACCAACACGGGTTTCGGAAAGGTAGGTCTGGCGAAACGCAGCTCGCCCTGTTCGTAAACGATTTGTTGCAATGCGGAGAGAAAAACACTGAGGTTGATGCCATTTTCATTGATTTTAAAAAAGCGTTTGACAAAGTACCCCATAATAAATTAATAGGAAAACTAGGAAAGTATGGCATAAACCTTATATCGTGAGTTGGGTAAAAGACTTCCTCTCAAACAGAAAACAGATAGTAGTTATTGATGGGAAATCTTCATACCAGGTAAAAGTCACATCAGGTGTTCCACAGGGAAGTGTCATAGACCCACTACTATTCCTGATATATATAAACGATATCTGCTCGGTAGTTCGCTGCAAAATAAGACTTTTCGCAGATGACACCGTATTATATAAGGAGATAATGAGTCAGGATGACCAAAAATCACTCCAGGAAGATTTAAACGCCCTTTCAGCATGGTGTCAAGATTGGAAAATCGAAGTTAATCACAGCAAATGTTCCCTATTGAGTGTCTGGAAGAGTAAGAACAATGTATTAGACTCGGAGTACAGAATTGACAGATTGAATATCCAATCTGCAGAGTACGTTAAATAATTCGGAGTCACCATTTGTCGTGATCTATCGTGGAATATGCATATTCGAAGGATCGTAGGCGCAGCTAATAAGAAATTGGGTTTCGTAAGCAGAATAGTAAGAAGTAGCACAGAACAGGTACGAGAAACGTGTTATTTATCATTGGTCAGATCTCAGGTCGAATACGCTTCCAGCATATGGGATCCGTACGAAAAGGGACAATACTTGAGTTAGAAAGAATCCAACGCAGAGCAGCCAGATTCGTTAAGCAAAAATATGAGCAAAAATTAAGCGTCACATCACTCTTGAAGGAGTTGAATTGGATATCGCTAGAGGATCGCAGAATTAGCGCTAGGTTAAGGCTTCTGGAGAAATTTAGGTCGGAAGTTCTCTTAGAGGAGGTCTCAGGAATATTAGAGGCACCTACGTACATGGGCAGGCACGATCACGAGAATAAAATACGAGAGATCGACTGTAGGACCGAGCGATATCAGAGCTCGTTTTTCCAAGGACCATACGGGATCATAACAGGAGAGTGATTCCCACGAGGGACGTTATTGGGTAGGTTTTGGTGTGCTGCACCCCCTGCCACCTACCAGTCTGGTAATTTGCAGGGTATCATGTAGATGTAGCTGTAAACAAATGTCTAAAGACGTCAACGTAAAATTAGTAGGTGATATAGTTGGATTCAGTGCTCCACTCATACATACCTGTCATTTTGTATGGGCCATTACTCTGGTATGTGTAATTTGTTTATTTTCTATGCTTCACCAACTGATCTAATGAGTAATAAATTCGTTTTCCTGTGCAGGACTCCGAATAACCCGGACCTGAAACAGTCCCCCAATAATGCATCTCGGATCTTTCGTTTCCTGGAATCCTGGAGAATTTTCAGCGTGCAGATGGAGAAAGCAATGCTTTTTTGTTGGATTTATCTTCACCTGCCTCTTAGTCCTGTATTGCTACGACGGAAGAGGTAAGGATATAAAAACGTCTTCCTCTATCTACGAATATAGGCATTCAGGTGCCATGGCCATGGCCGTCGTTTGGGTGATAATTTTTCGGTGTTTCAATACAATTTTAAATGAAATGTAAGCCAGGTGAATGAAAAAGTGCGAGTAATTTCGTCTATAGCTGTAATCACTATAGGTTTGCAGTGGAATTAGTATCGTTAGTTTTTTCCACATTCGCATTATCTCTATATATTTGCCTTATAAACTACTTTTAAATATAGTTTTACTACATTTAAGATACAGTAAATAAATAAATATAGTTTTGCTATATTTAAAGTATCGCGAAAAAAAATTATACGGTAGAAATTTTTGGAGTATTCGGTGGCCGCCGTGAGCGCCAAATAAAGTCTAATTTTCGCCATCAAAATAACTTTGCCTGTCGATTCGACACCTCTTCGGAAATTGACAGTATGAAAAAAATCGATTTAGTTAGGCGTTTCCTGGTTCAGACACCGATTTTCCACGATGATAATTGGTAATTTTAAAATGCAAAAATTGTATAATCGTCCTGTCCTTGCATCATGTTAGAACTGTGCACAAAAGGAATACGTGGCCACTCTGAAACTACTTTGCATCACACCTGTCGAAATCTTATAATAATGAACTAGCTGTTTGCGCGGATTATTTTCAATTAATTTATTAATAATAATGTGAATCAATTAATGGTGCACATGATATCCCAAATAGAAAACAATTTCATTAAATATGTTTTTACTATACTCTAGCATAACTCTTCTTCTCCACTATCTCTCTCTCTTTCCCCCCCTTCCCCTCTCCATTTTCCCTCTCGCCTTTCCCCCCTCCCTCCCCTTGTCTCATTTCCCTTTACCCCATCTTCATTGAAACGACTTACAAAACACGCTCGTACGGTTTTACAACAATAATACTTTGAACACGACAATGTCCGTCGTCAAGGTATTTAGCGATAGTATGGCAAATTTAGTGAAAATTATGTTCATTTAACTTAAAATGCGGGCAATTCGAATCGTAAACAAAAAAAGACAATGTGAATAAGAATCTGTGATCATTTTTCTTTAAAACGATCCAAATGCGAAGCTCGTATGCCAATATTTCGCATTTATATGAGCAAATGAATGAAAGCCTGCATGCCGAAATGTCGAGTTTTCATGCTATCTCATGGAAAATATATAAATGAAATGCGGAGGATGGACACATATAACTAAGCCTTATATATGTCACAGGCAAAGTGTATAATCTAGGCATTCTATACAATGTCTAGGCAATGTATGGAATGCCTGGCAGTTTTTGGCAAAGTATGAAATATACGACTGTGAACTTACGCACGCCAACATTTCTCAACCGATTTCGACCAAATTTGGCTAGATTGTAGGGGGCACTAAGGGGAAGGTCAACGCGGGGCTTTAGTGTCTGTCTGTCCGTTTGATTCAAAATAGCGGCCGATGAAAACATTAAATTACGCGTACTTTCCCTGGTCCTGCTATTGATTTGAATCAAATTTGGTACGATTGTGGAGGGCTCTTAGGAATAATTCACAAGCGGTTTTGGTTTTTAGGCTTGTGTCGACTAACTGGAACCACATCCAAAACTGATCGTGACGCAGACCCCTCGACCGTCATTAGCCGCGAGGCCCATCCTGAAAGTTTCATCGAAAAAGGTTGAAAAGCTTTTTAGTTATGAGCGGTTTTCCTTTTGTCCCATGTAACACCATATAGCAACCAATCGTTACACCCTACGCACCGTCTCGCGAATAACTGCTTTCAATACAATCCCGTCCCAAAACTCTTGAGAGGTTGGTATTCCTGGACGTCAAGATTAGATGTGAGCGTAAATATGTTATTATTTATCGTAGAATTCCGTTAAAAAGACGCGTTCACCCGAATATGTTTCTTCAATCACAATCGCACTAAGTTAACAACATAAAATAGTTTAAATTTTATTACAAAAGACATGGTCGGCTAGTGCCCCCCTGCTGACAGAGTAGAGACACCTGAGCTCGGATTTGAGGATGGACCTCTAACCCGAGTTAATGACGTTCGAGGGGTCTGCGTCGCGGTCAGTTTTGGATGTGGTCCCAGTAAAGGCCGATTTACACATAGCAGTCTGTGCACCGACTGGGCGCCGACCGCGCACCGACCGTGTCGTGTCACTTACATTTACACATAACAGACTGCGCACCGACCGTGCCCCTACCGTTCTCCCTCCTGATGTCGTTGGCTCTGTTATGCGCTATTGAGATGGTCGTTCTTCGTTAAACAAAAGCCAAGACGGGTTTCGGAAAGTAAGTCATGTGAGACGCAGCTCGCCCTGTTCGTGAATGATTTGTTGCAATGCGGAGAAAAAAACACTCAGGTTGACGCCGTTTTCATTGACGTTAGAAATGTTGGCGTGCGTAAGTTCATAGTCACACAACTCGTATATTTCATACTTTACCTAAAAACTGCCAGGCATTCTATACATTGCCTAGGCCCTAGGAATTGTATAGAACGCCTGGATTATACACTTTGCCTGTAACACACGCACACACACACACACACATATATATATATACTACAGAAGAGGAAAGGTAAGTAAGGATATTTAGGGCAACTAGGTGTTGAAGAACACCCAGTGAACACTTACCGGAAGTAGAGCCGCTGGGGTGTTGGAGAGACACATTTGTAGAGGTTAGAGCCTTCGGGATGGTTCCTTCGTCAGCACAAGAGAGACACCTTCACCACCTAGTTGCCCTATATATATATATATATATATATATATTTATTTATTTATTTATTTATTTATCAGTTGTCTCTCTCGTGTGCTCACGAAGGGACCATCCGGAAGTAGAGCCGCTGGGGTGTTGGAGAGACACATTTGTAGAGGTTAGATCTTTCGGGATGGTCCCTTCGTCAGCACAAGAGAGACACCTTCACCACCTAGTTGCCCTAAATATATATATATTTATTTATTTATCAGTTGTCTCTCTCTTGTGCTCACGAAGGGATCATCCCGAAAGCTCCAACAACGTCTACAAATGTGTCTCTCCGATACCCCAGCGACTCTCCTTCCGGTGAGTGCTCACTGAGTTTCCTTCAACACCCAGTTGTCCTCTCTCTCTCTCTTTCTCTCTCTCTCTCTATATATATATATATAATAACGCACCTGTCAAACCACTGTCGTGGCTGAGATTCATTGACGACATCTTTCTCATCTGGACCAATGGACCTGACTCCCTCCAATCCTTTTTGTCACGCCTCTCTTCTCACCTCACGCTTTCCTTCGCCTACTTCCACCTCTAACATCACCTTTATGGACGTCGACCTCTCCATCCAAGACGGAAAAATCCGCACCGGCGTCCACATAAAACCCAGCAATAGACTTCAATACCTTCATTTTGAAAGCTGCCGTCCCTTACACACCAAAACCTCGATTCTATATGCCATAGCCCGCCGAAGATGGAGGATTTGTTCAGACAGGAGGTCTCTCTCACTATATTACTCCATCCTTGAAGATTCCCTTCTAAAACGCGGTTACCCACCGGGCCTGATCCGGAGGGCAATTACACCCGCTACCATTAAACACCACCCTCACACTCCTATTCCTGATTCTACCCCTTCCATTACCCTTTCTACCCTCTTCCATCCCGGGATCCACGAGGTCCTCAAGGAAATCCTCCAGGCTGCCCACCCAATTCTTACTTCCACCTCCTACCAATCCCCCTTCACTAATTCTCCCATTCTTTCCTTCCGCCGGCCTCCCAATTTGAGAGATATCCTGTGGAAGAAAGAACTACCTACTCCCAACCCTCCATCCGCTGCAGGATCTCAACCCTTCGGCAAACCCCGTTGCCTCTCATGCCCCATCCACCCACCCTCCTTTTCTTTCACCAGCCCCTCGTCCATCATCACCTACCCCATCCCCTCCAGAAGTAATTGCACCACGAGGAATGTCATCTACCTCCTCACCTGCACCCTCTGTCCTGCTATTTATGTTGGCCTCACCAGCAACCCCCTCAGCATCAGAATTAACGGCCACCGGAACAGCGTAAATACCAACCGTCCCCTTCCGGTGGCTTCTCACGCCAATTCACATAAGGCAACGTTTAATAACTGTTTTAATGTTAGGATTATCCGCGCCCTACCGGACGACACCCCCGCCCCTCTACTTCGACAGTGGGAGTTAGCCTACATCTTTCTCCTTGACTCCTTCTCCCTCCCCCCTCCTGTCTCAACCTTCGATAACCCTATTGGCCGTTCCCCCTCCCCGCCTCCTCCTATCCCCGAACTCCTCTCATTAACCCTTCCCCCCCCCATATCCTCCCCAGTGTGTCACTTCAAACAGTATATGTCTCTCGCTGAAGAAGGGCGTCAGCCCGAAAGCTCCATATTTGTGCTGTTTTTGTGTTTCTGTGTTTTTCGTGTCTTCAGCACCCCCAGCGGCTCTCCAACTTAGGTAAGTGTCCACTGGTGGTGGCAACAAGGTGTTGGAGGAAGCCCAGTGGACACTTACCTAGATTGAAGAGCCGGTGGGGGGTACTGAGAACACACAAAAAACACAAAAACAACACAAATATGGAGCTTTCGGACTGGAGCCCTTCTCCGTCGCTGAAGAAGGGCTTCAGCCGGAAAGCTCCATATTTGTGTTGTTTTTGTGTTTTTTTCTGTTTTTCGTGTGTCTTCAGCACCCCCAGCGGCTCTTCAATCTAGGTAAATGTCCACTGGGCTTTCTCCAACACCTTGTTGCCACCTTTATATATATATATATATATATTTATCAGTTATCTTTCTCTTGTGCTCACAAAGGGATCATCCCGAAAGTTCCAACAACGTCTACAAATGTGTCTCTCCGACACCCCAACGGCTCTCTTTCCGGTAAGTGCTCACTGGGTTCCCTTCAACACCCAGTTGCCCTATACATATATATATATATAATCAGAAATCGCACATCGAAATTAACGACCTTTTTCATAATCAGGAGGAAAACACGCACAGATGTGCAAAATACCGCTGATCAACCCTTGGCACGAGTCGGTTCTACCTTACGTGAAGAGACCCGAGCCCTATAGGTGCAAACAGCCCGCCCCTCTCACCCGCCTCGTATATTCCGCGCCTCACCACGCCTCCCTTTCAACCACCTCGTACGCCAAACTACGCCACTCCTCAGCCACACATACTCCAACCCCACCGTCGAAGGGCTCCTCCTCATCCAGACCCTCCGCCTTTCCTTCTCCTGCTCACTCAGCCTCTTCCGCCTCCTCTAACCCTCTTTCCTCGCTCCCTCAGCCTCCGTTCATCCGAATCGAACCCTCTCTAAAGGCCGCGTACGGAAGCGACGCAGACGGGACTCTCGAATGCTGCGCCTCTCCTGTTACAAGAGCGAATTCCAAAGATGACCGCCACCCCGACGACAGATACAGGTGAGATCTTAATTAAGCACACAATGAAATACAAGATTTTTCTGTTTAGCCTTAAAAATTGATGATGGAGCTCGCATCCTCATAGGAGTGAATCCCATCTCTCTTGCGCCCTTTCAATTTGACTGATCGTGAACCTAAATTCATCATTAAAGAGAATTTAGGTTTATCGTAAGTAGGTAGAGAAAACATTCCAACGGTGGACAAAATTCTGCTCCGACATTTTGGCGAATGTGCGCGTTTTAAAACCACGAGTCTCATATTACTATACTATAACTGGTACAATAAAAATAATATATGTACTAGTGTAATGCCAGTTGAAATATCAACGGGAGTAAAGATTCGATCGTTCAAGCTATTTATGGAGTTCAAATTGGCATCAGAAACATTAATTGTGTTGAAAGTAATTTCCCTCTCCTTCATTCCCCCTCTCCCACACTCTTCCCTCTCTCCTTTCCCTCTCCCTCCCTCTCTCACCCTCCCTCCCCCTCCCTTTGTCCCCTCTATCTCGTATTTAAAGCAGTCAAAGCACGTTTACACCCATAAGGATTGAAATAACAATATGATATCGAGGTCTAACAATGGAATAGGTAGGCAAGGTAACATCCCGTTAAAAATGGAAAGATTTCCTCAAACTTTGTGAATTAAACGTTTAAATTGAGCGATTTCAAACCGTAGGCAGAAAAATACGAACAGAATAAGACCCGTTATAATGTTTTATTCAAAATGGTTCACATCCAAGGGTATTTATGCAGATTAAAGTATGTGCAACAGATGCTCCGTCGACTCGTTCTATCCGATTCCAGGCCCTTCTCACTGTCTCTTGTAGCTAATCTCCTACGTGTTGGTCACACGAATTTCGCCATGTTTCTTTTTCGACAAGCTGTTGGCATAATTTTCATACTCACCTGTTCATAGGAATTTTTTCGTGGGCGTTTGGGAATTTTTTGCGTCAACAGCGATTTGGTCTTTTAGTTTAACTTCTTCCTAAATTAATAAAGAGTTTCAGTGTTCGTTGAGATCTCATTCTTTTTTTAACTAATGTCTTCAGATATCGATATTTTTCTATTATAAAACAAATATCGCTTTCAAATGCGATATCAACAGAGTTGTAACTAGTGTGTGGCGAAGACGGCGTTTTCGTTCGGAAATTATTTATCAAATGATCAAAAAATATCTCAATAGTTTTAACTAGAATAAAATGTTTCTTAATTAAGACAGAGGAAAATGGTGTTCCACGAATGTATTTTTTTACAAGGCGTTGTCTTAAATTCTGCAGTAGGCGCCGAATCTTCCAGCGACGACTTTAAATAACAACGGCCGCATTGGATGTGGACCAGCTAATATACGACAACTCTCTTTAAGGATACTTTCAAAATGTCTACATTTTCTTATGAATATTGTCACAACCTCCTTGGAATAAGCGTACCTGTGCTACTTCCAAAGGTTTTCACACCTTCATATTAACAACTGCAGCGTTGACCGATAGATTTTTATTTTTGCCATCATATTATTTTCACCGTGTAGTTGCTTAAAAATGCCCATATTAAGACCTTAATGATCGTAAATGCATTTGTAACAAAAAGAATAATACGTTTATGAAATGTCTTCGAAAATCCTAATTGATTAACATTTTTCTAAATATTTTTCTCGATGCATTAATCAAGTATTCTGCTTTTCAACTGTTTGGCATAGAGAGGCACATCAAGCGAATGAAAAATTCAGAAATATATATATATGTATATATATATATATATAAATACTACAGAAGAGGAAAGGTAAGTAAGGATATTTAGGGCAACTAGGTGTTGAAGGAAACCCAGTGAACACTTACCGGAAGTAGAGCCGCTGGGGTGTTGGAGAGACACATTTGTTGAGGTTAGAGCTTTCGGGATGATCCCTTCGTCAGCACAAGAGAGACACAACTTCAACACCTAGTTGCCCTAAATACACACACACACACACACACACGAGGTCTGATGAAAAAGTTCTAAGACTTTATTTACAAAAAAGAAAATAAATTAGATAAAACATTTTTACTATCTGTCCCCTTCAAAGTAGTCTCCCCCCATTGATATACAGGTGTCCCAATGTTTCTGCCACTTCTGGAAGCATCGCTGGAAGTCTTCAACTTTGAGGTTGCCGAGTTACGATGTCACATTCTGTTGGATGGTTGGAATGTCCTCAAATCTTTGTCCTTTTAGCTTCTTTTTCATTTTAGGGAATAGAAAAAATCAAAGGGGTAAGATCAGATGAGTATGGAGGGTGAGGTACTACAGGAATATTTTTTGGGGCCAAAAACTCTTGAATGAAAAGGGCAGTGTGAGCAGGAGCATTGTCATGGTGGAGAAACCATTCATTTTGAAAAAGCTCGGGGCATTTTCTCCGAACTTTTTCACTTAATCGAATTAAAACCTCTTCATTGGCGATTTCTCTAATGGCTAATCATCGATCAGAATTAATGTCAGTCAATAAAGAAGCCAACATTCTAAGCTATTAATTCACTACTCACATATTTGGGACGCAATCTAGGTAATTTTACTTTCGGTTTGATTTATCTAAATTTCCTTTTAAGTAATTTCTTATAGAGTTTCCTCTCAAAATAATCAGCTTGAATCTTTTTTTCGCACTGCGTATTTTCGCCAGGATTGGAGTACTTATTCTAAAATCCACAGCCTTAGGTTGTGTATTTTAGAATACTCCAATCATGGCGGAATTGTTTGCAATCCCTATTCACTTTTTGGTCTCTCTCCCGGCTCACGCGATATTAAAAAGGAAACAAAATGTGTGTCTACAACAAAATTCCCTTCTCCTTAGACCAGGACTCCCCAAACTACGGCCCTCGCAGTGATTTAATCCGGCCCGCCTGCCTTACCTCATATTTTCTCTTTTCTCGACAAACCCCCCCCCCCCCCCTCGAAACTTTCTCCGCACGGCCCGATCAGTCATTTGAAAAGTCTTAAGTGGCCCGCGCTGTCGTACATAAAGCCTAATGTGGCCCTTTCAATAAAAAGTTGGGGGACCCCTGCCTTAGACAAAACATTGTAACATGTTCCGTTGCAGCGTCGAAGACTGCAGGGAATTCACCCACGACATCCGAGTGAAGTCTGACTTCACCCTCGTGAACTGCACCAGAGGAGGACGACAGGTGCACGCCGACATGCACGCGTCGGTCGTGCCGACCAACGCAACGCTCAAGAAAATGGCCGACGCCTCCCTTTTGCGTGCTCTCCCCCCGAGCGTGATGCTCCTCGGCCTGGACTCGTCTTCCAGGATGAACATCCACCGAGCAGCCCCTAAACTGATAGCCACGCTGAAAGAAATAGGAGCCGTGGAAATGACATCGTTCAATAAGGTATCAATGGAGAGGAAACGTTTCTGCTAAGACATTTCGCAGACACTAAAGATATTTTAAAACGATATTCGATATTTTTATTGACTGGGTGTTAGCACATTTAGCGTCCTACAATGAACACTGCGAAAATTATAGGCCGATTTCCTTAAGGCCATAATCTTGAAAGATATTACGGAATGTAACATCACGTTCTATGATGCGTTTTTTATTTAAGTATTTATTCTTCGCCAAGGGGAATGCCAGCACGGATTCCGAAAAGGCAAACCATGCCAAGAAAAGTTCGACCTTTTTGTAGACGATTTATTTCGATGCGCAGAGAAGAAAATTCAGATTCATTTATTAGAGGAAATCGTTTGATGGAGTACGTCGTCAGAAATTAATAGTAATACGGTATCAATCCGAGAGTTGTGAGTTGGATGAGAGAGAGAGTTCGTCTGAAATACAGAACAAATAGTAGTTATCCATGGGAAGTTCTCATACCACGTAAAGTCGTGTCACGTGTCCAAAATATATGTAAATGATATCTGTCCGGGAGTTCCTGTTAGAATCAGACTGTTCGCAGATGTCACCGTCGTACAACCAGGATGACCATCAGTTGGAAGATTAAAAAGCCATTTCCGCAAAGGATGGCATTTTGAAATTAAGGATCTTGTGTGTTATTCTTCGAAACAACAGTTTCAACAAATAATAGCCTTTTTTAATAAACTTTATTGAATAATCTCTACACTTGTGAACACCAGAAACAACAATAACTAACAATAGCGTCACTATTCTTTCGGCGGCCAAAATCCAAACATTATTTTGAAACCCTGATGTGCGGCAATAGCGCATTCACATTGTTTGGCGTTTGGTTTTCAAGCTAAATAGGCTCGCAAGCTTTGTTAGAACAATTATGTTTTTAGAAAAGTTATAACGGGCGCCTTAACCCTTTATAGGGTAGGAAATCAAGGAATGAAAATCACTTTATTTTCATTTATAACTGCTAAATATCATATTATATTACTAACCAAAGAAAGTTACAATTTAAAAAAGTTGTACACTATTGTACCAGTAACCTATAAAGGGTAAATGGAACCTATCCCTCAGTCCCGGTTTGCAAGTTAAATAGGCTTGCAAGGCTTGTTAGAACAATTACGTTTTGCGGCTAAACGTTAGTAAACAAAATGTCAAAAATAAATATTTCGAAGAACGGGGCGGATAACACTCTAGATCCGATATTAATTACCGAAAATATTGTCATGAATATCTGGAAAGGCAAGAACAAAGATATAATATGTATATATATCGAATTTTTGGAAATTCCAGCGAGAAATCGACTTTCGTAGGCTGAGTAGTAAGAAATGGCACATCAAAGTGCGATAAACGTGTTATTTATCACTAGTTAGACAACAGATGGAATACTATTCAAATATATGGAATCGGTAGGAGAAAAATTTAGTCAGAAAGAGCCCAACCCAGAGCAGCTATATACGTTTTAAAAAAATGCCTGCTCATTATAGTCGATCCGAAATCGGAAGACTCCTGGCCTCGGAAAAGGGGCGGAAACCAGTTAGCAGCAGCCAACAGGAGACTGTTTGTTTGGGAAGGTAGTGGGGAGGAAACCAGTCTCACTCCTGCTCTCGAAGAGATCGCATCGGACTGCGTTGCCGTTTCTACCGCCGTTTCCTTGCTGTGGATCAAAAAGAAGGATGGGAAGTATTTTATTTAGAAACTGCGTAGTATATCAGCTGAGCAAGAGCTGGCCGCGCGGACCGATATCTGCTCTCCCGCACGAAAGTTGAGAGGGGCGATGGAAGGGGAAACGTTCGTGATTGGCTACTTGCTCTAAGTAGGCCAGGAGTCTTCCGATTTCGGATCGACTATAGCAAAGCATAACATAAATTTAAAGGATTTGAACTGGGTATCTCAGGAGGATCGTAGACTGGAGGCTAGATTAAACCTTCTGGAGAAATATAGGTCTGAAGATCTAGCAGAGGAGCTTTTATGAATAATTGATGAACCAACGTACGTAGACAGACACAATCGTGGCGGGAAAATGCGTGAGATCGACTGAAGTGCAGAGCATTATAGAGGCTCGTTCTTTCCTAGGACAAAACGAAACCATAACAGGAGAGTCCAGGGTTGCCAGATTTCAGATTCGAAACCGAGACTTTATGAAAATGAGAATAGTTTCTAGGGGCTTTCCTAGCTTGTAGAAACAAAACGCAGTTTACCGCATATCTCTAAGACGAACGGCTTTTGAGATACAGGGTGGGACGGGCGTTATATATTGTATAGTGTGACATATATATATATATATATCATCATCATAGGTAGTCTGTCCGTTGACAGGTCCGTGATTATTCTAGGTTAAACTTGGTTCTCCATATACTCCTATTTTCCGCAGTTTTCTTCA
Organism: Uropetala carovei; assembly: GCA_036926305.1. NCBI lineage: Eukaryota > Metazoa > Arthropoda > Insecta > Odonata > Petaluridae > Uropetala > Uropetala carovei. The sequence goes on from JAXCHB010000004.1 coordinate 2,026,989, forward strand.
TGTCTTGATAGCTCTCTTTCCCTTTCAAGTCGTCTACCAGCTGAAACCTTTTCCTACCTCTTTCTCTTTTTCCATCCAGTTTTCCCTCTAGCACTTCTTATATAAATATACGTGAGCTGAAAATGTGCCGCCCCTCTGGTGCGTAGGAAAGAGTAATAATGATGATATAGTTATCAATAAATAATAGAAAATTGTGGAGCATAAATTAAATTTAGATTAATAACAAATGCTCCATATAAAATAAATACAATAACGTACAATAAATCACTGAATAACTGACGCAGCGAAAATCGGAAATCAAGATCCAGCGCGTTGCCAATGATGGAATTAAAGAAATCATCAGATTGGCTATTTTTCGTTTTCACCGTGTGCGTCGCGCACATGGAAACGTATCTGAATTGAAGCGGGGATAGGCGCATTGTATTGAAATACAGTAAAACCCCGCTATACGTTGTTTCGCATATACGTCGGTAGTCAATTAAGGAACATGTTTCGTTATAAGTTGTGTCGCTTCGCATATACGTCGTTTGTGAAATACTAAAAGCAGCATTTCAGAAATTCCAATTGCAGTGCATAAATTATAACTATAACAATAAAAACCCTCTATTCGGCTTTTAATTTCATGTTTATTATTATTTATATGAATTAATTTAATTTCATGTTTATCAATTCGTGTAAAATCATACTTAGAAGAAACATTTGCTGGCCATGTGTTTAAGAGATCACGGTGGGTTAGGTGGTTCACAAGATACACAGGGGATAAAAGGGATTGTCCCAATTTTAATGACGATGTGTAAAAACCTATTTCTGAGCTTTTTACTTTCTCCATACGTAGTAATGGGAAAGTATTGTTTATGAAAAAAATCGACTTCGAGATTTCAATGAAAATACACGTTTTGAGGTTCCTAGAACACGTTTAGACTTTTCGGAATGGTGTCTGTCTGTGTGGATGTATGTGATTGTGGGCGCTCTAACTCAAAAAGTACTTGCCATATCGATACCAAATTCCATATGTAACACTTTAGGGTGAGCACAAAGAATTGATTAGTTTTTGGACAATACCGGTTAACCGGAAGTCGAGGTTTATTCGAAACCCGATTCGGATTTGCGATATTTCTCCGTTAAAACATCATTATTGTATATACAATTCTATACAAATGTTATAGAGAATGTAATTTCCTACAACTTTCACTTGAAACAATTTTCCATAGCAGTTGTTGTCTGGGAATTATTTATAAAAAATATTCGGTTTTTTCGGTTTTCGTCAAATATTTTCTTAAAAACGTCGTAATTGGTCATCTTCGTAAGGACCAAAGTTGTAGAGAATAATACTTCCAAGTTTTGTTTGAAACAAATTTTCGTAGAACCATCCATTTCGGAGATATTTTGCTTTTTCTTAATACCAGTATACAGCGCCACCACCATGAAGCGGTGAATTCTGTAAACATATTCAAAATATACGTAATTTACGTCAATAAGGACGACTGTATTCTTTTACGATAGAAAATAATAATTTTGCCTCATAATACTATTCATAATAATTTAAACTATACCCCAAATATGGAGAAAGTCATGTGTTGGCCACATCAGATTTTTTAACACTTGTGTCTAACATTTGGTGTGTTTACGTTTGCGTTGATATCTCATGAGATATTGGATATACGTACTTTGGATTGCGAAATCTGCTTGAAAAGTACTCTAAAGTGCGTATCAATGTACGTATAAGTAAAGAAATAATTTTTGTGCTCCATCATGCTATAGACATTTATTTTCGATGATTTCTGAATTTATTATTGCAATTGGTTACTCGTTGTTACGATAAAATGTATATTCAACCCTAATAGCAATGAGTGGTAAACACATAGTGGTAACATAGTATGTCAATGTACTGTATTGATATGTATTATTTGGGAAACAAATGTCTCACAAACGGAATGTAACCCCTAACTTTTATTATAGTTCTTATGGTAATCGTTGTTTCGCTATACGTTGTTTCGTTATAAGTCGCATTTTTCAGGAACGCATCTCCGACGTATAGCGGGGTATTACTGTATGTATAGATGACATAGCATGGCATCATTTATTGCTTGTTTGCATGTTGTCAAGTTTTATGCAATAAACCAATAAAAAAGGAATGTATCAAAATTCGATTTAGCCGTCCCTCTGAAGTGGCGCTCATGCCTGAAACCGGCCCTCGGTACACCCATGTGGGCGGCTCACCCACGCTACACATCCACCTCCGCGAAAAACATTGCCCGGGGGTCTGTGAGCTATACAAGTAAAAAAGCTAACTAATTTAATGAAAAACATAAAATTAACCCTTACAATTTTAATATAACTAAGCTGCGAGAGACACAAATAGAAAACTGTAGGAAAAACTAAATAACTTCAGAATGAGAAACTGAGTAGGAGCGATTCTTGACACGTTTGCGAGCAAACAATACTGTGTTTATGTGCGTGTATGCACGAAACCGAACATGTCACATGTAAATATGAAAATGAGTGGGATGTGTAATCGTGTAATCTTTACTTTCGAATCCAGGTTGGGGACAACACCTTACCAAATATTCTGCCGTTACTGTCCGGAGTATCGCTTCCCGACGCCAACGGTAAAACCCATCCGACCACCAAACCGAAAGGATACGGGTGCTTGCCTAGCAACGATCACACGCTAGACGAATGCCCGTTAATGTGGAAGAAACTGTCCCAAAACGGATACGTGACACTGATGGCGGAAGACGAACCAGGTCTTTCTGCATTCAACTACGTCTACCGCGGCTTCAGAGAACAGCCTACCGACCACTTCACGAGACCTTTCTTCCTCGCCGCCAACGCGTTGCTGAAAAGGACGACCCGAAAGGATATGACTTGGTGCTACGCCAACAAGTCCACCCTAAGCAGAGTGCTGGAATACGTGCGTTCGTTTGTTGACACGTACGAACGAAGGGCACCCTTCTTTTCCTTAGTGTTCCTCACCGGCCTAGGCCACCAATACGCACCGGACATCGAACTGGGCGACGAGGAATTGGCGGAGTTCGTACGCTACCTGGCAGAGAAAAACGGAATGTTCTTCGCGGTGTTCAGCGACCACGGGATGAGATTCGGAGAGCTTCGCAAGTCGCCACTTGGGTGGCTCGAAGAAAGGGTGCCGTTCCTGTTCATCCGACCTCCGCTGCCGGAGACTCCAGACACGTCGTCCCAGACCCTGGAATCCATTTACCCGAGTCTCATGGTGAACGCGAAACGATTGACGTCACCGTTCGACTTGCACGTGACCCTTGCCTCTTTGCTCTTCGAAGACGACGGTCGCAACTCCACTTCGTGTGCGGGATGCTACGACCTCCTGAGAGAAGTGGTCCCCGATAGCAGGTCATGCGCGGACGCCGCCATCCCGGACCAATGGTGCGCGTGCTCGGGACAAAAGGAAACGTCCGTGGATGATGGGCGTGCTCGCGAGGCGGCTACAGTGGCCGTGGAGCACATGAATTGGTTGCTGAAGGACGATCCAATCTGTTCTAAATTGAGGTTGGTGTCCACCGAGTCGGCCTTAATGAGGGCGATTCCGGTGGACAAAATGGGAAGGAAGCTGACACTCCTCGTGGTCACGTTCACCACTAGCCCCGGCGACGCATTGATGGAAGCGACGCTCGAAGTGGGAGACGACGGTGAATTTGAGGTGTCGTCAGATATGAGTCGCCTGAATAGATACGGCAACCAGAGTTGGTGCGTTGATGATGCGCTGAAAAAACTCTATTGTTATTGTTTGTGATGGTGGAAACTCAATTCACGACGGCTTCAAATTTTATGAACATCGTTATTTTTAGGATTCGAAGGAATATTTTGAATACGTGCCCTATTTGTTTGATAATTCTATGCTCCAGTTTCCATATTTACAAATCTCTTCCCAAGGCCATGAGTTCGATTCCAAGCGCTTTTATCTCTACGAAATACATGAAAAACATGAAGCTTTCAACGTTCTGATAAGGGAAAATTATTGTTGTCCCAACTGCTACATGTTTTACTCTACAGCATCTTCGAATGCGAGTTCTCTTTAGTTGAAATTTCATGATGTACTGTATAAATGATTACGTCGCTGTTTTTCTTGCACGGCAGCATTTATTTATTGAAAGTGTTATCTTTTTATTTGAAGTTTCAAAAGTTTTTGTGCTATCACTAACCAAGGACTGTGCTCTTAACATTTTGTCCCTTGAGGCGAAATATATTACGACGACCATTCAATTTTTTTACTCATGTTCCCCAGTTGTCTCAGATAAAAAGCAAAAATGAAATGAAAAACCTATGTTTTTAATATAAATAAACTGAGATAACAGGCACAATATATTTAAATTAAATAAAAAATCTGATGTGGCCAACACATGACTTTCTCCATATTTGGGGTATAGATATTAAAATTTTATGAATAGCATTATAATATATTATGATATATCCTATTATGATATGTGGCGAGAGGATGTTATGGTGATGTGTTATGGGTGGTCTTATGATACAGATTCTAGTGGGGGTGGTGAGATGTTGTGATGTGTTGTGGGAGGATGTTATGATGATGTGCTGCAATGATGTACTGTTTTCCGAGAAGTATCTTCAATGTATTAAATGGTATAAAGATTTGAAGCTGCTACGTTGTTGTGTGCTAAGGATTGATGTTGCTATGATGTTGCCTTGTGGCAATATGTTGTAGGATAGTCACCGCGAAGTGTATATTTTCTGTAGGAACGTGTTTTGCTATCAGTAGTGTTGAGATAATGTGATTTGTTGTGGAGAGATGTTATGGTGGTGTGCCGTTATGATTCGTTGGTGTTAACATTTGAGGTGATGGTCAGGTGTGTTGTGTAGTGGTTGCCTGACTTGATATGACAAAATGTTAACAAAATGACATATGCAGTCTTGCTGCTTATGATGTTATGTACCACCAAGAAATGTCTTTTTTTACGGGCACCTGCAGACGAGTCTTTAAAAGGCTCTGCAGGACCCTACTGTGTATTGGGAGGGAGAGGTGACATTAAAAAAAGGCAAAATTATTATTTCGTATCATAAAAGAATACAGTCGTCCTTATTGCCGTAAATTATATTTTGAATATGTTTACAGAATTCACCGCTACATGGTGGTGGCGCTGTATACTGGAAATTAAGAAAAAGCAAAATATCTCCGAAATGGATGGTTCTACGAAAATTTGTTCCAAACAAAACTTGGAAGAAATATTATACTCTACAACTTTGGTCCTCACGAAGATTACCAATAACGACGATTTTAAGGAGATATTTGACGAAAACCGATTATTTATAAATAATTCCTAAACAATAACTGCGATGGAAAATTATTTGAAATAAAAGATGTAGGAAATTATATTTTCTACATTTTTTGTAGTGGTATACAATAATGAGGTATTATCGGAGAAATATCGCAAAAACCGAATCGGGTTTCGAATAAACCTCGACTTCCGGTTAACCGGTATTGTCCAAAAACTAATCAGTTCTTTGTGCTCATGCTAAAGTGTTATATATGAAATTTGGTATTAATATGATAAGTACTTTTTGAGTTAGAGCGCTCACGATCACATACATCCCCACACACACACAGACATCATTCCGAAAATAGTCTAAACGTGTTCTAGGGACCTCAAAACGTGTATTTCCGTTGAAATCTCGAAGTCTATTTTTTTCGTGATCATAATACTTTCCCTATATTAGGTATGGAGAAAGTAAAAATAAACCGACTTTTCCATACTGCAGACAAGAGGAAGGATTGTATGCCTCACAAAAAAATAAATCACTTTTATGTCACTTTGTTTGTATAAACACGGTACGTACATCTGGCGATCGGATTTAGCGTTAAAGTGTTATATATGAAGTTTGGTAACGATATGGTATGTACTTTTTGAGTTAGAGCGCCCACACTAACATACACACACACAGACATCATTCCGAAAATAGTCTAAACGTGTTCTAGGGACCTCAAAACATGTATTTCCGTAGAAATCTCGAAGTCGATTTTTTTCATGAATACAATACTTTCCCATTACTACGTATGGAGAAAGTAATAAGGAAGATGGTTCCTGCCTTAACAGCCCTGTTCGAAGTTTGGAGTTTCAGTACGAGTCAAAAAATTCATTTAGCAATGACAAGCGCTCTGTTTACTCCAAACGATCCAGCAGCTTGGCCTAAAATTGATGATAAAATTAGAAAAATTATCATTGAGCAAGATTCTAAATAGATTAAGAATTTCCCATTTCCGGAGGACGAAAGCGGTAGAAAATTTAGCAGTAATTATTATTTTCGAAACTTAGTAACAAAGAAACAATACCAAGGCATTGGCTTGTATATTCTGTTAAGAGCAATCGGGTGTTTTGTTTTCGTTGTAAACCTTTTTCTATGGGAAATAGAATACTATTAGTCAAATAATTTTTGAAGGCTATTCTACCTGGCAAAACTTGTCATAGACGTTAAGTGCTCACGAGATTTCCTCTGTTCATTTGACAAATATAAGAAAATGGATTGAGCTTAAAAGAAATATAGATTTAAAGTGTACAATTGACCGTGAAACAGAGAAAATGTTTCAGAAAGAGAAGCTTCACTGGCATTCCGTTACAGAAAGGATATTTGAAATTATTAAATACCTAGGCGCACAGTGTTTAGCTCTTCGAGACTCGTCGGATAAGCCGTTTGAACGAAACGATGACAGTATTTTAAAATTAGTTGAGTTGAGCTTCTTTCAAAGTTTGCCATGGTGATAGAAAACCATGTGCAAAGATCTTCGAATCAAAATAATATTTTAAATTATTTGAGCAAAAATAGGGGAAGGGGGGGCAAGATGGGGACGCTAACAAAATACTTTATAAAAATCCTTGTATTTATAAAAAAGCATACATAAATGGTGTCACAAATCTTGTTATCATCTGCTCAGTTTGATTCAGAAAAGTCTTTTCTAAATTTTGGCAGAAAAAATTACAAAAAAAACATTTTTGTAAAAGGTGACTTTGCCCCATCTTGCCCCAAGGGTAGGGTAAGATGGGGTAGAACTGGGGGCAAGATGAGGTATAGCACTTTAACAACATAAATCGCACACAAATGAAATATCTTCATCTCCACCCACCCCTCTACTGGTTCAGAATACAAGTGACCACAGAAGAAACATTGAGTGTCATTATCTTCTTCCTCTACATGATCCTTCTTCTAGCATCTTCTGGTTTTCTTGGGATGCTAAGTATCTCTTTTTTTGTAACCTAATTTTCTCTTGCAAGAACCTGAGGACTTTTCTGTTTGAGCTAGTAACTCATTTTTGTACGGTGATTCAGTCAATATTGCCGTTTTTCCACGACGCCTGCCACTCCGCTTAGTTTTCTTTTGATCGACGAGGGGAATGGGTAAAGCGTCTTTTGGGGATACATTTTTAAAGGCGCTTTTTCCTTTCTCAGGGCTCCAAAACGAGCAACCAGGAACCGTGTCATCATTGCTGGCGGTAGACTGTATTATCACTCTAGAGTTTCTTGTGTCCATCTCGTGATCCCTGGATTCCTCAGGTGATGGAAATGGCAGGCTTGATTCAGCTGTAGTTTCTGAAGGATACGAAACCGTCTGATTTACTAGACCCTTCATTGAAGTCAGGAGCCGGAGTCTCGGTAGTTAGAGAAGGCAAAAAGTCACTGTCAGGAAATATTTCCGGGTCTATTGGCCATATTCCCGTCTTTCTAAATGCATTTACTGCTGTTTCCATCGTGGCTGCCCGAATAAATGCATTTCCAAATAGCTGAGAGATCTGAAACATAGTAACGACACGTCCTGCGTTTCAGCGAAGCCAGCTAGTCACCTCGATGTCATAATATGTACTCAAAGGCTTCATAAATGCTTCCGTTAAATGTTTCCGTTAAATATCTCCTTAACAACGTCGTTATTGGTAATCTTCGTAAGGACCAAAGTTGTAGAGAATAATATTTCTTCCAAGTTTTGTTTGAAACTAATTTTCGTAGAACCATCCATTTCGGATATATTTCGCTTTATCTTAATACCAGCCTACAGCGCCAACACCATGTAGCGGTGAATTCTGTAAACATTCAAAATATACGTAATTTTCGGCAACAAGGACGTGTCTTCTTTTATGATACGAAATAATAATTTTGCCTCGTAATATTATTCATAATAATTTAAATATCTATACCCCAAATATGGAGAAAGTCATGTGTTGACCACATCAGATTTTTTTTGATTTACACTTGGGTACAGCAGACACACCAGTTTCATCGCAGTTGTATATTATGTCAGGTGTTAATTTGTGTTCATCATACACCTTCCCCAGGAGTTCAGAGAATTTTGAAACTGCGACCTTATTGAATCCCATTGCTCTTGCAGCGGAAGTGGTTTCCGGCTTTCGAATAGCCAAATCTTGATGTCGCTTCATGAATCCCTTCACCCAATCTTTGCTAAGCGCACGGAAATATAAGGGGGCAAGATGGGGATGTACCCCATCATGCCCCCACCCACGCTTCCCCGTCTTGCCCCAAAGGGCTTCTGTGATACGAAATTAATGGCCACAGCTTAAACGCTTGTCAGCTACCATGAAAAACACAAAAATGATTAACTTTTAGAAGTAACAAACTAACGCTGTTAAAAAACTAACATACTATAACATATGGATTACCTGCTGGCAGTCCGAATATGAAGAAGAATTAGATGAAAGGCACGATATATCAACAAATGAAAACCACGTGCGTTAATGCTCGCCGACATGACAGCTCTCTTTCCTGTTACATCCCAATGACATTATCATTGAGTTCAGGTGGTTTTCGGATTGATGGAAGTACTGTGTAGAAAAATAAGCCAGTACCCCTTCTTGCCTCACGTCCCCGTCTTGCTCCCCCTTCCCCTATACAAAATGAAATTGTAAATTTGATTTAAACTAACATTTTTGGATTTTATTTTAGCACAATTTAAAAAAGCTAAATATATCTCTATAATTCTAGATGGTACGTCTGATATCAGTCGCACTGAACAAATGTCGATTACAGCACGTTTTGTGAATGTTAACCAGGAAGAAACAGCTGACTCTCTGAAATGTATTAGCATAGAACATTTCTTAGGGTTTGTTGAAGTTTCCAACATAACCGGAGAAGGGTTATCTAAATATTTATTACGAAAGCTGCAAAGTTTTCAATTAGACGTAAAAAATTTGCGTGGTCAGGGATACGATAATGTCGTGCAAAAACATACTCTTGATCTAAACCCCAGAGCATTATTTGTTCCCTGTTCAGCGCATACTTTAAATTTAGTGGTAAATGATGCCGCCAAAATTAATTCCGAGACTGTTTTTTCAGAACTGTTCAAGAATTGTATAATTTTTTCTGCGCCTCAACAAAACGGGAAATTTTGAAAAGATGTTCACAGTTGACAAATGGAAATAAGCGAGGATGTGGAACGAGATAATATGACCAAATATGAGGCTCAAGTTTTAGTTTCTAAAATCCGAGAGTATCAATTTTTGTGTTCATTAGTGTTGCTGCATGACATTCTAAATAAGGTAAATATAGTAAGCGTCGACCAGAATATTCGATATTCCGTGGAATCCATAGAAAAATTGATACTGTATGTTAAAGAGTATCGCACAGACGAAAGATTTCAAAAATGTTATATAAAAATTATTTTATAATGTTTTTATTTAACGACAATGTATAACATTGCATCGCACATCTCTTCTCGGTAGCTTGTAAAATCCAACGCGGAGTCCGAGTCGATCAAATTGTCTTCAAGATACGCATACGAAAAGATTCATTGGAACGACTTATAGATGAGCGAAATTTAGAAGAAGTCATAATGTAATAATACGGGACGCACTTTGTCACAGAGTCCGTCCCCTACTTATTTCACACAGGATAATGGACACTAGAGGAAAATTGGCCGAAAAACGTCCCGTAACATTCCTTAACTACTAAATTCTTACTGATTGTGAGAATGTACTAAAGAATATTATAGAAACAGCGGCTTCATTCTTTAAAATTTCCATGCATTCCCTCATTAAATAAACAAACGTAGCGATATTTTCTTCACCTCTCACCTATTTCCACAACGACCCACTCCTTCAGACTGCTTACCTCATCCCAAGTATTCTATTTGACGAATATATAATTCGTGCACTTCATAGTTTCTTGGTTTGCTCTTTACTAGGCATCAATGACGTGTCCTAACATAACCTTTGCTTGAAGCATACCGACAGTGATTCTCCTCGAGAGTTTTGGTGTTTGCTGTAAACCTTTTTTTCGGACTTAAAAATGCTTCAACCTTCTAGAAAAAGGAAGAGTGACCAATACGCTTTCCAATCTCCAACTCCCTCGAGTTGGCTTATCGCATTCGCAGCTGTGCTGCTAATGCGGGAGTGAAGTTGTTAACTGGGCTTGTGACCAATACCTATTTTTATTGATTAAAACCGCGTTATGCCTCAAGGGGTTCCTTTAGAGAAGACTCATTTATCGAGGTTTGGATAAAGTACAAGTTGAACCGCGCGTTACGTCGAAAACTATGAAACTGTTGGAAACTGACTGCAGTTGACAAGCGGTATGATTTTCCTCTAGCCACTGCACTACCTTCAAGAGCGAAACTAGTGACCTCGGGTGGCCGGCGGAATGAACTAATCATACTTTTAGTCGGCAGCAGCCCTGTGCATCTTACTCTTGTGGGAAATAGGTTCAAGTTACGACTACATTTGTTCATAGATGGCACCACCGTCGCACCAAGCGCGCGCGTTTAAAATATCAGGTTATTTATTCCTCGTAAAATGCTTAATATATATGATCGCAAAATTTTAAATAGAAATATAAAATTGAAAAAACAACAAAATTATTGTAAGTTATTGATATTGCTTTATTTAAGCTTCGTTAGATGTACACATAACAAGTAAATGCCGTATTTTAAGTGAGAAACAATTCTGTAGCATTTCAGCTGAGATTGCAAACAGGTTTTTGCAAACATCACAAATTATTTGCGATATACACTCAGAAAGATGGCACAGTTACATTACAAAGTAGTACCAGATGAAAACAAACAGTTGCCAAATCTCAATTCAAACATTAGCAATTCAACAGAGATCACACATGGATTATAACCTACAGATACAAAGTCACAAAGTTCTTTCAAGGTTTCTGTTCTGGCCGTGAATACAGAAAAACGATTATAAATTGTAACCAAATTTGATTCAATATCAATTAGCCAGGAATCCCTTGCATGCTGAACACAATTATGTAAGATATACGGGCAGGGCATTTTATTCCAAGTAATTCCCCAACTTCCGCAGACAAGAGTACATAAACATTGCTCTGTCCATTTCCATCAACATAACCAAAATTGGAGTTGCAGTTATCCCCTCCAAATGCGATACACTCTTCTGGCCAATCATATGTTTTTAAAACAAGGTGACTTATAGTCCCCTCTGATTCATTTTAAACATTTCAATTCAACTAGCTTGTGTGAGTCCTTAAACATGACGATCAAAATACTGTACGAGTATTCGAAAAATTTTTCGTGATAAATTATTGCTACCATCAGTGGAGATCCTGATGTACATATTCAAGTTTAATTTTTATTAAAGGTAGAGAATGTGGAGCTAATACCTTGTCAACTATTGCTTATGTCTTAGCTGTGGCTGGTGAAATTTTAGTAGCCATCTTTGAATCCGCAAATAATCTTATTTGTGCAAATCACTGATCGATAACTCAAAGTGATGTCAAACTGAATGAAAGCCTAAAGTTACAAGCAGAAACAATTTCAGCCTACTTTCTATTTTTAGTAATAGCATCATTTGTAATTTTTCCTCATGTAGTGCCAGAATTACTGTTTCTCATATGCTTGGCTGAATTTAAATGCTACTCCAAACCTAATTTTCCCTTTTCCACTACATATATTGATTTTACAAGTATTGCTTTTGTCACCATCTTTGTGAATCGGTGTAATGTAAGCAATTTTAAAGAGGTCAGAAAAAACGCCACTGCTAAAAGATTTTTAAATAGTATAAACAGTGGGTAAACCAGTGATTGACTGCACTTTTTAAATAAAAAAGGGAGAGAGTTCATCTGGGCCAGTACACTTTGTAACATTTGTAGACAATAATTTCCATAGTACATCCTCAGTTGAAACTGTCATTTTGCCAAAGGAAAACGTGTAATTTATGTCAAAGGCAGGCTTTGTGTCAGGTATCACAGTACTGTGGACCTTAGAAAAGTTCCTTACAAAGAGGTTTGAAATATCGTGGTCATTATTTGCAACATGTTCTTCATAATAATACATTATGCTTGGTATTCTATCCAATTTTTGATGATTTTTAACATGTCTCCAGAAATACTTTAAGTTATAGGGAATATTTGTTTCCATGTTATTTATATTGTTTTTGCAACATGAACCAGAATGTTTTTTGCATTCACCTCGGATTTTAGAGAAATTATGATAATCATCATTACTCCCAGTAATTTTGAAAATTTTATGGTAATGTTTCTTGAGTTTGATACATTCCTTTAATTCAACACTAAACCATTTAGGATAAGATGATGTTTTGATTGTTAAGGTAGGAGTACACAGTTCTATAGCTTCATAAAGAATAGAGTAGAAAATTGATAGAGCATTATTAATCTCCAAATTGCACAATATTCCTAGCCAGTTTAAAGTATCTAAGTAGTTAGTCAATGTAGTATAATGACAGTTTCTATAATCATAAATAGTAAATTGATAATTGTTATAATCTAGTTCTTTGGCCAACTTTACACTGTAATGAATATCAAGGTGATGATTAACACATTTTAAAATAGGATATGGATCCTTTTCGGAAGTTACTTGCCCTGAATTAGAAAAAGCTAGATCTAATAGTAAATAGTACTCATCTGCTTAAGACCCAGTAATGTAAAACTTTCATTTATAATTCTTGCTTGAGTGGTGAAAGACATGCTATCACAGTCAGTGTTCCAACAGGGATCAAGTAAATTGTAGTCCCCAGTACAATAATATCAAAAAATTGTTATTATTCACAATATCTTCAACCACTTCACAATGAGATAAGTACTTATCAATGGCAGAGGCTGGGGGGATATACACTGCCCCAATTAAAACCTTTGCCTCTTGACTACAAATGTTTACAAAAATGTTCTACATTAATAATTTGGCTTATAACCTTTACAGATTGCAATTTTGTTTTAATAGCAATTAAAACCCCACCACTACGAACTTTATTAGACGTAATTACACTGCGATCATGTCTATAAATGTCTAAATGAGGTAAGTCCAATTCAGAGTTATGTCTTCACTGAGCCTAGTCTCAGTGAGTACGATAACGTCATAGTCAGCGGTAGAAATAGCTAGTTTAAGTTGCTCTAATTTTGTCCTTAATCCCCTTACGTTCTGATAATAGATTGAAAGCGTTGTTAAGGACATAAGTCTTTTGACACTTTTTGCTTTTTTACTGTTAGGAGTGACAATACTACTTGATATGCTACTCCTTTACATTCAAAGGAGGAATAGTGGCCTTATGTTTTTATATAAATTGTTAAATAACCATATTAAAAGCCCAGAATTACTTAATTTAATAAACCTCAGAGTGCCTTTAATGTATACAAGGTTAGATATGACTTTTCATATACCATATATGGACAAATTATATGTGCATTTTACCTTTGTATACTATGATGAGAGACTACAACCTTATAAGTCATAAAGTTGATATATTCAATGAATCACTGCAATCATTTAAAACTAAGCTTCAATGCCTAACTTAAATGTGGTAGAAATTTATGCCAACTTATGTCTATTTTAATTCAGGTAAATTTTTATTAAGTACCATGAATCTGATATAATTTTACTTTATGCCTTAGAATATTTATTTATTTATCATTTTTAAAGTTTACCCAACAAAATAATTACAGGATAAACTGGTTTACATTTTAATAAATACACTTGATTCTAATTATCTTGATATCAAGATGGCAAATTATATATGTAACGAAAAAGCAATACAAAAGCATATACATTCACAAGCATAAAATATTCATTATTCAATACAATGATATATATATATTACCATACACGACCTATGAACTATTTATAAATAAGGCAAGTAACAATGGTAGTTATACAATTGTAGTTATGTATTACCAATAACAACGAATGAAATATATTTATAAAAGAAGTGAGGCAGATAACAATCATATATTCCTTCATTTTCAAGATATGTACATAATTTCAAACAATGGTGAAATTATAAATTCATACATATCTTTTATTGAGTACCCCAATAAAGCCGATAATTATGTTATATACTCAGACTTTCTGATAAAAATGTCTAGATTAGAGAAGTACTTATTATAACTAGCACATATCCTCGTTAATGTTGAGTTCATACAAAGGTTTGTACGATATTGTTATATTGTCAGATGGATTTTGAGTATAATTTTTATAGGATTTGTGATTTTTATGTGCGATAGTATAATTTTTCTTACTCTTGTGCTTTAATGGTTTATATTGTATTAGAACGCACGTTTAAATATTTTGGCTTATTTTTAATACATTTCTGATTGTATTTTTAGGAAAAGGCCTTGTCCCGTAAATAGAGTATTATTATTATCAGTGTAAAATTCATAATAGAGAGGAGTTTACCTTTATAAAATATACGATAATATTACAATAATAAAATTTTATAAATTTCTATAAATTGATGCAAAGGATGATTCGAATATACTTATGTGACAGGCATTAGCTGTAATAATGGGAGATACAAATGGAGAAAGACGGTCGGACAATTGTAAAATTAGATAAAGGATTTGTTGGAAATTGACGCACGAATGCCTTTTTTGAAAATATATTACGTTAGTTTTTGGATTTCAAATAGGAAATGAGGTGGAAGTTTACCGTGAAGAAGGAATCACCCGAGTTTTTTATGGTTCTTAAGTTCTTATGAAGGCTAATTCACTTACTAAATAGAGTATCTTAGTTAGGACAATTACAAGTGTATTTTTCTACCTGTTCCGGACATCTGTGTTTGTAAATCAGTAGGTTCCTACGGTAGGTACCTACATTTCAAATTTATACGAATATTTTATCGGTATCAATTGAATATACCACAGGTTTCCAAAGTACATGGATAAGATAAAAACCTGAAAGTATTTTCCGGAGTATAATTGCTATTCTTATAATTACACTCGTGAATAGTTTTTAATAACTAATAATTGTTTCCGCATAATTTGTAAATGCCGCCGAAACTACCCATGTAATTGTTTATGAAGACGTCCTACAGAAAAATAAATGTTACAAAAAAACGCATACGTATTTGGACCAAAAATTCGTTATTAATTAATTAATTACATTGTCGGTTATTAAGCAATCTGAAAATATATTTTAATGCCTTATTTTTACCCCTCTCCATGACGAATCCAAATTTAGGTTTGCAAAGCAAAAGTTTAATGCCAATAAATTTGATTTACTGCAAGTAATTTATAACATTTAAGCAAATTTTATCGATGCTACAATAAGTTATAATTGTGTTCCTACTAAAATGAGAAATCAAGATATAAAAAGGAATTGTTTATTTTTTGTGGTTTTTTTGTCGAAATTGTAAATATCCAGGTTTATAAGGGGAAATGTTGGTTAGCCTGCGCGCCTGCGCGTTACTTCTGGTTACTTCGTAGAAATCTTAAAATGGCTGACGGGGTTGTCTGTTATGTGCGTAATACAGTTCGAAATTTATTTTGTTTCCATCAGACCTTTTTAGAAGGAAAAAACTAGACCTTTTTATTGTATTCGAAATTTAATGTTGATAGTTATGATCGTGATATATGTTTGGCCGTGTGTTCTTCGAAAACTGGTCCACGTGATAATCATTTTGACAGCAGAGTTTTAATACTTTTGGTTATTTTATGTGTTTACACCAGAACTTTTTACAAGTAAAAAACTAATCCTTTTTATTGTATTCGAAATTTAATGTCGATAGTTTTGATCTTGACAAAATTTTGGCCGTTTATTCTTCGAAAACAGTGGTGCATGTGACGCATTTTGACAGCAGTTTTTAATTATGTACTTTTAGTTTGATTTGTGTACGTTTTAAGACACTTTAAGCGAAGTGAAGTATTATCTAAAGTTTTTTATAGTTTCAATGTGTGTAATCTTCACATTGCTTACTGGACATTAATTAACTTCTCTTAATAGTACTATTTCTTATTTTATAATACAATGATATGTGAATTTGTATATGTAATTATTCAGTATGCCCTGCTTTGCCACTTAATTGTATTTTATGGTGATGTTTTGATGTATTATTGTTTTTCGTTAGTCCACTCGTGCTGTTATATTGTTTTACTTTGTATTTTCTTTTGTGATTGAGTTTGTCTTATTGATTTGCCATGTAACTTTGATCTTCTGGAAAATAAATGTACTGTTATTATTGTGTGATACAGCTGTCCTGGTCAATCTCCTCGAGGATTTATATCTACAAAGGTAAGGAAATCTTAAATAACTTCTCTGTTCATCTTTGATTTATAGTTGAAATATCTTTACCGTATATATATGTATATAGGAAATGTTATATTTATCATATTTATGTATAATGGAGTAATTATTTTTATAAATTAGTCCTTATGTATAACATTTTGTTACTGCATAACATGTTTAATGAGTGATTTTATCGTTGTAAAGTATCATTTTCTGTGAAGAGTTGGTAAAATTTTTTTGCAAGGACGGATTTGTTTATGGGCAAATATAGCCAAGATATGGCGTTACACTCTTAACGTAGGATTAATTAAGGGTTTGTTATCAATATATATTGTGTTTTGAACGTAAAAATTATAGTTTACCTCATAAAATGAGAATCTGTGTTTTTAAAAACGTATGAATAATCATTAGCCGGTTTCCATTACTTTATAAACTTCAAATCAAAAGTTATTGTTAAGGTTTTGTAGAATTTTTATCCTTTGGGTGCGAGATTTCTGAGTTGGTTCTGTCGTTGTTTCAGATGCGAGCCTCCGAAGAATGAAGTCTGAAAACGCAGCCAGCATGGTAGATCTTCCACAGGCCAGCTCTGCTTTGCGATGTCAAGAAAGAAGATGGGTGAGTGTGATTGATTTTGCATTTCAAATTAGAACTAATGAGCTTCCCGCTTTAAATATATATTTCATGTCCTGGCATGTGCAGAAACTACATTAGTCTTACGTATTTTTACACATAGGGGTATTTTCTCTCTACGGCAGTTTTAATATATCTGGAAGCTGCGGAAGTGCTCTTCTCGTACCAGCATCTGTTATGCTTTTCTCAGTTATTAAAAAACAAAGCTCTACGATATTGACATTCTTTATTAATTTTTCCTAAATGTGAATCATCTCGTCGAGTAGCTAATCCGTTTCCTATTGCTGAGTTTAAATTTGTGTCGTTTCTTCGTCTTCCGCCGTTGGCTGCATCGATTCTGTTTTGGCTTCTTCTTATATTACTCCCTTCTTCAGTTTGTTCGTTTCTTCTTTGTTACCTGATTTCGTTTATGGTCTCTCTCGCTGTTTGCCTTTGCTCATCTGTCCGTATTTTATCTTCTCACTCTTTCTCTTCTACGTCGTTCTTCTTTATCTTCTTCTGTCTCTATAATATTTATTTATTCATTTAGTCACATGGTGGCTGGATGTGCCAGGTGGCGACAAGTAACATAAAATGACTCAATAAAGTACGTTTGAATCAGATTTACATTAAAATTTTCGAAAGAATCAATTTAGATTCACGTCATTGGTACATAAGTAAAAATTACACAGATTCAAAGGCCTCGTTATCTTCTTCTTTCTTCCATTTGATGAATTAATGGGCTATTATTGCCTTAAACTTTAATTAAAAGTTATATTTGTAGTAATTAAAATGCTGATAGTAACAACAACCTGGGAAATTGCAATTGATAGTGCTTTACCGTCAGAGGTAATAATGAGTAAAAGCGTTGTTATGTAAACTAAACAAACAAAATTATAAGTTCTATTTGATGAATTAACGGAGTACTAGCTGTACCCACACAGTGTTTTCACTGTTTTTTCAATTAATTTATAAAAAATTAAGAATTGTGTAGAATAAGTTGATCTCAATATTTCACGTTTAACTCAATAATTCGCATTTAACTCTGATAATGCATTTCCCCAGTATAGGTAAGGTTAGCGGGTAGAAATCTCGCTGAGGGCGAGGCTGTGTGTGCATATTGACAATTAATTATGCAAAGTCAGTAAGAAATCTGTATTTTAAAAGTCAAATTAGAGAGGAAATTAATGCTACACAGTAATTGATTGCAAACTTTTATGTTTTTAATTTTCTTTGTTTCTTTTAATTGAAGTATACGTCCTTTTTTTCATATATCAATCAATGCAACCGTTTATTTAGATTAACAATGAAGAGAAGATAAGTTACGGCGAGTTCTAGGTTATCAATCTAAAAGAAATGTTTTCATGCTGCTCCTGAATAAACGTAGCCCGTCGCCTAACATTCTTTGTCATTTAGATTATCTACGAAGGTGACATAACCATATAACTTTCAATTTGTTAAAAAATAATGTACGTCCCTATTCTCATCTGATTTTAAATTTACGCATGAGACAATTTGCCTTAATAAGCATTATAGATGTTTAATAGTTTTACTTACTGAAAAAGTAAGATTCCAGCATCCGAATGATTTTAAATAAGATCAATTGCTTTGATTAAATTGCTAGAAATGCTTCCCATACACAGTTATTAACTGGATAATTATCCGTAAATATTTGTGTTGCTATCTATAAAGTTTGACATTGCTACAGCATTAATTTCGATGCTTAAAGTGTGAAGCGAATAACACTATTCTTTCACTTATTTGAAGGTTTAATTGGCACTAATTGAATTGGAGGCAATGCCAGGAATCTTTCTCTCTCGGTCACAGTGCAATCATCATTCATTTGTCTGCTTCATTCAAAACTGGCATCGGAACTTTTTAATTTTTTTGTACCATTTGGCGACAAATGAGGGTTGATCAAAACAACGATTATCAATGGTGATGTTTATAGAGGTCCAACTGTATTTCAAATGTTTATATAAACTCAGATAGCGCTTGCAATTGGGAGCTTTTAGAATAACAAAAGATTGTTTCATTTTTAACTCTTTTTAAGTACTAAGTTAAGATTCCATTATAAGCACCTGTTGGCATAGGTTTGTAAAAGTTTGAAAGGATTGAAAATATACGTTGGATTCGTTATAACTATTTTAATTTTTATTATTCCAGAGCTTGCGATTATATACTTGATACGTTTTCGTGTATGGTATATTCCAAAACGTGGTATTGTACACAGTCCGACATCGCATTCTTTACATACGTACAGTGAAGCCTCGATATATTGGACTAAAAGGAGGGGAAGGCCTGTCTGTTATATCCGAAACATCCGAAGGAAACGTATGTGTTGCCTTAAATTGTTAAAATGCGCGTGTTATGAAAGACAGTGTTTTACTCTGCTATATATTTATACAAATTGTTAAGAGCGCATGAAATAATAGCACAGAGTTTTCTAATTAATTTAGGAAAATAGGAATCGTATTAATTTTTATATTTTACTAGTAAAGGTGCTTGCAGTGTGCTAGCAGGAGCATACTTTTATAAGAACATAATTAAGAATGAAATAAATTATAGTGACCATAAGAAAAATTGATTTTCCCTTGCGTTCTTATTTGAAACGGAATTATTCTTAGGAATGGAACTTGGGATACTTTTTCGAGATTTTAGATTTTTCCGGACCCTGGTGGAAATGGGGCAGAAAGTAACAATGAATACAAAGAATGTTTTAAGACAAACAAACCCCACAAGTAATGCAAGTCAGTCAATTTCAACCAGTCACAAAGGTCAAACGGAGGAACAATTAATTTTTACGGATTTGCTACACCAATAAATTATACATTGTATCTACCATATATACTCGTGTATAACGCGCTGTTTGAAGACCAAATTTTCAGGTCATAAAGTAGGGTGCACGTTATACACAGGTAACACTTCTCTGCACTTAAAATGGGAACCTACCTCACACCAGATTCACGCTTTTTGGGTTAATTAATGGGAAAAGCACAATAATTATTGATACTCCAGGTTATACATACATAATTATATGTATAGAACACCTAATTACTTCTATACATTTATAATTCCATCCTCTCTAATTATTCTGCATTTCACTAGCTCATCAGCTGATTGCTGTAATTTTTGCAAAATCACAAGATAGTCTTCCCGCAAAACACACATCAAAAACAAAAAAAACATAGAATAAGCAAATTGAAATAATTTTATTTAGTAAATGATTCTAGTGTCTACGATTGACAACGTAAGTAATTTAAAACCCATAGAATGTGAACTTAATCATACCTGTCGCGTTTCCTGTTTCCAGATTTGTTTGTTAAATTTTTACGTTATTCCTTCTCTTAAACAGTTTTAGAATGAGATAGGAAAGAGAGAACCAACGTCCACTTTAAATCAAAACTAATTTATAGATCCCTTTTTGTCTGATTTAAAAGGATTGGCAACAGTGGCGCTGCAGTTTTCTACACGGCATCACTTTGCCCAACTTACCATGTGAGGTTGCTGCCATCTCAACTCAGTCGCTTTAATTATTGACAATGTCTCTCTTAGACATAATATGGAGCTTATTGAACGTAATACACTTATGGACAAGTCCAAACGTTTTAAAATTCATATACCTCCCAAAAATCAAGGATGTGTGTCATACACGTGGTATCAGAAAAAGTCGGGATTTTTTGGAATAAAGTACGAGTGCGCATTATACACGGCAGTTATACACTGGGATGCATCATACATGAGTATATACAGTAATTATATACATTATAATATGTATATATATATCACAAGAAATTGAGGAAAAAAACAAAAATACAAAAAAGACATAATAATAATACAATTTTACTAGTTAAAATATATGTACAGACCACTTCTGAAAGAAAAAAATGCTGGCTGCTGGGAGCGAACCCCAGCCCATCCGATACTAGACATTCATTCTACCCATTCAGCTATCGCTGCTTCTGTTTGTAACCTTAAGGTTAATGGTATATGTTGCATCCGTGCTTACACCTGAATTTAAATTGTTAAGATCTTTTAAACAAGGGCCCATTGGCAAAAACGCAGAGAGATATAGGTGATGTTTTAGTTCTAGTTTCACCTCCTAAAAGGGTATTACGAATTTCAATATTAATGTTATGGCCTCCCCTTGTTGGTAAATATCGATGTTATTCATCTGTAATTTAAGGTTCACAATTTTATATTTGTCGTATAAGTCGACTTTAAGTTTTAGGAAAATTTTTTTAAGCTTCAAAGGTCGACTTATACGCCGTGATATACGTTAGTTATAATGTTGCGATGTATTCATTAGGCCTTCCAAATAACGCACATGTGATAGGTCCGCATGAGACACAATGTAGTAGTGGCGTCATTTAACTGTTTTGCATCGCCGGACATTCTGTCCATTATATCCTAAGTACGTTCCATCAAGGTCCAGTATGCAGAGGGTTCAATGTACTGTGGATTTCTTCCTTTTCATTGGCTTCGTGGTACTTTTGTTTCGGATGATACACTTCCTCATGGCTAATCTCATCACAATTTACCGAAAGAAGTGAATAATATCAGTCAGTCTCTCTTTTACAGTAAGCACCGCCTCGAAATATTCCAATTCATTTGCATCGGAATCAAACCATTATCAGTTTTGTCTTTTCATTGGGAATCAGTGGTCTAATGAAGTTTATTCTAATGAGTACTTGAAGTTGTTTTATTTATTTAACTAGTTTATAATTTTTACTTTGCAAAAGCCATAAATAATGACTTGAAACGCTTACAGAATGCAAGTACCTTCTACTTGTATATTGAACAAATAAGTAACATATCATTCTTGTCATTAAAGACAATTTTTAGTAATGTATGTGTATCTGTAAATGTAATTACATGCAAGGTTATTTGTCAGGTGCGTTTCGCTTCCAGCATAAGCGCCTATTAGTATTAGTCTCCATCTGGTCTGTCCGCATGTTCGTTATCTGCTTCTACCAAGCAGATTTTCATGAAATTTGATATTAAGGACTTACGGTCAAAGATAATAAGAAAATCACATAAATGAGTCACGTAAGCCAATCAGGGGTACCACTTTACTGGTGATAAAATATGAACTTTCCCTCATATCTCGTAAAGTATCGGTCATATCAAAATATTTATCAAGTAAAACTTGTGCAACTAATAAAGCAGGGTATTTCTTTTCCTCTACATTTTTATCGTAGGAGTCGCCGTTTGCGAGAAAATCGAACAAGAGTCGTAATTTGAGTTGAACTTTGAAATTTTCTAGCATGGTTACTTCTTCATTGTTGCTAACGTAAACAATCTCACGGAAATATGTTTAATTTCCTTACATATGCATGTAATATTTTTAAATGGGAAGAAAATGGATTATTTATGATGAAGAAAAGAACTTTATAATGCTATTTCCCTTCCAAACACGTAAATAATTTCTTTCAAATACTCCAATGCACAAAACGCACCCATTTGTGTTACGTTGTACACTTTCCTAACTTGTTTATATCTTAAAATCTCATTATAAATATTAGTGTTATTTTAAACTCTTGTACTAATTTTTAAACGAAGTAATCAACTGATATTTTATAATTATACAGTTTGCATAAGCACAACATTAAATTACCATAACTTTAATGTATGTTAACAACAAATTGTTGACAGCATATTTGTAGTGATTCTGAGATAAATACAGAGTTCATAAAATTATTTCTAACGAAGAATGTAAATTAAACTACAAAATATCCTTCTAAGATTTAGTCACATTAAACGTTTATTAGGAAAATTACACTGTAATCGTTTTTGTGCATCAAATCTTGGAGTAATTATTGGAATTTATTTTACAATGCTACACAAACATCTTTATATAGTTCTCTGGTGAATAAATTAAATTAAAATGGTATTGCAAAGTTCTTTGCTTATAAATAACTAGCAAATTTACCCAGCGTTGCTCAGGTTATGTTTTAAATCATCGTGACTTCAAATTATGGCAATAATTATGAACAAAAAATTATATCTATGCTTGAATTAAGTTTTATTTGGGAAATTTTTTCATATTTTAATTGATATAAATGAAAGAGTTGGAAAATATTTTGAGGATTCGTAATTAAAATTGACAATCAACGCAGTCGATTCATTTTGTGAGGTGATGCTTTTTGCCAGGTGGAGTTCGTTCTCTAAGCTTCCGGTAGAGAACGTGCATGTAGAGTACAGGTAGTTCCGCCTAATGTAGCAATTGAAAATTACTAGAAGTTACCTTACGCCTCAGTGATCGGAGGTAATATGTAGAGTGGAGGGGAACGAATTCCATTAGAATAGAGGGGCATTGAAGGTGAGCGCGCTTCCTAGAAGGGAAATCCCCTTGCCGCAGAGTAGAGAGGTGACTTCTTAAGTCAGTTACCATACGGTAGCTTTGCTTTACGCATGGACAGTTATATGCGGGATGCTCAGGAGTTCAAAATAAACATTCTTTAAAAATTCAGATAATACCAGGTTCCTAGAAAGGAGCGTCTGTCTCACACAACATTGTACGAGGGTTTCCCAGAAAGTAATGCACCACATGTTTTGAAATTACTCACATTTAACGAATATGTGACAGATATTGACTTTTATCGATAAGTTTCCTCGACAACGAATGTCATTGTTGAGACTCGAGATTCATATTATTGCCTAGCGAGGGATAAGGGGGGGAACAGCAGAGGGAGGGAGGGGGATAAGGCATTGTCGAGTACAATTTGTAACGTGTTAACAAAGGTATTGCCCACTTATTGTAACAAAGTATTATTCACTTGACATAAATTTATTTTAACAAAACTCTTTGCTTAGAGAATCGTTCTAAGAGTCAGAGCATTGAATTCCTGTGTGATTTTAATTCTCTTTTCTACTGTTTTTGTTTTTCGTTGCATTAATTCTTTTTGTTTGTTCATCTGTTGTTTGTCGTGTTGTATTAACCAAACCACATCCAACACAGTGTAATGTGAGCAAATAAAGTAAGTGGTAAATGTTTTCACTTGTATAAATTGTGTAGTATCGAAAGTAAGATTGCGTAACCCGGCCGCTGTATGGGTTTGTTGTCTAACTAAGTAGGCTGTTATGAAGGTTGGCGTTGTAATAGTGTCTCATCGCACCGTCAAATGTCATGGATGTCTGTGTTGACCAGCATCATAGCTAATCCTAATATACAATAAACTTTGAAGCTTCTTTGTTTATTGTAAAAAATTCTGTCAACATTTCAAATTTGAAATGCAGGCATCTCGAGTGGAATTGTAAAATGTTATATTCCCCTATATTATTATTATTATAGCACTGACTATAATTAACCAATTGACCAAACCTTTTATACATTCATCAAGTTAAGATGTTAATAATAATTGTACCAAATTTTAGTTATTCGTGTCTTATAGTTTATGGCATGCATAATGAGACACGCAAACAAACTTTTGCAAATATATATAGATTGTGGGAAGCTCATTCAGTTCTATTTGGTATAATAATTATAGGATATTTATTTTGTTTCTCAATTTTGTAGTTATTCTTTTGATTCTCAGGTTGGTCTCTATGTAAATATTAACGTTGTCTCTTGTTGGTTGAGTTATATTTTAGATTACTTAACAATTTCATGGCTGTTGTTTAAAATATCTTCATTAAGTTATCGTAACGATAATTTTGGTAAACTCCATATGAGATTTTGACTTATTCTAACATAAGCGTTACTGAAAAGGAATTCTTTAAATTTATTAACATAAATAACTCAATTGTATACAAATATTTAATGAAATACTTTAGTTTTTCGTGCACTCAATACTTTCATAAATTACAATCTGAAAATTCTTCAAATATAAGTTTTTAAATAAATGTTTTGTAATGATAATGTATTGCTACTTACAATTTGCACATTTATAATGTTAAAAAATATAATTATTGATAAATTTTTAATGATTTGATTTGCTGATTTTCCTTTTAAATTTGACAAATTGGCCATGAAAGTGTTAAGCTATCGATAAGGAGCACTGTGATTTGTTAACGATAGTGAGTTGAGTCACGCAATGCAATTACTACTTAAATTTAAAGTAAATTAACCTCAAGTCGTTAAATTTTACGCACTTACTGTACATTACCTGGAAATATAAGACAAACTTTGAGAATATGCTATATTTTTTCATAAATAGGGTGTTTGCTTTGATTAAATCAGTTATATTTTGCATAATAGCTTTGAATCTGAACTTTACATTAGAACAAATATGTTTTTGATGTTGTAAATATAATCTCACCTTGATTAATCAGTTATATTTTTAAATGCAAGATAATTTTTAAAGACAAAATGTATTTAGTTCAATCTTTGCTGTTATAAAAATTAAATTGCTATCAGAAGTAAATCTTTGTTTATATTATGCTATTAATCTTTTTCAAAAAACAGTAATACGTCTAATTGAGGTAATATAATTTGTGCATTTATACAATAATTAATTTGGCAAATATAAAGGTTTAATTTTATTAACATTTGAAATAGGTATGACATGAAATTTTAATATTGCATTTTTGAAGTTTATTTCTGACTTGGAATAGTTTATAAAAATGTTATCCTGGCATTTAAGTAATTCCAATTAAGCATTGCTTTGCGAGATTCATTATTTTTTCGTCATTTATGCAAACATTGCTCCCATTTGGAATCAGTTGCGTGCATTCAATTTTACGTATTTCTTGACCAATGAGAGACATTGTTAATTGTAATTAAGGTCATTGATAATGTGAAATGTTTCTTTTTTAAGTGTTTCCAGAACAAGTACTTTGAAAGATTGCTTGCCTCAGATAAAAATAGCTGCGACAGAGTAGTGAAAAAATTAATACATGCATTTCGACTTCAGAGCAGTTGTCGTCAGTGGCATTTTGCCACTGATGATGGCTGTTCTGTAGTCTAAATGCTTGTATTAATTTTTCCACAGCTCAGTCGCAGTTATTTTTATCAGAGGCAAGTAACTTCTTCAAGTGCTTGTTCAATAATTTATTTCAGCTGCAAAATGTGTTTGATGGTTTATTTTTTCATGTTATATATGTATTTATGTCAGCTGTTGAACAACAGTTGAAAATATTGTGTTATATGTAATATGTCAGTTGTTGAATAGTTGAAATGCAGATAAATTGTCATAATGTTGAATAATTTGTTCAATAATCAGCAAAATTTGGCTGAATTGGTGGTCAAAAATGTCATTTTTAGGTTAAAAATGCGCTAAATTTAGCAAAAATATACCTAAAAAAAACCCCTTAAGTCCAACGATACCTAAAAGAGGCTCCGAGAAAAAGAAATTATTCCTATCTAAAAGGAGTCAACAGGTTTTGATCATAATAAAATGTCTTTATTGCAATTAAAATGTACAGTGTATACATACAAGTTCAATAAAAATTTTACAATCTGAAATAATACATTTTGTCTACTTATTTTATCCTGCACCTGAAAATAAAAATTATACTGGACTTAAAAGAATTTTTGACTTGAGAAAAAAAATTGATTTGTTTACAATTTGTACTTAGAAAAACTTTTGAAAAAGTCCCAATTCCAGAAATCTTTCAAGTCTAAGAGTTAAAAACTATTGTCCAATTTGTAAAGTAATTTGTTTACAATCTGGACAATAATTTTTAACGCTAGACTTGAAAGATTTCTGAAATTAGAACTTGAAAAAAATTAATTTGTTTACATTTTGGACTTAGAATAATATCTGACTTAAAAAGATCTGAATATTAGCACAAATCAAAATTGCCATTTAAAAATATTCATGAACTGCAGAAAATTTTTTAAATATAACAAGCACTAGAATAAAAGTTGGACATTTTTACAAAGTACTTTGGCAAGGATAATATTTCTTTAATCATTTCTATTGGTGAGAAAGTAGAGAGGAAAAATAGCATGGCTTAGAAAAAAATATGAAATGAGAGACGATAAATATATACCCAAAAGCGCTGCTAATTCTGGTTTGTTCAGATTTAAAAAAATGGCAATAATTATACAGAATGGAAAAGCAATAGCTTATATACATTTAGACAAAAGAATTTGCAATTGTTCTGAATAATATATAAATAACACAACACTTTGGAAACGTATTTACAAATAAATAACATCTAGCAAATTGGATATTGATGGAATTATTAAAAGAACTTTTTTCTGGACATTGACTTTAATTAAGAATAAAATAACTGCACAATTTTTCTTAATTAAGAAATTTAACTCTCCACAAAGTTAAATCTTTTTCTAAATATCGTCTAGAATCAAGAACAATTAAACTACCATTTCCGATGCATGGCTTAATAATTGGAGAATATAAACTTTTCACAATGAAAATACTTTACATAGTCTGGATTTTCAATCAAAACTCTCAAAACTAACTGAAATTTCATTTGCATTTTATCTCTTTATCTGATTTTGATAACTTGAATAATGAACTGAATTTGTATTGCCTCAGAATTTTTTCTGCCTTGAATAAACAACAATAAAAACCCCAAAGAATATTTTCTGAATTAATTCAAGCAGATCCTACATTTCCAAATTTCTTTAAATTATTAAATTAAATCTGGAATTATTTAACCACGACAAACCCTCTTGGTAAAATATTAAATGTAGAACACCAAAAATCCCGATACAAATAATCTTTTTTAATGGCTGCTTCTATTTCAAGATTAAATTTAATTAATTACTTTCCAACATCCAATTTGCGGAACGATGTTCACATGACAAGTCTGCAAACATGAGCAAATACAGTGCTGTCTCAGAAGTCAATACGAAAACTTGGCATTTTATAAGTTTTCTAAAGTTTTTAAATTCAACATCTTCGGAAATTCGTAAATAACTTGTTACTACATTTGATTCTTATTAACGGAAGTGAATTTAACAAAAATTTAAAATTTATAGAAGTACGCTAATAAACCTTTACAAACAAAATGGAATATTCTTTATAAAATCAAATTAAAGAAAGTTTTCAGAGTTCAAACTGAAAACCAACACCTTATATTCTTGTAAATTTATAATAAAAAATTAAATGCATTTTATAAAAAAGTTGAGTTATCAGAAAGTTTTTAAGTTCAAACAGAAAATTGATGCCCTACATTCTCAGAAATAAAATACTCTTACGGACGATATCAGATAAAACTTTTTTTTCAGACGTAGCACTATATTTTCCATTTACTTACTTTTAGTGTAAGTTGATTAAACAATATTTTTAAAAGAAATCAAATTCTTGGGGAATCGTTTAGTCCTATCGTAAATTTCTGCTCATTCTGAATGACAGGAGAAAAACCTCCTAAAAATTGGAATTCTTATTGTATTGTATTTATTTTCATTGGTTGTGAGCATAAAGCTATAATAATGCCAAATTTGAAGCGTTTAGCTCATCTGAAAGGGACTTATAATTTACAATCTCTCCTACATCCTCCGTAAGATGCAGCTACATATTATACAAGATATTTATCGCCTGACATATTGAACAAACCAGAATATAGCAACATATAGGTATAAAAACCTTCTCTCATCCCATATGTATAGCCTCCAGCTCAGATTCCTCTATACTCTCGCACCCAGGTGTATCAATTGTCGTCTCAGCAAAGCAGTACTCTTCGATTCATGGTTCCTCGACGCCTCAAACCATCGCATTTTCACTCAGCATCAACTGTGAATGCCTACAATGAAGAGGAAAAATGGTTGTGGTGAATTCAATAAAGAAATATTAACTAAAAAATCTAAATATAAAAGATTAATTTGCTTAAACAACATGAAAGAGCACATTCACTTATCAAGGTCTATTTAGAATCTTAAAATTTTAAATTCTTTACGAGTTTATTCAAATTATTATGTGAAAGATTCGTTTGACAATTAGTTTTAAAATTTTAACCTTCCATAAGGTGTAGTGCTTAGCGTGTCAGCTTCCCATTACAAAGCTGCGGGGTGCGATCCCCGCAAATGGAGGTTTTTTTCACAAAAAAATTAATTACTTAATTAATAATAAAAAACTATCATTGGTGTCTGGCAGTAGGCAGCAGTACTGTCGGTACGGTATAGAGATGAAAACAAATGATGTTGGTTGGGTATATATTCAATAGAACAGTAGGCATGATTTGATCGGCTACAGTACTGCGATGTGAAAAGCAAGAGGGAAACTACCACATTACATTTCCCTAATAATGATTATATTATATAATATTCCGGAGGTAAAATAGTCCCCCAATCAGATCTCCGGGCATGGACTGCCTTGAGGAAAGCAACTGTCGAAGGTAACTTATGCAAAGATACTTGGAATTTAAAAACCACGAGGAAGGCAGAAAAGCTAGAGAACCTGAAAAATGAAATAGGATTGACGTCATAGGGCTGAGCGAAGTCAGATGGGAAGGAGAAGGGCAGATCCGCTCGGAAGAATTCACGGTAGTTTACACCGGAGGAAATAGTGAGGCAAGGGGAGTAGCTCTGGTACTTAAAAGATATGATGAATAGCATGACAAAAATAACAGCAACGAACGATAGGTTGATGGCAATAAAGCTAAAAGTTGTCCCAGTTAACATGTTGATAATCCAGGTATATATGCCAACAACCGCTATTGAAGAAGAATAAATCAGGGAGATGTATGAGCAAAAGAATGACATTTATGAAGTAGAACTGCACAATAATGGGAGATTGGAACAACACAGTTGGAAAAGCACAGGAGATAAAATGAGATGCCAAATAGATTACATCCTAGTAAAACAAAGATTCAGGAACAGCATAAAAAATACTAAGACATTACCAGGAGCAAACATTGATTCAGATCACATCCTTCTAATACTCGATGTAACCACAAAGCTGAAACAAATAAGGAAAACGAGAAGAGAAAGACAGACTTGGGACCTAAAAAAACTGAAAGAAAGGCAGAATGCTTTCAGCATGAAGTCGGAAGGTCGCCTTAGAAATTTGGAAAACAAACCAGAGACCGTGAATACAGAATGGGAAGAAATTAAAGCCAGCATCAAAGACACCTTGATTAAAGAGATTGGGAAACAAGAGAAGAAAATCAGAAACCCATGGATCACTAAGGAAATGCTGGAGATAATGGATGAGAGAAAAAAATGGAAAAAAATGTTAACAGTGAAGAAGGTAGAGCCAACTATAGATGCACAAACAATGAGTCGAGAAGGGTAACAGATAAAGCTAGGGAAATTTGAATAAAAGGAAAATGTGAGGAAATACAACTGAGAAGTTGCTAGGTCACTGGAGTTAGAAGATTAGAAGTCTAATGGGATTTGTGGTAAAGCAATTATGAACGCAGATGGAAAAATAGTCGCAGAACCAAAGGATGTAGCACAGGTATGAGAAGTATACATTAAGGAACTATACAGCAAGCAGGCAGGATCAGCACAAATAGAATGGAAGAAGAGGATAACATTGAAGAAGACAAACTTGGGAACAAGTAATATGGAAAGCGAAGTACAAAAGGCAATTCTGGAACTGGATAAAGGGAAAGCTACAGGCAGCGATGGAATACAGGCAGAGGTACTTAAAGTCATGGGATCGGAAGGACTAAAAGTGATTACGAAACTAATTAACAAGCTTTACAACTCGGGAAAGAGGCCTCAGGATTTCTTAGATGTGACAATGATCCCTCTAAAGAAGAAGCCAAAGGCAATGCAGTGTAAGGACTACAGAACGATATCCCTACTGTCACACACTTCGAAGATCATCACGAGGATTCTTAATAAAAGACTAGAGAAAAATGCCGAAGAAATGCTAGGGGAAGATCAATTCGGCTTCAGAAAAGGACGAGGAACCAGAGATGCTATCGGTGTAGTGAGAATCATATCAGAAAGGGCAATAGAATACAGTCAAGATTGCTGTGTATGTTTCCTCGACTGGCAGAAGGCCTTTGATAAGAGTAAATTGGGTACTGCTGATGAGGATATTAAAGGATATAGGTGTAGACTGGAAAGACAGGAGACTGATCGGTAATCTATACGTAAATCAACTGGTAAAAGTCAGGTTGGAGAATGCGGATACCAGCGGAGTACATATCGGTAGAGAAGTAAGACAGGGCTGCTGTCTATCGCCGATTCTATTCAATATATATGGAGAGAGGCTAATGCAGGAACCGTTAGAAGGCATGGGAGATTTCTAAATCAGAGGAAGGATTATAAGAACAGTGAAATACAAGGACGATCAAGTACTCCAGAAAATGATAAATAGACTAGTGATAACAGGTAGGAAATATGGAAATTAATACAGAGGTTTAACTACTGACAAGTATTAAATATTATCTGTTAATAATTTCAAGTAGTAACAGCAATATTCATTTTAATTTATGCTATAAAATCAACTAAATTGATCAATTAACTTTATAAAAATCATTCCATGTACTCTTAATTGGAAATTATCGACAAATCACACCATTTATTATAATGTCTATATCTATAATACAACCTAAAACCATTGTCATATTGGATAAAATTACAGTTTGTTTTTACCTTTAAAAACGATCAAAGAACATGAATTCAGAATTGAGTTTTAAGCCAAAGAATAGTAAGAAAATATTTCTAATCTTCCTAAAGCTTGCATTGTGACAAGACTGCACTTAAAGAGGTAAAAACTGACATTATCGCTTCTGACTTGATCTCACTTCTTTATTCATTGTCTTTAATACTTTGTAAATAACAGGCTAATAAGATAAAAATCGTTATGTTAATGCTATGAAATATGTTTCACATTTTAAAAAGCATTGGACCTTTGTCGCACACCAGTTCCACCAAAAATAAAATCCTCTGTCATAGTAATAAATGGCATAACACATGACATACACCCCGCAAACATCAGCCTTCTATCTCTTACAGTTAAATTTCTGTTTTGATTTGATTGATTGAACATTTATAAAATAAAATGCACTAAAATAGTATTTGAATAAATTTCTACAATTTTTTGATGCTCAACTGATGATTAGCCAACCACCGATGGAAATAAGCATAATAAAAACCAACTGTCACGATAAACTTCCATTAGCATAGCAACTTTCCAAAAATTTGCATGTACTCCAAGAATTCGACTAACTTTGACTAATAAATCTTTTTCCTTAAAATATTTCCTTGATTGTGTCAACAATTTCCGTTCAGACACCTTTTCCAAAGTATTTTAATCACTTTCAACTGTCTGAAAATGTCTCCATAATTTCAACATTAAATAGTTTACACATCACCAAAGAGTAAATCCAATAAACATTTCACATTACACTGTCGCTACAAAACTAATATTTTTGTTTCTATGAAATTATCTCATATTTTTAATTGATTTACGTTGAATTGGAAGTCAGTAGACTGAAAAGTAAAAGTTCTCAAGCTCAAAGTATTTCATAAAATATGCCAAAAATTGAAGCGTTGATAACACTTATGTTAACGATAATTAGCAAATCTTTGAAGGTCTAAATTATAAAATCAATTTTATTCTATCAACAAAATATCCACTTAAAAGATGTTGAGATTTATCACTTTCCGATATACGCTGAAGTTACTACATTTTCACCGTTAATAGATGAATAACTAGCACAATAAGTATTGAACATATAGTAAAAAAACAAATGCATGGTTACACGACTAAATTCCTCCTAGCTATTCATTCAAATAGGTCGATAATTCTCACTGGGAACTTCTTGAGGTAACAGCCAACAAAAGTATCACAAAACAACCAATATGTCAAATGCAATAGGCAAACTACTTAAAAGAAACACACGGAATATACTCACTGTTATTATTTCTTGTTATCACACACAGGAGAATATAACAGCTCAGTCCTGTGATATCTGCTGCAAACATTCCTATGAAACGATAATAAAATCTTAAAATATATACTGTAATTTCATGCTGAATAATATTCCAGATTACATTATGTAATGTCTCTCGTGCTAAATCACTGAGGTAACATTGGAATCTTTTCTATTGTAACTCAAATTCAAAGATTTGTAATGAAATTAAAGACTTATATTACTTAAGTGGCTTGGTTAAGCTCAATACTTATTTCAAAACCACCTGACTACCATATATTGATTACGGAAATGAATATCAACTAAATAAATCATTGATTTGAATGAATTTTTCGGTAAAGGGTTTCCAACATTTAATAAGTCTAGACAGGAGTTTGCCCGGAAATTGAATACATACTTGGGAAGAAACCTTGTCAATATACTTTCAATTATTCATTAAAATAAAATCCTTCGTCATAGTAATAAATGGCATAACCACATTTCAGCCTTCTATCTCTTACAGTTTAATTGCTATTTTGATTTGATTGACTGAATATTTATAAAATAAAATGCACTAAAATAGTATCTGAATAAATCCTGTACAATTTTTGCATGATCAACTGATGATTAGCCAACCACCGGTGGAAATAAACAGAATAAAAACCAATTGTCACGATAAACTTTCATTAGCATAAGCAAACTTTTCAAAAATTTGCATGTATTCCAAGAATTCGACTAACTTTGACTAAGAAATCCCTTTCCTCAAAATATTTCATTGATTGCTTTAGCAATTTCCATATAGATAGCCTTTTCCAAGCAAAATATTTTAATTACTTTCCTCAAAATGTCTCCATAATTTCAACATTAGTTTACACCTCACCAAAGAGTTAAAAGTCAATGAACATTTCACGTTACACTGTCACTACAAAGTAATAATTTTGTTTCTATGAAATCATCTCGTGTTTATAGAGCATACTTAATTGATTTATGCTGAAATGGATGTCAGTAGATTGAAAAGTAAAATTTCCCAGGTACAAAGTATTTCATAAAATATGCCAAAAATTGAAGCATTGATAACACTTATGTTAACGATAATTAACAAACCTTTCAAAGTCGAAATTATAAAATCAATTTTATTCTCTCAATGAAATATTCACTTAAAATAAATTGAGATTTATCACTTTCCAATGTAAGCTTAAGTTACTACACTTTCACCATTAATAGATGGAAAAATTAGTACAATAAGTACTGCACATATATAGACGCAATTAAAACACATGCGTGGTTACACGACTAAATTTATCCTATCTATTCAGTAAAATACGTCGATAATTCTCACTGGAAACTTCAAGTAACAACCAATACAAATGCAATTGGCAAACTACTTAAAAGATTGTACTCACCGTTAATATGTATTTCTTGATATCACACAAGGGAACATGACAGCTGTTCTGTGACGTCTTCTGCAAACATTCCTCTGAAACAAGAGAATGAAATCTTAAAATATGTACCTACTGTATTTTAATTCTGAATATTATTTCTGATAACCTGATTACATTATGTAGTGTCTCTCGTGCTAAATCACTCCGATAATATTCGAAAATATTGTATTGTAACTCAAATTCCAAGATTTGTAAAATATAAGACTTACATTCCTTAAGTTGCTAAGTTAAGCTTAATACTTATTTCAAAACCATGACACTAGTATGTATTGATTACGTAATTAATATCATTTCAATAAACGAAATACAGCATTGCTTTGAATGAATTTCTCGATAATGGTTGCCAAAATCAAATACAGCTGCACACGGAGAATTCTGTCTGAAAACTGAATAATTAGGAGAAAACCTTATCAATATATTTTCAGTTGCGCATTAAAATATTATTATTTTATCAAACATACGCTTTAACGAGATTAAAATACACGAAAATGAGATGGATTACCTCAGAAACTCATATCAAACTCCCACCGTTGGCCAATCTGATCATAGGCTAACACCGTATACATATATCATTTCTAAAAATCAAAGTTGATAGAAAACGAACCTTTACCTTCAAACTATACGCTTACACAACCACTCGACAAATTAATAACCATATTCATGTCTCAACTTGACTCAGTTCACCCAAAATACACGTGATTAACTTTCACCAAGGAAAATAATTGCATAGATCCACATACATCTTATGTAAAGGTCTCTCCTAATTAATGTAAAGATTATGCCGACATAAAATTCAGTGAAGAGATCAACCATTTCGTTTAATTAAGAAATAATTTCACAAAAGCTATGAACTAAGGATCAGAAGAAATAATGACCTTGAGACAAAATTGAACGGTAATATTAATGCGATGATGCTACCCCGATGCGGCGTTCCGACAATTAAATTTTCGCTTAATTCTAACTAAAGCATTTAAAACCGACAATCAATCACAGTAACACGAGGTCGACGTAAATCTCTTGCGAATTACGAACGGAAAGTTACTTACCCGTTCACGACCCTACTCTTCCTGGACGTAGAATTACACCCAGACCCCCCAGACCCATCCCCTCCCCCACTTTCATTTTGAAGCGCACCGAGTGACACCTATCAACAAAGATGAGCGTAACTTGAAACTCTGAAAACCGTTGAGTTGCCAGGGGCTGACCCACCGTAACCCGCCGACTAAAAGTATGATTAGTTCATTCCGCCGGCCACCCGAGGTCACTAGTTTCGCTCTTGAAGGTAGTGCAGTGGCTAGAGGAAAATCATACCGCTTGTCAACTGAAGTCGGTTTCCATCAGTTTCATAGTTTTCGACGTAACGCGCGGTTCAACTTGTACTTTATCCAAACCTCGATAAATGAGCCTTCTCTAAAGGAACCCCTTGAGGCATAACGCGGTTTTAATTAAACGATGATGAATCGGTAAATGCCAAAAAGGAAAATAATTGGCAATAAAAATAGGTATTGGTCCAAGCCCAGTTAACAACTTCACTCCCGCATTAGCAGCACAGTTGGGAATGCGATAATCCAACTCGAGGGAGTTGGAGATTGGAAAGCGTATTGGTCACTCTTCCTTTTTCTAGAAGGTTGAAGCATTTTTTTAAGTCCGAAGAAAAAGGTTTACTGCAAACACCAAAACCCTCGAGGAGAATCACTGCCGGTATGCCTAAGGAAAGGTTACGTTAAGACAAGTCATTGATGCCTAGTAAAGAGCAAACCAAGAAACTATGAAGTTCATGAATTATTTATTCGTCTAATAGAATACTTGGGATGAGGTAATCAGTCTGAAGGAGTGGGTCGTTGTGGAAATCGTGATGTTTGTTTATTTAATGAGGGAATGCATAGAAATTTTAAAGAATGAAGCCGCTGTTTCTGTAATATTCTTTAGTACATTCTCACAATCAGCAAGAATTTAGTAGTTACGGGACGTTTTTCGGCCAATTTTGATTTGGACCATTTTGTCAGGCTATTGTAATCGTGGAAATTTGGGAAGTTAACGTTTACAGAAACGTCCAGGGTTCGATACCAGAGGATAATTTATATTTCCCATAGCATAAGACAAAAATAAGGTTTTGTTTTTTGCAAATTTTAATTGGAAAGACCTGATCTAGAATCTTTGGATCTGGACTATTATAATGGAAAATGAATAAACTTTTTTTTATCGTCGATTTTTTAATATGGATCGAATCGGTTTATAATTTGGTTTTTGATGTGAAAATTTAACATTTGTTGAGCTGAAATCCTTTCGTCATCAATGACAACCATTACGTTGCTGTTAAGCGAATTTGCGTACATTGCATTGTATTATATGGAAATGCTCACATAGAATTTTATAATATAGGAATT
This sequence comes from Uropetala carovei, assembly GCA_036926305.1. NCBI lineage: Eukaryota > Metazoa > Arthropoda > Insecta > Odonata > Petaluridae > Uropetala > Uropetala carovei. The sequence goes on from JAXCHB010000004.1 coordinate 2,063,614, forward strand.
TAGATTCATTTTTTACTGTCCACGATTTCGTTGAAAGATTATACTTCAGTATAGAAACGATTTCGTTGAAAGATTATACTTCAGTATAGAAAGGTAGGGGGACAGAGGAAAATAAAAAAGGACGGATACAAACAAACATGTGCTATGAGTAGGACCATTGGGTCTCTTAATTGATCTGGCAGTCTTGGGCCGGGGCCCAGAACGTTTGATTTGCATGGGGCCCATGAACCACTTCATCCGGCCCTGCAAGATATGCTGTACGAATTATTCAGGATTAGAGTAAAATGAATTTTATAAGGTCTATAGTATTTTGAAATTAATGTTACATTATAGGCGTGTTTTGCTGTCAGCGTGAGCGCCTATTATCGTCAGTCTGTCCGTCCATCCGTCCGCAAGTTCGTTCTCAGCTTCTACCGAACGGATTTCCATGAAATTTGATATTAAGGACTTACTATCAAATACAATAAGAAAATCGCAAAAATGAATCACGTACGCCAATCAGGGGTACCACTTTACTGGTGACAAAAAATGAACTTTCTGTCATATCTCGTAAAGTACTGCTTTTATCAAAATATTTTTCAAATAAAACTTGTAGAACTAGTAAAGAAGAGTATTTATTTTTCTATACATTTTTATCGTAGGAGTAGCCGTTATCTAGAAAATCGAACAAGAAAGTGTTAAATCGAGTTGAACTTGGGAGATTTTCTTCCTTCCTCATTGTTGCTAACAAAAACAATCTCACAAACAAACGTTTAATTTCCTTACGTGTGCATGCAATTTTTCTAAATAAGAAGAAAATGGATTATTGATGATGAAGAAAAGAACTTTAATACGCTATTTTCCTTACGTGCAAGTATATAATTTCTTTCTAATACTCCGTTGCACAAAACGCACCCATTTGTGATACGTTGTACACTATCCTAACTTGTATATCTATTAGCATATAGATGGAAATATATAATGGGGTCGCAACAAGGTCAACTGTCTTAATAGGGGGTCTTGGATGCATAAGGGCTGGGAACCGCTATCATAGGGCCTAAGAGGGATCTATTACTTGAACCATATCATTTATTCTTATAGTGCATGATCATCGTCGTGTGATGATGCAGGCTCAAACCAAGCAGAGCTACCCAGGGATTTAAACATTGCAAACTCAGGTTTAAAACAACGAACAGGTTTACAAATGATACTGATAAGCCTTTTTAGGCACGTTTCGCCTCCAATGTGAGCGCCTATTGTCATCGGTCTCTCTGTCCGCATGTTCGTTCTCGGCTTCTACTAAACGGATTTTCATGAAATTTTATATTAAGGGCTTACTGTCAAAGATAATAAGAAAATCGCATAAATGAATCACGTAAGCCAATCAGGGGTACCACTTTATTGGTGATAAAAAATGAACTTGTCGTCATATCTCCTAAAGTATATCAAAATATTTTTCAAATAAAACTTGTAGAACTAGTAAAGTAGATTATTTATTTTCCTATACATTTTTATCGTTGGAGAAGCCGTTATCAATAAAATCAAACCAGAATATCTCTATTCGAGTTGAACTTACAATTAGAAAATTTCTTGCATGGTTACTTCTTCATTGTTGCTAACAGGGCAGCGCGAGCCGAGTTAGCGCCCTGGGCAAATCAAAATTTGGCACACCTATATATGAATTTTAACCACTGCAAATTTATAAATATAAACTTAAGACTTCGGCTAATGCTCTCTCTGTTTGATTCCCATGCACACATTTGTAGTTCTAGTTGTTTTATTGAATTTAAGAAAACTTTAAGAACAACTACAAATGTTGTATACAAAAACCCAAAAAAGAACAAAAAAATAACGAACCATTAGTGATCTCGAAAAAGCAAAACTCCACAAAAACAAATATATAATACACAGAAAAACAAAAATGACAAACTATCAAGAATACAGAAACACAAAAAGCCATAAAGATGAAAAAAGATTAACAAACAAACTGAGAAAATGCACAGACATCTCTAGGAGAGGAAGTCTTAAATGGAATCGTTAAAAAGTTCTTGAAATCAAAACCCTTCTCAATAATTTGTGATGCTACATCCGATATTAGTCACCAAGAGCAGTTGTCATTTACAGTCAGGACTGTTGATATACCAGAGGATGATAAAACACCCATAACTATTACAGAACATTTATAGGTTTTGATGATCTCGCATCAACAAATGGAGAATCCATTCTTTAGAAATAGAAGAATTTATAGAAAATCTTCAACTAGATTTAAACAACTGCCAGGGCCAAGGCTATGATAAGGGTCAAACATGATCAGAAAAAAGAAAGGTGTAAAGAAAATAATTCTTGATAAATATAAGCAGGCATTCTTCATTAACTGTGGATGCCACTCATTAAATTTGGTCATTGGAGACGCAGTCAGTTGCGTGAAAATTATAAATTTTGTGAAAGCAAGTGCTAATAATTCATGATTATTCTCTGTGCTGTGCGAAGAGATGGGCACTGCTTATACTTCACTTCTTCAGACCAGCGGTGCTGTGGCATAGTGGCAAGGGCGTTGTCCTGCTACGCTGAGCATAACCGGTGCGAACCGGGTACGAATCCTGCGAAAGTAGAATTTATTCAAGAGATCTTGCGGCCCCCTATTTGCATGTTTAGAGGAGGGCACGCGAATCAGTGCTTTGTTGGCCCCCTTGGTGCTTCTCGTTAAGAGTAGGTAAAAGCCGGCACCGGGTTTCTCTCCTCACTTGCTATGTGATTTAGACTGAGAAGCCTACTAGCGCTGATCGTTGTTTGAAGTCGCAAGGTCCCAATTCAATATTCAATAAAATTCTGAACTTGACCGGGACTCGAACCCGGGTCTACCACTTGCCTGGTAGGTGCTTTAACCAACTAAGCTACCAAGCTCCCAGTCAAGTTCAGAATTTTTCTCCTTCTTAATCTTCACATTTGTGATCAGTACTATGCACACACGCATAGTTAAATTTCCATGATTTCACTCTTGTTAGCTTTCCTTAATCCTTCACGATCTCCCACCTACGTTAACGTTCATATTCATTTATAATTTGTACCAAATTCAAATACTGAAACAATTTCTCCAAATAATGAGAATTATTGACATCTACTTCTTCATTGGATTTTAAAATATCTTAAAATGAAAATACGAAGTCGGGACTTTGATGTAGGAATGCATAAATAATTGAAGTTTTGTTTCTTATTGTAAGAATAAATATCGAATCTAATTTGGCTTGTAAATGGACAAAAATATAGGAATTTTTGATTGACCATTAAGGTAACAAGATAGAGTATTGAATTATAATCATATGTGCGGCGAGTTTTATAAATGTCCTTCAAGCAGATATTAAATGATGTTTATCATATTAATAATTATGCAACTAATTTTTTCAATCAATTCGTTATGGGATACATCAACAGAAAGACATCAGCTTGTCTCCACTGTCTATCGATGAAAAAAGTCGTATTTGATAATACCACGAAATTTTGCTAGTAGGGGGACGCCACAGAGATATCTTGCACCCAGGCGCGAAACACCCTAGGCGTGGCCCTGAATACTTCGACGAGTTCTGGCGCTATTTTTCTAAAGCTAGTTGTTCACGGTGTAAAAAACAGAGGGTTGCAATAATATCTTTGTGAGCAGTTCTCTTAATTCGCGCTACAACACCAGAATTACATCCGATCATTGCTGCTGCTCCATCTGTACACAGTTGATGCAGCACTTCCACTGCAAACCTTTCTTCTCAATAAATTCATTTAGAGCATTAAAGATACATTCGCTGGTGGTAAAAGTTTTAGCTCTAAGCATCAAAGAGTTATTCCTATATTTCCCATTCGGAATAATCAATAATCCTCACATAGATCAATAAAATGACTTGGTTTGATATATTTATTGATTCATCCATTTGAATAGCAAACCAGCATGACATAATAACTTTATGAATTAGTTGTTCTCTAACATCGTCCAACAACATCAGGTTTCTTTGATTTATAGTATCATTAGACAGCGGAATGTCTTTATTTTTTTGCATAAGATTCCTCAAAAGTTTTGGCATACACACCTACCATACAAGGCTTAATTAAATCTTCTGCAATAGTTAAAGGTTTCTTAGCTTCTACAATATGCAGTGCTACTAAAAATGTTGATTTTACAAGGGAAATGTTCATCTCTAATGTAGGTTTCAGTGCATCGTCCTGCTTTATTAAAGTCATGGAATGCCTTCAAAATAATCAAGTGGTTTATTTTTCGATCCAGGATGTTTCATTTCCAAGTGACAAAGGAACTTTGCAGGTTCCATTGCTTCATTTGATAATATGTCGCCACAAAGCACACACTGGTGTCTTTCAGTTTCATTGAGTTCAATGCAACTAAAACCATATTGAATGTATGTCGAATCATGTTTTCGATTTTTGCACTCATTTGACACACTCGTGGAAGGCTCATCCATCTTCTTTTTCATATCTGCACTTGAATTATCATTAGAAGTATTCGTAAATATTCCACTAACATCTTAACTTTGCTGTTGTGACAAGCTTGGTGGCTTCTTTGAAGTCAAAACAAAATCATAGTGTATCCCTTGCTTATTCATTATTGAATAGGGGTAAATGAAAAAAATATTTTAGTGAATGGTTGAATATGTATAATATGTCGAGAATCAAACTTTCCATTTCTTGCAGTGATAGCAGCATTTAAATGCAATAAGTGGAAACTTTCTCTACCTTTAACTAATGATTAAGATGTTCTGACGCTTCTTGACTCTTGATCTCACAAACATGACAAACTAACACGTTCAACAGAATATATTGAATAGACAATTCTCCTTAGGCAATCAAAAATAAAAGTGACATCTTGCAAGTCCTCTTTTGTTTTGAGACTGGTAAACTGAGTAGGGGCTTAAATGGAAAAATATCAACACCACTTCTATGTAAGGCAAATGTGGGGAATCGTCGGTCCACAGCAAGACAATGAGATAACATAACATATACACTACTACTAGAGTTTCTAATGCTTGTATGCAATGCCTACTTTGTATGCAAAGCCAATGAGGACAACGTCTCATTCTCGAGGAACGGAAAATATGTAAAACAATCTTGCAATGTTCAAAGCATGCTCTTTACAATAAACTCTGTCTCGTAAAGAACCGTATATGTACTTGCTTTCTTCCTTTCTCCAGTAAGGAAGTTTCAGGAATTTGCTGAATCACACCCCAAATAAGATTCGCAGACCCCCTAGGCACAACCCATGGGCCTCAGGTTGAGAAACACTGTTCTAAAGCAAAGAGCGATTATTGAAGGAAACGTCTTTGTAGGTCCTTCATTTCTTAAAATCCAATATCAGAGGGAAACGACCTTTGGCTGAATTATTGCTTTTTTCTCCATCACCTTGGAAACCCAATCAGCAAATTTTTGTTTGAGAAGTAGAAAAGATTTTCTCATCTGACAATGAATGTTGCAAATATGGAGTGGCCATGCTGCTTCACCAAACTCATCACCAAAGCTGTTATGAGAGTGTAGATCAAAGGTAGGGATACTGCCCACCGAACAGTTTACTCCAGCTCCCAAATGTGTCATGAACAAATTGCATATTTTATACTTAAAGGTGAAATTTTGTAACATAGTCTTCGATTGAAAGTGATATTGTGTAATTGAGCTTTAATAATTTGCCTGAAAGTGTCTCCTTACATGGTTCTCTTACTTATTTTTCTTTTTGACTTGACTTTTTTTATTTAAAAACATTGCATTATAATATCAAAAACAATATTTCATATGAACAGTACATGTGAAGTAGTCTTCTATGCCGACATAAGAATCACAAAGGCGCAATCTAGCCAAATTCATGATAGAGGGAATTACAGGCAGTATCTCATCCTATTTAACTGATTTAGACGTTCGCTTGCCACTTTTCCGTTCAGTATTTTATTGCTTGTGTCATATTCTGATGATTTTAAACTTATTATTGTGATTTATTTTGATTTTATTTGTATGTCCCACCATCCAAGAAGTTTTCCCCCATGTGGCCCACTAGCCAAAAAGTTTCTCCATCCCTGGTCTAGATGATATGGGTAAAATTGATTTTTACTCTCAAATAGTGTCGTTTTTGATCCTGTTAGCACTCTCCACTTCAGTTCAACTAAAAGTAGTAGGACCATGGATCAAATTAATGTTTAATTGCCTTTTTTTATACATTTATTTAAAAGTTTTGTAGGACTTATTTACAAAGAAGACGGATCATGTGAGCAGAGCATGGGCTGGAGAAAATTAGTTGGACAGAGAGGTTAATTTTTTTAAAGAAAACAATCTTCTGAAAGAATTCACGGAAGAAAGAATGCTCAAAAAGAGGCAAAGAGGAAGGAATAGAGAAAGGGTATACCTATTCAAAGAAGCAATTAGGTAAGAGAACTTGAAGAGAAAGGCTTTGGAAAGCATAGGTTGAGTTGGATAGTGCCATAAACTTTCGGGAAGGTATAATTATGATGAAGAAATGAATAGAACTTGTTTGTCATGTTTTTAAGCAAAATTTAATTTCAAAATGTTCTTAATTCTTATGCATTAACCTAGAAGACCAAGATCAAATTTGTTTGAAATTTTGAATTAATTATTAAAAATTTCATAAATATTAATTAAAACTACACAGTCATCGCGTTTCACATATTTTTCTAAAAGGGCTAATGCTTCGAGTATTTACATTATTACATTCATAAAATCCACATAACCCATCAACACATGATTTAAGTTAAAATGGCCACTAAAAGAAGTGTTTCAGCATCACTGGTTTAGAGCACTTTAAGTCAACATCAAATTCACATTACGTAACCTACAGGGTGATTCTGAACTCTACCGACAAAATTCGGGGGATGAGATCTTCCTCGCACAACAGATTTGGAGGAAGAAATGTTGGAGTTGGTTGCTGCCGAAACTTTCACCAGCACTCGCAGAATTGCGCACACTTTGAGGTCACCCAGTCGCTTGTGTGGCGAGTGATACACGAGCAGCAGATTTATCCCTTTCGTATGGAAAAATTGCAAGCATTGAATGCCAACGACTATCAACGCCTTGGTAGCTTTCTGCCAATGGTACCTCCAGCGCACTCTTGTAGACCCCTTCTTTGCCAGCAATGAGTTGTTCACTGATGCGGCCAAATTTACGAGGGATGGCATCTTCAACTCACGTAACATGTGAATGTGGAAAAAGGAAAACCTTCTTGTGACAGCTGTCAGAACACTCCAACATCAATTTCCCGTCAATGTCTCGTGCGGGATATTGAACAATTGCCTCATCTGGCCTCACATCCTTCCTGCTCGTTTGATGGGTGATCTGCATCGCGAATTTTTTTATCAAACCCTGCCTCAGTTACTGGAAGATGTACCTCTGAGGATTTGCCAGCACGTGTGGCTCTAGCATGATAGAGTCCCTGCCCATTTCAGCTTGGTGGCACTTAAATACTGAATTTGAAGTACCGCGAGAAATGGATTGAGAATGGTTGTCCCGTGCCAAGGCTGGCGTGGTCCCCAAACGTGAATCCACTGGATTACTTTTTGTGTGGACATCTCAAGACCCAAGTGTATGACACAGCTTGCCCCTCATATTCAGGCTGCCTGTGATGAAATTAGGAACAAGTGTTCGGCAATCAATGTTACGTCGGTTCTCGTTGTGTTGTGAGGTTCGAGGCCGCCATTTCGAACAGCTTCTGTAGTCGATGAGCGTGATGTAAAGGTATTAAAAACCTGCATTACACAAAGAGCCAGTTACATTCACTCTTCCTTATTGTACCTCACAGCAAAGGGACGCCAACACATCGCATACGACTTACCACACGACCGGGTTGCCTACCTCGAGGCATGGGGCGTCAACTTCCAAACCTCATATCTCGGAGGTTGAACTGTTATGGAAGCTGGGACAAGGCGTTTCGTACCCTACTACCCCTATAATTTTGTCGGTAGGGTTCCGAATCATCCTGTATATTTCACGAACTAAATCTGTATGGAGTCGCAACCATTTTTAATACCATGCCAAATCATTTTTCTTAACTCTATATTCTGGATCACAAAAGAAGTGATGTCAAAGCGATCCACAACCTGCAGAGAAATCATCTCTCATTTCCTTTTGATAGGAAAATTGCCGAGATGGAATGAAACCATGGGTGTATTGTTTTCCCATGAACATCTTAAGATTAAACTGTGTATACAACTGTCGATTCACTGAAACCAAACTCACCGATGACTGCTACCTGACCACGACAAGGCTGCCTTTTAAATTTTCACAGAATCTGTATCCAATGCCTTCTTATGCATTTCTATAATTCCGAAAAGGTGGATGGTTTTCCTGTCTATATGTTGGAGGCCACTTCAATGAAACTCCGTGTCGATCCCGGACTGCATTCGGAAACTCTTGACAAAGTACCTCGTAATGCTCCTTCCTGATTGCTGTCCAGTGACAGTCTCGTGGTGCTGTTCCGGATCGGATGTGGAGAACCCCGTCTGCTCCATTTCCTCTCCTCTGTCGAGTCCATCAGATTATTTTCACAACCGTGGATTCGAACTCTACTCGTTGAGATGTTTTCTGGTTCCAAAGATTGGTCAGTCGGTGTGTCTCTCTCCATCTGACTCATTTCTATTACGTTCCCATATAAATCACGTCCGTTCTTTTGTGCTGCACCCGTTGTCGTTTTTAAGCTGTCTACCGTTGATGCCTGAGTGAGAAAGGAGCCGTGCTGGGAGGAAGGCTGTGTGCCATAACGGGCCACCTCGGCGTGCCTGCCACCAAGGAAGCTACGTGGCAGATGAATCCGGCCTTCGCTCCCCTCGCCCCGACTGCGGTTTCGCCAGCATCCGGTTGACCTCTCGTCCAATCCAGCTCTGTCCTCAGCGGGGTCATTTTCTGTGCCAGGGAAGGCTCCCTTGTATCGGGCCGCCTTGTGCGCAAAGAGTCCGTGTCTGCTAAGCAGAGTGAATAAGTCACGACGATATTGTTTGGTTAGAAGGGCGTATAAAAAGGGGTTGGCACATGAATTGAGAGGGTAGAAGAACACCAGCAGGATTTTAGCATGGGTGACATCTATTAGAGGAATACCACCCATGGCAGTCAGGCCGAAGAAAGCTATCGGAGCTTTGCATGCAAAGTCGGTGAACACGAGTAAAGCCATCCTCTTGGCTACGGTGGCATCGCTGTTTCCGACGTTCGCTCTGCTCCACCTCTGCGGATTGCTCGCTTCTGCGACGTGCTGCTCGCTGGACGCACACTGCCTGTTCTGCCGTTCTCGGCTGTTCTTCCGGATGATGTAATATATGTTTCCATAGCAGGCACAGATGAGGACGAAAGCAAGGCCGTTGATGATAAGGAGCAGGGTGACATAAATCTTGCCTGGAAGGTCTCGGTAATCCATCGGCAGACAGATGCTGAAGAAAATGTCAAAAGAAGGTTAGGTAACAGAAAACCGCGAATTGCAGTATGGTAAAACTGTGAGAGAGGCGAAATTTGTCAAATTCATTAAATGCTGGTATTTTGTTCAATAATGCCTCTTCCAAGTTACAAGAAATCACAAAAGGGAGTACACACACTAAGAAATGAATAAGAATTTGGTGCTATTTTCTAAATGTCAAAAGATTCAGCACCCTACTATGCTTTTTGCACTGGCAAAGTTTAAACAGCATCAATCAGTGAAACCGCGTAACCAAGTTAGTGTTAATCAAAGTGGAAGGAAGCATGACAGTGACACTTTGTCTGTTGCTAAATACTTTCCTTGTTTAATAAACCAAACTGAGTGTGCAGTATCTTAATTTACAGAAATTTACCAACTTATCATTTCTGCTCTGCAAAAAAATATATTGATCTACTACAGACTATTAACTTGGTAGATGACATAAACGAGGAATCAAAAAGTTTGCATAAATATGGAGTAAATATAATGATTTTCCTTTAGTGTGTAACAGCATTTTGAAAGTGGAAAAATTGGAAAATTTACAGTGAAGGAAATAACGTGAATGTAAAGATTGTCACAACTACTTAACACAAGTGAGATATGTTTTAAATAATTTTATCTGGAATAGGTTTTTGACAGAGGTCCATTTGCTTATTAAAATGCTTTATCTTTGCATTTCAATGTGTATGAACAACACCATATAATGCTGGATTATTAAACTTAACTGTACCTTAGAATTTTCATGATTAGAAAATGAATCAGTAAATAAAAAAATCAATATTTGCTTTGCATAGCTTCTGATATAATGTTTTGCAGTGTTTAGACATTTTACTATGCCATTAATATTTTTCTTTTTTGACATGACATGACATGACATCTTTTCTCTCTTGTTTACCTTTGGAAGGAACATCTAAAAATAGAAATGTTTTAATTGTGGTTTTTAAATTGCATAATTCTTCCAAATGAAAAGATTTTATTTTTACCTTGTCTTAGAGTATCCACTGATACCAATGATAGGAAGAAAAGCTATGATGCCTGCATAAGTCCACCCCAGCACCATCACCTTGACGGCAGTGCTGACACGAAGCCTCTTATCGAGATGCATGGCATAAGTGATGGCATACCATCGCTCACTGGTTATCATTACCAGTGTGAATATGGACAACTCACTGGCAAATACAGTGAGAAAGCCGGCAATCTGGCATCCAGGACCTATTGTAAACACAAAACATACATCTAAAATGGCAAGATGATGAAAATATATACAAGATATGGATTTTCTTCCTATCCTATGCAAGTAACTCATTTCACTAATTTAGACTAGTATAAAGATGTGGGGGAAGTTTTCAGTGTTATTTACATTTATAGTTACTACTTCAGGTAGGATCACCCGCACCAGTAAGGACAATATTAAGAGATGATCCTATAGTAAAGTATGTGCACCTTTGATGATATATTTGCCATTACAAGTACATGTGTTGTGCATTTTAAGGAGGCCAAGCTTCATCAGGGCCTTTTGGGCTTAATTATGAGAGATTGTCTACATCATTTATCACTGGTGGCAGACATCTGTAAGATGTATAGGATGATTTTGCTTTTACCTGAACATAGGCCATAGGCATTGGTGAGTGGATTGGAGGCAGCTGAGAGAAGCTGCATAACAAGATGAGGTACAGCCTGTGTTTTACATTCTCTTAACTATAGTAATTTCCTAATCATAAGTCTTTTTATAATTTTTGTCAATTAAGTGTGAAAATACCTGTATATCTAATGTATTTAAGAAAATATAGAAAGTTTCTACTGGGATGGAGTACACAGAAATAGACAAATTCATGAGGGATCCACAGGCTCAAAAAGGTTTAGAAAAATGAGAAATTTGACTCAATGGATAAAAACGTATATAATTATAAACATAATTAAGGCTATTTATGCATTTAACAGAATAATTTTCTCTAGTGCTGCATTTACCATAAGGCAAACTAGGCAAGTGTCTAGTAATTTTAAAGATTTAGTTTTTGTTTATGGTTCTTTAAAAATATTAAATAGCAAAATATCCTCTATTTACAGTATTATATGATAAATAAATGTGATTTTCTTTTATTCTAAAATAATGTGTTTTAATTTTCGATCAAGGGCCGCAGAATTCTGATTTGCCTAGAGCCCAAAATGTGCTAAACGTGGCACTGATTTTCTCTGCCACCGGTTTTTCAACCTGGTACAGTTACACTTCCATTCTATAAATTTCACTACAACTGTCATCACACTGAATTGCTGTGATATTATTTATTTGACTCTTCTATATCCCTGAGAATCTTTCCTATAATTTGTCAGGTATGGATGATTTAATCAGTGAGGTATCAACAGATGACTTTTAAATTTTTGGCACCAAAAAGGCAAAATATCATGCAAATGAAATGGCGAAGCAGCTATTGAAAATGTGTCTCAAAGTGTGATAATTTATTTAGAACATCAACAAATTTCAGTAACTTGCTAAATTGTCTACTGCATCAACGTTATTATGTTTGAGCTATTACTCTACAAAGAAAAGGAATGGAGGGTTTATGATTGGTGATTGTGTATCATAACATTTACATTTTACCTCTTTGCCAATCAATCGCATAGTTGAAGTACACGCCAATAGTTCTTGCATCCATCACTAATATGCTGGTCAGGTATGCTCCCATGCTAAGGTCAGCTATCGCAAGGTTGCACATAAGGAACTTTGAAACAGACATTCTGAATTGGCAGGATAACAGCACCAGAAGGACAGCTATGTTTCCCACAATGGAAAGGATTGCCATGATCCAGGCAGATATCCTTAGCCACCAGTTACCCATGATGTCCTCGCAGGGATTGAATGGATCTGGCTTCGGGTGACATTCTACGATGCGATGTGGCCTTGAAAGGTTTCCACAGAAAGCTTTTAGTAAACCAGGTGGTAAGGGGACTGTCTTTTGGTGAAAGATACCACCACCTTTCAGGAATAGAGTCCTTAGCCAGGCAATTTGTTCATCACCTAAGGAAACAATAAACTTTTGGTTAAAAAATGATAATTAAAAACCTATATTAAATATAGATTCTGGATTTATTTGTTGTCTAATATTTACTCGGTAGCCTATGAAGGCATCGGTATAGAGGAAGTGTTAAGAGTGTAGGAGGATCGGTGAAACCTTGGATTCAACCTAATTTGAAGGGAGCTATCCCATAAGATCTGTTAAAATGGCATATTTTTTAGTTATAAGTATTTGATCAATAAATGTGGATGTAGAAACTTGAATTAACATACACATATCTAAATAACATAGTTATTACAAATGCTTCATGGAGGAGAGGAAGTTCTAACCCTATTAATGTAAGCCATTGCATTTACCTATATGTATGTACAAAAATTAAGAATAGCATTGTATTAGAAGAAGAGTCATATATCATGACCAACTCTGTGTAGAAGAAAATTAAATATATTCTTGGGAGAGCATGTTTACACATGAATTTTCTGTATCTGAATCGGATTTATTAGTTTTCATTTATTCATTATTAGATTAGCAACCCAATACTTATGTCCAACCATAATAACTTGTAAGCATCTTCACAAGAGATGCAAGTGTTTTTCTGGCAAATCAGTATCTTGGACTATTAATGCCGTACATTTTCTTGCATGACTCTACACAGAAGGGAGGATGTCGGCATTGGCCTACTTTTAGGAAGAGTGCCAAGGGGGCCAAATGCTTAATGTCCCTTCCAAAGAACTTGCACTTTATCCTCAAACCACACGTTCTTCAAATTTTTCTAATGACATATATTAGGTATATTAATTGAGTTAACCAACGATAAAGAAAATGCTTTTCAAACTTTTTCGGTAATATTTCGGACCCCTCCTCTTATGTAAGGTAAGTTCCTGTTAAATGCACCAACTGATGAATAGGTGTATTCAAAGACAGTTCCTAATAGATAGATACTCATACATTTATCGACATTAGGAGTGAGATTTTATTTCTACAAATTTCGATTGATTGTTTCCTTCGTAGAAATTAATCCCGGAGCTTTTTAGAAGGCTTATATTCCAACTTCAATTCCGTACACCCTTTGGATATTGCTTCAAGATCTTTCTGCAGTGATTTCTGGTTGCCCTGAACATTTATTTTCTTGTATAATCATGACTCTTAAAGACTATAAAATCTTTCCCGTTGTTTATGACTACTATTTGAGAAATTATTTGTTCAATAAATTCGCTTTATTTTCTCAAAATAAATCAATCAAATCAGTCTTATTTTGCAGAAAAGCTAAGGTAGGGCCCATGCCTTGGAATTCTCTTGCATTTTCAAATACAGTATCGTCAGAGTCATACCTAGGCAATATAACGCCTATGGCAAAATATTAGGAAACACCTTGGTTATGTAAGATGTCATTTTTTCTGCATTTTAATAAAGAACAAGATCGTTTTTATTACATATAAATTAACGTTTGAGTATTACAAATAATATTATTAATGGAAAAATGAACATTTCGCACTTTTTGCAGGAACGATTGGTACCTTCTGCAAGCGGCATCTATGGCAAATGCCATCTTTGCCATACCCTAGTTATGGCACTGCATCATCCTCACACATATTTAAAAAGTTCATCTTTTTGAGAAATTGAAAAATTAGCCACCACTGAAGGTTTTTTCGTATACCCTACTGTGATTCATAATCACTGCTTTAGAAGTATTTATTGTGTGTCTAAACCACTCCATAAATGATTCAAAAGGAAATTCAGTTTCAGAAGTGATGAAATCATTAAAAACCTACTCATAATTTAAGTAGAAGACATTTTTGAAGATGATCTAAAAGACAAAATTTTAAACCGTGTTATCTGCTGCTTCCAATCAAAGCAAAAGTAGACTGCATCCAATTTTAGTTATTTACTTCAATTATGAATTTGGGGTTGGAGTAAAAATATTAAAGTTGAATTCTATAATTGTAAATATCGTTGTTGCTTATAAACCATATAAATAAAGTAATATGATGATGATAATTATTGATTATTTTCTCCATCATCTTGGCAAATATTTATTTCAGAAGTAGAAAATATCTCCTCACCTTCATGTGGTGTAAATTGAGTGGCCGTGCTCCCTTCGACAAACTCGTCGCCGAAGCTGTGATGAGGGTCAAGATGGTAAGGATCAAATTGGTTGTTAACATCAAAGACGGGCCTATGCGATGCCGTTAGCACTCTCCAATCCGGTTCAACATGGTGGGATTTGTTCTCTGGATAAAATACCATGTGTCCGTACTCTTCCTCACTTTCATCCCTGTCAGCATCATCCTCCCGAATTGTAAGGACGGGAGTATCCTTCGGTTCCCCTCCCATACCCCACTCCCCATGCAGCTCAGAGGAGGCACCACGCTGCTCAGTTGCACAGTACTCAGACTGTATCCTCTTCACAAAATCCTGGACATGCGACAAAGATGGAACACGAGTGATTTTTTAATGGTTTCACGGTAGTTATTTTAAGACAAAAGTCATTATACCAAGTTCTGAGTAATTACGAATACTTGGAAGAAATTGTTCTAAAAATTACGAATACAGAGAATTCTACACGGAAAACTCTGAATTAAGGAAGAATTTGGAAGTATTTGGAGATCGTCCTGACAAGCGATCAGAATTTATAATGCATTTATTACTCATAAAAAGTTTGATTCAATTGTAAGATATATGTATATATAGTACTTTCTATATTTTTTGCAATAGATATTTCTCATATTGAAAATGTCACATCATCATCATAATTAGTTATATTATATTACGTTATAATTAGGCCAGGTGACAACATTAATCAGTCATGTACAATTTATTAAAAAATACGTTTATGTTTCATAAAATTATCAATGTATGGACAGTAAATTAATAAATGTAGCTCCATAATAAGTGCTCTATTTCTTTACACACAATACACTTCGAAGATTCTTAATAAACGGCAGAAGAAATGTTAGGGAAGATCAATTCAGCATCTGAAAAACAATCAGAAATGCTATCAGTGTAGCAAGAATAATATCAGAAAGGACAATGGACTACAGCCAAGACTATGATTATTCGACCGGCCAAAAGCCTTTGATAGACTAAATTGGATGATTCTGATGAAGATATTAAAAGGTATAACAGTACAATGGTAGTAGTTCAATTCTGTAAGAATTGGCAGCTAGACTTAAATACCCAAAAGCATATCACGCATTCTAGAAATGTCATTCACCATCCTTTCAAAATATCCGGGTTAAATCTAAAATACATTAGTCACTACAAATATGTATTTTGGTTATACTCCTAGTAGAAACATATCTTATCGGCTGTACGTCATAATCGTCCTGGTGTCGGTGAACAATGTTCAAAGGCTACACAAATTAACGGAAGCATTCGTCCAGTAGAAGTACATCATATTCTTTGCTAGTAGGGCTGTGGGATATGGGAGGACTTTGAAGAAAAATTAGATAGGGAATTCAAAATGGTCTAATATGGAGCGACATGATTTTTAAAGTGCAATTGCAGCCATGTTAATTGTGTAACAGATCCATTGGCTGCTAGAAGAGTAATAACATAAATTAAATGGAGCGTTTGAGGTATGTGGAGTAATTGCAGTGTTGAAGGCCAGTTGGTGGTTAGATCTCAGGAAGAAGTCTCGATTGAGGGATTCTTATTGTGTGGCCATTTTGAGACGATTGTTAGAACCATCCACGATTTAAGGAGGCTAATTAGAAGGCGATGGAACTGAATTTATTCGTATAATGGTGGAACTGGATAAAGTTTTCCACCGTCAGCGAGTATTAAATATTTGATAGAGAATAGAAAAGAGTTGTTAAGAATGCATATATTTAAAATTAGCTAGCAAAGGGTGTTCAGTAGATAGCAACCGATGGTTGAAAGATGTAAGATGTATCAGATTGAGCCAGTGAATGCTCACCAGATAGTGGACATGTCCACGGTGATATTGAACTTGTTTTGTTAGGCAGCTATGCCCTCGTTCCGCTCTCCTACAATACCACAATTCACCCTCTTATTGCCTTGCATTTTGGGACGCAGAATATGCTTGTTAGATTGCAACTCCCTAACGCAGTACTGCAGTCGGCTACATGAATACTTCCTTAGCCTCCATCATCCTAACTTTTAAGTGTAAGAGAATTCCCATCAATCTACTCGTGGAAGTTCACTCACACTAATCACAGTTTTACACGAAGGTTTGCGTAAAGATAGTTTCCACTAATAACAAAGATTTTTTCTTGGATTGAACCTATTTATTCTACTCAGTCCAAATTATATCAGATAATCGAAACCTATGTTTCTTTTAAGCAACATTTATATAATATTGCAGGAGGCACTACATGGAATATTAAAGGAAAGAGTGATTTTAAATTGCTTTTCTATGTTTAAATGAAAACAATGGCGCCTTCACTATAGGTTTTATTTGAGAATGCCTGAAAAATATCCTTTATAAAGCATTTTTAGCCATGTCTCCTCATCGTATATTCACTGACCTCGTATTTAGCATGTTCCATGGGATCATGAGTTGCTGGATACTTGAAAGCGCAGCAGTGGTATGGATAGGTGAGCCATGCCTCAGATAGAAGCTGCGAATTAAGAATGAGGACATAAAAGAGAATTTCAAATTAAAATTAAGCATTTCAATGAATAAAATTAGAAATGTGCATTAATATACTGCTTGTCCAAATAAGTGGTGTGGAAAAACATATCCATGGAATAAATTTCAAAATTATATAAATAAGATGGAAATCATAAATGTATTTCTTTAATACGTTGTATAAGTTAAATTTCATTTCATTAAAAACCTAAAAAACTATATAAATCAAGTTTAATGTTCAATTTGCTGTTAAAGATTACTTTAAATGCAGGTAAAACTCTCCATTTGCGGTTACCCAAGTAGTGATACATATATTTTGCCTTTACTTGGTATGATTTTTCTTTAACTCGCATTTAAAAAATCACACACGGTAGCTTAGTTACAAACTTCCTTAGAGCAAAATACCCTGTATAACGAAATGAAGTATTGGTACAGACGATTTCATTAATGTAATAAATATAGAAACCTCTACCTTACGAAACATCTGAAATTACGATACTTCACTATTACGAAATATGAATTGCATCCTTCCAAAAAGATGAACCTCCATGTTGTCAAACCAGCGCCTAGGCAGTTAGTCGCTGCTGTTCAAGTAGAAACTAGTCGTTTTCCCATTAAAGCAAGGTTTTATATGCAATATACAATTAGGAAGTGGTAGGGAATCAATTTAATATAATGCATTTTTACAACTTTTTTTCTCTCGTAACTTGTAAGCAGGGGCAAATATATCATTTTGCCTCCCAAAGGCAATAACCTTATTACCACCCCTTAGGTTATTAATTCATCATCATCATTGGAGTTATGTCCGTAAACAGGTCCATGATTATTCATGGTTAAACTTGATTCTCCATATAATCTTATTTTCCATAGCCTTCTTCATGTCTTGATAGCTTTTTCCCTTTCAAGTCAACTATAAGCTGAAACCTTTCCCTACCTCTTTCTCTTTTTCCATCCAGTTTTCCTTCTAGCACTTCTTTAATCATGCTCTCTCTTCTCAGGTAATGTCGTCTTCCTCTTTCTGATAGTCTGTATAATCATTCGCTTCTCTCCTATTCTTTGTAGTACTTCCTCGTTTTTCACCCTATCTGTCCATTTTATCTTCAGCATTCTTCTCCATGTCCACATTTTGAAGCTTTCCAAGTATTTTATATCATTTTTCCTTAGCGTCCATGTTTCTGCCCCATACAAAGCTATACTCCATACATAGCATTTTATCAACTTTTTGCGGATATCCTCCTTTATATTCCCCGTTATTAGGAGTTTCTTCTGTAAGCGGCTTTTGCTTTCGTTATTCTAGTCCTGTTTTTATCTGTACATTTTGCTTCTCTTGTTATGATGCTTCCAAGGTATTTATAATCTGAAACTTGTTCTAATGGCTTTCCTCCAATACTTATGTTCAAATTTTCTTCTTCCTTATTTGATATTCACATGACCTTGGATTTTTCTGTATTTACAGTAAACTCCCCGCTATCCGGCACTCATACAACTGGAATTCTCAAGCAACCGCCATCTCTTGGATCTTGATTTTTTTAAATTACTTCTAGTTTGGAATGTTCCCTCTAAAATTGGCACTTTCGGCAATTTTTTGTTTACATCTAATTTGGAATGTTACCGCTAAAATTTGCGTTTTCGGCAGTCACAATATGCAATTGTGGATATTTCTTGCACTCGGTGTTTATGTTAAATAAAATATTTCGCATGCCCTTTTTAAATGCCTCCTAAAACTCCAATATGCACTAAAGGTAATAAAAGGAAACGGGTTGTGCTAACCTTAACCCAGAAACTTGATATAATAAAACTTTTAGAGAAAAGTGAGAACCACAATGTTTTAATGAAAGAGTTCAATGTCAGTTCTTCCATTATTTATGACATGAAGACACAGTAATCTCAGTTAATGAAATTCGTTACGTCTTCTGAGACAACTAGAGGAAATGAATATCGGCACACTCTTCATAAGCTGAAACTTGAGGAATTGGATATTGCCATTTATGAATGGTTTTCTAATAAGCGTTGCGAGAAAGCACCTATCTCTGAACCAATGGTGATTGAAAAGACCAACTATTTTTATAAACAAATGGAGATTAGTAAACCATGTGCATTTTCAGATGGATGGATAACATCTTTTAAGATTAGGCATAAGATCAGACGTCTAGATGTTTCGCATGATAAAAAATCGGCCGACCAAGGAGCTGCCGACAAATTTTGTGACTTTCTTGAAACATTAGTTAAGGAACATGGCCTAACCCCTGATAAAATTTATAATGCTGACGGGACCAGTTTATTTTGGCTATGTTTACCACATTCAACTCTGGCTAGTTTAAGTGAGACTCGCGCTGAAGGTTTTAAAAAAAATAAAGACCGCTTAACTGTGTTTACCTGTGTATCAATTTTCCTCAAGAATTTCTGCTAATACATTGTGTTGAGTGTGGATAATTTTTCTCCTTTTCTCGAACAAGGAAACAATATTTTTTGTGATAAAATCCTAAAGGTTGGACGAAGTTATTAGAACAAAAGAGAAGCTAGTAGCTATAGTCATACGAGAAACTCTGTTGGATGTACCTAATGTAGTTAGTAAATATTAAAATATTCCAATTAAACATGTTGAATACTTGTATATTTGAGTTTCATTACTTCCTTGCATGTCAAGGAATTATTTTAGAATAATTGTGAGTAGAATACCTAGCCTACAGGTTAGAAATTCCAAGATGAATGTACAATTCTGCATCTTTCCTTATTTTGGTATCCAAATGCTTTATTGAGGCCTATCCAATAAAACTCAAGCAACCAGAATATTCACTTAACCAGAAAACCCAATTCCCCAAGCATTCCAGATAACTGGGAGTTTACTCTATTTCCATACCATATTTTCTACCTGTTATCACTAGTCTATTTATCATTATCTGGAGTTCATTTTCCTTTCTTGCTAGAAACATATTATATATCAGACGTGGCCAAACCGTGGCTCGCGAGCCGCATGCGGCTCTCTTGAGTTTAATGTGCGGCTTGCAGAAGAATATCTAGTTATTTTTATGGGGACATGAGAGTTCTGTATTCAGAATTTCATTCTACCTTCCTATACCAATGGAATGACTTAGCGTGCATGGAACTAGTGTGTCTCTCACTTCATATGGATTCGTATACAATGTAGCGATCATATTTCCAAAGAGATAATGTTGTTTTCATCTTGAATCGATGTTGCAAAGGCTTTTCGATGTGTCTGTGAAAATGCTACTTTTTGATTACTCTCGATTTTGCATCTGACTGATCATATTCCGATGCTTTTTTTTCATCTTCTATCATGTGATATTTGAATTTCCCTTGGTCTATCTTTAGTTGTCGGCTGGCTTACGTGAGACTGAGAGCATTTTTTTAAGTATATGAATTTGATTTGCAAACCAAAGTCATAGCGAAAGGAGAAATATGTTTTGACAGTGACTTGGAAGCTTTTGAAGAGTTGAGAATAGAGTGAAGAAGAGGATCAACAGGTGGAAGTTATTTCATGAAACAGTGCATTAAAGTGAATAAAACAGCATCTTTTTCTTTTTATATTTTTAAAAATCCGTTTAAAACTACTTCTAAACCATTCAATCTAGAGCAACTAAAATTTCAGGGAATGTTCATGTTCATAGAATTTGCTCCTACATGAAATTCAGAGACTCCAGGGCCAGCTCAATTCAAGACAAATCAACAAATTAGTCAAGTTAGAACAACCAAATATTTGGAAATTGTTCTTGTTAAATAAAACCTTTCTTAATATCTGAATCATCAGTTCTTTCTTTATTTGTTTCTTCTTTTAGTTAAATTTTAATTCAATTACCTTTACAATTACTTAGTTATTTAGCTAGTAATTATAAACAAGATCCTTTCCGATATTTTTTCCATGAAAGGCTTTTTATATGAATGTTTCACCAATTACAGATCCCGTGATATAAGAATATATCCTAAAGTAAACATATAAGTTTTATATATATTTATGTACTAATTTCGGCCGTCAGATCCTACTTCTGGTATTTAAATAATTGCGGTAAGAGTTAATATAAAAAACTTAGAAAATGACCTCAAAAGTTAGTTAATACTTGTGTGCTCATGATATCACTGCTGCAGATGGTAAGAAATTACTTGGATGTAATATTAGTATATCACACAGGTGTGAAAACGTCCCTGCTGTGTTTTCCTGCGCAGGCAAACTATGTTCATTGTCAGATGTGCCTACTCTGCTTCTGGCTAGAGGAGGGAATACCACTGATCTATCGGTGCGTACGTCACATAACAACTATCGTGCGCCTAATCTCTCTTATGTGTTAATTGCGGCTTACTGATTGGTAATCTAAAGTCGCCTTTAAATTTTTTTAACCCTTAGTAGTCATGGCATCAAATAAAAAGTACCGAATATACGAAGAAGAAAACCGACGTTTTAAAATTGAATGGGAAGATGAATTTGCATTCATTGATAAAGACAGCAAACCTCTGTGTCTTATCTGCAATGCATCGCTTACTCACTATAAAGTTAGTAACTTAAAACATCACTATGAAATGAATCAAGAAAAAATTTTCATCTCAATTTCCTCTTAAATCTGAATTAAGGAAGAACGAGCTTGCTTCATTAAAATCTGCAGTACTTAGTCAGCAAGCACTACTTTCATCATTCGGTAAGGAAGGTGCCACAGTGACTGAAGCTAGTTTTAATATTTGTTGGAATATTGCTCGGGCTAAACATCCATACACTGATGGAGAATTTGTTAAGAAGAACATTGCTGAAGTCGTTTCTATTTTAGATCCAAACAATACAAAACTTCAGCGACTAATAAAACAAATTACAATTTCGAGGCATATTACAGAGAGGCGTATCTCCCAGATTAGTTCTGATGTTAAGGATAAGATGCAGAGTGATTTGAATAACTGCGTAGCATTCAGTTTGGCTCTTGATGAATCCACAGATATCCAAGATAAGCCAAAATTAGCGGTATTAGTTCATTATGTTTCCCAAGATGTAACTGTGAAAGAGGAAATACTGGACTTGGTAGCGCTAAAATAAATGATCTGTGGCGTAGGTCTAAAGGCGGCACTTGATGCAGTACTGGAAAATTCCAATGTACCACTAAATAAACTTGTAAGTTTGGCAACCTACATTTTTACCTGCGATGCTAGGTAAAAATGTAGGTCTTATCGCACTCTTGAAAAGCGATCAAAAATTTCCTGATTTTCTTCCTGTTCATTGTATCATTCACCGGGAGCAACTTGCAACCGAATATTTCAAGTACGAAAATGTTATGAAAACGGTTCTGGAAATTGTAAATTTCATCCATGCAAGTGCGAAGACTCACCGACAATTTAAAAATTTTCTCGAAGAACTGGTCCTTGACCAAAAACCCAATGATATCTCTTTCTACTGTCTTGTGAGGTGGTTATCAACTAGTAATGTCTTAAATAGATTTGTTGAATTGCTGGAACCTATTATAGCATTTCTTAAAGAAAAGAAAAAGTCTTATCCACAACTGGAAGATGATGAATAGGTGCTGGATCTGATGTTTATAACTGATATTATGCAACATCTACAAACTCTCAACTTAGCATTACAGGGAAAGGATAAGATTATTTCTGACCTTGGTCAAACAGTATTCAGCTTTCATAAAAAATATTGCTCCTGCAAAGAGACATGCTTTCAAGAGATTTTAATCATGTTCCCCATCTCAAGAATCGAGTAAACTCATTCCGAGACTTTGAAGTACAAGATATAAAACTTGAAGAATACAGAGATAAATTACAGGGACTATTTGATGATTTTCATGTCAGGTTTGAAGACTTAAGGAAATTGAAATCTTGTTTCGCCTTTCTCGTAAATCCATTTATGGTTGATGTAATCAATAACCGGTTTCCGATTCCCAAAGCCCTGCTTACAGAAACATCTGCTGCAGAATTGGAACTATTAGAAATCCAGGAGGATCAGGGTTTACAGATGATGCACAAATCACGATCTACTATCGAATTCTGGAAGGTAGTGCCAGAAACAAAGTATCCTTAACTTAAGAAGGCAAGCTGTAAACTAATTTCAGTTTTCGGTACAACGTACTGCTGCGAATCTCTGTATTCCACCATGAAATTCGTCAAGTCAAAATATCGTGCAGTACTTACGGATCAGCACTTGACAGATCTTCTTCATACCACGTCTACAAATTACACAGGCCTGTGAATTAGAACTTTCCAAAAGTTGTTTTATTTCTAATAGCTGATTTTACGTAATTCAGCTACGGTAATTTCAAAAATGGAATCCATTTTTCCCCATCATGTAAGGATTTTTGGCAAAGTGGGAATAAAGAAGCAAAAAATTAAGAAAAACCTTATTTATTTTGATTTACAACTATATATTTTGCTTTCCTATAGTAGTTGAAAAATACAAACAAATGTAAGAAGAATGAAGCATATTAACATAAATAGTTTATTTCAGTTTATGTGATTCATTTAGGTTATGTGAATAAATATAATCTTCATCCTCATTCAGTTTGATTCTTCTAGAGGGATCACTTCCTTTTTATCTCAAAAGAACACCTTGTTCCTCTTCTTTTATGTGCAAATTCTGGTGTCTCACTTTTCAACATCCAACAAGTTTACGTTCCACCTTCCCTGGTATCTTCTCTCTATTTGTTTGACATCTTGGTGAAACCGTTCTCCTTGTTCTTCGCTTACTGCTCCGAGATTTTCCAGGAAGTAATCCAGGTGTGAATGTAAGAAATGTAATTTTAGACTCATGTTGCAACCCAATGCTTTGAATGTATTCAGCATGGTGTTCACAATGTTTTGGTAATTTGGGTCCCTGTTATTCCCCAGGAATTTGTTGAGAACATCCTTAAAAGCTGCCCATGCTTATTTTTCAAGACTGTTCATAGTTCATTCGAATTGCTTGGCACGTCACAGCAGGGTAACCCCCCATCCCGTACATAGCTCTGAACCTGAACTCCCCCTTGGTCAAATCCTGGCTATGCCACTGACTCCTATCTGATTGTAACGTACAGCGTCTCATGGCACACGTCCTTTTTCCCAAACGGTAAACTCCTACTCACGTCTCTCTCTCTCTCTTTATCTGATCCTCCTCCTGCCATGGCTATCTCCATGGGAACCAAATAAATTTATCCTTGATTCGCATCCCTAAGGGTCACCAGGAGACTAGTGAGGAATTTTTACAAGGGAAGGAAAGAACTGCAGCACAAATATCATAAGGCGCGTCTCTGTTTTCTTTTTTTACAAAAACAATTGTAAATAAACATCATTGTGTTCAATGAAAAAGCAACAAAAAATTTAAAATATTATATTTAAAAATAAACTCCTGGAAATCGATCCCAAGTACTTGAGTTATGAAGCTCATATCTGCGTTTCACCCATAGATGGTTTTATGTTAAGAAATCATCTTATCCTAGCATGAAATCTTCTCGAGTTAATAGCAGATTTTTCATTTAGATAGTTATTCCTACCTAGCAGCCGAATTTAGATCAACAAAAGTTTATGAGGTCTAGCTCTTGTATGTATGTATAAGCCGACCTATACTGAATATTTGACTACTCCAGGTTGCAGAATATATAGGCCTCGTAGATATTTTTTTTATGGGAAAAGCGCTATAAACTATCTACAGCCCATTAAGGTAGATTTCTGCTGACATTCCCAGTACCATAAACCCTAATATTCCCCTCACCGCTACTAATCTCTCATGGGAATCGTGAGGACCACACAAAAGACTGCGTAGAGAATTATGAATGATTCTGGAGGTTACATCGACCAGCCCAAAACCTTATTCCCTGAGCGTGGTTGTGAGCATTATGCTCCTCAACCAGTGTCTCCATTTGGCCATACAAAATCCACTGGTGTCACTTGGATGAGTTTGAGGAAAGACACAAGTGAGCCTAAGGCCAAAAATTGGTTGATGACAAGGATCCTTCCCCACAGAGACCTTGACTGTGCCCTGGCCTTTCACTTCTCAATGGCCTTCTTCACCCTTTTTTGTAGGACATTCAAGCCGTTATTAGTCGTTAGTCCATCGTTGTTTCCCAGCCAGATGCCGAGGAAATTGGAGCCATAATTTCCTAACGAGGTGACGCTTAAAAGAAAGATATGTTTAGTGTGGGTGTTTTTTTAGTATTTACATACAATGTATTTAAATCTTATTCGCTTGACTTAGTAACGAAAGATACATGATAGGAATTCAATGCATGGACAACATGCAATTATTCGGACAAACGCCTCAATGTAATTTCATGAGAAAGCAAATGATCATCTAGTTTTAAGTTAAATACATAAAATAGAAAACAGATTTGCAAGAAGATTGCGTTTACCATCACAACTGATTTAAAATAATTCTATTGAATAGCAAATTCAGAGAACAATCTGTATGATATTTATTTTAGCGTAGCCATATAATAATTGTTTGACAATTCCTCCAAATTTTTTTAGCTTACCGTATATACTCGTGTATAGTACAAGTTTTTATGACCAAATTTTTATTGCAAAAATTGGGGATCGTACTATACACGAGTAATGCAATTGAGGATTTAAAATTCATGTATCTTCACGGGCATTTTCGGTGAAGTTATGCCAACCGCACGCATTCTAATGGTAGGCTAACCTTAACAGTGAGCTCCTTTATCGTTGTTATGTTGCTTCGTGAAGAGTAGAATCTTTTTCATATATACAGCTTCAAATTCACAAATACTTGATATAAGTGAAGATTTATGGTCACTTCCTTTCTTGAATTTTATGTATGTACATCTTTGTTTGCGTCTTTTTACAAGGCATGGATTGGAACGAGTTGGACTAAAAGTGTCGTAGACGGCGTAACTTTATGGAATTTCGACATCTTGGAAAAAAGAAATTACTTTGTAATATTCAACAGTCTTTATTGTTTCTTCAATCACACACCGATCGGTTTCCACTACAAAGTCATTCTAAAGGTGTTACGTCAGTTAGTAACACCATTAGAATGATTTTGTAGTGGAAACCGGTCGGTATGTGATTGAAGAAACAATAAAGACTGTGGAATATTCCTTTTTATCTGTAATCCCTACCTATTAAATAGATGAGCGAGTGGAACCATTACGTATGCGGAACGTAATCCAGACATACTAGAATTGTTACGATTTTATTTCATCTTGTGCAATCATGATTCATATCACTTTTTATTAAATGTTTTAGGAGTAAGATATTTAACTTATCCGAATTTTAGTGTACTCGCAAGAAATACTATTTACGACATTTACGGTCTATTCTATGGTGGTGTGGAAAATCAAGGTCCTTCGATATATCTCGCTCGTAACCATCGAGCTATCGAAACGAAATATATTGATCCTGGTGGAAAGCTGGGATCGTACTATAAACGAGATATATGAAAAAATCAGGTTTGTTCACCAAAAAATCAGGGGTCGTACTATACATGGAGTCGGCATATGCACGAGTATAAACGGTAATCGTAAGTTCCTGGTACTTCATTGTTTTCTAGCGATTCTTAAGATAAATTTATTTGCAACCGCATAAGTACGTTACTATATAGAGTTTCTTTTATTCTATGCATTACAGTATTCTTTTACATTGTTGCATTCCTACTTATCGGGTAAAAATAATAATCTTTTATGTCGATAGCTTCCAAAATTAATTGCAGACATTTATTTTGTGCTAAAAGAGCCACTAGGACTCAGAATATCAAAATATGTATAGGCTTAACATTTTAATGTCGATTAATAGAAAGAGCTATGCAAAGTCTGAAAAATTCCTTAAATGAAATATTTAACTCAAGTATTAAGAATAACTGATTTTTTGTATACTTTTTTAAATTGCTACCTCATATTTTAGTGTTACTTTTAAATAAGTAACACATATTAGATGATTAAAAAAACAGCTTTTTAAATACTGACCTGAAAGTTATAAACGGAAGGAATAACCTTCAGCGACTCAGTGCCTTGCAATCGCAGGATTTCCAGTGACTGCAGACCCATTGTTGGTATGTGTGTAATCGATGTCTCAGAAAGATCCCTGCGAAACGACAAAACAATTAATTATTCGTGAGAATAATGCACAAAACAGGTGGTTTTGCGCTGAAATCTTAATGCGAATTAACATTCTTAATAACAATTACGATTACTGATTCCATTTTTGTTACCGATTATGCGAATATTGGTCAAATTAACGCATTCTGCCAGTTACTCCTAAATTCGTATATGAAGACATTTTTCGGTTATTTCGTGTTATTTACTGCAAATTCTAATGTTTGCGATGCGTTGACAATGAGAAGACATGGCATTTCGAAAGCTTAAACCAATGCTGAACAGTCCCAGCATAATTGCTAACCTACAAATAGAGGTAGGATAGGATCTACGTATGACTGTGAGATTTAGTCGAACATGTGCTTGAGTCCATTTTGAAATACTCTTAATAAGCTTCAAAACACAACGCCATATTGAAGAAAAAATCTTTTATTATTTGTCAATGATAAACTTAAAAGCAATAACAGAATGATGTGTAATATGGTCGATAGCATGAAAATAAATATGAATGTTTAGGGTAGGGTACCATATGGGGTAACTTTCTCCGTTTTAGAATTTAAATCTATTTTTGGACGAGACTTTGTACTAGATTGAACTTGGAAAGAGAGTTTTCTAAAATGAAATATCGATGGAAAACTTCCTATGCAATTCAAAACCGACGCGGAGTGGTTGGCGTGTCTTACTCCCAATGATGCTAAGGTTCACATTTGGAATGCTGCTTTGGACAGTGATTGCCATTTTTAATGTTTGAAAATCACATCGTAGAATGCATTGATGTACTGCTTAAGAGGCAATGAAAACAAATTGATAAATTAATAAACTAGTTGAGGTAATCTACGAAAGAGGCGCTGCTCCTACGAAACTCGAGAAATTAAATTTAGGCTACTTTAATTATCATTAAAATAAATTACAGGTTTTTATGAATAAAGTATTAAATAAAAATGAAAAACTCCCTGTCAGTCTCCTTTCGCTCCACACTCTCTCTCTCTCTCTTTACCACATTTCTCTATTCTTCCCCCTCTTCTTTCTTGGGAATTTTAGATGAGTAATTAAGCAAATAGAATCCGACGTTAATTTAATTTCAGTAATGCATTTATTCAGTGTGTAAAATAATGCTTAACTTCGTATAAAGTATTCTGTAGAAGTGTAAATAAACCATATAGAATTTCTATTTGTCGGTAACTTTGATAATGTTGGCAAACATGCAAACATATAGAGCAGGCCAAACGTCACAACAAGCTGAATATTTAATGTAAAAATAGTTTTGGGTACATAAAGGTCGTGTAGCATAATTTTTGGCAAATAACTCTTCATTGATATTTTCTTTCAATATAAATTTTAAATTACCAAAACTATTTTTACTTCCTGGTACATCTATGTGAACTTTATATTCATTGGTTATTTTTAGAGCATATAAAAGTTGGTTTCCTTAATTTTTTATTTCAAGTTTACTTTAAATGAATACTTAATTCATGCACACCCGTTATATATGACGGGCAATTACTCTAGTGTTAGAGTAAAATTGACTCCTTAACCGTAAAATGAAATATTTATGGATACATTGAGAAGGAATTTGAAGAAATAACAGAGCGCCTTAAAGTGGAGAGTTGAAAAACACTAAACATAAATGAAAATAAAAATACAAACTCATAAGTTTAGGGGTTGATTATTCTACGGCAGGGACCTGCTGTCACTCAATCTCATGCATTTACTCAATCACTCTGACACAAAATGATGGAAAGGATAAAAAAGAACTGGGTTTTGCGAGAAGTTATTCTGTGCCAAGGGCCATAAATCACATCGTAGATAGAAGGTTTTTTCTGAGTCTGATCGACTGCGACAAATAAGCAACCACACACACTAGTACAAGCATGCAAAGGAAAAAGGGAAAAACACATTTTCAAGGAATTAAGGAAATTGAGAGTTGAAAGTGAAATGCGGCTTTGTTGTTTGATCTTCTTGAAAATGACCCCTCGTTGGGCAGAGAAAAAGAAACATTTTACTTAACAAGTTCTAAAAATTTTGCTTTTCCTCGATGATTTCTGTGTGCGTTTGTGAGTAGTGTGTGTGATGAGAATTTTTTGGGCATTCTAACACAAAAACTAATCATCAGATCAACACAAAACTTAATATTTAACATATAGAACAGAAACCATTTCACAGTAGAGAAAATCCCTATATAAACAAAAAACGCTGGCATAAAGAGTCCCCCAGACCTATAAGGCAATAGATAAAGAATTGAAGGAAAGTTACTGAGAAGGCCTGGGATTAAAGTTAAATATAAGGTTATAAAATTAAGAAAATGAAGAGGGTGCGGTCTAAAAGACCGCGCTCGACCCATTAAGGGTTAATATTTTTATTAGTAAATAAAGATCTGAAAATGTATTGGCTGAAACTGGTCGACAGGAAGTGGAATTTTATTTTTGCGATCTTTCCGTATTTTTTTCAAATATATCCTGTAGGACTTAATTTTTGTAAATATTTTCATAATCAAAGTTTCAGACAATGTAACTTTCTACAAGTTTTCCTTGAAATATTTTTTTCAAAAAACGGATTGTTAAAGAGAAATTTTGATGTTTCGTCTGTATTTATACTCAAGGACGCCACTAAGTAGTACAATTGTTTCCGTTGTCACGATAACATTTTATCATTCTTGATAGCGATGCGTATGCTGCCAGGGGTAATTTTAATTGCAAATCAATATTTTGTTATCCATAGTGACAGATATCAGTTTTGTTTAACTGTTGTTTTTTCAACGTGAAAAGTGATTAAAGTATTTTCACTGTGAAAATTATTCAGTGTTTAAAAAATATCCACGAGTAGACATTTTTGTCTTATCAGGGTGTATTGAATTTCATTCTATGAATGTTGGATGGGGAGCGAGCAAGATATTTCGTATGATGGTTGAATGTGTGCAGCATTGAATCTTATAACTAAACGAGGAAAAGTGCCCTTTGAATTTCAATGGATTTAATGAATCTAAAACTTCGACCGTGTAACTTGTATGCATCACATGTATGAGATAGTACACAGTTTTAACCGTCGAATAAAACAAAAATGAAGAAAACCGCATTTACCTATTTAGATGAATGAAGAAAATCTTGCACTGTGAAAAATCAAAAATTACGTGTAAAAAATAGATTTTTAATCTGAATTTCGCTCCTTTGCTTTTTATACGAAAAACAAAACGAATTTCTAATATATACTTACAAATCTCTTAGGCTTTGCAGGCCAACAAAGCCTCCTTCTCCAATTGTGCAAAGCCTTCTGTTTCCCTTAAAACTCCTGAAACGCAAGAGAATGGCATTTTTTAATCATCTAATTAGGTTAAATGAAACTTGTAGTTAAATAAATTATAACTGCATTGTTATTAATCGGTGTAAGATGAATACATGCCTTCTTTGAAAAAATAATGAGAAACTTCATTGAATTAAACCGTCATGCATATTATATTTCATTGCGCAGTTGTTTAACACAGTGCGGAGTCATATTTTATATGAAAACCAGCAGTTCCCAAACATTACACTTCTTCGACCCCCTCCGAAGAATCACTTAACCGCATCCATCTACAAATGAATATAAAATTTTATATTAAATTCAAAATATTATAAATATCTATTTTAATTGCCCAAAATTAAATTTAATCTAAACATATCGACCTATGTGATTAAAAAAACTGAAAAAACGTTTCGCCTATGCGACCTCGCGGAACCATTCGTGAAACTCTGAAAGTCTTATATGACTCCTTTGAAATCTTTTCGCCAACTATATAGATCAATGCTTTTCAAACTAATTTGACCACACAACCCTTTTGGTCTTCAAAAGTATTGACGGAACCCTTAAAAAAAAAAGTGGGCACAAAATGTCTTTTTTTGGACAATTGGTATCTGCAAAAATGAACAAAGTTATATAAATATATAAACTGACAGAAAATAAAAATAAAAAACTTCATTTGTGAGAAACTATTTTTTTTTAAATTTTTTAAAAGAGAAGGGTGTTTTTCCTTCTTTTCCTTGCAAATCCATTTAATATTAAGAATGATGCTGAAGAGCTGGATTCTTCGTAATATATGAGGTCCAGCATTGAGTCTGTTCCTGTATTTTGTTTTTGTTGTAGTTCTGTTACATAAACAATTTTAGATTTAATATTATAGACGGGCATTCATGAGAAAAACCACTGCCATTGAAATTTCCTCGCGGAACCCTTATCCCTACCATGGGGTTCAGCGGAACACATTTTGGAAAAGGCTGCTCTGGGGGTTTTTTGTCCAACAAATATGAATTATTTCATAAAAATATTATTTATTCTCTAAACAATTATATAAATGTCGAATATAAATAATTATAATTATAATGTTAATTAAAATGCAATGCAAATATAAAAATGTTACAAAAAATCGATTCTTTCTTAACTCCTAGAAAACATCTTGCTACTCACCAGGAGGTTGTGACTCGCAGTTTTAAATAGTGGATTCACTATGAAATATTTTTCAAACAAGTGTCATTTCTGCAAAATCTATTGTAAAATAAAAACTTAAAATTACTGAGTAAGTAATAAACTGGCCATCATACGTTACATTTTAGTTAGCCTTCCCAACTTTCGCAGAAAGTTCTAATTGCTACAGCGTAAAACAAAAGAACTAAAGCTATTAGTTGATGCTGCATTAACTTGCACAATCTCTCTCTATCCAGCTTTCGAAGTGTCATTTACACTTTCGTGCGAGCTACTGTAGACATAACATCGCTCCTTGTTGCAGAAACAATTGTGTAGCAGTAGCCATAGTTAAGTAGAAGAATATTTGTCCAGACATTGCACTGAAAATAAGTATTTGCTCTCAATTGTAATGTAGTCCAATGTTATCTGATTACATCACTTATCGCAAAGTTAGGAAGGATGGAATCGGAGGTGTTTTTAACCGTTGCTAATAATTGTATTTTAGGCCAAGTCGGAGGTCCTAACGTAAACGATTAATGCAAAATGGTTATATGCTCAATTTCAATGCGGTTGGTGGTTTCGAAGGCGTATAGAAGATACAATGCAAACTAATGTAGCTGCAACTGAAAAATTATAATCAGACTCGGGGGGTGATAACACATGACAAGAAGAGCACCGTCTGTCACATTCAACATTTACTCGACTTTGACAGTTGATAATAATAACATAATAATATTCTGCCTTATCTGGGAAGTGAAACCGGATCTTCCACATTCCAGATCAATATTCTACCGATGAGCAAGCAAGGCAGACTCTCAAAATCAAACTGTCTGTCCCTTCCGGTTTTATTTTGGCTTAATTCTCAGGTATCAATAGCAGAACTGAGGAATCCCTATATGCTGAGGTTGCCAATTTTTTCCTACAAGACTTTCTCCAGGAACTTATTTTCCATTCCAAAGCTCATTTAAATGGCTTTATGTATTTAGTTATTATAATTTTATAATAGAAAAATAGATGTAAATATTTAAAACTTGCTTCAACTTTTATTCAGTTAAGCTTCTTATACAGTTTAAATATATCTGATTCGATAAATGTCACAATTATTCGAAATAAACGTCGAATATTTCGAAAACGTATTTTTGTTCATCAAATGTAAGAGTAACAAGTTAGGAAAGTGTACAGCTTATCGCAAATGGGTGCGTTTCGTGCAATGGAGTACATATTTGAAAGAAACGATATGCGTGTACGTAAGGGAAATAGCCTTTTAAAGTTCTTTTCTTTGACATAGATACACCATTTTCTTCCTATTTAAAAATATTGCATGCGCACGTAAGGAAATTAAAAATATACTTGTGAGATTGTTTATGTAAGCAACAATGAAAAAGTAACCATGCAAGAAATTTTCAACTCGATTTAAGACATTCTTGTTTGATTTTCTTGATAACGGCTACCCCTACGATAAAAATATATAGAAACAGAATATACTCTATTTTACTAGTTCTACAAGTTTTATTTGGAAACTATTTTGAAATGGCCAATACTTAACGAGATATGACGGAAAGATTATTTTTTGTCACCAGTAAAGTGGTACCCCTGATTGGCTTACATAATTTATTTATGTGATTTTCTTATTATCTTTGACTTCAAGTCCTTAATATCTAATTTCATGAAAATCCGTTTGGTAGAAGTTGAGAACGAACATGCGGATGGACGGACAGACAGACGGACGGATGCTAATAGCTGCACGCTGGAAGCTAAACGCGCCTAAAAGAATTTGAAAATTTTAACGAATTAAAGGAAATAGAAATTGCAGTATATATGTTTTGGGAAGCACCCCAAAGATGTTGGTTCCCAGCCCTGAACATAGAACCACTTGATAATGTTACCGCTACCCAACGACATAAAGTAAGGCGAACCTGCCCAAACAAATGGACAAATAGGACTTTTTTATAGAAATTATGCAAAAATAAATAAATAAAAATGTATATTTTCAGCCAACAAAATAAAATTCTTACTCACAGTCGAGCAATTTCGGCTTCATTGAAAGCCAAGTCCTCCACATCTTCTATGAGGTTGTAATTCAGAAGGCTGTAAGAAGAAAACGTATTATAATATATTATACATAATCACTACAGATAACAGAGGCATATGGAAGGTGGGGTTACGAAGGATATAACCTCCATTGAAGTATTCGTAGATTTAAATAAATTATGTTATGCGATACATATATCTGAATACAAGATTATTCGGTCAATGGTTGGAGGGCTTATTTCTTACAATTATCAAAGTCTGATGGCTTTCCAGAACGTACGTACATAAGTGAATATTGCATGACAACTATCCGATGAACACATATATTGATAAGAAATGTAAAGCAATTAGAATGAGATTAGACTAGGTTTTCTAGTTAATTTATGGGTTTGGCCGCATTTTTCGACACAATGTTTCGCCAGATATTCATGGAGCCTTTTTCAAGAATTTCAGTCAGATGTTGGCTCTCCTGGGGGCAGCCGTCCCACGCAGGTCCTGCCGCCTTTTTCGGCTCTAATTTAATGTGTACGTGTGGCTTTGTCCAAGTTAGTAAACGTCGATACCCTACTCCCCAGGTGTGCGTCGATACGATAGAGGAAAGAATCCGCTAATAGAGATGACAAAAAAGCATCGATAGGAAGGAACGAAGAACATCATGAACTCTTACTAAGGGGACGGCATGTAGACAAAAACAATAGAACTGCTTTCCCTCACCAGCATTGCATTTAGGAAAGTAATTTAATTTTAAAGAAAAAATCTTAATTATGAGCTCTATGGTTAATAACCATACAAATATTTTTCAAAAAGGAAAATACTCACATTTAGGGGAATTTACTCCATGCCAGTGACGAAACACACTCAATCTCACACACTTAGGGTTTAGAGGGAATTACTCCAATGCCAGGGAACATTTTTCTTTGTTCATACACACACACACACACACATACCCAACAACAAAAAAACACACACGAATACTTCCTTTCTAAAAAAATTGCCTAAATACGTATTTCGGAATCAACAATTCCATTGACAGTAGGCCGATCAAAAATGATGGAATCGTTGATTCCGAAATACGTATTTAGGCAATTTTTTAGAAAGGAAGTACTCCTGTGTGTTTTTTTGTTGGTGTGTATTTGTATGTGTGTATGTGTAAACAAAGAAAAAAAGGATCCCTGGCGTTGGAGTAATTCCTCCTAAACCCTAAGGATCACCGTTAGGAACTGTTTATTAAGCCTATTAAAGGAATATTGCGAGAATTGCTCAGATCTTATGCAAAATGGTAAAAAGTTATATTTTTGATCGTTTACTGTCTCAGCAGTCGAGATATTTATATAGCTCATTAGATCGTTGCAGGAAACGTGATCCAGATATTATCATTGGAGGATTTTAATATTCCATACATTGACTGGAAATTTGTAAATTATATGAGTGGCGGGAAAGATAAGGATATGCTGGCCAAGAATTAATTGAAGCGTTTACCCTAAACCCTCTGAAAGAAATTGTTGATGCAACGACGCTACTCAATAGCAACGGAAATATACTGGATTTTCTAACCACGACCCACCACCCGCTATTGACTAGAAACGCCTCGACGATGCTATTGGTTACCAAAAAAATAGTAATCGCTAACTTCAAGTTAAACCACGCGACAACAGCTAATCCAATCCATTTGCGAGTAAAAACAGCATCGATGATTCTTGAATGGAAGTTTTGCGTATCATTCGCGAGGGGCTTAAAAAATCTTTGTTCAAACTAAACTCGTTCGTGATCGTAATGACCAGCGGAGTGTGAAACCATATATTAGTGTCTTACTCAAAAAACAAAACTGGCATCACACGTAAAGCAACTTGGTAGGATTTCGTGAACACATATTTAAAATACTGAAATTTCCGTAGGTCTGAAAGAGGAAACGCGAAAGGAATTCCACGATATTCTCAGAGTCGCTTAAAAAAGACACCAAGGAATTTTGGTCCTACGTTTGCAAAGTTCGAGTCACTCCACAGTTCCGGTATTAACAATGGGAAAGTGTGCACTAATCTATTCTTAAGGCAAGTGTATTAAATCGTTATTTTTCTCCACCATCAACACTGGCCACTTCATTGAATTTCCTATGCATTTAGATTACAAAATGAGTGAACTGGAAATACATGAAGACAGTATCGCAAAATTGCTAATGCAGGTTCAGAAAAGGAAATGGCCAAAGGCCGGATGCCATACCTCCAACCATTATAATCACATTAGAGGACAGATTAGCTCCCTATTAAAATATCATATTCACAAAATTGCTAAATGAGGGAGAAGTTCCTTTAAATATGGAAAACAGCCCAGGTTATATGGACGTACAAAATGGGAGGTAAAGTAACATAAAAAAATATGGCTGTACATCATTGACATGAATTTTCAGCAAGGGTTTTTTAGGTAATTCGTCGGCATTTCAAAAATGTGATTTCTCGAAGGCAGAATGTTTGAAAATGCGGAAAACCACGAATAGGCATATATATCGATGCTGATACAAGAGTTGAGAGTTGAGTTAGGAATTTTCTCTCCAACGGAGAACAGAAAGTGCAGTCAATTCTATGTTTATGCGGTAGATGCATCCTTAAAAAGCGTCGCGCAAATGAAAACCGTGTAAATGGAGATCTGAATTCTCATAACAAATAAATGATCCAGGGGGTTGGGTTCCCAAGTGATAAAAAATTATACACTTATATTAATGCAAAATGTTTATATAGTCGTATCTAATCTCATATAAAATGAAAGCAAAAGCATATCAAGATCTAGTGTACAGTAGCGCCCACAGTGTTTTTCAAAGTACGGGTCGCAACCCATTACTGGGTCGCGTGGCTCATAAGGAAAATCTGAGCACTCGATGCATAAACAGCTGAAATATTAAAAAATGGCAAGATCTAAATGCTCTTATTATATAAATGCCAATATTTTAGGAAGATACTTTTTATGGAGAGTTAGTGAAAACTCAGTTAAGAATGCATTTTACTCCACGCTGCCTTCCCCTCAACTGGATCGCGAGACATTCCACTGGAACAGGATGGAAAAAGTTTGAATTGCCTCAGATGCTCACCATGCTCCGCCTAGGCCTTGGTTATTATTCCCCAAGCATAGACTTTTAACAACGATATTAAACATCTCTCTTCCAGTACCTATTTAAAATGTTTGACACTATATAAACTCTAGTGACTAATTTCATGTGGTGTATCCATTCTTCCGCTACGTCATCATGGCAAATGTTCTCTATAATCTGACTTCAATCACACAATATCAATGAGTAATTGAATATTTGTATATTTTCGTTACCGTAGTATTATTTGTAGTAACCAAACAGCTTCGAAATGTCTTTAATACTTGGAAAGATGCTACGTGAATTTATGATCAATCATATGCATTTACACAAAACTGACAGCAATGTAAATCATATTGACGACGATAGATTTTCACTTAAAAATTTCACATAAAAATTTGGCATTATAAAACTACACCGCTCCTCGGTTATAATGGGGGTTTTCGAGGGAGGAACCTCGACCCGAGTTAATAAGACAACTGCAGTATAACCAAGGACACGATCGTATTCTCCAATACAGCATGTGCAACTTTGTACTTTAAAAAATTTCTTTAACTGCAAGAAACAGCAAAAACAATATAAAAGTCAATATAAGAAATTTATTTAATCAATTATTTAAAGCGAGAATTTTGTTATATTTTACTTTAGTAATTAGAAAAAACGACAGGACTTTCTTAGCAAGAGGAATGGGCGGAAGGAAGATCCAAATCCGCAGTGTAACCGACGGCGGCATTATAACCGGGGAGCGGTGTAATTTGTGGACCGATTCGACGCGAATTCGGCAACTGTTGGCAGGTACATGAAACTTCACTCTTTCGGGTGTTATTTGTATTAAGTCCCGATTTCCTACGATAATTCTAAGTAATTTTAATATGCAAATGATAATAAAGAATGTCTTTGACATATCTATGTTGTTTAAAATTCAAAGTTGTTTTTTGTTCTATTGGTTGATGTATTATTTGTATTGTGTGTGTCGGGTCTGTTCGGTCACGTGATGGTTGGCTGCATTACCGCAGGCGCTGCCATCATGATGAACAGTTCCCAGTTCGAGAAGACTCTTACCCGGGACGGACACGTTATACGGAGCTCCTATCCTGTTAAAACCATCATAAGTTTTGTTTAAAATAAGTGCAAAATCATAAGTTCTTTAACTGTGTTGAACAACTTCTTATTCCTCGAGTCTCAACACATTGAAACCAAACAAGATAAAGTGTGATTTGAAAACAACACGTACTCATCTTTACAGTGAGCATCATTAATGTCAATTGTACATTTCTTTGTTACTATGCTCTCAATGTTAATTGTATTTCTTGTGCTATTATGTTCTCAATGCTATTCGCGTATTTCATATAAGTGACTCATGTTGTGTCATTAGTTGCACACTTCGGTTGAACGATCCTGCGATTTTGAATACAGCGCCACGATTTCAATTTTATACAGTCCACTAATTCCCTATAAACAAACAATGTATTCCATATATGTAGTGTCGTTTTCCTTCTTGATTAATATGTAATCGTAAAACATACAATATTTATATTATTTCATCATTGTGAAGTAAAAATAAATTTTTCATTACATGTATACCAATTTAGTCATATTTTCAACTATATTTTTCTGATCTACTCAATTATTTAAAAAATAATCTTATATCGTCCTTATATTTTGAAATTATAACTAATTGAACAATATCATTATAAAAATCATCAATCCACATAAAATTGCCCTCAATTTTAATTTGTTATAATTACATATATTATTAACAGATTTTAACAACCGTACTTTACCTCTTGTGCTAACATATCACATGACTTCTCAATGGCTATAAATATATACTTAGACATTCAAAATAATAAAATAATTTTATGTTGCCATATTTACTGTTAAATTTATGCCTACAATAATTTATAAGTTTATTTTTAGTTTTAACTTTCGAGTACCTAAATATTTTTGAATTCATGCAATAAAACTCAAAAAATGGAAAATATTTTAATCGACATTATGCGTCAATGCCTTATGAATCTCAATCATAAAATTGTACTTCTGTCTGTATTTGTGTACAACTAATTTAATCTAAATTATTTAATATTTCCATGAAATTCTTTTTAAAAAATTAATGTAGCAAACAGTGTAAGCGTACGCTTGGTTGAAAGCTATAGAAAAAGGATACTTACAATTGTTCGCTGCACACCTTGATGCTATTAGAAGACACGTGTTGTATTAAGTTGTTTTCCAGGTCACTGAAAAAGAGGAATGCATAAGTTACGTAATTGAGGAAAAAGCAGAGACCTCATTACACTCTTTGCAATTGGTCTGCATATCATGATCCTCGGCCTATTGATATATGCACTTACTGTGGTATCAGGTGCATTGCAATCAATGTAAGTATCCAGTAGCATCAGTAAACATAATGTATGCGACGGAATAAAGAAATATTCGGATTTGTGAACTTTTGATCATATGAAAAAGAATGTCTGCATACATTTCATTTAAGATTTCAAAAATCTATCTTACGAGCTTTTCTTTCCAACTTCAGCATAACGCAATCATTTGAAAGTAAAACGGATAAGAATGTAATATCTATTTGTACTTTCAAAATTTTGGCATTTTACGTATACTATACATGCATACATAATATAGAACAGTTTTATTTATATTTCTGTAAAATAACTGTTGTTACAACGGTAATTTATTGCTGAGTTAGCAAAGAAAATATTTAAATTAATGTTTGTCGTAGAGTGCGGTAAATCTGAGTTAGAGCCGAACATTTTCAGAAAAGAAATATACTTCAAATAAATCACAATCACAATAACATTCTTTAGAGCAGGGATCGGAAGCGTTTTCTGCACGTTGAGCCACATTCGTAGTTGCGAATGTTTTGGATGAACGCAATGGAAATTGCAAGAGAGCATCGGCGGGACAGTCGAGCGTTTACACCTAAAACTAGATTCTGTAGTCCCACATTAGTAAAAATTAAGCATAAATAACTTACTAGCATTTAAAATTTATCGTAAAAGGTTTTGAGGTCATAATTTCTCTAAAAATATTAAATGTTTTGTATTTAAATTTACCTATCACTTTTGCATCACAGTTTTGCGGTCCGTCAGTTTCTGTCCATAGCTTCAGATCAAGTAAAAGATAAAATTTACTTTTTCGTTGCATTGCATATGGAATATAAAGCTCATGCGACAAACAAGGCTATACTAAACTATACGTATGGTAAAATCGCTCTCGATTTACTGGTTATTAGGTGCTAAGTGAAGGAATGTGAATACTTACCAATAGGAAAGCCACTGGGATGTCGGAGAGACATATTTACAAATGTAAATTGGAGCAGTTCTCTCTCTCGTGTTGACGAAGGGATATCCTGAAAGCTCCAATTCACGTGTGTAAATGTGTCTATCCAACACTCCAGCGGCTTTCCTATTGGTAAGTGTTCGCTGGACTTCCCTCACTCAAAAACTATATCTACTTGATACACTTATTAAACTTTTCTTAATAAAACAAAGGTCACGTACAATTCCTTCACAAATCCTGAGAGGATATACATCAATGGAGCAGAACTCGGAGAAGTAACAAGCTATATTTACTTGGGTCAAATCGTCACTACAGACAGTTCGCTTCTTGGATAAATCAGTCGGAGATAGAATAGATGGTATTGAGTGCTTTTGGAAAGAATATAAACATCTTTAAATCAAATATTCCAATCTTCCTAAAAAGGAGATTACACGAACAATATGTTCTGCCCGCTCTGATCTGCAGATACGAAACATGGACCACGAAGGCCAGGATAGTCCAGCACCTGCAAACAACACAGAGGAGCATGGAGAGATGCATGTTAGGTATCAACCGAAGAGAATAAGAAATACATCGTTTACGCAGAGAAATGCTGAAGTGTTTGATTTAGGATTGCTTTTTTCCCAAATTTTATCATATGTGTTATCCCGTTGCATTTAATATATTATCGAGTACAGGAAATGAAGGAAACGAAAGCTAATCGACAAATACTCGATAAAGATAAAGGGTCGATTTCATAGTTTTCAGAGATTAATTTTTCCAATTTAATAGATGTTAAATGCTCTTTGGAGTATAATGATGGAGCTCGTCTCACATCTGCAGATAAATTCATGAATAAGACCTTCCATATCAAAAATAAAAGAATTAGGAACTTATCTTTAGGCATCTCCGAAAGCCTCTTATGAGACATATAAGACAAATACTTACTTTATTTGTCAGTGTTTGAGACTTAAGTGGTTATTCTTTAATTTTTCCAACCATAATACGAACTCGATAATTCTCCTGTGATTTAATTATGGCCCTCCAGCCTAATGAGTTCAACATTATTTCACCACTTTCATACGGAAATGAACAACATAGGAGCAGATATAATATAACACTAAAATATAACCCGTTACTAATTTCTATTTCATAATCTAATTGAAATTAATTGAAAGAAGAGTAGATTACAAAAACATGATCGCTTTACTTACATCATATGAAGTATGGAGTCCACGCGAAGATTGGAAAAGTTAGGAATTGTATGCAGTCCTGTGTGTACTATCCGACTGCAAAGAAAATATTTCGTTACTTTCATTCTTATGTGCATCACATATTATTGAAACCATGTGATAATTTCATGATAATCAACACAAATATATATATATATATTATAGCCCATTTTATAACTGCCCGTTTCAGGAATTGGACATTCAATTTGGCAATTCAATTACCTCTCCTTTACGATTTATAAGCAGGATAAGCAATGTAATTTTCCTGCATATTTCATAAACTGGGCATACATTTTTCCTCTTTATATTTATCAACTGAGAAAATAGAAGAATATTGAAATTGTATAGAACTGGTTATATTTTTATAATAAACATAGATGAACTTATGAAATGATTAGCAAAATACCATTGCCATAACAATAGGCGTTGCCCAGTTCATGAAGTGAACAGAGGAGATTGCCAGCTCACCAACTGGAACAAACAATGACCAGTTATTGAAATACGCAATTTCAAGAATGGAGAGAATCTTAATACATATATAATTTAGTGTGTTTGTATGTATGTCCGTTTATAACTTAAGAACCAAAAGTTCCACAACTTTCAAACTTTGCACATGATTTTCTATCATCCCTGAAAAGATTTTAGGTAACTTTGTTTCTCCCCCACCTTCCCATTGTGGGAATTTTTTCAATTTTTTTATTTAAGTCATACATTATTCCTTCTACAATGTATATACAAAATTTGGGAGGTCTAT
Organism: Uropetala carovei; assembly: GCA_036926305.1. Classification (NCBI taxonomy): domain Eukaryota; kingdom Metazoa; phylum Arthropoda; class Insecta; order Odonata; family Petaluridae; genus Uropetala; species Uropetala carovei. The sequence continues at coordinate 2,105,453 of JAXCHB010000004.1, forward strand.
GTCCCCCCGTTCCCCCATAATTTTAATTTATAGTTACCCAATCCTTAAACAAACTGACCCGGGCAACGCCGGGTATTGCAGCTAGTTTGTTTTATAAAAGCACTATTACCTATTATATTGAAACAACATATTTCTTTTATAAATAATTTCCAGAGATATTCAGATCAAATCGAATATATGTTTCCCTTTTTACAAGAATAATAAACATTCTCTCTTCATATGCGGAAATAATATATTATAACTAATAATTTGCATAATATATTACTTTCATTTTATATCAAACATATCTGGCCCAGTGTCAATTTTTATAAAGAAATAAGCTAAGGCTGAAATATTATTTAATATTTCCTTCACAGGAGGAAATTTATCGTATTTACTCGCATATCAGCTGCACTTTGTTTTTTACCAAATTCTTCTACTACCGTACAAAATATTACACACTATCTCCTCCAAGCTTCACAAAATGAAATTCAATAAACATTTCTGAGTTATAAAATTATTTTGGATTCAACGCAACAAGTGGACACGTTTGAGAGTAAAATGGTGAGAAAATATAGAGAAAAAGATCGTTTTTGCTCTGATTTGGCCTTAATAACTATACAATAGAAAGTAATTTTACCTTCCAAATCCTGGCTATCCAAATTCTTTCTCTTAAAATTCTCATATCCCATTCCTTCATTTAATGAAAGTAATATAGCTTTCCTCTTCCTACCTCTTTGCCTTTTTCCTAACATTCTTCCTGCTATGACTCCTTTCAATAAACTATTCACTTTCTAACTTTGACCCACCCATTTCTTCTGTCTGTTCCTCATTACTCTAATTAAGTTCCTCTCTTCCCCTGCTATATTCAAAACTTCCTCATTAGTTTTCCTATCTGTTCAACTGATTTCCTTTAATATATGCCATACTCACATCTCAAACGCCAATAATCTCCTCACATCTTCTTTTCTCATTGTCCATGTCTCGCATCCATATAATGCTACACTCCATAACAGGGTTTTCACTAACCTCTTTTTATCTTCTTTTCTCATTGTCCATGTCTCGCACCCATATATGCTACACTCCATATCAGGGATTTCCACTAGTCTCTTTTTAATCTCTTTTTTAAAACTGCCTGTCGACAACTCTCGTCGTCTGGTATATGCCTCTTTTGCTCTTGTTATCATTGTCCTGATCTCTTTCGTACTTCTTCCAAAATACTACCTAAATAAGTAAATATCCCCAATCTTTGAAAATCTCATCACTTTAATTTTCATCCCGAATGCCTTTGCATTTCCATTTAAGGAATTAATTAGCACCTGAAGGCCCCTTTCAATATTACTCAGCAATGCTTTGTCGTCTGCTAATCTAACCTATTTCACCAATCTCTCTCCCACTTTTATTCCTGTTTCTACATCTTCCCATGCCTCCATTATAATTTTCTCAGCATAAATGTTAAAGAACATTGGTGAGAGTGGGCAGCCCTGCCTCACCCCTTTCTCTAGCATTGCCCAATCAGATTCTCCTTTTGCTACCCTTACCTGTGCAGTCTGGTTCATTTACAGATTTCTGATTAAATGTCTATCTCTCCAATCAACCCATATATTCCCCAACACCTTCATCAGTTTAGGCCATAAAAATTTATCAAAGGCCTTTTCGAAATCTGCAATGCACACAAATACATCCTGATTTCTTTCTACCAATGTCCTCATTACCCCTATTGCATCCCTGGTGCTGCTACCTTTTATAAACCTGAACTGGTAGTTATTAGCTTTTGCTTCTAGCCTCCCGTTCAAAATTCTGAGAATAACTTTAGCCGCATGCGTAATTAAACTGACTGTTCTATAATCCTGACATTCGTTTAAGTTATTCTTTTTCTTTAAGGGCATCAAAATAGATCTAGTGAAATCCTTTGGCCATTGCCTCTCTTCATATATCTTATGGCACAATTTATAAAAACTCTCTTTTCCCTATTTTCTTGGCTCTTTAACATTTCTAAGGGGAGATCATCAACTCCTACTGCTTTCAAAGGGAGAAATATTCTGAACTTAACCTCGACTCGAACCCGGGTCTCCCACTTGCTTAAACCAACTAAGCTATTAAATCAACCTAATTCTCAAATTGGGTTATTAACGGTGAAGAAATGGGTAACTCAGTAAACCTTACCATACTAGACGTCCTCACTGAGGCACAGCGGAAAGCACTCCTGCTTTATCTTAGAATTGAGATGTTAAATAACAAGAGTGAAATGATGGAAATTTAACTTATATGTTTATGTGTGTTTGCGTGTTTATGCATGTGTATTATTGCTTTTACATATTACCCAAAATATTTTAGGCAACTTACAGTATTCGTAGTCTCGGAAGATGCTCTGCAAATACTTGGTCGGATATATTACTGAGCTTTGGTGCATGATCTATATAGCTGAAAAGATTTTTAAAAAAGTCTTAACTACACATTAAAAAAATATAAGTGCCATCAAGAATTGTGCTAAAATATTTCAATACACTTGGCTCTAGAAATTAACATTCCTCAGATATTATAAATGCACTTAAGAATTATTTAGAATATATTCACAGTTCATAGATTATGTCTTATGCTTAACATCTCAAAGCTTTCTTCTGCTCAATTTTCCAAGCAAAATCATCTGTGAGATGCATATTCCCTGCAAACTAGTTTTCCTCTTAGAAACCGACTTACCCTCAAAGCCGCTAATTTCAACCCTCCATCGTTAACCATTACTCATACACAGGATAATACAAGCGAAACACTGAGAAATAAACAGAATCTTCAAGTTTAAAGCTATATCAAAGCTAAAGAGCATCGTTGCACACAATAATGAATTTAACGGTTCAAGGATGATATGCCCACTGCCCTTTAGTCAATTTTTATGTCCACCTAATTTACGCCCACTAGATTTAAGTCCATTTAATCACTCATCTGCTTTACTGCAAGTTAGGTAAAAAGGTGTCCAATAGAATTTCTGTCCATATATTTATCTCCAATGCTATTATGTCCAATATGTTAGACCTGGAAAAGAATACCCTACCCCATGTACACGCATTTCCTTCCATAAATCACTCAGGTTGTAGCATTCCACTGTCCCTCTCCCTCTCTATCTGGGCAGGATGTAAGGGTTTGTTGTAGTCCACTCGGAGAACAATGAAATCAGTGATGCCCCGGAAGGCCTCTTTCAACAGTCATTCCAGTTCGAGGGTCCTGCAGTAAATATAATCATATCACCAGTAATCTTTTCTCATCATCGGGCAGCTTACGTGTCGTACTTAGAACGTAGGAATGGAATATCACTTTCTCTCTAAAACTGTCACAGTGTTCATCTTCCACCCAATTGCCGCTACTGACCGAAGCATTGGCTGAGGGTTGAAAAAACTTCATATCCTTTAACCAGCTAAACTCCTTAGTGTTTGTTTCTTGAACGAGACACATTTTGCATTTATCTCATTAAGAAATCCTAAACTCCAGTCAATTGTTTTCACTCTGAATAGAGCGTAGGTACGCTTATTGCTGTAAAACTTAACGAACCAATGATCTAATAGGTGATAATAGGTCAGTAATTAAAATCATGAGAGAGATCATAATAGAAGGGAAGATTAAAGGCAAGGAAACAATTCATAGACTAAATGAGTATATCACTAACACTGATAACCTTCTAGAGTTCTTTAGGAGATTCCACGAAGGATCTGCATCTGCGCTTTTAGTTAATCTTTTTTTTTACCACAGACTGCCAAGTGTGCTTTGTGGAGTTTAAGTTTTTTACTCCGATTGTATATTTCTGGATGCGAAACTTTACTAAAAAGAGGGAGAAGGATGGCCATCCTGGTGGTAAAAGTACTCTTTGTTTTTTATATTGTTTTTCAAAGCTTTCTTGTTCTCCTTAGTTGCAGACAAACATCCTTTTTCCTCCGATTCAGTGCATTTGGTTGTGGATTGCTTCTTGTAGAAAGGAAGGAAGTTGGCATATTCTCATGCTTATTCCTTTTGCTATATTTTTTTATAAAAACTCAAAAAAGGAATACCTTAAAGTCATGTCGTGTACGTCCGTCCGCAACTCGATAACTACTGAGTGCATGTTCATGAAATTTGGTATTAAGAACTTTAGGGCAAAGGCAACAAGAAAATTATACAACTGATTCGCATAACCTAATCAGGAGTGCAACATTACTGGAAACAAAAACTGAACTTTCCGTCATATCTCGTAAAACATTATTCATGCCTAAAACTTCTTCAGCCAGTAAAACATTTCTTTCCCTATAAATGTTTATCAAAAGACAATCTAAGGCTGAACGCACACTTATCAGACAAAACGTCTCGAGGCAAAACGTTTTGTCGAAAGGTAAAACATTTTGTTGGGCTTCAACGCACACTGGTCATACAAAAATGTCTTTACACAAAATGTTCTGTCGTTGAACAAAACTTTCTGTCGAAAGGCAAAACATTTTTGTTGGGCTCCAACGCATACTGATAAGACAAAACGTCTTTGCAAAACATGTTTTGAGACAAGACATTTTGTATACATTGAAATCATTCTTGTTCGGCGCAGTTTCGGCCTGGACTAGTTGCGAGAATGTCGTACGATGACGAAGTTTATGCTCTCATTTTGTGGCAGTGGATTCAACTCGCTTCCATGGAAGAGAGTGAAAGACGCTTATGGATCCACCCGATTAATCAAAAGAGAACCGGGAAGAATACCCTTAAGGAATTTATAAATGAACTAAAAGGAGATGAAAATAAATTCCGAAATTTTACGAGATTAAGTTTGAGTTCCTTTTATTATGTTTTAAATATAATTGAAGATGGAATCAGGAAAAGGGATTTTCCAGCAAATCTTTTTGGTGATGTTCTTTCACAGTATAATTAAAAATAGGAGGCCTTTCTTCTATTAAAACAAGTAATTTTTCAGCATCCACATCCATGTTAACAGAAGCGCACACAACTTTCCCTCCACCCTACTCCTATTACTTCTCAATAAAGACTGAACTCATGCAGAATGTTTTGCCTCAAAACAAAGTGCAGTGTTTTTGCTTTCGACACGATAAGTCGTCAACAAAGATGTATTGTTGTGTCAAAGATCAACGCATACTTATCAGACAAAAACGTCTTTCGACAAAACGTTTTGTTTACAGATGTCTCAAGCGAAAACACTTTTGTCGGTCTCCAACTCACACTTATAAGACAAATGTCTTTCGAGAAAACATTTTGTCTCGAGATGTTTAGAGGTGTTTTAAGTTGTTTTTTCGTGTTTTTGTGTCCTGTTCGATTAGTGTGCGTTGGGTCCTATTGATAGCATTGCGAAAACAGTTTTCGACGAGTTTATACAAAAACGTTTTGTCAAAAGACGTTTTTGTCTGATAAGTGTGCGTTCAGCTTTACAGTGACATTCTAATTCACTTTCAGCTTAGAAAATTTCTTGCATGTTTTTTAATCGATGCCAACAAAAAATACCTTCGAGGCAATTGAAGTCAACATGGTCCACTATAATGACGTTAATATGATTGATTTAATTTTGTACGTACTCAGAATCATGTAAATGAAAATAAATTAACAATTTACGGAAAACAAATAAACGTAATGATTACAAGTTCTTAACTTGAGTGAGGTGTGTTTTAAATAATATTCGACTGACTGATTAATTACAAGTGATCAGAAAATAAATCGGTACCTAAATCAAAAATTCAATATTTCCTTCGCGGGTTTAGGAAAATTCGTCAAAAGACAATTCGTCTAACGGAAAATTCGTCTAAACCAAATTCATCTAAACACAATTCGTCTAACGGAAAATTCGTCTAAGGAAAATTCATCTAACCAGCAATTCATCTAACGGAAAATTCATCTAAAGAATTTCTGTCGCATTTCTAGTACATATTGCCCCTTTGTTTGGAAAGTAGCACAACTCGAAAACGTAAATTTTAAAATGAATAAAAATTCTTCGAACACAGATTTTTAAATTAAAGTAATTAATTAAAAATAATAAATAATTAAAATTTAATTAATTAATTAATTAATCTACCATAATATATATTTAAGGGTTTGTTTGTGTGTTTGCGTGTTTCTCCTCCTAAACAATAAAAGCTAGAATAACCAAATTTGGTATGATTCTTCCTTACAACCTAACTTAGTGAATTGTCAAGGTTTGGTCAATCGGGATTAATCAGTGCTGCCAATATAGGAGATTAACATTTTTCCATAAGATAACACGTATGAATCCATTTCTTGACTTGCAAGGTATTCTTCCTTCAAGCATCAAAATACGTAAATATGGACCGATTTTTTACTTTCTCCATACGTAGTAATGGGAAAGTATTGTGTTCATGAAAAAATCGACTTCGAGATTTCAATGGAAATACACATTTTGAGGTCCCTAGAACACCTTTAGACTATTTTCGGAATGATGTCTGTGTGTATGTGATTTTGGGTGCTCTAACTCAAAAAGTGCTTGCCATATCGTTACCACCAAACTTCATATATAACACATTAGCATGAGCACAAAGAACTGATAGTTTTTGGACAATATCGGTTAACCGGAAGTCGAGGTTTATTCGAAACCCGATTCGGTTTTTGCGATATTTCTCCGTTAAAACATCATTATTGTATATACAATTCTATACAAATGTTATAGAGAATGTAATTTTCTACAACTTTCATTTGAAACAACTTTCCATAGCAGTTGTTGTTTAGGAATTATTTATAAATAATCGGTTTTTTCAGTTTCCGTCAAATATCTCCCTAAAAACGTCGTTATTGGTATTCTTCTTGAGGACCAAAGTTGTAGAGAATAATATTTCTTCCAAGTTTTGTTTGAAAGAAATTATCGTAGAACCATCCATTTCGGAGATATTTCGCCTTATCTTAATACCAGTATACAGCGCCAGCACCATGTAGCGGTGAATTCTGTAAACATATTCAAAATGTACGTAATTTAGGGCAATAAGGACGACTGTATACTTTTACGACACGAAATAATAATTTTGCCTTATAATGCTATTCATAATAATTTAAATATCTATACCACAAATACGCAGAAAGTCATGTGTTGGCCACATCAGATTTTGATGAATATAGAATACTATGAAAGCGCCCTTCCACGTGGCATGCGCCTCCACCTCCACTCCACTCCACTCCGCCCCGAACCCAAAAATGTATTCAAATCTCACCCCACGTCACATTCACTTTTCAATCGTGTGAGCTCGTTCGATTAATTGGGCGAACATAGGGGTGTGCCTGTTCGTGGAATCACCTTTTTCCTCTGTTCCCTCCCTATATTACCTACCGCCACCTCTACACCCTATTCCCCCCCCCACACAGTTTCCCTCTAATATACCTTTTATTATGTTCATAGAAGTGTTGTGAGAATAGAAATAAATCGTTATCTTATTTACTGTAATCACCATTGCAACGGAGGATTTTACGATAGAAGAAAAACCGCATCAACAAATGTTATCTCGATTATCTATTAAATTTCAGCAATAATTCGACTTTAGTAGGTATTGTAAAATATTGAATTGTGAAAAGGAACTTTAAAATAACATAACTAACGTGTCAGGATAAGAGTGTTCAGACAAATAACAGATTTGAAAATGACAAGATATAAGAAAACGGAAACAGATAAATTAAAAATTAAAATGAAGGTATTTAACTTTTTCGTAATTTCCAGTATACAGCGCCACCACCATGTAGCGGTGAATTCTGTAAACATATTCAAAATATACCTAATTTACGGCAATAAGGACGACTGTATTCTTTTACGATAGGAAATAATAATTTTGTCTTATAATGCTATTCATAATAATTTAAATAACTGTACCCCAAATATGGAGAAAGTCGTGTTGGCCACATCAGATTTTTTCGTTTTTGCTTTATTCGACGAATAAAACTCTATACTATCTTGTTCCTGCGAAGTTTACAGGTTACACGTTCGAAGTTTTCAGAAATACGCTATTTGTTTCGAAATTTTGTGGATTTTTCGTACCCCTTCCGGGCGTTGCCGAGGCGGCCGTCATTGTTACCTCCGATTCAGTTAGCTTCAATGAAGCTTACAAAAGACGAAAATTTAGCGTTATTCGATTCACACTTTTGTTTAAGTTATGAAACGATCGATGTTTATGGATAGCAACGTAAATAGATACTGACTATTATCAATTATTATTCAGGAAGCGTGTATTGATGAAAGTAATTGAACCTTCTTTCGTCTATTGAATACTGGAATCTTACATTTTTTGTGAGTAAAATCATTATATTTTAGAATATATTGTTTATTAACTTAAATAAGCTCACGTATCTGGTGTACATTTACCAGTCAGTGTTCAATCATGGACAACTGTACGTTGCCTTTTCACGGGTTTCTTGCTTACAAGACATAAAAGTAAATATTTCAGCGAGGCATAATTACACAAGAAATGAAGCTCGATTTGGCGAAAGTAAACTGATAGGAAATAAAATTATCGTTATATTTGAATGCAATACGTTCGGAAACGGATTGTTGCAAGCAAATATGATTAATTGTTAAGGAAAGCTAATTGTAAGTTAAAAAGTACCTACTATATATTTTATGGAGTTTGTATGTTGTGCTGTAGTAGCGTCACTAAATCCGTTGAAATTTAACGGGAAATTCTGTTAGTAAACAATGAATAAACAAATTACTCACTCAAGGCATATGGTAGGGGAGGAAAAGGTTAAGGTTTACAACATTCAAAACAAAATATTGGCATCATGGATTCTTACTGTTTTTCATAATATTTAAGAATTATTATATTTATGCTTATTGTTTTTATCATCATTTTAATAATTAAATGTTTACAAATATTAAAATATAACTTTACGCACTCAAGGCATATGGTAGGGGAGGAAAGGATTAAGGTTTACAACATTCAAAACAAAATATTGGCATCATGGATATATAATAATAATTATATTTATGCTTATTCTTTTTAACATTTTAATAATTAAACATTTACAAATATTAAAATATAACTTTAATTAATTATAGAATTAATAGAAATTATCGGTACTTCTGTACTAACGGGGAACCCAGTGTATTAACGGGGAGCCCAGCGGTAACGCTACTTAAAAAACATATTCAAAATGTAATTTATGGCAATAAGGACGACTGTATTCTTTTATGATACGAAATAATAACTTTGCCTTATAATGATATTCATAATAACTTAAATATCGGCACTTTTTTACATGGATACCCCCCTACTACAAAATGTAAACAAAATGACAAAAAACAAACGGCTCTACTGTAGTTGTGTCCCCCCCTCTTGCTCGGGGGTTTGGGGGCGGAGCCCCCATAGAATAAATTAAAATAATAATTATCTGATTGGCCGGTCTCGACATTTACAAACCCAATCACCGGACAACGGGGAGGGATAGTTTGCTTCCGGGCGAGGCGAAGGGCGCGGCAGCGCCCGGAGACGATTACCCATTAAAACAAAGCGAGCCGAAGGCTCGTCAATATATCCTTCCGGTACTTGTGTATTAACCAGAAAGTCAAATGTGATTGTTACATTCTCATTGTTGTTTAGTTTAGTAGCGTTACCGCTGGGCTCCCCGTTAATACACTGGGCTCCCCGTTAGTACACAAGTACCAAATTATCTTTAGAAATGTGCAAAAACGATTTTAGATGAATTTTTTGTTAGACGAATTGTTGGTTAGTTGAATTTTCCTTAGACGAATTTTCCGTTAGACGAATTGTCTTTAGAAGAATTTACCGGTTACCTTTCCTTCGCATAACTTCTGATAAGTTACTATTGTTTTGCAGCATTTAGATTTTATTCTAAGCCATTATTATTTTCATTTTATTTTGACATGATTTCATATCTCGTAAAGAACGCTTCTAGACTTGCGTGCATTCACGCAGGAAGCGTGCATAATTCCACTCTTGTTTCTTCGCCACATCTTCGTCAAGATAACTTTGTGGAGCGTAGTTTGAGTCAATATTATCCGTGGGAATGGTTTCATCGAGAAGGGAAGAAGGAACAGAGAGAGAGAGAGAGGAGCCCATGTGGAAGTAATTGGGGGTGAGAGAGAAAGAGAGATTGGGGGTGAGAGAAAGAGAGATTGGGGGTGAGAGAGAGAGAGAGATTGGGGGTGAGAGAGAGAGAGTGGAGGGTTGAGTTAGGAGAAGTTGTTAAGGGGTAAAAGGAGAGAAAGGAGCAGCTGCTGCTGCTAATAGAGGGAGGGAAAGGTTTTGGTCGTTGGTGGCCCGTAAAGGATTTTATTGGTCACCATTACAGAGAGGAGCGTAGACGAAGAAGGATTTTCCAAACGTCTCTGTGGAGGTTGATGAGAGTGGCATTCGTTAGAAAATGGTTTTCCCTTAATAATGAAAACATTTTATCTCATCGAATGAGAAATAATTTCGGTGTATTACCGACTACCACCATCAAGCTATCTCACTCCATGACGTGTGTTTGTCTCCTGAAGCGGCCGATATGCTGATAATTCACTCGCTTTGCGCCGGCGGTAAGGAATGACTGATCACAGTTACAGCTTCAGATAAATCTTTACGGTCGGAATCGGGGAATTCAGGCGGAACATTTGAAATTACGTATTAGTCTTTCCATTTCAGTGGTTAACTTTCGCGCTGGTACTAATTCACCATTTAAAGCCATTCCACCCTTTTGGGTTATGAAGGCGTTCATCAGTGTCTCGTTTTTCCATATTTATGCAAACCCTTTCGTTCGAAAACTTCAAGGCATGCGTAATACATTCATTGCCTCCAACGGGATCGTTGACGCCATCGACATAGTCAAACAAGGGAATTTACTGCGTCGCAGGGAAAAGTATTCTCTTAGAAGGCCCCATTGAAAAGGTTTTTATTTTCTTAAGGCGAGACCTATTGGAGTAACTGTCGGCTTGTTTTTTTTATCCCTAGCGGCTGCGGGTGATTCTAGCGTGTTTGACGGATATCAGGAGGACTTGCTTCGCGTTATCTGTGCGTACCATGTTACCGTGGGGGTGGTGAAGGGGGCCTTAGAACAGTGAGCGGTGGAAGGGGGTAGAGGAGGAGTCGAATTGGTCAGTTGGGAACATATCATAGGATACGTGTCATACAACGAGGTTAGGTCATTATTTAATCTTGGAGAGCATTTCTACGAAGAATATTATTGTTTTTTCGTATTTCTGAGGATAAACATAATTTTTCAGAAAATTATTTCGCTGTATATTAATTTTTGTACTTCCGGTGATATATTTAATTTTCGAAAGCATTTATACGCTGAATGTTATTGTTTATTTGTATATCTGGCGATAAACTTAATTTTCGAGAGCATTTCTATGGTAAATATTAGTTCTGTATTTCTGGCAATAACTAAATTTCCGAGGGCATTTTTATGCTAAATATTAGTTTTCTTTATTTCTCGCAATAAACTTAAGTTTTCGAGAGTTTTTTACATAAAATATTAGTTTTTTTTAATTTCTGGCAATAAACTTCATTTTCGATAGCATTTCTACGATAAATATTAGTTTTTGTACTTCTGGATATAAACTTAATTTTCGAGTGAATTTCTACGATAAATACTATTGATTCATTGTATTTCTGGCGGTAAACTTCATTTTCCAGAGCTTTGATACGCAGAATATTATTTTTTGTTGTATTCCTGAAGATATGATTAATTATCAAGAGCGTTTCTATGCTAAATAATAATAGTACACCGCTCCCCGGTTATAACGCTGTCGGTTATACCGCGGAATCTGATATACCGCAGGTCTTCCTCCCTATTTCTTGGAAAGAAAGTCGTCGTTTTTACTTTCTCCATACGTAGTAATGGGAAAGTATTGTGTTCATGAAAAAATCGACTTTGAGATTTCAACGGAAATACATGTTTTGAGGTCCCTCGAACACGTTTAGACTATTTCCGGATGATGTCTGTGTGTATGTGATTTTGGGCGCTCTACCTCAAAAAGTACTTGCCATATCGTTAACAAATTTCATATATAACACTTTAGCATGAGCACAAAGAAATGATTAGTTTTTGGACGGTTGACCGGAAGTCGAGGTTTATTCGAAACCCGATTCGGTTTTTGCGATATTTCTCGAAAAACTTAATTTTCGAGAGCATTACTACGCTAAATATTAGTTTTCGTTTTTCTAGCCATAAGCGTAATTTCGAAAGGATATCTACGCTGAATATTAATTTCTTTGTATTTCCGTCGATAAACTTATTTTTCGAGAGCATTTCTTCACTAAATATTAGTTTTTGAATTTCTGGCAATAAACTTCAATTTCGAGAGCATTTCTATGCTAAAAGTTAGTATGTTAGAGTTGTGTTGCTCATAGAAATTCATAAAATATCTAAAAAAAATCATTTTTAATTTAAAAAATAACTTGATAAAATACAGCATTCCGTTGGTTTTAAATGGAAATACTACCTTGCACTTATTACTACAACACTAATTAAATTTCAATCAAAATACCTATATGTTATATTCATTCCTATTAAGATTAATGACAAAAATATTCCACAATGTAACTGCTTATTAAAATGCCTAATTTACACTTACGCCCCTATAATTAGTTACATACGTAGGCTGTAATATTCGTTTAAATACACTATTACAAAGAGTAATTATCTGCTATAAACTTTTGATAAAAATACCCAAAATACCGTACTATTTAAACAAAATGATAATGCTATGCTATCAGAAAATATAACATGGATGTCTCGATTTATACAGACTATAGATTTTAATTTCCATTTTATTTCTAATAATTATTATAGTATTAATACAGGCTAATGGTGCAATTTTTGCATAATTATTAATTAAACACAAGGATCTAGTTGAATTGATCGACTTGGTTATATATTTCCACACAAACGCACACATACACATCGAAAAACGGATAAATGAAACGTACTTTGAAATTTAATATTAATTAATCAAACTACCGAAAATTTATCAAATGTCTCGCTGGTATTAAATATAGACATAACAAATAAGGAATTATCTGCTAAAGCAGACAGTAAATTGCGGTTTTAAAAAATTTTCAGATGGACGGGCAAACCGAAAAAACGTGTACAACCAAATGGAATATTAAAACCTTTGGAGAAAAAATGAAATCTCTATCTGCTTTCGTTTAGGACGAATTAGCGCGTCAGATAGACTGACGAAGAAACCGAACGTGTAAGTGGATTTTTTTAAACTGCCGAAAGCGCAATAAATTCTAGAAAACAAAGACGATGATAGTGCTTTAATATAGTCCGAAAATTTGAGACTTCAGGATATATTTACAAACAACACAATATCAGCTTTATTAATACCCTGTTAAGTCTATCATCAGAATAAGTTACTGAAGAGGCATGATTTCTTTTCAAAAACTACGTTTTTTTTTCTTTAAAAAAAAAGATGGAATCCTCAGAAGATCAGAATGCAAAAACTGAAAAGAAATCACTCGATAAGGCATACTCATACCGCTGCCAGACAAAAGAGCAAGTCTCAAAATGTCGCTTTCTCTTCTGGGACTTGCTCTTTTGTCGTACAATCACTCATACATGCAACTCAAATCATTATAAGTCATTTACGTGTACAATTAATCTCCAGCAAACTCTTAGCGTGTATGGCATAGAATGAAATTGCACCATCCCTACTCTCCCACGAATTTATCTACTACCCTACCTTATATCGCATCCAGAAAATGAATTATATCAACAGTAATTCTTATATGAGAGCCCAAATTGCCCCAGAAATGCTTAATCCACCAATAGTTGTTCCAGCGCATGAATACGCATGCCAACAGTTAAAATAAAATATAATACTCACATTGTTCGCAACTCTTTCAGAAGTTCGAATGCGTGGTCTTCGATGATTTCCAGCTGTTCTACATTCATTAGAATTCTGTAAAGACAATTTTCGAGAAAATTAATTAAATACTTTGAAATTTTTATTTTGGTTTATAAACTAGGAACTCCACCCCTGGGCCGTTTCCACATCAGATGAAAAATATTTTGTTTGGTGCACAGTAGCTGAGACTCCCTCTGATACACCATGAATTCATAGGCCACATTCAAAGATTATTTAGGAGAAATTCAACGCCAGTTTCTAATCGAAGGTTTCTCATACAAACATTATCCCGATACAGATGGAATCATAAACTAAACGGACAGGAAGGCGTTGACGTTTTTAACATTTAAAAAATCTTACTTAAGGTGTGGAAACAGAACGGACAAATTAAAACTTTACCCATGACATAATCCTGGAGTAGTAGTTTTTAAAAGTCATGGGGTAGAAATATAATAATGTTTGGCCACAGGGACGAATAAAAAAATACAAATTTATCATAGTATTTTTAAATGAGGATAAATAAAATAGCAATAAATATTAATGAATATCATTGAAATGAAACGTTTTATGCTGCGGTGAAAAGTTCGTCATAGTGGCAACTGTCTCCTATTTTATAGATATGTATTCTAGTCCATCGATAATATGGCGATATCCAACGATTTGCTCCTACCTTTTCACAAGTCCATGACGGAGTACTTTTTGCGGTATTCCCAGTTTCCATTACTTAAACCGTTCGAAAATGGCTTCAATATCTTTCTGCAGTGATTTCTCTCTCCACATATGATCGTTTTGTCCGCGAAAGTTACCACCAAGTATATATATTTTACTTAAATCAAGAAATAATAAGGGATATTTGAACACCGGATGTGACTCAAACAAAAACAAAGTTCATTTCGCCGATAACTTCTTTCTGCTCTCTCTTAGTAAGAACATACGCGCACAACACACAAATTTTGTGTTAACACTGATATTTACTCGCTTTAGGATTAATTTGGAGTGAGATACATCAGCAAAAGCTTCCTTGAAATCCAGAGATACGGCGTCGACCTAGTTATTCCGCTCACCGAAACTCAATCCTCTTTAAAATGACCTTGCGAGTTTCGCAAGATTTGCCTTTCCTAAACTCTCTAACTGGAGACCTACTAAAAGCAGAACACTGGAGCTGACAAGCATGAGAACCTTCTCAGATAATGATATAAGTGATATTGGCCTATTGTTTTTAAGGGTCCTCTTTGTCACCACTGACGTATGTGTGTGTTAAGAGCCATAATTTCCACTCTTTGAGTACAACTTCTTACCTGTATGATTTCATCATTATTATCATTCGTTATGGTACGATGGCATTGGCTAATTCTTTTTACACATGTGCAGAAATGTCTTCAACTTGGGGGATTTGGTTCTGTTTGATCGATTCGGTTGCCTGTCCGATATGAAAGCTTTCCGACATCCATAGTCTTTTCTAAACTTTTGACTGAATCTCTCCAATTAGTTAAAATCAACAGTTAAAGTTCTAACAGTCACCGAGAGACTAATAATTAGGATACTCAGAAAAATGTGCAAGTATTTGGTATATACTTACAAGTCCTTCAAAGTAGATGCATATGTCTGTAGAGCTCCCTTCCGAAGCGTCACTAATCCAGCGCGGACAACTGAGCTGAGAAACGTGAAAATACAGAAATTAGAGAAAAAACGTATAAAATTGCGCTTACGTACGTATTACTGTATTTAAGTACACCTATACATACATATATTAAAGGAAGAGGAAAGGTACCATAGAATTATAACGGTTAGCAACTAGGTGTCGTAGGAGGTCCAATAGACACGTTTGAATTGTGTGGGTGTCGGAGGGACAGATATGGAGAAGCCTATTTTAAGAATATTTTCGGTTAATATCCTTCTTCAGCTTCAGCCATCCATATTTCCTTTCATCTTTTCTAAGTAAGCCCTCAACATTCGCGGATTCAGCATTCGCGAAGTTTTTTTTCTCGAGATATTGTTATCATATTCGCTGCGTATAACTATTTCAATCAGCGAGTTAAATAGAAAAATGTATATATGCAAAACGCTTGCTATACTTGCGAGATATTATTATATTCTTTGTTTATTCCTGCCTTCCTGATATAGGCTTGCTTGGTTGGTGAAAAAGTTTGTATTTTTAAATATTTTTAGTTTTCTTTCAGCGTGCAGTCTTTCTGTCCTTGTGCATCCATTTTATTTTAAATTGCCTTCGCGTGTTTGCTTTGATTTTCACTAAAAGGTCTCTTTTCGGGGTAAATTTTCCCTTTCTTTTTTCCATAAACAGGGATGAAGTGAAGTGGGACTCACATTTTAAGACGGAATTCGTCCCTTCAACATTCGGGATTCATCCGACCATAAAAAGTTATGCAGTAGGTGTCGCTAGTTTCAAAGAAATCGTAAGGTAAGCTAAAAAAAACCTCGTAGTTTGAATGGTATCACACGAATAAAGATATATTGTTTTCCGATCAAACCGCTTGGATTAATTTAAGTAGACAAAAGGCGCCGATGGCGAATGGGATGCTATTCGATTTGGAGTGCCGCTCACCTAAGCTCCAGTCGCGAATAATCGCTGAGAATAGCTGAGACCACGCTGGAACTTCTAGCGTTAAAGTAACGATTTTTCTTGGGATGAGAGTCGCCGCAGTGAGAAGTTAGGGAGGGACTTCGATTAATTAATCCCTTAACGCGTCATGTATCATATCTGCTAGGGGCAATCTCTCATGAAGTTGTGATACAGTGCAAAGACATTTTTTCAATGCGTTATATTTTGTGAATCTTTGTATATTACAATCAACGCTTATCGCAATTATTGTATATATTGTATGATTATTGTATGCATATAAAATTATTCTAAAAATGTTTGAATGGCATTCTTGGTGACAAATGTGAAATCCATAACTGTACATATTTAAAGAACCAAAAAACTGTTGAAAGATTCTATTCAACAAGAAGTCAGGTTCCAAAAAGTATTATGGTATCTGCCGGTGTTTCAAAAACACATTCCGTAGGATCGAGTGTTAAAGTAAATGACTATTATAGGAATACTCGTTAAAAGAAAACTAACACAAAAAATCGGTACAACATACATTGTACACACTTTCTCATATATGGGTACTAATGCGTCGTTTAGTTATCTTTAGAAAATGAAAATCGTATGAGTCTGTTTTTAGGAAATCCAATTTTTGTTAAAGTTGCCCAAGAATAAACTAGCCTTATATTCATTTTTTGAGAAATATGAACTATATAGTATTATTGAATAAGTAAAGTCAAGTAACTGTACGAAATTTGATCAAAAACGTTAGAGCCGTTTTTGATAAAATCAAATTGTTGTTAAAGTTGCCTAGAATAAACTAGCCTTATATTCATTTTTTGAGAAATATGAACTATACAGTATTATTTAAGACGTAAGCTCAAGTAACTGTACGAAATTTGATCAAATTCGTTAGAGCCGTTTGTGAGAAAATCGGATTGTTGTTAAAATGCGTAAAATAAACTACTCTTAATTATTGATCAATGTCAACCATTTCTATGTATACTCAGCTCAGTATGATAAAATGCCTAAGTACGAGATTTCATTCATTTACGCTCTACCGTATAGACTCCAGAGCCAGTAACAGACAGACGGCATTGCGAAAACCACTTTTTCGGGTATATTTCCGTAAAAATCTCGAGGTCGAATTTTTTCGCGAAAACAATACTTTCTCGATACTTCGTATGAGAAAGTAAAAACGTATCTTCCAATAAAATGGCGTAAGGGCTCACATCGCAAATGGAACTGTTGCCTATTTAACCATACACATTCGATAATTCCTTGAACCAGATTTTTGGCCTTCCATAAGCCCTGACATAAATCTTAATTTGGCCTTATTTTCAGATTATGGATAGATTACGGTATATAGGAAAACCTTACAGTGAACAAATCATATAACTCAACCAATTCAGAAATGAACAGATAAGAAAATGGAATGAATTACCCTAATGCCAGGCGAATATTGCTATAGAACTGTTTCCACCAAGGCTCAGGAAAGAACAAGGGGATTGTAGAAAAAAATAATGAACATTTTTTCAGCTGACTAATAAATATTTAATTATTAGGATAACACTTTGTCAATTGTATAGTTTAAATAAAAACTTATGTAAAATATAATGTACAAGTAGAAAAGCCCGTTGTGCTCGTAATACAACGGGCCTAGCGTTTCCTTTGTTTGCGGAAACGTTGCAAGATGTTTCCCTTCTGCTTGCTGCCTTTTTATTTTAAATTATTATTTTTGTATTTGATCTTTTTGTATAAGACTTATTTTGGATTTTTGATAAATAGATAAATTTAATTCCGAAAACTCCCATTAATATGTACACCATCCATGAAAAACCTAAAAATTAAAATAGATTTGTTTCAAAAATTTATTTCAAAAATTTATTTCAAAAATACCTTCTGGTATGGAAATATGCTTATAATTTTTTTACAAAAATAAAAATATTAAGTAAAAAAACAAAATTTAACAAACAAAAAAACATTTATTTTTATAATTTGGTTTGAATTTCAAAGGATTTAGTGAATCTAAACCTTCGACCGTGTAACATGTAAGCATCGCAAGAATAAGATAATACACGGTTATACCCGTCGAATAAAAAACTTGTAAAATATACTTATCAATGTAGGTAAACATATTTAAACTACTTAAATGAAATCAAACGCATCTTTTCAATCGACAGTACACGTTAACAATGGTTAATAAAACTGTTTCTAGGATAAACAAACACCTTAACAACCCGTGTTTTTAAATTTCGTACGATAATTCTAACAATAAGTAATTTTAAAATGCAAATGAAAAATATCCTGCACTCGTTCCCGATGCGAAGTTTCAGTTCTTTAGTTTTTATTACCGTTTATTTAATTTTTTGACTCCCCCCCCTTCCAAGCCAAAAATTTAAAAATAAGCCCGAGGTACACACACTCAGGTTTCCCTAAGTACACATGCCAAGTTTCAGCTTTCTAGGTTTATTGGTTTTGGAGTTACAGCGTTAACACTCAAACATACTAACACATATTTTCTTTTATTTATATGATAAATCAAAATGTACAACTTTATCTGCGTAAATGTAGCTACGAAAGAAAATAACTATGTAACTTTCAACATTAAATTTAAAAAAACGTATGTCCCTATTCTCATCTAACTTTAAATGTATGCGTGAGCCTATTTGCGTTAGTAATCATTACAGATGTATAATATAATAATTTTAATTACAAAAAGATAATATTCCAGCATAAAATTAATGATGAAATGCCTTGATTAAACGCTTCCCAGACGCAATCAGCAGTGGTCAGCAGTATAATTATCTTTAAATATTTATGTTGCTATGCGTTATTAATTTCGATGCTTAAACAAAAGTTCGAAGCGAACAACGTTTTCATTTCGCCAATTTGAATGTTTAACTGGCACTAATTGAGTCGGAGACAACAATGAAAGACTCCTTGGCAACGCCCGGAAAGAGTACGAAAAATCCGAAAACTTTCGAAAAAAATTGCGTATTTCTGGAAATTTCGACCGTGTAACATGTAAACATTGAAAGAATAAGATAGTATAGAGTTTTAGCCGTCGAATAAAGCAAGAAAGAAGAAAATCGGTACATATTGACGTTTTTAATGAATGAAGGAAAGAAACCTTGCACTCTGAAAAATCGAAAATCCCGTGAAAACTTATGGGAAAATATAATTGTCTCCTGGTGCTGTTCCAAGCCAAAATTTGAAAAAAATAAGCCGGAGGTGCACACCCTCAGGGTGCTCTTAGTACGTATCCCAAGTTTCAGCTTTCTAGGTTTATTGTTTTTGGAGTTACAGCGTTAAAACACAAACTTCAAGTACACATGCACCAAAAAAGGCCACGGCGCCGGTCGGTTTAAGCGAATTATATAAGGGGAGATTATCTGTTTTTTATTTTCATGGTGTCCTTAGTATGGTATCTCAATACACTATGCTGTTTTGAGGGTTTATTGGTGAGTTTACAGCAAAAAATTTTCATCATTGAAATTTTTCTTCTTAACCTGCAATTGAAATGTGTCTCAGCCGTCTTTTCGTCCAATTTTCTTTTCTTCGCCAGTAGTAGTAGTCTTTTGTCAAAGACTGAAGTTGTAGACACTTTCTGACGGTGTTACGCTCGACTCCGATATTCGTGTCGCTTTCAAAACCTACGCAGGAGCCTAATGAGAACCTGGAACATTTTATTCACTGAGAATACTTGAAAAAACTTCTGTTCTTGCAGTTTTCAGACTCCTACTACCTGGTGTTATTTCTACTCCACGAGTATTATAAATTTTTCGAAGTGATTTATAAATTCCACTATCTAACCATCCTTTATCTGGATATTCTGCAAACAATTTCTCCCTTCTGTATCCCTTTTCAAGCCCATAGTGCTTTATAATTATCTAGCGCATTTTTTATCTGAAAATAAGGTAAAAATAAGGTTGACATACAATGTGCTGCATATTTTTTATTTACATAGTATTCTTCAATATGTACAGCTATAGGTTTTTAATGTGCCCTTAGTTTCCTTTAATAATTGCTATTAATTCGCACAGAAATATTAAAAGTTAATTAAAATAACATTTTAATAATGAATCACTCTAATTTTTATTTTTCCATTTTACTGATATTAAATATTTTAATTTTACTTGAATTTAGCATTAAATCATGTATCCATGTATCGGATTCTCATATGCAAATAGCGTTAGGGACATGGCATTTTCTCTTATGATAACTGTCGAAGTTAACTTATTCCATTGAAATAATGAAGCCATTAATTCAAACAGATATTGTCTCACATTATGGATAAAGAAAAGCGATTTATTATGTCCCAAGTCGAGTGAACATGATATCCTCAAACCAAGGGTCCCCTTTAGCCAAGGTTACGCAGAAAAATATATGAGCTTCATCTCACAACAGCCGCGTTGACCTCAACGTCCTCTCGGTTACAAATTACCACTATTAATTAGCATCACGTGCGACCCGAGCAGCACACTGAAAATGAGAGGAAAGCATCGTCGTAACACGAGTGGGCGACGCTGGAGAGGGCGCACTGCGGAAAGAAACACAATCGAGGGCGGAGGAGGAACACATATGGTTGGTGAGGAGAAGCATATTAGCGAGGGCAAGAAGGGGAACGACGCTGTTGTCCAGTCGAGCAATCGAGGATTTGAGATTATATATTGATCGCACCTCTAGCCGAAAAGGATTTACCATTGACACGGAAAATAATTTTCCGCGTTAATGAAAGAGAATGCCTCCGCATAGCGAAACGCGATTTAGGATTTCCCAAAAATTATTCTTGACAGGAACGATTCTTTTAGGAAACGTTTTCGGTCCATTCTTCCTCTATGAAAAGGATGCTTTCAATTACAGGAGCGTTTCTTTTCTCCATTCAAGAAAAATGGAAAACAAATTAATATATTTTTAAATTGAGCCACGAAACCTGAAGTTAGACGCTATTGTGGCGAAAAAAAGCAATTTAATTTTCCACGCAGAGAATTAAATTCCACCCGATTAAAGCGATAGAATTTATATTAAATTCGAAAATCCCAAAATTTCACGTTTATTTTCATTATCTTGACTACCACCTACATTTGATTTCATTTGTACAGTCTTTATAAACTTTTATTTTTTATATATGGCCAAACGAATCGAACCGTCTGGAAGCGCTGGGTTCTGCCGGTGGTCAGAAGCGGAAATTTTTTTAAGGTAACCTGAAAAAGTAATTACGAAAAGAAAGCATCTTCTGCCTAGTAAAATATTCAATAAAATGAGCATGCTTAAAAATTATATACCTATGCTGTAGAAAAAGTATGTTTATAAAGAATTATCGTTACACTGAGGTGCGGAGGAGGGAGATAAATAGGAAAGGGGGTGGGATACGGAGACGGAGAGGGAGACGGAATAAAAGAAGGGGAAAGAAGAAAAATGATAATGGGAATTTGTGGGAAGAGGAAGAAAGGCAGGATGCGAGGGGAAGTGAAAGATGGGAGGAAATTGAGATTAAGGTGTGACATTAACCCCTCACGCTTCGCGTTTCTTAATCCATCCAACGCGTACCTTATCATTAGTTAGACCAAAGGTCGATATACGCCTCAATTATATGGGATAAGTATGAGAGAGACTATAAATTTGAATTAGAGAGAGTCCAACGGAAAGGAAAGCAAATATATGAGCAAAATCAAAGCGTAACATCAATATTAAAGGATTTAAATTGGATATCACTTGAGGATCAAAGACCGAATGAAGGACTCTGGCGAAATATAAGTCGGAAGATCTAAGGAGAAGAGGTTTTGGGAATAATTGCAGATCAAACTTAGAAAAGTGAAAATGATCTCGGCGATAAAATATATACGTCAGATCACTGTAGAACAGAGCGTCATCGAGGCTAGTTTGTTCTCAGGACAATAAGTGATCATAATAATAAAACCGATTTAAAAAATATGCAAGAAAATTTCTAATCTCAAAGTGAATTAGAATTTTCTTTCTAGATTTTCTTGAAAACGGCTACTATGTACTGTGATAAAAATGTATAAGCCAAAAAATATTTTACTTGACTAGTCCCAAAAGTTTTTAATTAAAAACTTTTTTTGCATGCATGAATAACACTTTATCAGATATGATGGAAAGCTCGTGTTTTGTTTACTGTGAATCGGTACCCCTGATTGGGTCATGTGACACGTTTCTATCATTTTCTTATTTTCTTTGCCCGTAAGCCCTCGACACCAAATTTCACGAAAACCCGTTCGGTAGAAGCCGAGAATGAACATGCGTAAGGACGGACGGACAGACAGAAGCAAATGGGCACTCACGCTGGACGCTAAAAGCGCCTAATTTGCGCAAAGCCAAAATAATACTTTGGTATTGATGTATGTATAACGCACTAGCTATACCCACGCACACAAATATGATATACTGCCAGTTGGGAAATCATTGAGTGAGCAAAGCCATCCGGAATTCTCGTGGTAAAATGTACGCTACACTTAAACCGCCGAGCGAACGCCAAAATTGTTCTTTGGAATATTAGTATGCACAGCCGCTCCTTGTCCCTTTGCTCGGCGCATGCGATCGGGAAAAGATCGTTTCGAGCGAAACCCAGATAACCCTTGAGTCGAACTGAATCATTTATCAATTTTTAATGCTTAGTCCGTTCCGAAAGTGAAATCGATGGCCATGCAGTTTGGCCTATCTTACCTCTTACATCTTCCTATCCCCATTGCTGTAATCCCTAAAGCACAAATATTAAACGATGCTCGAGAGAATGGGAAACCAATTGCCTAATCTGATGCTATTTCTGCTACATATGCAACCTAATTCATGAAAAACGTTTTGTTAAACGCCTATCTCTCATATGCACTCCTATTTTCCTCACGTTACTGTGGTTCACAAAACTGCGGGAAATGGAGTACATGAGTGTAGGTGGGCCCCTGAAAGAATACCACTTTTTCCCAAATGTATATACCGCCAACGATCAGCAAATCTTTGAAAGCGGCAGCGGCGAAATTTATCTCCTGGAACTTATATAACCAAACGGACATTGAATGCCCCTAATGTCATGCCAACCACCATACAGTCGACTGCCCCTACAACACATACCACCAAAATCACACTAATTTCCCATTATTTTATGCCATTCAACTTACACTACTTTGTCCTTGAATCATTCCACCGTCCAACAACCCCATTCATCCTAATTTTATGTCCCCAGCAACTTATGCATCCCAAGTGACACCTGTAAGTAAGACCCGTTTGACATCTAATGTTTCTGGACAAAGTGGTACTTCATATTTGGAGAATTAGGTATAACTAGGGTTGCCAGGGGATTGTACCTATTTCATTGCCTCGTCCCGTTGTCCCGGAAAGGTCTATCGGGACATAGGAAATGTCCCGTATTTACGTCGCCAGTGCTCTCCAACCTGTGTGCCGCACACTCTGAGGATGTTTAATTTTCACAAAAGCGTTTGGAACAAACAAATTCGGATAAATTTTATCATCCAAGGAATTTATCCTGAAATACAAGAGGAATTGATACACCTTAGCAACGATAATACGACTTAAAATTAGTATGCTACCTTTAGATTTTGCCCAAAAGTTAAAGGTGGATATCCTTCAATATCTGAATATGCCATCGATATGACGTTCCAAATTCAACAAAGTGTTTATGCGAATTTAATTGTTCGTCAACGGCCTATATCAAAAATATCAAAAGGACATAGATGAAGTTCTTGTAGCTCTTTCTATTATTGAGCCAAATATAAAGCGTCTTTGTACCAAAAAGGCAAGCCTAAATTTTTCGTAAAAGAACATAACATTTTTACACAATGAATTATTTATGTACTTAATTTACAATAAATTATCCAATCATTTGAATATTACTTTATCAATCATAACGATCTAATATAATTGCGAATTATACTTGTTTGCTAGTTTTTTCTTTAAAAATGTGTATTTACGCAGTGAAATTAATTAGGGGTGGTTTGGTGTGCCGCGATGTTTTTAAGAATGCATAAAGGTGTGCCGTGGAGCAAAAAAGGTTCTTGGAGAGCACCGCCTTAGCCTACTGAATTTAAAAAAGAAATCAAGGCATGTTATATTGTATTGTAACCCCATCAGCTTATGGAGTCATTCACAAGTTATGCCTGCACGTGTTACACAATACAATGCAGTCTGCATTTGACGTACTATCTAGTGATATTGAAGTGATTGTTGTGAAACTATTTTCGCATTTCAGCATCTTCAATGTGCGAACAGAGAGTCTTAAGGACTTTTGACATATTTTTGGCATGGAATATCAGGCAATCCTCTCACACTCGCTGGCTTTCATTAGCCAATGCAGCGGACGGGATTCTAAAGCTGTATGATGCGCTGAAAACATAATTTATTTCTATCTGAAATAAAACTCCTAAAATCCTGGAATTATTTTTAATGATCGACCAAGTGAAGCGTATCTCCACTTGGTTTACAGTCTGATAAGTATTTTCAACAGAAATATCATGCAAATCGAAGTGGGAGAAAAAATATTATCGAAGTATAGTAAAACCCCGCTATACGTTGCCCCGCTATACGTTGTTTCGTATATACGTCGCCAATCAATTAAGGAACATGTTTCGTTATAAGTTGTGTAATTTCGCATATACGTCGTTTGTGAAGTACTAAAAGCAAAATTTCAGAAATTTCAACTGCGGTGCATAAATTATAACTATAACAATAAAAACCCTCTACTCAGCTTTTCATTTCATGTTTATTATTATTTATATGAGTTAATTTAATTTCATGTTTATCAATTCGCTAAAATCATACTCAGAATAAACATTTCCTTGTCATGTGTTTGAGAGATCACGATGGGTTAGATGGTTCACAAGATATACAGGGGATAAAAAGGACTGTCCCAATTTTAATGACGATAGTCTGCTCTAAGAGAGTTTTGTGAACAGTTGTGTCTAACATTTTGTGTGTTTATGTTTGCGTTGATATCTCATGAGTTATTGGATATACGTACTTTGGATTGCGAAATCTACTTGAAAATACTCTAAAGTGCGTATCAGTGTACCTGTAAGTAAAGAAACAATTTTTGTGCTCCATCACGCTATAGACAATTATTTTCGGTGATTTCTGAATTTATTATTGCAACTGGTTACTCGTTGTTACGATAAATCTATATTACACTCATAGTGGCAACAAAGTATGTCCAATGTACTGTATTAATATGTATTATTTTGGAAACAAATGTCTCACAAACTATCCGCCAGGAACGTAACCCCTAACTTTTATCATAGTTCTTATGGTAATCTTTGTTTCGCTATACGTTATTTCGTTAAAAGGCGCATTTTTCAGATATTATTCAGGTATTCGAAATTCGTGACATCTTCAAAACGAAAACCGTAATTAAACGTAAAGTTTTTAAAAATGCTCAAACACCCTCTCTAAGAGTTTGTGCAGATTTTTCTGATTGATTATTACGTTAACCGCCCTCCCATTAAATAAATATCTCGATTTACGAAGTTTCGTGACAATATCTTCAAAAATTTTAAAAATAACTAAAAATGTGGTCTGATATCTCCGCCAGGACCGCCTCTTGTAAAATTTTAAAACATATATGCTAGTTAATTATTAAATTAGTATTACAATATGTATGCCAATAAAATTTCCTAAATGGAATCCAACTAGTATTAATATTTTGCCATATTTATAATTAATCGTATAATGTTAAATGTCAATATAAACTTTATAAATATAAGCCAACGTGAATTAATAGTTTACCTTTTCATTATCCCCTTTCAAAATTTTGTTCCGTAATTTGAAGACGAAGATTAATTTTACAGTATATACATGCAAATTTACATGGCGTTTTCTTGATTTTTTATTGCTTAAAATAAATATTGACGCTAAGGATATTAATAACGCACAAGAATAGAGATTTGTATCGGATTTTTTAATCGTCCCGTATTTGTGCTGTATTTTAATGAAGAATTTGGTTGTCTGTCCCGTATCTTCAAAACCGAAATTTAGCAACCCTAGGTATAAACATGAACAATCGTGGAATGTCTACAGACAGACTGCCGATTATGATGATACACTTGCTAGTAATACTGTCAATTTTCTGAGAAAAAAGAAATTACCGAGATTCCAAATAATTGGCCTATTACGAGCGTCTGTGATATAAGAAAAAATCATCCTTGACGGAATATAGAGTTCGGATCCCATTTGCTGGTCGCAAGGGTGGCCCGAGGAATTTTGGCGCCCCGGGCGAGATAGCACTCCAGCGCCCCCCTCAATAAATGTTTGTTGAGATACTTACAGAATATAGGTTAATTTATTCAAGGCTCTGTAAAATTTATTGATAATGAATAAATAAAAGGAATCATCATGATTCTAACCCGTTTCACTATATAAATTGGTGTCCAATATTTATTCACTTGCAAGTAATGCATGGACAGATGATCGGGGTGGCGCCCCCAACACTTTGGCGCCCCGGGCAACCGCCAGGCTCGCCCGTACCTCGGGCCGGCCCTGGCTGGTCGTATATTACACCACTGAACTACTGAGGCAGACTAATTTCCTTGTTTCAGAATAAGATATTTTTAGTTGAGTTCGGGCTGTTAATGCTAATATTAACCTTCACCTTACGGATGTCCGAAGAAAACGCTATAATATTTCAAAGGTGAGATCGCCATTTAAACACAATGGAAAGCGTTCATCTTAAATTCTATGCATACATTCATATGCTAATGCAGGGCTGCCACCAATTTTTGTTCTAAATCCTGTTACCGACATCAAAATATCCTGTCAAATCCTGTAATATGTAATATCTTGGTTTTTTGATGCATAATGTAAAAATGTATGCTTTCAATATTTTCAGCATCTGCATCGCATATTTAAAGTAAAATTATTTACAACCGTTTATGCATAGCCCTGTAACTTAAATTTAATCATGTTTATTTATGAATTTTAAATTTATCCTGCATTATGAATCAACTGTATTGGCATAGAAAGTTTTAGAAAAATGTATTCAAGTTTTTAACATACAGTAAATAGCACAAATGCAGTGAAAACAATAAGTAACCATAGGCCTAGTTTACAGGACAGGTCTTATATTAGGAAATCTATTAAATAAAATAATTTTCACTTTTAATGATACCTATCAATATAATGGCTCAACAAAATTAGACAAAATTTAAAAATTTCTACGCATTGCGATCAACAATTAGAAATTTTATCATAGCAACAGAAACAACTTAGCGACGTATTTAATACAAATTTAGTCGAAAAATCATAATCACTCTTAAACTATCGGTTTTACAAAAAAATGTTTCGAACAAAAATTGTAGATAATTACAATGTCTACAACTTTTATGATAACAAATATTTACGTTAATTGAGTTTTAAAGGCGACATTTGGAAAAAAAGGAAAAACGACAAGAATAAATCTCCACTTCCGGTTGAGCTGTTTCAACCAAAATCTTTTCAGATCTCCAGTTGCTAATAAAAGTCATAAAGTATAAAGTTTTGTGCTGATCTGATTATTAGCTTTCGAGTTAGAGCGCCCTCAAAATTTTGTCACACAGACATCATTGCGAAAATAGTCCAAACGTACTCACGGGACCTCAAAACGTGTATTCCCGTTGAAATCTTGAATTCGTTTTTTTTCACGAGTACAATACTTTCTCCTATACTAAGTATGCAGAAAGTAAAAATATAAATATGCCGTAGGTTTCCTATCCAGTTCAAAAGCTAGTTTTTGCATTCAATCTCACAATAAGTAGCGAGTTTTCGCGCTTCATCCAAGGTATATTAAGATACGTACGTACTTGCGGAACAATTTCATCGAGTGTATATTATTTACAAGATTCGTATTATTCGTATGGAAATATTAATAATCTCTGAATTTCTTAGTTGTCTATGTATCTTTTACGCGAATATCTCAGATAACTACCGAATTTTTCCTTATAAATATCCGTGAATCACGGAAATGTCTGTTTTTCGTTAAAAAAAATCCGTAAAAACGGATAAAATCCGTGAAAACGGCAACCCTGTGTTAATGTATAAGTACTTCTGCAAAGTAGCGGACGAATTCTTCTTTAACTGAAAACCGAGCCAAATCTTTCAATTTCCTAGTGGATATTTGACCTCTGAACAACCAAGGCAAACTAATTTCCAAAAATTCTTGTAGTCCAGCATATGCCTCCAGGAACACATTTTAAGATCAACATTCTCGATCGAGTTTAACCCTTATCAGTCGTGCGTAAATTTAAATGTTCGCAGGGCGCTGAGTCTGCATATATGAATTCATGGATCCATTATATCAGCTGGACTCTGTGGAATGATGTAATGTCATGAGATGTGATAATTTATACACACGTTCACATATAATATTTAAATATCCCATATAAATCGGCTGTCAGATGGAGATGGAGAGTTAAATGACCTCCCTCCTCGTATATATCAATCATATTCCAAAACTTTCAGCGCCTGACACAAATATAGTACATTTATATAATACAGGGTGATCATTTTATCAGGAAACGCACTAGCACCGGCCCTCGCGCGGCTAATTCCTCTGGACTTCAGCACGTATCGGCCGCATGTGGCGATGACTCATTGGCGGGGATCTCCCGAGCCTGCTTACACGTGTTCTGCTAGCCATAACCAGTAAGCTTTCATTCTGTTCGGAAGGAAGACCTGTGGTACTGTTCGTTACGTTTATGTGCTTATTTTTATTTTATTAAGTGTTTTATAAACTATAGTTTTATTATTTTATTTTATTAAGCGTTTTATAAACTAATACAGTGCTCACAGAGAAACAATTCAAGATATTCAAGCGCGTTTACAGTTTATCCCTCAGAAATCTTTAAGACGTTTGTCGCAAGAGACTGGTGTATCTTACGGATCTGCTTTCAAGGCTACTAAATTAATTAAGTTTCGCCCATACAAGGTGAGAGTAGTGCATGAGCTCAAACGTCTTGATGCTCCCAAAAGGACTGAATGGTTTTTGAACACGCTAGGGTTTTTTTGGTTAGACGAGGATAACACCTATATATCTGTTAGAAAAGAGTCCGCCAACATTAACCCTAGGGAGTCCAAGAATAGCGGTAGAGTGAGAAGTAGAAAAATAAAAGTGTTAGATCAAGTGGCGGGGAAATCCTGAACGAAAATATCCGTAGAAAACACAATAAAAATTATTATTATGAACTGCCGAAGCATTCGAAGGAAACAGGCTGATTTTTGTCACTTAGTTAAAAGCCATCGTGCAGACGTTGTATTGGGAACTGAGAGCTGGCTATCGGGTGACATTAATTCTAACGAGATTTTCCCACCAGATTACGTGGTGTATCGCAAAGACAGGAGGCAAAGAGTCGGAGGCGGAGTTTTCATCGCCGTCAGAAAGAGTATATCAAGCCAATTAGAGGAGATTAACGTCAGCGAACACTGCGAAGCGATATGGTGCTCCCTTCGTACGAGAAATGGTAAAAAATTATTTTTTTGCTCATTTTACCGCCCACCTGACTTCGACACCGTTTCTCACGTGAAAATAGTGCAAAAATTAAGGGCTTATTCAATTAACGAGAAAATTGTAAATTGGATCGCCTCGTTTCTTTCCGATAGAACCCAGAGAGTAGTCCTCGATGGAGTTGCATCAGACGTCGTCAAAGTGACTTCCGGCGTGCCTCAGGGAAGTGTAATCGGACCTCTGTTATTCTTGATATATATAAATGATTTAGCGGATAATATGAAGTGTAAAGTTAGACTCTTCGCGGATGACACACTTGTGTATGGAGAAATCAACACAATACACGATCAGGAGAATTTGCAAAAGGACCTTCAGGCTATTACGAAATGGTGTAAAGATTGGCAACTCGATCTGAATATAAAGAAATGCGCCGCAATGAACTTCACGCGCTCCACGAATTTCAACCGTTACCCGTACCAAATATCTGAACTAAAGCTAAAATACGTCAATAGCTACAAATACCTAGGAGTAACTCTCAGTAGCAATTTGTCTAGTAGAGAGCATATCAAAACCGTTATAGCATCGGCAAACAGAATTCAAGGGCTTTCCTCTAGAGTCCTGCGGGGATGCCCCTCGAATGTGAAGGAAATCGCATACTTTTCCCTAATACGACCCATCGTGGAATACTGTTGCGCCGTCTGGGACCCTTTCGAGGAGGGCCTAACTAGAGAGCTCGAAATGGTTCAGCGTAGACCGGCTAGATTTGTAAAGGGAGAATATCGGTATGATGCGAGTGTATCAGAGTTATTGAGGGATCTGAAATGGCAGACGTTGAAGAGTAGAAGAATTGAATACAAAAGGAAACTATTTGAAAAATTTGAAAGTTCCGAATTCGTTGAAGACGTACGCGGCATAGTCGTCGCCATCGGTGTTAGTGAACGTAATGTTAGATCACAGTGCAGGAGAAAATATCTCCAAATTACCGCTAGAACAGAGAAATACTACCGATCCTTTTTCCCAGACGCGATAAGACAATCCAACTGAGGAATTAGCTAGACTTCACTTGGTGTTGTGACACCCCCTGCCAAACGCTTCTAGCGGCTTGCAGGGTATTGATGTAAATGTAAATGAATTTTGTAACTGGGTGCTGCAAAATGTGCACGACGGGCTCGTTGATCCGCAATTGCTCTTCATAACTGACGAGGCCTATTTTAATGTCAGTGATTATGTAAACTCTCACAATACCGAATATGGAGTGACGAGAATCCGCATGCAATTCACCAGATCCCATTACATGATGTAAAGATTGGTGTGTGGCGTGCTGTTAGTGCTAGAAAAATAATCGGCCCAATTTTTTTTTAATGAAACCGTGAACTCGTTTCGATACATTAGGAACATATTGGAACCATTTTTTGCTCAGCTAATTGATGAAGAAAGACAGTATGGATATTTCCAACAAGATAGCGCTACCGCGCATACTGCCACATGCGGCCGATACGGGCTGAAGTCCGGAGGAATTAGCCGCGCGAAGGCCGGTGTTAGTGCGTTTCCCGTTAAAATGATCAACCTTATAATTCACTTTAGATAGGACAGAAAGCAATGCAAAAAAATGTGACACTCACATCCTGCTGACATCCTTCGTGAAGTTGTCCGGTATGTCAATGACGGCGCCGCCGACACACCTACACTCGACCTCCACCTCTCTTCCATCCTCGGTCGTGTTCCAACAGCCGCTCAGCTCGATGTCAATGGCGTCCCCGTCCATGCCTCCGTCCCTTTCTGCCGCCGTCCCGAAAAAGGGTGAGAGCCATTCGAATGCGTCATTTCCACTCGCCGACGGAGGCTCCGCAGAACCCTCTATCTTGTACACACTTTCCACGACGAGTGAGTCCTTTGAGGTGGTGATCATAGCGACAGGGTCGAGGAAAGGAAGCGCGTAAAGGATTTTCATGCCAAACCACAGAAAGAAAGGACGGGAGAGCAGCTTGCGATTCCCACTCATCAGACATGAATTCCTGAAATGAAGCATTGATAAAGACACGGATGTAAATAATGCAGGAGTGCAATGGGCCAAGGGTGGGTAACGTTTTTATAGTTAGTGCCTCTTTCAATCGTTATTCAAAACATATGAAATTGTGCGCGGGCTACGCTTAATTAATTTTTGTCAATATCGTTTACGAAAAGTGATTCTCATAAGGCATTTTGATATAATCTTCGATAGTTAAAATACCGATTCCAACTAAAAGAAAAGTATAATCCGTTTTAAAATTGGTTCTGAGATTTCTCCATGAATTTGCGTGCCATGTAAAAATCTCTTCACGAACAAATTTTGTCAAACCAATGACTTACACTAAAGAGTAGAGAAAAATTGTAGAGAAAAAGAAAAAAAAGAGGAAAGAAAAGGAAATGACATGATGGAAAAGTGAGAGCGAAATACAGGTTTCCTTTCGAGATACGTCGTGGGTGCATTCATAGGAAATTGAAGGTGTTACGAAAAGGCGTATCTTTGGAAAGAGTTAACCATATTATTCAGCTGTTAATAACGATTAATGTGTTCCAAGATAGATATTTTAATTTAGTTTTTGCCTAAATATTGGTATAATTGTCAATAATTGACGCAAATAATCATTACAATTGAATGATAATTAAAATATGAATACAAATGCCAAAATTACTATACCACCATGTACTTGGCAAATATGACAGAGCATATGTTGGGGCAGGAAGCAAAAGGAGTAAATACCTGGAGCGAAGAGAGGGAGGATCGTACACAGCTTTTCCTCACCGGAACTAACGGTAGTGAGGTAGGAGAGGTTGGGTTTTTCAATCTTTCGCTTCTTGACAAGTGCAGCAGTTTTTGTGAAGAATCCCTCCAATAACAATTGATGTTACTACTTCTACTTTTGTTCATCTCCTCATAAACCTCCAAGTAATGAATTCCGCATTTCCTTGCAAGCCTTCAAAATGCGATCTTTTAGGGGATTCATAGCGCAGATTGTTCCAGGGAATTGCTTATTTGAGCAAACAAACGAAGCACTTTTTTCACGTCAAAATCTTTTGATCCCTCCACTGTCTCATCTCCTCTACAAGCTATCTTTTTTGCGTCTAATTTCGTTAACTATGCATCTGTTAAGGATTCTGCTTGCTATTCAAATAATTCTTTCTCCTCCTCCGTTTCCTTCATGGTGACAGCCTTCGCCAATGCAACAATAAATTTTGTTTCGTGCTAGCGTAATTGTCCATAAAATATGACGGGATATGCGTGAATTAAGTAATGACAAAATTGAAATAAAAAGTTAACGAAACCAATGCACTAAAATGTGAACTATAAATACTAAATCCATATAATTGAATGTTCCACAAGGTCATACATTACGCTACTTAACTTTCAAATGTCCAAAACTATTTTTAGTTTATTGAAGGTACTATTATATGAAGTTTATAATTTTTACTTTAAGCGCAAATAAAACGTCATTAAATTAAAATAAATTTTATTATTCTGTTTTTAGACAAAGACTAAAAAATCAGCTTTCGCAGAAAATATGCTCAAAGTGTTTAAAAAATAAACAATTTTAATCTCGATAACTGATTTTATTAACATAATATCAATGGATAGTTGGATATTTGTGTATTTTTGTTAACACTGTATCATTTATCGTAACAAAGGTATATTGCTCAAACTTCAAAACAGCGCCGATATTTTGATGGAAGATGCCAACTTATAATCCCAGTCAATCTTACGCAATTATACGAAACAAAGAAAATCACATCGACGACGAAAGGATTTCACGTGAAAATACGTCAAATTAAAATTTAATGTTTGGGCCGATTTGACGTGTATTCAAAATTCGACGTCAGGAAAATGAAATTTCGTTCTTCAAGCGTTCTTCTATTCAATATCCTAATTCCAACAACGAATCTAAGCTATTTTAATATGCAAATGACTAATATGCTTCAATCGCACCCGTGTTAATCAAGCGCAAAAAAATAAACGCTCCTAGAATCGAACCGTTGATCTTATGATAGAGGATGTCTTGCTTAAAAGGTACAAGAGATACATCACAATGTACGTATCGAGAAGAAATCGTCTACATAGCAGAAACCTTTTCCGAGTTATTTCACTAAATGTCCCGCCAAGTGCTTCTCAGACAAAGGAGTGTTCTTGACAAACACACAAACAAACAGATCTAGACTTTTATTATAACTGATTTTGAAATATCAAATTCTTGGTAGAAACACTCTGGCTACATTTGATGCCCCACTGTGTTGTTTGTCAACCTTTTTACCTCCTTCGAAAATTCTTTAATAAATTTAATGGAATACATGATTTTATACTGCGTCCAGAACTTTTTCGTAGACGCTTGCTAGCCACCGTCATTGGTCTTAATCAATGGTGAAATATTCGACGTAGATAGTTGGCCTTAAAGATGACAAGGACACCCTGGTCCGTCAGCTGCGGAAGTGATGTCTTTGTTATTGAAATAAACTCTTCTCTAATAATAGGTTAAAGTTTTTGCAGATTTGCAGGGTGGACTGAAGTATTGTCCATAATAAGGAGATATTCTTCCTCTTGTAATGTTTTCCCCACAGTTGGTTAAAAAATGATCAAACCAATAGTTAAATATTGACTGAGTAACCATAGCCTTTTTGTCTGATTCCTAAATGCAGATTTAGCATAAACGTTCGATGCATGTGAATTCTCAGAATGATAAATAGGCATGGGCTTTAGTTTGAAGCTTCCTGCTGAATTTCCGCCCAAGACCAATTTCAATAGGCCTTAAACTAATGGTGCCGTTTTTTCATCCTTTGAAATGAAGGTTTTGCTAGGCCCTCCTGGGGGGGGGGGGGGGAGGGGGGGGGGTGATAGAGTTCCAGGGAGGCGCGAGGCCATGAGAAAAAATCAATTTTTAATTTCAAATTCAGCTGAAATAGTTTAAACGTATTTTTTAATCTTCCCAATATGTACAAGATACATGTGCAAAATGATTACGAGTAAGTTTATCATGAATAATGATGTAAGTACGAGTCGAAAGGGCAGGGGCGTATCCAGGAGGGGTGCGTATGGTGCAACTGCACCCCCCTGGATATCAAAAGCAATCAATTTTTTGGAAGAAAATTTAGTTACAAGTGCTGGTAATGCAATGCATACTAGTTCTGTAACACAAAACGATTTAATAAGTACATTTGGTAATCTTATTCGGTCAAAAATTGTATCAAACGTTAATAAATCCAAAGTTTGCACTGTGTTAGCAGACATTGCGCAGATAGAGCAATTTTCACTTTGTGTTCGATATGTTGATGAGGAAGTTATGAAACTACGAGAAGATTTTCTCACTTTTGTCCCAGTAACTGATATGGACGGTGCTTCACTCGCTCTAACTATTGAAAAAACTTGAATAGATCTTGGTTTTGATTTAAGAAACCTTCGTGGACAAGGTTATAATGGCTCAGCTATGAGGGAACAATTTCGACGAGTACAAACAATTATTAGACAGAAATACCCAAAAGCTTAGTATACGCATTATGTAGCGCATTGTCTGAATTTATGTATATCAGACACTGCAACAGTTTCTGAAATTCGTAATGCATTTGGTGTTATATCCGAAATTTGCACATTTTTTTCATTTATCTCCAAAGCGGACAGCTGTTCTTAAAAATAAAATACAGGAAAAGACGCAAAATTTTAATGTAACGCGATTAAAAACGTTTGAAAACGTGCCCGATAATTAAAGCTTCTTGTATTCTTTGACAAAATCGAGTTAATTTATTGCAGTCTCGTAAAAAGTAAATGATGGGCAGAGAGGCTCACTATTAATATAAATCAACAAGAAAAAAAAAAGCTGAACACGGTTGGAGTTTGCGTCGCATTAAGGCACCTGCGCATCAATTTCATATTCGCCTACAAGCCAACGAAGAATTTGTGATCGAGATATTTACCCTGCGATTTTTTCTCCTGGCAGAAGTTTAAAGTAATTGAGAGGTTTCCGTTTTAAATTCGATAATGAAATAGACAACACTCTTACGGGTATGTTCAATAACCTAAAAAGCAATGATTTTAAACGCCTTCGGTAAATGGAGAATTAGATGTAATAAGTGCATTACGGCGAAAGGTGAGTACATGAGGTGCAGTGAATACAATATAATGTTGCAGACACTGCGGTATCAATATTAAGGAGAAAACGTGAATATTTCTTTCTTCTGTTTATTGAGATCATAAACCGTTGAGTTATCAACGCCAAACTCATCGCACAATTTCGAACAGAAATATCTTTACCCAACTGTAAAAGTAATTCAGAGAAATTCTTCGAAGAAGAAAGATATTTGTGCTTTTTGTACGCAACATTACTCATAGGGCTAATCTGTCGCCCATTTCGATATGCTAAATATCTTTGCACAGAAAAATTGCAACAATTTTCCAATAAACCGAATAACGTAATGTAAGCCCAACAGAAAACTGAACAACTAGTCTGGGACACAGAGCGGTTTGTCGCAGAACATGTCCGGCGCCGAATTCAAAGTAATTTGTTTCCAAGGAATATTTTTTAAATGTCCAGTTTTCAGTTGCCTAATTCTGATTTTTGGACTTTGTACTGTATTGCGGATTTACAATTTCACTTTTTACACACTTTTATTTAACTTCCCTTCGTATTTATTTATTTGTCACACATCAACCCTCGCTATAAAAATGCGAATAACTCTACAAAGAATCGAGATAGAAACTCTAAATTTGGCAGGAATGCTCGAATAACATATTTTAAGGCGATGATGAAAAAAAGTCCTGGGTTAGACTCCAAGGAAGACATTTACATTTCCCATATTACTAACACGTAAAAATCGGTTTTTCGACATGCTGGCTTTAATTCTTCTTGAGATTAAAATTAGAAAGAAATGACCCACAATCTTAGGATATGTACCATTTTGAAGAATACATTCTATGCGTTTCTTATTCTGTTCATCTTTTTCCACATACGGTTCAAAATCACTCAATTTAAACGTTTAATTCACATAGTTTGAGTAAATCTTTCCTATCAATTCTATTGTTAGACCTCGATATCACATTTTTATTTCAATCCTTATTTATATAAACGTGCTTTGAATGCTTTAATACGAGAGAGAGAGAGAGATAAGGAAGGCGAGGGAAATTATTTTTATAGCCAAAAAAGTAAACAACATTCGTAAATTATTATATTGAATATACATTCATTCCCTTTCTTGGAAGAATATACGCAACTGTTTTAAGTTTAATTTATAATTGTTCTCACTTCGGAAATTTCGGTATGATAACATAATTTTGAATTTTAAGTTCCATACTCTCAATTCGTCTGAAGTTTTGTTAAATCAAAAATATTATTCAGTGAAAAGTTCATCAATCAGATAAAACAGGTAAAATTTTCGTTGCGCATTTGTCCTGCATTGCAACAATTATTCCAAAATATTAAAGTCTATATTCCATAATTATTTCTCATGCATGTAAAAACGCACTATTTATAGCAGTTATAAGACAAAAGATAAAAATAAAAGTAAGTAAAAAACATTTTTAGTGTATACACACTTTTACTTAAAACTGCATTCAAAGGACGAAAATAATTTTTTCCTTTGCAAAAAATATTATTCAAAAATTTGTATGCTTCGTAAAAGTGGCTTTTTTCTCTTCTAATTCTTATATTTCATCTTCTTCATAAATTAGTTCTTATTGTTGGCCGCTTACTTAACATATACACATATTAATGCCACCCACTTTTACGAAGCATACAAATTTTTAAATAATATTTTCTGTCCAGGAAAAAATTATTTTCTACCTTTGAGTGCAGTTTTAAGTAAAAGTGTGTATACATTAAAATGCTTTTTTACTTAATTTTATTATGTTTAACTTTTCCTTTACCTATTTATAGAATATTGAAAGAAACTTTTGAAAAACACAAGCCCAAAGAAAGCATCGTCACTGATAGATTCTCCGTTGACAGGTCCGTGATTATTGTTATTCATCAGATACTTTATATAATACTAGCTTTTCGTACCCGGCTTCGCCCGGGTGCATTTCGGACTGCAAATAGTTATACTTTTTCCCGCTTAGAAGACAGCGTGAGAAAATGATACATACTAAAACTTCTCCTCTCCTTTCTGTAAACTACATTAGGAGTCTTGAAATAAAGTGGAAAGAACACGAAACGAACCAATACGAAAACTACAAAAACCATCAAGAAAAAGAAATGAATTAAACGCTAACCAATAGCCTGCAGAAAAGGATGTAAACCGACAAATAAATAATCGTGGAACATAAATTAAGAGTACAACCAAAGAATATAAGTTCAATGTAAAAACCACCAAGAAAAAATAAATGAATTAAACTCTAACCAATAGCCGGCATAAAAGGTGTAAACCGACAAATAAGTAATCAACGAACAAAAATCAAGAGCACAACCAAAGAATATAAACAAAGAATACAAAATGAACAACTAAGAACGAAAACAAAGAACACAAAAAATGGACACGAAACGAAAGCAAATGAAAACAACAAACTAACCGAAACCAACCAACGAATAATCTCCTAAAGCTCAATGTATCTGATGATGGCGACTTTCTATTCAGTTGCTAAATAAACCACCAACAATCACAAAATAGCGTGTCGTAGTGATGAGTAAATATTGATTACGCGGAATATGAGTTTTTATGTCAACATAATAACAGGAGAAACTAAATAAGAATACCTATTATTACTCTAAATAGATATAAAATTATTGATCTTAATTGTGTTTTCCATCGTAATTAATTGAATAATAGATTGAGATATTCGAACGAATCGATTTTAAATAATGTAGTAAAATGTTTTACTTTTCTAACGTAATTAATTACGTGAGTGTATCGGTAGTGTTTACATTTTACCCATGGAACCGCAGACACGAATTCTTAATTTTAGTTCAGAAGACATAATAAAGTTCAACAAAAGTATTATTCAAATAAAATCTTTCGAAATTCACTGCGTTACGTGTTCAAAATGTTAATCTAATTTAGTTCTCGTATTAAAATAACAATTATTCAAGAGTGAACCTTATTTCCAGTTGATAAAACTCTCTGTTAATTCAAAACGATATTATATATTACAAAAAAGTATCTAATTATTATTGAAACGCAAAATGGATGAGCATAGGAAAAAACTTGCGTGTTAGCATGAAATATTCAATTCCGTTTTTATTGATAAACTGTTAAAACAAAACACAAAAACTTTAACGTAGTAATCTTCAGTAATTTTCACTTAAAATATGAAATAAAATAGGACAAAAGGCATATAAAAACAATTTAACTTATATCCAAACATACCTATAATGCGAATGACACGATTACAGAAAAAGAAACAGTTCACTAATGTTTATTCGCAGAATTAACCTGTGTATAGAAGACCATAGATAATGAAAGAAAAACATACAATCAAATCAGAAGATATTAAATGAGTATTTCATCAACTATTTCTACGTTTAAGATATGTTTATAGTTCAAACGTAATTTGTTTACATCGGTTGCTAAGTATATCCAAATGCTGAGCAATAATGAAAAATAAGATTTTCCCTTCAATTCGTCTTATTTGATCTGTAAGCCCCTCTTTTAAAAAATTATTCCAAAAGAGGAGATAATTTACCACAAAAAAGTCTGCGAGAGCATATGTCTGCGATATATACGTAAGGAGTTAAAAAATTCGAGAAATTTACGAAAAAATTTTAAATGGAAATCCCATATAAACGAAAATATTTTATTATAATTAAATAGTAAACCGAATCGGTTTAAAAACCTTACTACACCACCGTACACATGATAACGGTTAATATGACACCTTCCTCTTTTTTCTCCGTGTTGTAGTTTCTGAGCCTTAGTAGAACATACATACATACAAACACCTTACTTTATAGATATGTATAGATTAGGCGTAATATATGTAAATTATAATAACAAACATAATTAATTACTACAAATGTGTCAATAAGACCAAAACGGATCATTATACGCAATAAAAGGAATTATATTACTCCAAAAAAATGAATAGACGAGGCCGAGAGTTAGTGGAATTCCATCATAAAAAGACGAGATGTATTATTAATACGAATTATTCGTATTAATAATACATCCTCTCTTTTTATATTACTCTAAGGAAAATCCGCTTTTATAAGGAAAAATAATCCAAATAAGTCACATGCTCTTACGCAACTGGTGTATTTAAATGACCGGTCGATCCTTGGCCCTTTTCAAGTCGATGGCTGAATCTTGCCTAAGCTCTATTACTTTTTAATGAATCAAGTGAGCAGATATAGATTTTGAACTTACAGTTAAAACTTTTTTTACCGAGATATTCAGGTGGTTTTATAATCGTTAAAATATTAAGAGCAATTGTAATGCATAAATCAAATAATACAGATATCTCTCGATATCAGTCCTCGCAGCGAGACACGAGCGTGTCGATGTTTGTCGACCCTGTCTCTGCTTAAGTGTAGCTCGATACGTGGTGTTTCAATCGCGAACTACTGCAAAAGGCAAAAGTTTGAGGCTAACTGCGTCTTTATGTGTAACTTGATTAACTAATTCAAGTTATATTTTGGTTGATTTCTTCCGTCTGTATATTTATTTAATAGCCTTTTTATTCAAATTCTAATAGCTTAAAACTTAGTAATATATTGAATTATTCTGCTGGATAACATTTTATTCAATTTTATTTTAACCAAAATATTCTCTTGTACAGAACTAAAACCCGAATAAAACTTTATTAGAGTTTGTTTAACTCGAATAAGAAGTTGTTTTGGATTGATGTGTTAAATAGGACATTTCATGCTATGATGCTGGTTACGATGTCTCTTAAAGTTTGGGAGAAATTTGCGGGGATCCCCCCTCTACCTCCCCCTTTCTCAACAGTATTTCTCGTATCAAGCCCTACTCCGATGGGTTGATCCTTGGCAAATTTACAAATGAATAAAAGATCTTGGATGCTGAAAGCTTGGAGAGCCCTGCTTTAGATACCGATGATATGAAAGATGCCACTGAACTGTCAGTGTATGTATACATACTAGGGAGAGTGTGAGAAGTACACACGGGACCAGATTATCTTTCCTCCAATGTGGACAATGCGCGCAGTTATAGCGTTGGCCGAGTCGACTTGACCCACATCACACAAGGGATGAGGAAATATTTTCGAAAACAGTTGTTTCATTTGTCTACCTTGTAGTATTTACCTTGAGAACTGATTAAATACTTTAAAGAGCTTCTTTGTGCACACTTTATTGTTCATAGATTTATTTTCATTAGATTAATTGAATTTTGGTACATTACGCTTTTGTGTTTTCGTTTTGAATCCTTGTTATGTGACACTAGGTTTGCATAGTGAAAGGAGAATGCCCCTTCACCAACCCTCTTCCATACCCAAAATTTCAAAACCTCTTTATGGTGCACATATATTTAAAAAATGGAGTGCTTGTATCAATAATCTACGCTTATAAATAAAGCATTCGGGTTCTTCAAAATTTCTATCATTAGCTCAGTAATCTGGAATGGAAAATACTAGGTAAGACAAAACCACATTAATGCGAACTATAATCCGCGTCATCTGAACTTTTGGTTTTCAAAAACAAACCACGTTGTGGCGATTCCATGTTTATAGAACTCGTGTTACAGGAGAGACATTTTTAATGATTATGTGTTTTACATTTTAAATATCTATCGAATTCATGTGAAATAAGATTGAAAATAATGGACGAGAGAGCCGTCAGACGGAGTTGGGTACCATAAGGCACAAGGGGAGGGATCAGAATATATAAATAACTTCGCCACATGTGGCGAAGGGGTTGGACAAAGGGTTTTCCACCACCCTGCGGCCGACGACCGTTGATTGAAACCCTTTAACGGCGCTTTTAATCCAACCTCGACTATAAATTTCCCGTCCTAAACTCGTGTGAAAGTCGTGATCGTGTAAACACGGCATCGGAATTCCAAACGACTCACCACCTATTATGAAAGGTTCGTGTATTGGACAATTATTCATGATATGAGACACAATACGCCTTCTGAAACATTTATGGGTTTCGTGTGTGGAATATATGCGAAACAAAAATGATCTTTGTCAACTCATCGTATTAACATCGAGCAAAACTAACTCTTACGCCGTGCGAAGCATTAAAAGATCAATAATAATGTCATTAAAAGCAGTGAACATTACCGTCTTTTCTAGGAAAAAATCAACAATTGTATTAACGTATGCAAAACCACACTCGCAAAATTTCTTTGGAGCCATATTATTTCATTTCTATCAAATTATCATAAATTATCAATGACAATAAAAGAGAAAGCGCATGTGCAAAAATACATTTGACCACCAATCACTTATTGGAAACTTTGACGCATAGAGGGAATTAAATTTGAGCGCGCACCACCTC
Organism: Uropetala carovei; assembly: GCA_036926305.1. Classification (NCBI taxonomy): domain Eukaryota; kingdom Metazoa; phylum Arthropoda; class Insecta; order Odonata; family Petaluridae; genus Uropetala; species Uropetala carovei. Next base: position 2,147,635 of record JAXCHB010000004.1, read on the forward strand.
AAAAACACTATAGTAGTATATAGAAATACAGATTTCCATCAAAATGGCAATTTATTTATTTCCGAATGATAAGCTGCAGAGTACAACTTAAGAGATAAAACAATTTGAAATAATAATAATATTTTTATTGATTCCTGAAGGTCAAGTACATGGCATGGAATAAGTCAAGAAAGAAAAATAATAAAAATAGACATTATAACACAAATCAATAGAAGATTTACATACTCAATGGGAATAAATACTATGACATTGTTATAAGAAGGACAGTAATATAACATGCTCCTGATGTTATAACACTCGATTTTAGCAGTTCTGATCCCCGTGAACATTAAATGCTAAGCCGTATTGCCATTTATAGAAACATTATTTGAGGCTGGTTTAACTTATTTAAGGAACATCGAATGATAAAAATGGAAATATAATTTGTGTGGAAGGCTTCGAATCTTGTTTTTTTGCTTCGTATAAAGCAAAAGAGATATTATGAGATAATGAGAAGTGTCAACAGGCAGTTTGAATAAAGGTATTAAAAAGAGTTTAGTGGAAATCTTGATATGGAGTGAAGAATTACGTGGGAGTTACAAATAGACAATTGAAAAAGAAGATATGAGAATATTTGTGACGATTGATATGCTTATAAGGCGTATACTAGAGAAAATTAGTTTAAGTGAGAGTAAAAAACAAATGAGGGAGATTTAAACACAGTATGGGGAAAAGAGAAGCATAATGGAGTAATATGAGAAAGATAGAATAAATGAGTTGTTCAAATTTTGGAAGGAGAAGCCATAAAAAGGAGAATTTTAGAAAAGAGGCAAATGTGCGAGAAGAGGAAAGAAATATTGGATGTACTAAAGGAAGGGAATGAGTGCGAGGAGAAGAGAAAACGTGGTAAAAAGTAGGTTTCGGAGGGCCAAAAGCCCACTGAAATGTCAAGTTTTATTATTATGATTCTCCGCACGAGCTCTCAAATTTAGGAGTTTTGATTTTATTCGGCCGCGAACATACAGGAGTCTACTTGACACTAGTGGGAAATGAAATCGCTAGAATAGCAATAATTAAGTCTATCAAAATATTATTCATTTTATTTCTCTGATTATAATACTTTTGAGTATGATACTTTATAGGACAACCCAATGTAAGTTTCATTTGGTGAGACAAAAATCTGAGACATTTAGAAAACACTTGTTGAAATACATAACACTGAATTATTTATCCCTACTTCAGAGATTTTTGCTCGTAACTTGTAATAATAAATAAAAATAAAAGAACCGTAATCCAGCGATGCAAAGTGAAAATTTTATTGAAAATCGATTCGTATCTTTCTAGCAGCTATCAATTCGTTCCGATCCTCCATTCTTCGGAAACGACGATAAACTTTTTTTAAAAGTAGTCGTTGCGAAATACGTTCTTCGAGACTTATCCCGATTCGACCCTTCGCTCGTTTATGGTCGCCATGACACCCACTCCCATCCTGCCTCCCTCTTTACCTCACTCCTCTCCTCTCTCGACTCAATTCATCCCTCAAATATAAGCGGATCGATGTCATCGAGCCCATTTACGGAACGGTCTTAACAGCGCTTGCTCACGTGGAAACATCACCCTTCCCATTCACCCACACCATCGTAAGTACCTTTCCCCTTCATCCACCCTGACAGCGAGAAATCCCAATTAAGGCATCTGTCTGGAGGCTGCTGTTTTCGGATAGCGAAATGTTATTCGCTTGAGTTTTATCGTCATCTGCCCCGCCGATTGCACTTTATCAATCTATAAATTACGTTACTTGTTCAAAAAAAAGGAAAAATAACAATATTTTCTACGATAAACTGAAATCAAAGTTTCAGAATATCATTTTTATGTGAAGCTTGAAGAAACTTCTGCCCAGCACATGTCAAGGCAAAGCGTTTACACAAATACTTAAGGATTTAAACTGGGTATCACCAGATCGTGGGTTTTTAATCGTGAGCAAGTGCACCAGCCTTGAACGTAAATACGTGAAGAATTTTTTAAAGGAGAAATTACGCTATTATCCTTAAAGTCGGCAAATCGGATGGCAATGGGTGCACTTGAATATTTAAATAAAATAAAAATATTTTAACATCAATTTTAAGAAAAACTAAAGGGAAAAAAGCAGAAATCGAATAATCATGCAGAAATTCTAAATTTGTAAAGAACAGTCTTCTAAAGTTCAATGGTTATTTCTTAAATGTCTATAGTCATTTAAAAAACTTTTACAGCTTATTGTTAGTAATGGCTAACGTAAACCATATTCATTTCACCATATGCTACTAATCCAGCAGAAGTTATAAGACCTGGATTTTTAAGTATTTATTTATTACAAATTCACAATTAATGAATAATTAACGTGATTCATCGACTTCTGATTTAATTTTTCGCTTTTTAGTTCGTTCTAAAAATTACTTTTTTTTTATTTCGCTATTATTTTTTAACAGCGCAAAAGGTAGACTCAGAGTGAGCCATATAATGTCGAGTGATAATAGCTATTCGCTCTTATACGCACGCACCCATGCGCAAACAAAAGTACGCTCACACACACATATATATATACACATATGGACATAGTATATAATATATATTATTACATATTTTCAAAAGTTTATCTTTCTGTTAATCAAAAACATTCTTTTATATCCAAAGGGATAGAGATATAGGTGCATGTCTGCACCCCATTCCAAGGGCCCAGGTTCGATTCCAGGAAGCTTTTCTTTTCCCTATTAGAATGAGATGTATAAATGAGTGCAGAGTGTTCTTTATCAGCATTTTAAATGACTTATAATAAAAGCAGAAACACGAGATTTAAATCCAAGAATTTAGAAAAGAATGTTTCATTTCTTTGTAGTCAAATTTCAAATTTGTCCAAAATTAAGTTTTTTACCATAATATTTTTAGTTTTTATCTAAAAATCTTTCCTTCGTTCTCATGATTATCGAATTGCCGCCGATTTAAGGCAGTAGCGTAATCCAAAATACGATAGATGAAGAAGGAATGTACGCTTATTGATTATCTAAGTACACAAAGTATTGCGAGAAATTGTAATTTTTGAGTTTCGAATATAAAATGACAAATTAAATCACGATTATAGTTGCCGTTGATGTTATTATCGCCATTGCAAACGAAAATTGAAATGTAACCTCGTTTATTATTAATGAGTATGCTTCAGAGAAACTGTTTGTTTAACAGGTGATTATCGTCAAACTCTTCCGTTTACTCCTAGAGATAGTAGAGCTGCTGAGGCGCATTCATACATAAAGTCTTCATTTATAATATATGGAGGAATGCAGAAACATTAAGCCTATCAACAAACACGGGGATATGTTTAAAATGGGATAATATATGTAGCTGGTGCATTCGCAGAATAACTATTGTTGCAAACAGGGCATGGAAATATTTCACATATAAATGGCGACATTCACATACAAGGAAAGTTGGGCGATGTGGTTAAATAGGATGATTTATTGATTGATTAAGATCTTTATTCGGAGCGAGATTGAAACTAAGAAGTCTTCCCTCCAACCTATCACCTAACGAAATGTAATTAAAAGTTGAGCAGGAAATTCCACGTTTGAGTGAAGAGGCAGACTCATGGTCATGTGAAGGAGCTTCTCTCGCCCACAAAAATTAAATGGTGGACTTACTCAATGAGATTCTTATAAAGCAATTTGTTGCCGAAGAAATACCTTATAACTCAGTGAATATCGTAACAAATATGGAGAAAACAGTAAATTGTACGGTGGAATTTCTAAATTCACATAACCCACCAGGGATGCCTCCTCGTAAATTAGTTCTCTAGGTTAGTGCGCCAATTATATTTCTAAGGAATTCAGATGCTCCAAAACTTTTTAATGGGGACCGTTTGTAGGTTCAAAATTAAAATCCCAATGGCACTGAAGTAGTACTTTTGACAGAATGTGCAAAAGGGCAGAATGTTTTGCACCACGTAGTCTTACGGTGCCTAGCGACTACGCTTTTTCAATTCATACGTCTTCAATTTTCGCTAAAGGTTTTTTTTTTAGAAGAATGAGTGTTATCTCATAGGAGTAACAGCTATCTGTCTAAAAAAGAAACTAAAGGCAATGGAGTGTTAAGGCTACAGAACGATAAGCCTACTGTCACACACTTCGAAGACCATCACGAGGAGCCTTAATAAAAGACTAGCGAAAAAGGCCGAAGAAATGCTAGGGGAAGATCAATTCGGCTTCAGAAAAGGACGAGGAACCAGAGATGCTATCGGTGTAGTGAGAATCGTATCAGAAAGGGCAATAGAGTACAGCCAAGATTGCTGCGTATGTTTCGTCGACTGGCAGAAGGCCTTTGATAGAGTAAATTGGGTACTGCTGATGAGGATATTAAAGGATATAGTAGGTGTAGACTGGAAAGACAGAAGACTGTTCAGGAATCTATATGTGAATCAAGATGTAAAGGTCAGGTTGAAGAATGCGGACACCAGCGGAGTACATATCAGTAGAGGAATAAGACAGGGCTGTTGTCTATTCAATATATATATATAGTACATGTCTTTCCGTCGCCGAGGAAGGGCGTCAGCCCGAAAACTTCTAATTTGTGTTGTTTTCCTGTGTCTTCGGCACCCCCAGCGGTTCTCCAATTTAGGTAAGTGTCCACTGGGCTCCCTCCAACACCTTGTTGAAATCTTTATTATTACCTCTCCTTTTCTTTAAGCATATATGTATATGGAGAAAGGTTAATGCGAGAAGTGCTGAAAGGACGAGATATTTTAAGACTGGAGGAAGGATTATAACAACAGTAGAATACACGGATGACCAAGTAGGTACTTCTAGCAAGAAAGAAAAACGAATTCCAGGAAATGATAGACAGACTGGTAATAACAGGTAATAGATACGTTATGGAATTAAATACAGAAAAATCCAAGGCCATGCGAATAATAAAACTTGAACACAAGTAAGAACGTTCAAATTACTAGAGCATTACGGAAGTTAATACTATTATTAAAGATAGAGGGACTCCGCAATGCCGTACAAAATTAATAAAAATTCGTGGCGTGAGTTGCTGGCGTGAGTCGCTGGAGAGACGTGGAAGACCGTGGATCCTGGGACGAGGGATCTGTGTGCCGGGGTCGTGTCGCTGACTGGGGTCACGGGAGAAGCGTGGGAACCCGTAAGCCTTTTTCATTTTTTTATTCCGTAGTTAAGTTGTAAATGTAATAAACGTAATTTTTTATCTTTGCCGGTGGAATTTTTAATATTATTTTGTAGCTCCTATAATACTGTAGTATTTTAGAAAATAATTAATAGAAGAAATCTGTAAATCTTAATTGGATAATTGCAAATATTATATAGAGCAGGGTTGTCCAACATACGGCCCGCGGGCGAGAATCCGGCCCTCCAAAGGTTTTTTTCCGGCCCGCCACCCTTTAATAACTTGTTCAGATAAAATCAGCTTTCACAAATAAAACCATATTATCCCTTTTAATATACCATTATTTAAAGCAGGTGCGTACTGACAGTATCAAACCTGGAATATCTCCTCCACGCTATTCGATAGCCAGGGAGTCGAGAGGCAGTGATAACAAAGGAATTTCATGGGAGGGAGGACGTGTGTATGGTTTCAAAATTTTAAGCCTGAGTGTTTTTTAAAAAAATCTCAGGTTCCATCTTAATTGAATGAACCCACAAAAGCACAAGTGGATTTCCTGTTTTGTTTTCGAAAATATCAACTTGTTTTCCGCACGACAAACTCTCTTGAGCAGAAGCATGAGCCTTGAAATGTATACCAACCGGTGTCTTTGACCGGTGACGTAATCCCTCCTTTTCAGCCACCCTGACAAACAAACAGAATATCCTCTGGGAATTTATCAAACTTTAATAGGCAATTCGAACTGCACCCATGATACTTGTTTATGTTTCGATCGGAGACTGAGTCAATCAGTTGTTTGGTGAATCAGATACTTTTTCCGGTTTTAAAGGATCAACAAAATCCGGGGAGAAATTGAAGACCAAGTGGGTTGATATTTGAGTGTACAGTGAGAATGATATTAATTGTTTCATATTTGATCACACAGTGAGAATTATTTTAGGTCATCTACCAGAATCCATGTGTACATAAGCCAATCACAATCAACTTAGGTTGTGAGCGTCACGACCATTATTACAGGACTCATAAACCAGTCGTATAACGATCATTTGTAGCATCGGCAGCAATTGATATCGTGACTCACACGCAGCTTCGGCGGCGATTCAACAGAGTTCCCGGTAAGTATGTAAATGTTACTTGAATTACGCATGTTTGACGGTTAACTTTTCGTGCCATGCTTTTAGAATACCTACATAAGTGGCAAATATAACAGCTACATGTAATAGTTACATTTCCTTTTACGTCCAGGCTTACTGTCATGCTGTCTCGTGGGTCAGGTGAGAATCGACCAAGTGAACTCGTTGCAAAAAAATATTACTGGGCAGCAATCATTTTTCAAAGCAGCAAAGGAGAGCTCTGAAGAAGCAAGCAAAATCAGTTTATTGATAGCAGAAGCAATTTCCAAGAGAGGCAAACCGTCGTCTGATGGGGATTTGTGAAAGATTGCCTAGATATATTCACATCTGTTGCATGTCCTGACAAATAGCCGTTAGTACAGAAAATCAGCCTTTCACATCAGACCATTGCTAAAAGAGTAAATGAGCTAGCATCTAACATTTATAATTCTCCCATCAAAAGACTTAATTCCTTTCAGTTTTATAGTTTAGGAAATGATAAAAGCACAGATATGCGCGATACATCTCAATTGGCAATCTTTGTGCGAGGAGTCACTGAAACTTACGAGGTTGTTGAGGAACTTCTTGAACTTTGTCCAATGAAAGGAACAACAACGGGAAAAGACATTTACGATGAAGTAAGAAGTGTGTTGGTGAAGTTTAAACTTCAAGAGAGCAAACTTTGCGGTCTGACAACTGATGGAGCCCCGGCAATGACAGGGAAGCAGAATGGGTTTGTAAGTCTGATGCAAAAATCAGTGCCGGAAGAAGTCATAACGTATCACTGCACCAGGAGCACCTGCGTGCAAAGACGCTTCAGTTGAAACATGTGATGGAAGTAGTTGTTTCTACAGTCAATTTCATAAGGTCCCAAGGACTCGATCACAGACAGTTCCAGACCTTTGTTGCAGAGGTAGGATCATACTATGGTGATATCATTTACTTCAGTCATGTTCGCTGGCTCATCAGGGCGAACACACTAGCGAGATTCTTCTCACTGCAGGAAGAAATAAAAACTTTCATGGCAAGCAAAGGAAAGGATGTTAGCATCATGGACGATAAAGAGTGGTTAAATGACTTAGCATTCTTAGTTGACACGACCAAGTACCTTGCAGACTTGAATATAAAACTACAAGGAAAGGATCAATTTGTCAACAAACTGTATGAGCATGTTCAAGCGTTTATTCAAAAATTAGAATTATTTCAAAAACAGTTAACTATGAAAAAGATTGTCCATTTCACAACGCTATCAACAAGACGTGCTGAGACAGTGAACTATGAAAAATATGCTGCAATGATTGGAAGCCTAAAAGATGAATTCAAGCAAAAATTTGCTTATTTCAGGAAGCAATGTGACGAACTTAAACTGTTTGCAGATCTATTTCGAACTGATGCTGCTAAAGTTCATGATATGTTACAACTAGAATTAATTGAGGTCCAAAATAACAGTGACATGAAGAGAGCTTTCACGGGGGGTAACATTGTGACATTTTATAGGAAATACGGTTCTCAACCTTTTTTTGTCTGCGTCACCCTATGTTCCCTTCATTCAGTTACGCGTCACCCCGTTTACAGTTCGACCACCTTCAAGTCACATTTAAAGATAAATTGGGTTTTCCCAAATACAGAAAGATAAAATTGCGGCATTTAAATAAGCATGATTGTTTATTCTTCTGGTTTTATTTATGTTTATAAGCCAGAATATGATACAATGTAAATTTATCAAATATTCGCGTCACCCCAGGGTGATGCGACGGCTATTGAGCCGTCGCATCACCCTGGGGTGTGATGTCACCCCGGTTGAGAACCACTGCTTCAGTCTTATCCAAATCTCTCTAGTCATGCCCTTAGATTCAATGGGTTCTACGACAACTCGTCGCAGTACAAACTCGTCGCGCGTCAATTCGTCGCAGCCGATATACGGACAATGCGCGACGAGTTCGTCCTGCGACGAATTGACGTGCGACGAGTTTGTACTGCGACGAACTGACGTGCGACGAGTTGTCTTGCGACGAATTGACGTGCGACGAGTTTGTACTGCGACGAATTGACGCGCGATGAGTTTGTCATGCGACGAATTGTCGTGCGACGAGTTGTCTTGCGACGAATTGACGTGCGACGAGTCTGTACTGCGACGAATTGACACGCGACGAGTTTGTCCTGCGACGAATTGTCGTGCGACGAATTGACGTGCGACGAGTTGTCTTGCGACGAATTGACGCGCGACGAATTGACGCGCGACGAATTGACTGCGAGGGGTTGACGGTATATCGATTCATTGCGCTTTTTGGCAGCACACATTGTTGTGAACAGCTTTTTTCACTAATGAAAAACATTAAGTTAAATTCAAGATCACTACTGACAGACGAACATCTATCCGGCATACTCCGTATCGCTACATCAAGTGTGCGGGCAGACATTGATTTACTGTGCAAGCAAAAACAATGCCAAACATCTCATTAGTATGTAATAATAATTTTTATTTTGTATGTTGTACTAAGAATAATATATTTTTTAAATTATTTTTTATTTGTCAATATTTTTAAATCATGAAAAATGTCTTTAAAATAATAAAAGCATTAACTGTAAACAAGAGCTCCCCATGTCCTAATGTGATAAAAGGATGATTTCTAATAGCTATTAATGCTTCAAACTACGCCATGCTAGACATTAGCTGGACAATTTTTACTTACCTTTATAAAATTTGCTCACTGACCCGAGGGCGAGGGAAAATTTGAAATATGACTCTCCTCGCAAAAAGGTTGGACAACCCTAATATAAATTGATAGAAAGGATGATCCGAAGATCCTTATGCGACAGGCATAAGCTGTTATGATGGGAAATGAGGAAACAGGTGAAAAAATCTGCCATGACCGGGAATCGAACCCGGGCCTTCCACTTGCCGGGCGGATATTCTACCACTGAACTACCGTGTCAGACTAATTCTCCTGTTTCAGAACGGGAATATTTTCTTAGGTTGGGACCAAGCTAGCTATGCTAGTATCAATCAGCCCCAACGGATGTCCCATTTCCCATCATAACAGCTTATGCCTGTCGCATAAGGATCTTCGGATCATCCTTTCTATCAATTTATATCATGGCATTCTCACCATTTGAGAGGGTAGGGTTTTTCTTTGATGTATCTCCTTGAGGACATCCGTTGGGGCTGATTGATACTAGCATAGCTAGCTTGGTTCCAACCTATGAAAATATTCCCGTTCTGAAACAGGAGAATTAGTCTGCCACGGTAGTTCAGTGGTAGAATATCCGCCCGGCAAGTGGAAGGCCCGGGTTCGATTCCCGGTCATGGCAGATTTTTTCACCTGTTTCCTCATTTCCCAACCCTAATATAGAGCGTAGCCTTGTTTGTAACGTTACCACCTGGCCTCAACTTGTAACCTTTGTTGAAATACATAGCGTAAGAAGATAAGGTCAGCACACATGATGCAAATATACTCGGAGTATATGAGAATTATGCTACTCGACTGTTAATCTCGGACATAATTTGGGCTTAGCCATGCGGTACTCGCTTGAATTTTTCGAACGTCAGTACTCGCGCGCGGTGTTTTTGTTAAAAAAGAAATTTATCGTCGGTATTTGATAAATTTTTATTAGGTATATTTATTTACTGTTTGTGATTATTTATAAGTTAACTTTAGCAAAATACAAGATGATTTAGGGTTATAAATATATTTCGTAATAAAAAGAGTTCGAACATATTCTTATGAACCTTTTTAGACGTCAATAGGTGAAGTAACGGTTTATAGATGTTCAGAATATATTCATAATAACGTCAATGCTGTAAATAAAACCAGGTATTTCCCAAAAGACTTTTGCACAAATGAGAAATCGCCGTTTTCCGGAACACGTCCTGGCAAACTTTACTTGCACGCTTTAGAACGACAGCACTTACGCTGGATGATTTTGACCCCTCAAAGATGTTTTTGAGCCTTTCTATTTTTATCCAATTTTGTTTTATTTCTTTCTCGTTATAAAAAGTGTTCATTCAATTTTACTGTTAACATAGTATATTTGTAAATAGGTATAATTTTTTTGAAAAAAGAAATACATTTATCTAAACTATATAAAAGACAGTGTCACTTTGTGTGTAACGCTTTTTGAAGCTTAATATCTCGTAAACGACTGAATCGAATTTGATGACAATTTCAGGATAGCAATATGATATAATAACAAAACGTTTTTATGTATCGAATTCGAGTTCAAAAACCCGGGTTCGACTCCATGGGATAATTTCCATTTCCAATAAGATAACATGTAAAAATTAATTTTTCGCCGTGCAGAATTTATTATGTGTATTTGAAGCGTTTCGCTTTCTGAATGTTCGAACGATCGTAATTCCCCCGTTAAATTTTAACGGGCAATTCTGCTAGTATACCTACTATAAATAAAAATCGCAACGTAAAAAACATTTTTTAAATTTGAAGGGCAATAAAAAATTATGTAAAACAACACTGGGGTCGCAAATAGTAATAATGAGGTCACAATGAAACGTGAATAACGTCCAAACGAAGAAAAAAACGTTGTTATTCGTAACGCGAATCGGCACATCGTCACAGAAAAAATATCTGAACTAAAGAAATATAAGCAAGAAACTAAGAATTTTTACTGGAAAAGGCTAAAAAAAAAAAAACCGCGTGCCATTCCAGCTACTGAAAAAGAGGGGTCATAAAGGGCAATAGGAAAGGAACCCTGCCATAAAACATATCGCTGTGGTATCCACAACACCCCGTGCGAGTACTGCCGGGTTAAGAAAACTGATTTTTGCCTCTGAAAGACCTTCAAACTGGTTAGATTACTGAAGCTTATGATCTACCTGGGATAGTTTACAAACGGTGCAAAAATAATGAATCTGATATTCGTCAGTCCACATTACGTTGAGTCAGCCACTAATTCAAATAAAAACGTTTTATGTCGAAATTTGCTAATAGCAGACAATATAAATCGATGAATAGCATGAATTCGCCAAAAGTAGCTATTGGCGTGGAGAGTAGGAGAACGCTGCTCTAATTACACTTATGTCCAGAGAGAAAAAAAGCCTGGACTAATAATTACATTAAATGAAACTTGATCGTACTTCAATCATATAATATATCTTAGCATATAACTATATCTAGTTTAATCAAAATGGCAAAAATATGTTAAATTTAAAATAGCAGACGTTAATTCAAAATATCAAAGTAAATAAACAAATCCATGGATCAATGAGAGCATTCACTGAATCTTACAAAAAGCATGTTAGTTATGTCGTTATATGTACTATACTTTTAAGATTATTTATTCACTAGAGAATCATCTAGCTGTTCCTGTAAATGAAAACAAAATCAAGAACAAGCACTTAAATGTCACATATTGAAGAAAAAACAGGTACTTATCTTAGTTATCTCCAACTGGTTATTCTAAAATTACTATTAAGCTGGCGTTACAGGTGCGGTTGGGCCGCGCGGGACGGCCGCCGCCAAAGGAATCTAATTAATCTAACGGAGTGCGCCACGCTTGGTTGTCCAACCGCAGCATTCCACGTTAGCGGCCAGCGCGGTCCAACCACAAGGTAACCTTAGCCCTAGTCAATCGCATAATTTCCATTCTCATTCGCTCATGATCACATGATCACTTTATGTTAATTTGTTTTAATTATAAAAATTCTAACTTTCATTTCACTGGATATATAATAAGTAATTATTGTTTACTCTCAGAATTATTCTCATTTTCTATCTTATATACTATTAATACTAGTATCTGTAAATCAGTGGAAACATTCTGCTTTGATCAAGAATCGAACCCGATGCGTAAAGACAAAATGCCTATCACTGCTCATATGTGGCAGCTGCACCGTAATGGCGTTCTTAAGAAAGAGCCGCATTCGCCTCTCGACGGCCCATCTTTGCCTCTTCGATCTTTTTACCGCAGCCCTTAAACTTATAATTATGGAATTTGCAGCGTGTGTTTATGATGAAAACTTTGTCCTTCGATGACATGAAAAATCAAGTGTAAATCAGGGATTAGGAAGAGCAGCCACCCGAAATGAATTTCTTAGAACTTTTCGCTGCAATCCAGTGACCAGGGAATGCGTTATATTTTCGGGAGTCCGCATGCATGAGAATCGGTCCCGATTAGTTAAGTGCTCAAATTTATAGTGCTACGAAGGGTGATGAAACCGAAAGGGCACTTAAGTTTTACACTAATTTGGTGGAAAACATTCCATGACAATAAATTAAAAAGCAACGACTGTTGAGTCTCAAATTAATATTTATTTTTAGAATTAAGAAACAAATAAAGTCATACTCGGTAAGATCTTATTTCCATTTTAACATTTTTAAGTTACCGAAAACGATGACGGCATACCTCAGGTACCTCATCACGTCGACCCCATAAGAGATTTCCTCTTGACCGAATAATTTTTTGTGTTTATGTTTCGCAATAAAACAACAAACTATACAGTTATAAGAACGGTAGTTTCGGGGGAAAACAAGAATGGAAAGGTGCCCAAAATGACGGAGTGCACAGAGTTTCCAAAAAAGTTCTTTTACTATTTATGTTATGCACTGAATAACGATATATCATAATTGAGGTGAAAGAGATATCGAATTTGTGCTTTATCGACTTATTTTATAATCAGCAATAATTGATAAAATAATCGAAACTTACTAAAACGTACCTTGCTTGAAATGAGCAGTAGTAATCTTTACGTTCATGTAAATTGTCCATTTTTCACTTGCATAATCTACGTGTATACGTAAGGCAAATAAACATATTAAATTCCACATTTTAAAGTGAATTTCTTCGCTGCAAATAAACCATTCTCTTTTACTTGATTAATTATCCGTATGCACGAAATGAAATTTAACGTATTTAGAGTAGATATTTTTTAAATTCAGTTTCTACGAAAATCGTTTTCCTTGACGACAATTGAAAACCCTATATGCTGTAGGCGTACGAAAGGAAATTAAACGTATTTATAGTAGATCTTGTTTAAGATATATGAAGAGGGATAGTGGTCAAATGACTTAACTAGATCAATTTTGATACCCCTAATGAAAAAGAATGAATCAAACGAATGCCAGGATTATCGTCAAATCAGCTTAGTTTCGCATGCAACTGATGTTACTCTCAGAATGTTGAACGGGAGGCTAGAAGCAAAAGCTAATAACTATATAGGTGTAAACCAGTTCGGGTTTCGAAAAGGTCGTGGCACCAAGGATGCAATAGGGGTGATGAGGACATTGATAGAAAGAAACATTGAATACAGCCAGGTGTATTCGCGTGGTTTGTAGATTTCGAAAAGGCTTCTGATAGAATTTTATGGCCTCGGAGGATTTTTATACGGCCCGCAAACCGATGATGAAAAAGCAATCCGAAAACTTTAACACGCATGTTCATATTTTGATTATAAAACTTTTAACATTGTAATGTTTACCATAAAAACATTCTGACTCTATTTTCACTAAAATGGAACCTCAGAATATGTAGATAACTTCCGACTAAAGCTCTAATCGGACATGTGAAAGAATTGGCAACTTCTAAAAGAAAAGGTTGGACACCACTGACCTAAACTAATGAAAGTGTTGAGAAAAATAAGGTAGAGGTTGATTTACTGAGAAATCTGAATATGAGACAGACTGTGAGTGTCAGAAAGAGAATCAGATAGGACAACGCTAGGACGAGGCCTGAGATAGGGCTGCCCACTCTCAACAGTATTTTTTAATATTTATGCCGAAGAAATTATAAGGGAGGCATATAGAAACAGGGGTAACAGTGGGAGGGAATCTGGTTAAATCGGTTAGATTAGCAGACGACAAAGCATTGGTATTGGTGAATAATTAGAAAAAAGGGGACCTTCAGATGCTAGTTAGTTCCTTAAATGAAAAGGAAAAAGCACTCGGGATGAAAATTACAATACAAGAGTGGGAATACCCAGGTCAATGTTACAGGGGATGGGGAAAGGATGGAACAAGTAGAATTGTCTTCCTTATTATTTAGAGGGTATTCTGTCACAAGATGGATTAAGTATAAAAGAGATCAAGATAAGCATAGCAAGAGCAAAGGAGACATTTACGAGAGGACGAGAGTTGTTGACAGGCAGTTTTAAAAAATAGATTAAAAAGAGACTAGTGGAAATCCCTGATATGGAGTGTAGCATTATATGGATGCGAGACATGGACAATGAGAAAAGAAGATGTGAGGAGATCAGTGGCGTTTGAGATGGGGGTATGGCATAGATTAGAGAAAATCAGTTGGACAGATAGGAAAACTAATGAGGAAGTTTTGAATATAGCAGGGGAAGAGAGGAACTTAATTAGAGGAACAGACAGAATAAATGGGTGGATCAAAGTTAGAAAGCGAATAGTTTATTGAAAAAAGTCATAGAAGGAAGAATGTTAGGAATGAGGTAGGAAGAGGAGAAATGTATATTAGATAATTGGGTATAAGAACATTAAGAGAGGGGTTACGGATTGCCCAGATTTTGTAGCCTTGTGCCTAAAACCTACCGGAGGAAAACAGGAAAATATTATAAGTTCAAAGTGAAGTACATACGACCTCCTCGTTTGATTTTCTTGAAATTGGCTACTCCTTTGATAAAAATGTACCGGACATAACTTAACAATTTAAATAATTCTACAAATTTTAGTGTAAGACTTTTTGATATACATGGTGTAATCGAATAACACCGACTAACTTTCAGGGGTGATAGAGGGGACCAAAATAAGGATTTTGAGATAAGGAACCCATGTCCGGAAACGCCTCGGTTCCACGCAGTGAAGCGTTAAATACGTCAAGGTTGCGGCAGCGGATTGTTGGTTATCGTGCTTCCCCTACCTTCCCCCTTTCCCTTGACGTAGTGAGAGCTGCACAAGCTTCTGCATAGCCAAAGCAATCTGCCTTGTATGTAGCTGAGCAGGTAGTAGTTATGCATCGTTTTAGTTGGACGTAGTTGAGTGACATGCTTACGGTGCAGCGAGGGGAAACAGCAATGAAGCTCATCGTATTTATGAAGGACAGCACCCAAGAAGACATGTGCCACATCACACCACCTTCGTTTCCGTCGATCGTCGACTACGGGAGACAGGAACCTTCCAAGTAAGGTAGCACGATGCTGGACGCAGCCGAACTGTGCGGACTGCTCGTTTTCAGGAGGATGTTCTTGAACGCGTTACAGAGTTACCGTCCACTAGCACACGCAGTGTTGTCCGGGCTGTGAATGTGAGCCACTTTTCGGTGTGGCAAGTTCTTCGCGAGCAACAGCTCCACGCGTATCACTATCAAAGGGTGCACGCATTGGGAGCGGGCGATTTTCCTCACCGGCTGGAACTTGCGCGGTGGTACCTGCGACGCTGTATTGAATGGCCACGTTTCCCATACGTCGTGCTATGGAGAGACGAGGCGTGCTTTACGCGAGATGGAATTTTTAATAGCAGAAATAGTCACGTTTGGGCAGACGAAAATCCCCACGCCAGTGTACCTAGACGCCACCAGGAGAGGTTTGCTATAAACATTTGGGCAGGTATCATTGAAGATCACCTGATCGGGCCTTATCTTTTGCCTCCACGTCTGGATGCATTCATTTATCTCCAATTTTTAGAAAACTTTATCAGAGCTGTTGGAAAGTGTTCCATCGCAAGTCCGTATGGACATGTGGTATCAGCACGACGGGGCTCCTGCACATTTTGGTCGACATGTCCGAGAACATCTCAACAGGAAATTTCCTGACCGTTGGATTGGTCGTGGTGGCCCTGTTCCCTGGCCGGCACGTTCTCCGGACTTGACGCCCACAGACATCTTCCTGTGGGGTCATGTTAAGACAATCGTTTACGAGACCCCAGTGGACACTGAGGAGGAGCTACTGACTAGAATTATTCTTGCATTCGACTGCATTCGCGAAATGCCAGGCATATTCGAAAGGATCCGCCAGTCCATGCATCGACGCTGCACTCTGTGCATTGAAGCTCGCGGTGGTCACTTTGAGCAAATGCTTTGACAACCTAAAGTAGAGTGGTTTTTTGTGCCTTTCATGTGCTCTAATGAGATAAATAAATGTTACAGTTAGAAAACAGATGCTGGAACATTCATTTCATGCCCTACCACATGCTCCAAATTCACAAGCCTGCTTAAAATAAATTATGCGTTTCCTTATCTCAAAATCCTTATTTTGGCCCCCTCTATCACCCCTGTAAGTTAGTCGGTGTTATTCGATTACACCCTGTATAAGTAATACTTTACGAGAGGCTGAAAGTTTTATGTCATCTATAAAGTGACATTCGTGATTAGGCTATGCAAACCATTTTTGTCAATTTCTTATTTTTTGCTCTTAAGTCCTAAATACAAAATGTAGTTCCGGAGATAAAATTTGCGGACGGACGGACGAAGGAGACCGTTTCCATTGGACAATCCTCTACTATCGCTTCATTGGTAAAGGACGCCTAGTAAAGTGTTATGTGCGTTAGGATAAAATCTGATAATTTCCAAGCACAAAAGATTTACCACTAAAAAACATTTGAATTGTATGTTAGTATATTAAAACAAATACTTTTCTACTATAGCTGCATACTTAATTCATCGCTCTAAATTTGTGCTTGCAGTAAGTATTCATTGATTCTACTGGGGTATCGTATATGTTGCCAAAAGTGTCCCTTCCACGTGGGTAAGTTTTGCAACGTTCCAGATTTCTCGAAACTATTTACTTTCCAGCAATTTCAGCGGAATTTACAGTACATATGAGCGATTATTCAGAAAAACAGTGCGTAAATATGGCTAGTATCAGTTTCTACTTATGTTAACGCAATTCGATGTGATCCATTCCCATTTCTGTTTTATTGATTCATAGACCGTTTAATCACGCAACACTTTACTTAAAGACGATTAAATGTTGATCTAATCGGTACATTTATTCGTATAACTTAACCTTTCGTTGTTCCTAGTAATCTGCACAATTCGTTACTTGAAATTCCGGCATTCCGATACAAGTTTTAAATATTGCACGCTTGTAAGAAATTCTCGAGTATAAACACAGTGAAGTGTCGACTTTTAATGAAGCCATTAATACCGAACGCTCACTAATACGGAATTTCCATTAACATCCATAAATTCAATATTCCCGGCTACTATTTCTTGTGCTCTAATTGTTTTCAAAGTGTTTTGAGGTTTCCACCAAAAACCCTCCGATGAAACCAATAGGCAGGCTTAAGCGTAGCATTTTATTTATTTCTCACTCTGTGTTTATGTATCTAGCCGAAAGACTGCGATTTATAGTAGAAATCGAGCTAATTAATTTAAGAAAATCGATTCTATTGTTAACATTTAGGGCTAATAGATGCATGGTGATATTTTTAGAGAAAAAATTGGAGCGGGAATCATCGAGAAAAAGCCACCGCCGAAATTGCATGCGTGATTCTTATCTCTAGAGATTTATCGGAATGAAGCGTAATGGGCATTTTCAAATGTCTCTGCGAAGGCTTCCCTCGTGTTTATCGTCACTTAACAGCCGACACCGCGTCGCAGTATCGCTGTTACATAGTTTCGAGAGTCGTCTTCCAACACGGAACATAAAAACACGTTTCCAATTTATCACTCGTAAACGAGGCGCATTTGGGAAATGGATCGTTTCGACCGCGCCGCCGCCCACTCACCTCGTAACCATGGTGACGCCGATGCAGCTCTCCGGTAGAATGCCGCCCTCCGGCCTGACCTTCCGGAGGGGCAGACAATCCTTTCCTCCCTCGTCCGAAGGGGATCGCCTTCCCTGGAATTCCACGGACGAGGAAAGCGTCGCGGCAGCGAAAAAAATGTTATAAAGAAGTGATCTTTCAGGCGGTTTAGGACGAAAGGGTCCGAGTAAAAGGGCTTTTTTACATGAGGAAATTCTTAAAGCGGACGAGGTCAAGTGTTACCGAACTGATCGACGCCGCCCGCGCTCGGTAAAGGGCGCAAGCTGCACGTCAAATCGAGCGTCGACGCTCGACGGATAATGACAATCCTCCTTCGATTCCATGAGTGGGAGTGAGCGGCAGAGCGGGTCAGAGGGATCATGCGCACGCGCGCGTGGAGTGAGATCGGATGTATGGGGGTGGGTGTGGTGGTGGAGGGCGGGTAGGGTGGAAGAGGGGTGGGGTGGAAGGAGGGACCAGACGGAGAGAGGGGAGGGAGGGATAGGGTGGAGAGAGGGTAGAGAGGGATAGGGTGGAGAGAGGGTAGAGAGGGATAGGGTGGAGAGAGGGGAGGGAGGGATAGGGCGGAGAGAGGGGAGAGAGGGATAGGGTGGAGAGAGGGGAGGGAGGGATAGGGTGGAGAGAGGGGAGGGAGGGAGGTATAAGGGCGGAGTTCGGAAAGCACATTATGCGGCGATGCGATCGAGGGTTAACGCTGCCTGAGAGGTTTTCAAGTGATTTCTCACGAGCATGTCAAAATATTTTGAGAATCAATGAATTTTAATATTTCAGAAAGAAATCAGTCAATGGTGTTTAGCTCCCAAACATCTCAATTATTTTATCTGAAATACACATTACTTCGTCTTTACGTAGGCGTTAGCCTAGTTCGTTGGAAATCTTTTTTTTTTATCACTCTGACCTCTTTCCTAAATCTAACAAAAACCCGAATTACTACTTCTCAACAGCGATTCTATCGTATACGCTAAAGACCTCATATCGTGGAGTGGACTGAAATACAGCAAATCCTCACTTAACACGATAGATACATTTCTATAAAGTACCGCGAAATCGTGTTAAACGAGATTGGATTTTCCATCATATAAATAATGAAAAAGAGGAAGTGTATGGTCGCCGGACTCGTGCGAGACAATCCCGATTTAAAAAAATAAAATCCCGCTTCTTGTTCAGACTTTATCAGGCTGTGCTATATTTTGAATACACAATCGACAAGAAATAATAAAATTACTACTTCATTTTTAAAATGTTATGTTTAGTCACTCCTATACATTCAATGATTGCCCGCGTGCTATTGGCTACGTACTACATACTGATCCTGGAGCTTCCATATCCTAGGATCATGATCTATTTGAATAAAATCAACGGAAGAAGCCTTTACTTTGTGTAACTCCATCATGAATAAAACGAGAAAAATCGCTTGGTATAAGTTCCCCTTTATTAAAATATATACGACCGGTTTCGATTAATATCTAGTCATCATCAGGTGATGATTGATGATGACTTGATATTTCAATAAAGTGGAACTTATACAAAGTGATATTTTCTTTCATTTTGTTCATGATATATTTGGTTTCGATAATTGGTCTGAAGATCTTATCATTTTCTTTTCTTCGGCCGCCTGACTAAAATACATAGTCGCGCGGCTCTGTCAATTGTCTTTAGATGACACAGGGTAACGTTGTTACATTTTGAAACACTGACCTGACATTTTGAAATTAGCCCTGAGCACTAATCGCGTATCTCATCCCACGTGTTTGAGAAGCTCTGCCCACGAAATCTTGCGATAATCGATTAGTTCTGAGTAATGAGTTAGACGTCGTAGGGTTCAATGGTTGTTAATTATACGTCGGTACCAATTCGGTGAAAATTAAACAGCCACTGAATCGTTTAGCCCTTATGACCTTTATACTCAAACGCAAGTCCATCTTTTCCACCTATTACCTCTCCCAAAAGCTCATACCTCCTGTTTCCTCCCACAGCAACCTAGCTGTTATTTTTTACCATAAACTTAACTTTTCCACTCGTGTAAGCAAAATTTCCGCGAAAGCAATGTCAGTTCTCTATAGATTCACTGAAATTATGGGCACTTTTGATGCGAAATCTGTTTTTACCGGATTCATTTTACCCATTATTGATTACTGTTCCCCCATCTGGTTCACCGCCTCCCTTATTATCCTTAACCAATTAAACCGGCCCGTGAATGACCTTCTAGCTGTAATACGTCACCGTTTTCCCTCCTTCAGGAATTTATCTCGAGATGAGGTACCGTCCACTTTGGGTAATCGCCCTCTTCCTCACAGACGCGCAATTACCTGAAATTCCTTCATGTAATTATGAATGGCCACTACAGCTCCGATGAACTTTTACCCTGTTTTTCCCTTCGTGTTCCCCCTCGCCTTACCCGCAACCTCAGTTTCCTTCATTTGTTCAAATTCCGCCTTTCAATATCGCAGAGATCCTTAATTCCCTCAACCTTTGACCATCCCTCCCTTGACCTCTTCCCCTCATCCTACACCAACCCAACTCCTTTTTCAAACGCTACCATTGGCGGCTCTAGCATATCTTTCTTCCAGACCAATTCCTCCCCAGCTTTTTTTTTTATTTCTTCATAGTATACGTAGTATAGTATTGTTTTCATGAATAAAATCGATTTCGAGATTTCAACGGAAATACACGTTTTAAGGTTCTTAGAACACGTTTTGACCATTTTATGTGTCTGCATGTGACAGGAATTTTTTAGGCGCTCTAACTCAAAAACTAATTATCAAATCAACATAAAACTTTATATTTAATACTTTTATTAGTAAATGAAGATTTGAAAAAGTTTTGGTTGAAACTGGACCACCGAAAGAGGGTGTTTATTATAGTCGTTTTTCCGTTTTTTTCAAATATCTTCTTTAAAACTCCATTTTTTTACATAGTTGTCATTATAAAAATTATAGATAATGTAATATTCTATAAGGTTTGTTTGGTACAATTTTTCATTAAACCGATAATTTAAATAAATCCCCTCCGGATATTTCCCGCTATTCTTTTTTTTTTTGAGATATGGCAATACTAAGTACATACTAGAGAGGCAGCGTGTGTGAAGTAGCAGGAAAATGGGATAAAAGAGAAACCACACATAAAAACATTAATAATGTAGAGTATTTTTGTTTTAAACATTATTCTGCAAAACTTATGAATGCAAATAGATTAATAATTTCTCATCCTCAAAGTTTAGCTATCCGGGTGGAGTTATTATGGCGCAGGTCGGGGTTGTGCGTTATCTATGCACCAATATTCAATTTGTTGTACGAATTTGACCAGTTAAATTGAATTTTTTAAATCTGATTCTCTGTCATTTAATAACAATTACAGATTTTAATTATGCACTTCCATTTAAGCTTGCCAACCTTACCATAATTGTCATTGAACAGGTATTGTTTTTACGTTCACACTAGACTTATTAACACAACTACATTTTCCTTTATATGCAGTTAAGAATAATTAGACCAATTTGAATGAATTTTACATAATTATTGAAATAAAATTTGTCAGAGTCTATTGAAGTATTTTATCCGTACGTACGTGATACACGGACGCATATGTGTACGGTATTCAAATTTCCTTTACTTAATAAAGGTGTTAATACGTGGTAAGTCTGTAGAATTACTTCATACCATAATATTGAGCTTTTATTTGGGGTTTTTCTTTACTTTATTAAAGTTTACTTAATTTATTTCCATTTCTACGCACTATGGTACGTGTAAATAGGCACATCGATCGATCGGAAGATGCTTGATTCCGGAGTATGCGGTAAATCGGGATTTTACTGTAATATGATACATTTAAAGGGTGAATTATTATCAACCTAGCCCTTTGGGCAGAATCCAAAAGGCATTAATAATGCAAATCGTGAAACAATTATTCTAATTAGGTCGTTCTGAAAATCGCATATATTTTTGTGGGTCGTAGCACATGAAAAGAAAATATTTGGGAACCTAGTGAATACGTACACAGTAAAATGCGATAAATGACAGAAACTGCCTAATTTTTCGACTTCCGTTTCTCATTTTCAGGGTTTTATGAATTGAAACTATATGAAGGATACTTGAATCACTGCATTTTCAGTAGGAGAGACATGATAATTTTCTTTTAGTTTTCATCTATTATTTTATTTTAATTTAAAGTAAGAATTCATTAATAGTGTTGTTTTCTAGCGAGACATATCTTTTTGAGGATAAATCTTCAATCGCCATGGCTAATGTCCGGATCAAGGCGGGTGCGAATGTTTCAACGAACGCAGCACAAAATCATAGTGGAGCAAAACCAAATAGTAATTAAAGGTTTAAAAAAACACCAGACATCAATAAACCCGTAAATAAACCAACTAGATCCAGAAGACAAAAGCCACGCGGAACCCATAAGCATCCAAACTATATAAAAGACAGTGTCACTTTGTGTGTAATGCTTTTTAAAGCTTAATATCTCGCAAACGCCGAATTTCACGAAATTTTCAGGTTAGCATTATGATATAATAACAAAACGTTTTAATGTATCGAACTCGATATCAAAGACCCGGGTTCGACTCTAGGGGATAATTTCCATTTCCAATAAGATAACACGTAACTTCACGTAAAAATGAATTTT
Organism: Uropetala carovei; assembly: GCA_036926305.1. Classification (NCBI taxonomy): domain Eukaryota; kingdom Metazoa; phylum Arthropoda; class Insecta; order Odonata; family Petaluridae; genus Uropetala; species Uropetala carovei. The sequence continues at coordinate 2,170,184 of JAXCHB010000004.1, forward strand.
CGACGCGCAGGCTTTCATTCTTTTTTAGATTAAAATTAGAAAGAATTGACCTATGAACTTCGGATGTGAACCATTTTGAAGAAAACATTATAAAGGGTCTTATTCTGTTCGTATTTTTCCGCCTACAGTTTGAAATCGCTCAATTTAAACGTTTAATTCAAAATGTTTGAGGAAATCTTTCCATTTTTAACGGGATGTTACCTTGCCTACCTATTCCATTGTTAGACCTCGATATCATATTGTTATTTCAATCCTTATGGGTGTAAACGTGCTTTGACTGCTTTAAATACGAGATAGAGGGGACAAAGGGAGGGGGAGGGAGGGTGAGAGAGGAAGGGAGAGGGAAAGGAGAGAGGGAAGAGTGTGGGAGAGGGGGAATGAAGGAGAGGGAAATTACTTTCAATACAATTATGTTTCTGATGCCAATTTGATCTCCATAAATAGCTTGAACGATCGAATCTTTACTCCCGTTGATATTTCAACGGGCATTACACTAGTCGTTATAATAAAAACCAATTCTCTGTCTATAACGCTAACTTAAACGATAATAACTCGAGAAGTAATGAAGATAGAAACTCGAAATTTGGCAGGGATGCTTGATTAACACATTTTCAGGTGATGACGAATTTAAATCGCGAAAAAATTCCTTGGTTCGACTCCAAGAGGAGGCATTTCCATTTCCCATTACTTAACATGTAAAACGCGATTTTTCGACGTGAAGCCTCTTTATTCATTTGGAAATTAAAATTAGAAGGAATTAATCTACGACCTTCGGATATGAAACATTTTGAAGAAAAAATTATAAAGTTTCTTATTCTGTTCATCTTTTTTCGCCCACAGTTAGAAATATCCCATGTTAAACGTATAATTTACTTATTTTATGGAAATCTTGCCATTTTAACGGAATGTTGCCATGGTGACTAATTATATTATTAGACCTCAAAATCCGATTGTTGTATCAATCCTTATGGGTGTAAGCGTGCTCTGAATGCTTTTAATACGAGATAGGGAGGGAGAGAGGGATGGTAACGCAGGGGGAGAGAGGGAGTGAGGGGGATGGGGGGAGAAGGGAAGGAGAGGGTGGAAGGGGGAGGGAGGGAGGAGGAGAGAGGGAAGGGGTGGAGAGAGGGAGGAAAAGTGAGGGGAAGAAGGGAGGGAGAGAGAGGGAGGGAGGGAGACAGACAGACAAATGACTTTATTGAGGGTGAAATTGAGATTATATAGTCCCTTCTTACATTTAAGAAAGAGAGGGAGAGGGAGTGAGGGGGAGAAGGGAAGGAGGGAGAGGGAGGGAGTAGGAGAGAGAGGGAGAGAGAAAGAGGGGGAGGGAGGCAACTATTTTAAGGTTAACTAAAGATATCCCGTCATATTGACGGGTAATTATGCTAGTAAGATAATAAATTGCAAGAGTTACAGCAGAATATTTCTCATTTTCCGCGAAATAAAGGCAACTATCCGTAATTTACAAATTCTCTGGCGATCGCTTCGCGTCCAAATTTTCGTATTTCAAGTTTCGTGACTCGGATTGGCCTTCGTTAGAAAGAACAATAATCACCAATACGAAAATATCCTGTGTGTTACATGAAAATTTATTTTTTTTAAATTAGGATATTTTGTATGCTAGGATTGTGGAATCACCATTTAGAGGTCTGCACGGGCCGAAATCTTTGGCCCAAGCCCGACCCGGCCCGTACATATTTGAGTCCAAGCCCGGCCCGGCCCGAGACATCACCCCTTTTTCGCACCCAGGCCCGGCCCGAGGTCCGAATTATTTTAAACTGGCCAAAATTCGGCCCGACCGTAAAAATTTTGTACATTCTTCAGTAAACATATATCTTTTATAAATTATCTTTGTATGTTTAAAAACTTTCAAAGTATTTCAAACGTAAACGCATTTTTTTTCTTAATAATAATGTAAAGTTGAAAATATATTAGATAACGTACAACAATAAAAAGTACCAAAGTTATGACGGTAAAACGTAAAATTCAATGCTTCCAAATGGCGAATGCGTTGTTGAAAATATAAAGTAAATAAAACTTCCAAATTTTAATATTGTAGCGAAAGGAAAAAATGAAAAGGAGAGAACATTTCTACCAGTAACACGCGCTATGATTATAAACCTTTAAGTTAATTATTTCTAAATGCACTGGCAAATCTTATGGTCCGACTTAAAATGCCATTTCATCACTATTGTGTTTACACTCCGGAAAATTCATTTTTGAAAATATTACAATTATTATACTGAAACAAAATTATACATTTCCTCCAATTATGCTCTAATATCCTATATTTTAAATTATACAAAATATAGCAAAAGCTAAGGCTGAACGAAAACATTATCTGCGATAAAATCATTTATTTAATTTCACAGAAGCTAGGATTATTCAAGGTGCTTCGGAAACTCACAAACTTGCAAATTTATTTTAAACTATTTCTGAAACGAAGCAGCTACGAAAATCCCGTGAAAAATATTAGTTCCCGAAGTCTGACAAAATCAACTTTCAAAAGTCATGCAATAAAAATAAATAAACAATAGCTAAATAAATAAACAATTAATTAATTAATTAATTGTCAACTCACCACATTTAATGTCCTTTCTTCAAGTCCAATAATCCATGCATATATTGGCACATAAATGTTGGCTATTCAATTATTGTTGTGCATAAACAAAATGGAGTCAACACTTTCGCTACTTAAACAGGTTCGACGCTCCTGCAACACTAACCCAGCTGCACAAAAATTTCTTTCACTGCTTGCTGGCTACTCTTGACAAATATTTAAATTCCCCATCATGATTTTTCCACCAATCAAGTAAGTCATTGAGTTCAATATAGCCCACTTCAACATTTAAATTTCGTCATCTCGATTTTTTGATACTTCAACTACATCTTCAAAATCACTGAAATCTAAAATTTTCCTCTTCTTTCTAACGTGTTCATCATTGTCCCCGATACTTTTCTCACACAAATTTACTGGTGATGTTGTTGCTATAATCGGACGTAATTGGTAATCATGTTTAAACCCCGAACCAGTCACAATGTCAAAAGGTCTAATATCCTTGCAACACAATAAGACACAAGCTTCAGTCACTTCGTTCTTTACTTTTTGCGGTATATGTGAAGATGATGGATGCATAAATTTTTCAATATTACTTTGGCCAGCACTGAATTTGCAAGAATGGCGACTTAAATGTGAACTTCCTGTTTTTGTGGCAGAATAACTGAAAATAGATTGGCATTTTATGCACTTAACAGCATCAATTTTCTTTTTCGTAGCTGCATCTTGTACTTCCTTAAATGATTTCCAAATCTCACTTTTAGCATGCAGTTTTTCTGCTAAAATATAATCTCCACTTTTCAATTTAGCTTTGATTTTATCCACATTCATTATGAGGGCTACGTCGTTTTTGTATGTAAGTTGAAAAGTAAACAAACATTAAGAAACTAAACTAGAAATTAACGGTCTGTATTCACTATTAATAAGTAATATACACTAATCAAACGACACATTAACGATTGGTTTGAATTGAACTATTACAAAAATATAATTATTAATCACTTGCTCAGAATTCTCAACAGACCACCACCACAGCAACAGGCACACTGCATGCGGAGCGCTGACTGAGAAACAAGCAAAAACTACTGTGGGAACGGCGCGCCGCGGCGGTGATTCCCCATTCCCACTGTGTTAACGTGACACGTTTGACTGCAGTAGAGGCCACAACGCAACGTTGCCAACCTTTTCACTAGGCAAGATCGTACTAAATTTTTAAAAAATGGCCCGAAAAACGCCCGAAGTGTTCTAAATAGCATTTGATTAAAAAAAAAACTCCAATTCACCGTAAAGGCGGTACTTACACGTAAGTACCGCCTTTACGGTGAATTGGAGTTTTTTTTTAATTTTTCCTATTCTGTTCATTGCCTTCACCGTGTTTACAGTTCTTCCTTTATTTATAGCATTTGATTAACACAATTTGTACCCGACCCGAACATCATCTGTGCTACCCGGCCCGACCCGAGGGCTGGGCTGGGCCGAAGCCCGAGGGCCAGGCCCGGGCTGACCTCTATCACCATTTGTTCCTTTCAGTACATATCCGGGAAAAAAATCTCGAATAACGGATGACGTAATTACATTTTTTGTAGTAATTTATAAGTTCAATAAGTTTAGAAGCATTAACTGATTATTAAAAGTACAAGGTACATCCACCTCAATAAACATTTCTAAAGTTATTTTTAAATTTTACCTATATAGTTTTTATTTTTGTTTCATCATAATAACCAATAACCATGTCCTTTCATCTTCTTGAATATTTGGTGGAGATCAGAACAAATTTCTGCCTACTGCAATTTTTATTCGGTACGCGAGCACTTTTGGAACCATTTCCATGACTCCAGCATTAAAAAACTGGAATAGCATAAATCAGACATAACACGTTTATTGCCTCACACATTTATTTTATTTTTCACATCTCATTTAAGAAGGGAATGTTATTTGCTTTTGCAGCTCTTCGAATTACCATTTTACGACACCTGTCGGATAATCTTAACGTTTTGACCACTTCTTCTTCACTCAGAATATGTGTGTAAATTTTCCAAACTTTGCTGAAGAAAGATGCTTCCTTTTTTGTCGCAGCTTTATCAAGAATTGTATCTCCATTACAATCTTTCACTCTCAGCATTTCTGCAAGGATTTCTTGGCTCAGATTATCTTCATAAATTTCCCACACATTGCAGAAGAAAAAAATGTCCAATGTCTCCGCAGCTAAATGCAGAATTGTATTGCCCTTCCAGTCGATCGATCGTAGCGTTTCGATTATTTTTTCTTTACTAAGAGTATTGGAGTAAACATTCCACACCTCACCGAACAAAGATGCTTCCGCGATTTCCACAGCTTTATGAAGAATCGATTCACCTTTGCCGTCTTTGACTGCAAGCATTTCGACAACTATCTCTGGATTGAAGCTACCTCTGTACATTTCCCACACGTCTCTGAAGAAGGGAATGTTACCAATCTCTACTGCTCTATGCAATACCGTACTGCCATTCGTATTTAGCAATTGTAACGATTTGACCATTTCTCTTTCGCTCAGCGTATTCGCGTAAATGCTCCACACTTGACGAAAGTGTGGCGCTTCCGCATTTATCGCAGCCGTGTGAAGAATTGGAATGCCGCACCGATCGTTCAGTCTAATTATTCCGACGAGGACTTCCTGACTGAGATTATCTTTATAAACTTTCCACACTTTGTTCAAGAGGGGTACGTTTAAAGTACTAGCTGCTCTATGAAAGATCGTTTCGCCCCATCTGTTTTGAGATCGCAGTGTTATCGCGATATCTTCTCTACTGAGTGCATTGGCGTATATTTTCCACACCTCAACGAAAAATGATGCATCTTCACCATTCGAGGCTTTGTGAAGAATTGTATCGCCATCAGAATGCGTGGCTCTCAACATTTCAAGAAGCATTTCTTGGCTGACATTATTCTTTAAAATTTCCCACACTGCACCGAACACGGAAACGTTGAACGTCTCCGCTGCTCTAAGCAGGACTGTGTTTCCCCTCCAGACTGGTGATCTTAAAGTGTCAAAGAATTCTTCTTTGCATAGCGTATTAGCGTATATTTTCCAAACTTTGGTGAAGAAGGATACATCTTCTCTTTTTATAGCTTTATGAAGAATTGTATCGCCATACACGTCTGCGACTTTCATGATATCAACTACCATCTCTCGACTGAGGTGATTGGTATAAATGTCCCAAACCTCTTTGAACACAGAAAAGTTTGATTCTTCTGCAGCTTTATAGAGTATTGCATTGCATCTTCTCTCTGGAGATCGTAGAATGTCAACAATTACTTCTTTACTCAGTGTATTAGTGTAGATTTTCCACACCTCAACGAAGAATGATTTTTCTTTGTTTGTTATGGCTTTATTAAGCATTCTATCTCCATAGCAATCTTTGGCTCTTAGCATTTCGGCAAGGGTTTCTTTGCTGAGATTATCTGCATAAATTTCCCACACCATAATAAAGAATGAAACGTTAAAACGCTTTGGAGCTCTTTGCAGGATAGTATCACCCCACCTGTCTTGTGTTCGTAGCATTACGGCAATTTCATCTTTACTCAGTGTATTGGTGTACATATTCCAAACTTCCCTGAAGAAGGAAGTGTTACTGGTTTCTGCAGCTTTATCCAGAACAGTATTATCCGTGCTGTTTGGTGATTGTAGCGTTTCGATCATTTCTTCCTTACTCAGTGCATTGGAATAAATTCTCCATGCCTCCTTGAAGAGGGGCACTTTTCCTGTCACAGCTTTATGAAGAATTGTATCTCCGGAAGAATCTTTCACTCTTAGTATTTTCACTAGGATATCATGGCCGAGATTATCAAGATAAATCGCCCAAATATCCCTGAAGATAGAAATATTTGAGACATCTGCAGCTCTATGCAGGATCGTATTACAATTCCCGTCCGACGTTTGTAGAATTAAGGCTGTTTTTTCTTTACTTAGCGCACTGCTGCAAATTTTCCATACCTCATTCAAGAAGGACTCTTCTTTGTCTGTCGCGGCAATATGAAGAATTGTATAGCCATTCTTATCTTTGCATCTCAGCATTTCCGCAAGGATTTCTTCATTGAGATGGTCTTTGTAAATCTGCCACACTTGACTGAAGAAGGTAATGTTAAAGGTTTCAGCAGCTAAATGCAGCATTGTATTACATACTCTATCTGTTGACTGTATCATTTCGACTATTTCATCTTTGCTCAGTGTATTGGTGTAAATCGTCCACACACAATTGAGGAAGTCCGCTTCTCCTCTTCTTACAGCATTATGAAGAATTGTATTACAGTCTTCATCTTGAATTCTAAGTACTTCCGAAAGGGTATCTTGACTGAGATTATATATATAAAGTTCCCACATCTCCATAAAGACGGAAATGTTTGAGATTTCCACTGCTCTGTGCAAAACTGTATTGCCCATGCTGTCTGGCGATACTACCGTTTTCACCATTTCCGCTTTACTCAGGGAATTGCGATAAATTTTATACACCTCATTGAAGAAGGTGGCTTCTTTGCTTGTTGCGGCTTTTTGGAGTAACGCATTACTTTTCCAATCTTTCCCCCTTAGCATTAGGACAATGATTCCGTGACTTAGGTCTTTGGTACAAATTTCCCAAACCTCGCTTAAGAACGAAACGTTAAATGTCTCCGCAGCACTATGCAGAATTGTATTTCCATTCTTGTTTGTTGATCGTAGCATTTCAACCATTTCCTCTTCACTCAATGCCTCGTAATAAATTTTCCATACTTCCCGGAAGATGGAGACTACTTCTCTTCTCGCTGTGCTATGAAGAATTGTATCGCCGTTCCTTGCTTTTAATTTGAGAACTTCCACAATGATCTCTTTATTGAGATTATCTCTGCAGCTATACCACACTTCGCTGAAGACATCAATATTTGAAGTTTCTGTTGCTCTGTGCAGGATTGTATTACCCCTATTGTCTACTGACTGTAGCATTTTCACAATTTCTTCCTTACTCAGCGTATTGACGTATATATTCCACAAGTCACTAAATAAACTTGATGCTTCTTTCTCCACAGCTTTATGAAGAATTGTACTTCCGTTATCATCTTTATCTCTGAGCACTTCAACAAGGACTTCGTTGCTGAGATTATTGGTGTAGTTTTTCCACACTTCATTGAAAAAAGACGCATTGCCAATTTCCATACTCGTATAAAGAATTGTACCTACATACTCATCTTGGAATTTTAGCACTTCAATAAGTGTTCCTTTACTTAATCTGTTTGCATATATTTCCCATACCGTATTAAAGATGGAAGTTTTACCAGTTTTTGCAGCTGTATGGAGAATTGTACCTTCCTTTGTATGGTAGAACTGCAGCATCTCACTGATTTCTTCTTCACTCATGTTATTGGAGTACAATTTCCATATATTGCAAAATATGGAAATGTCCTCTTTTTTTACAGCTTCATGAAGTATGTTCCTTTCTTTTAGATTGTTTAATTGTATTTTCCCATGGGAGATATCTTCCAGGCATACGCTGGAGCAAATATTGCAGACCTCGTTTAAGAGTAAAGCGTCTCCGCTCATCACAGCCAATTGAAGGATGGTGTTCCCATTATTATTGGCAGATTTCAGAAAAGTGACAAGTGTTCCCTTGCTCATAACACTAGATACAATATTCCAAACTTTTGAAAATAGCGTTACCTCACCATACAAGGCGTATTTGTGAAGAATAGAGTTTCCTCCCTTGTCTGAAATTTCCAGTTTGTCATCCAGGCATTCTTCATTCTGTGTGTCAGTGATAATTTCCCACCCTTTAATGAGGGCGTATTTGGTCCCTTCAAATGCGACTTCTCTTAGGATGGTTCTTTCTTCTTCCTCTGAGAGTTTTACCTTAACATCATCAATTTCACTTAATTGGGATACCACCTTTGGGGGAAAAGCTACCTTTCTCTCCACCAATGGATTCTCAACCTCTGCCATTACTTCACCCCTAACTGGCTCAATCTCTTTATCCTCCTCAAGCTTTTTTAGATTATCCAATTCCGATAAATCCTTCGAATTCGCATTTACAACCAATAAATTGTTTTCTTCAGGAAGGATGACTTCTCTGATGTAATCGGAAATATCAATCTCTGCCTCTTTGCACCTGGTTTCCGCCATTGCCTCTTCTTCCCCATGTGATTTTTCAACTTCCAGAGTGTTCGAATATCCGTATTCCATGTTTGGTTCTCTTTCATGAGAATGCTCGATGTTGGTGCACAACAGTTCCGGTATGGCTCTGTTCACTTCGTTGCTAGGTTCCCTTGCGTTCTGGGTCTCAGCGTGCCTGATGGGAGTCATGGAGTGGTTGTCGATCGCCTCAGGGTCAGCACCCAACTCGAGGAGTGTCCGCACCCATTCTTCTCTTGACTGCCATGTGCAGGAGAGAACTTCCGTCTTCGTCTCTCGCCTCCATGCATCCGAATTCCTTCAGCGTCTTCACGAACTCACCTGGATTAAACCCTCTTTTTATGGAATAAATAAGTGTTATCCTCCTCTCGTCTGAGTCTTCATCGCCATTGCTGTGGTCATTCTCGTCGTTAGATTCCATTCTACCTGGAACGTGGACAAAACATTTTATCTGGTGTTGGAGGAAAAAGTCACACATACAAAATTGATTTGTAAATGTTAAATTTGTAAAATAAAAACTTGGTTATTTATTTCGAGAGGACACATATCATACTTTGTAATAGCAAATGAAAGTGTACTAATGAAATTTTGTATGCAGATAGGCGTATGCCTGACATATGCAGGATAATCGGTCCGCCTCGGTAGTTTAGTGGTTAGATAATCTGCCTTGCTAGTGGAAGACCCAGATTCGATTCCCGGTCAAGGCTTTTTCTTCAGCTCTTTCAGAAACCTTTATACTTTGCAATGTACGAGTGCACACTGAGTATTTTTTTAACAGAAGGATAAAGAACTTTGCACATCGTGTCAAAAAAATAACTAAATTGTTATTTGACAATTTGTTAATTACTTTATTACTCACTTTCGAAAAAACAAACTAGCATTATTGCTTCCCTGACATATTATCCGAAGGTTAGCGACGCATCACGGTCTGATAATAATGGGACGCCAAATGTTTAAGGGCGCTTTCTCGATCGTGTTACGCAGGAATTTATTATCTGAAAGACGCCAAACAAGTGTACATGGATTATTCGAAGCCCCCACCCTTAATATATTAGTCTTTAATGATATTTAAATTTTTGAAATAAAAATTTAACTTTTATTTAAAATATTACCTCGTTTTTTATTGAAATCTCTTCTAATTCCCGCAAAGATTAGATAACGCGACCTCAGGGCCGCAAAAAAGTCACGAATTCTATGCTGGATGAGATGCCTAACTGCCAAGCGCGGCGATAATGAGCCGGTTGTTATATATTTGGCAGCACACCCACGTGTAAAGGTAAAGAACCTTTATTTATGAAAAGTCGTAAAATTGCAGGTCATTTGGTGCACATCCGCAAACACGGCAAGGCGATAAATACCGCTAGCGGTCAAATTGAACGCTTTGACCATTCTAGCGTTAACGCGTCGATCATTACGAATCAGCTGATCCGCTCTCTCTTCATTTCTTGTCGTCATTGCAGTGGGAGGGCGGCTGGATCTGAAGAAATCCTTCGAAACCTGTCACTGAGACGTCTAACCCACCGTCTAACAGAGCTTATTACATCGACACAGTTGTTCCCGTCCAAGTTCTTCAAACATCGGTGAATTTCAACTGGCGAAATGTTCTCTGCTGACAGGAACTCAATTACACAACGCTGCTTCTTATGCACATCAATGTCACCTTCCATTTTGACAGACTGCCACAGCCCTGTCATCTACCATGCCGTGATGAAGCTTGCAGGATATCAGCGAGAATGTTCAAATTTTCACCTGATACCATTACATTCCGTACATGAAGTCACGAGGGGGGGGAGAAAAAACTGGCATTACTATCGGATCTCCCCTCGTACAGTAAATGTTACGTATATTTAAGCACATTTCTAGCGCAATCATATACAGGGTGTATTTAAATTCCACCGACAAACTTCTAGGGCTTGTTGGTGGGTTCGAGGTATGATCCGAAAAATTAGTCCGAATTGTCTGCGTCGCTTCATTACCGAGATACAGGCCGATGAATGTACCGTTGCCCCTGTAGGGTTTGCAACCATCTCCGCGCCCGTAGCTGCTTGTAGTTGCGTAGTTGTGACTGCTATGCGCGGTTAGACGTGACTTATCTGACCGCAGTGAACTGCACTCCTTGATACCTCGATCAGTAGCTTGTTAGCCTGGCACGTGCCACAATGTTTCTGCTGTGAGGTTGTTTACATTAGTGCATGAGTGACTTCAGCAATAGATGCGTATACGTGGGAAGAAATGGCAGATCTGCTCCTTGCGTATGGTGCACAAGACGGATATGGCAGGAAGGCTCAGCGGCTGTATCAGGAACGCTTTCCTAATCGGCGACTTCCACACCACAGAACGTTTGCGTCCATAAATCGGGAGCTAAGAGAGACTGGCTCATTGAAGATCAACAGGAATGATTTTAGACGTAGGAGGACTGTCCGCAGTCAATGCTTTGAGGAAGCGGTCTTAGATATGGATGCTGACGAACCGTCAACTAGCACGCGCCGAGTTGGGCACGACATGCATGCATCTCACACTGCCGTTTGGCAGATCGTGCATGAGCAGAAGCTACACCCATATCATCCACAAAAAAAAATGCAGACAATGAGCCCAGCAAACTACCCCAGGCGACAGGAGTTTACTCAGTGGTTCTTCCAGCGCTGTGCTGCAGAGCCCCGGTTCCCCAGCATCGTGCTATACACAGATGAGGCATTCTTCACTCGAGAGAATATTATCAGCAGCCACGACAGCCATGTTTGGGCCGAATAAAACCCACACGCGACAGTCGAACCAGGCCGTCAGCAAAAATTTTCCATCAATGTCTGGAGTGATATTGTTCATGATTTTTAATAGGCCCCTACGTACTTCCTCCACTCTTGACAGGACCAGGCTACAAGGATTATTTGGAGCAGTCACTGCCAGAACTGCTGGAGGATATGCCCTTAGACGTTCGCCGAAGGATGTGGTTCATGCACGACGGGACCCCAGCAAATTTCAGCATGGATGCACGAGAATACCTGAACGCTGTTTTTCTGCATGGTGGATTGGGCCTGCTCACTCACCAGGCCTAAATCCGCTTAACTTTTTCGTCTGGAGACATCTCATGTCTCTTCTATGAGACTCCAGTAGAGCAAGAAGATGATCTTCTGCCCAGGATCCAGGAAGCATGCGACAACATACGACAGACACCTGGTATTTTTGAGTGAGTGCGACAGTCAATGGTGCATCGCTGCAGGCTGTGCAATGAAGTCGGTGGTCGACACTTTGAACAGCTGCTGTAGTTTCCATGTTAATACTGAAAGGCCTCATCATCATCATATCATATTACCTTTGCACGATTAAATTTCCCACTATTGTCCGTTTTCACCGTCTAAGTACACTAAGGGACTTTAAGCCACGTTTAACCATCCAATGTTATTTGTACAATAGGTCGTCAAGATAGTGCATATCCTACCCTCTAAGAGTCTTATTTAATAATAATAATAATTTATTAATCGCAAACAGGATATCCCAATTACATGCAATATAATAAAACCAACATAAAAGTAAACACACAAGAAGAAACACTAAGGAAACAAAATTTTCCATACTTTTCTCTGAAGAGAAGGCAAGGAGTCAAAAAATAAGTCTATATCATTAGTCCTATTCAGGACATCATTTGCTGACCTCATAATTCGAGATAAAATTTCAAATTTACCAACATCGACTCTCCCACACAAATCGCGGAAGAGTGAGGTGTCTTGTACATCGGGAAGGACCATGAATATTAACACCACTTAGGAGGTCTTTAGAGTCAAGAGCTCCGGTCACAATATGATGAAGAAAAATCACATCAGCTACTTTTCGCCTTAACTCAAGAGGAGGCAATTTGAAATGCTTACATAAATTCATATAGTCACCTTTATTAAATACGGACCATTATTTTTTAAACACCACCATTTAATAAAGCGCATCTGTACTTTCTCAATCATGTGTATAAACTTAGCGTGATGCGGATTCCAAATCACATTAATGTATTCAAGAATTGGTCGTACAATATTACAATAGGACCGAACGAGTGTTTCAACAGAAAAATTGGGAAGGGAATTACGCTTTAAAAAGCCAAGAAGGCGAAAAGCTCGGGAGCAATGAGACCTAATATGAGATCCAAAATTTAATTGAGTATTAATTGTAACACCAAGATCAGTAGTGGTGCTAACACGATCAAGGTGGACACCGTTTAAACAATAATCATATACAACACAATTCTTCTTTAAAGTGAAAGAGATTACCTTACATTTAGACAGGTTTGGAAATAGGTTCCAGGTGCTACACCAGATAGAAAATCTATCAAGGTCATTTTGTAATTTTATAGTCATCCCTTGTGGTTACCACAGTCGAAATTTCACAATCATCCGTATAGAGAAGGCAGTCACACTTAAGAAAGTCGGGCAAGTCATTAATAAAAACATTAAAAAGAAGCGGACCAATAATGGATCCCTGTGGCATACCAGATGTTACACTAGAGGAAGAGGAAAGAGATCTATCAATGGCCACCCTTTGAGATCTATCACTCAAATACGAACGAAGTAGTTCTAATAAGTTTCCACATATTCTGAAAGAGTTGAGTTTCTCAATCAAATAACCATCAAACACTTTAGCATAGTCGATATAAATAGAGTCCGTTTGGGACCTAGCACGTAATGACGATACAACTTGATTAACATGGACTGCTAGGTTAGTTGTTGCAGAATGACGGGGGAGAAAACCATGTTGTTTATCAGAGAAAGCTCTCCTACAGTGAGATAAAACTTTGTCGTGGAGTTTATATAGCCTCTCAAACACTTTTGAGAAAGTGCGGAGAATAGAAATTGGCCGATAGTTACGAACGTTTGACTTGCAACCGATTTTTAAAACGGGTGTAACAATGGCTTCCTTCCACATCTGTGGAAAAGAATGACTGCAAAATTTTGTTAAATAAATAAAATAAAGGATAACTAAGTTCCTCTGCACAAGCTTTCAAAATAATAATGGGGACGCGATCTCTACCAGGGGATACACTATTTTTTAAACTATGAGTAGCAGTTAAAATCTCACCTTTAGAGAAACAAAGAGTGAAAAGAGAATCCAATTCTTTAAAAGTCAGACCATTAACATTAGACAGGGGCATAGGCACATTAAAAAACGAGGAAATATAATCCATAAACAAAGCACAAGCCTCTTGGCTAGTAGTAGCAACATGATTGTCATATGTGACAGAAGAAGGAATTCTATGGGAACCCCTTTTTCTTCTCATGAACCTCCAGAAAAGTATGGGTTCTTCCTTTAGAGATAAATCTATACCCTTTAAATAGGAGTGATACTTTGAAATTTGAAGGTTCTTAAACAAAGTTCAATGGAAAGAAAATTCCATATAATCAGACTGTAGTTGAGAGTGCTTCCAATGGCGAAAGGATATAAGCTTAGCATTTAATGCAGAAATTAGTTTGCTGTCAAACCAGATGGGATACTTTAAGGCATTCACTCTTAATGTAGGCACATAGTCAAATAAAGCACTATCAAGTAAAGAGTAAAAAAGTTCACAGCAGTCATCAGCAGAGGAAGCATCATCAAGAAGCACCCAAGGACAGTAGAGAAGGGTCTCCTTAAGCTTGGTAATATCTAGACGCTTCCAATTGAACTGTACTCAGTGCAACTTCTTCATACGCCTAATCGGGTTAAACTGAGCTTCTAATAAGAGCGGGGCATGGTCAGACAGTATGTCACTGCAGTTAAATTACCGGAAAACTTAAGTGAGTTCCTTTTAGCACAGAAAATAAGGTCAAGAAAGTTGTTGTTATGCATGGAGAAATGCACAAGCTGTTTAAGCTTAAATTTGTTCATCAAATCAAGGACATCATATAACTGCATTCCACCACGACGAGAAACTGGGCATAAGGAATTAGTAAATGGATGAACAGCCCAGGAGACTTCACAAAAATTAAAATCACCGAGCAGTAGAAAGGAGTCATTGTCATTTAACTCAGCCTGCAATAGCTCAAGGGAAGAATGCAGTGCTTCAAGGTCACTCCGAGAGGTTGGAGTGGGAAGGTAGACACAGGTAATGAAAAGCCTCAAGCAGGAAGGAGCACCGAGCCAAAGTTCAACAACGATGATTTCACACACACTCTCAAGGTCACATCTACGACAGGAAGGGATAGCGTCCAAAACATCTAAGAGGACTCCCCCACCTTTCTTCCTCTCTAGTCCGAGTACACTGTGTCTATCACGATGAAAAACATTAAAACTATCACATAGGATTTCACTATCTAATACATGTGGCTGAAGCCATGTTTCAACAGCACAAATAACATCAGCAACACTAGCAGATGGACTAGAAAAGGCGAGATTAAAAATCAGTCAATTTCTTTCCAGCAATTGACCTAACGTTTTGGTAAAACATATTTAGATTCGCTGGCCCAGGATTGAGTTCAATATCACCAGATATGCACAAACACATGCAGATAATCAGAAAGACACTAGAGGGGATATGACCTGTTTGTGAGATGTTCCGAAGACCAAATTGTGGAGAATAGCAGGCACCGAGGTCGCTGAGCAAGATATTACACACAGTAATCCAACAATTTGTAATCACCATGTAGCTTTTGATCACATTCACACTGAGCAGATTATCATGATAATCAGTAATCAGTCAGAGACACCCTGTACAAAAAATTGGCAGATAAAAACAAATTAACCACAAGAAAAAAGACTAAAAGGCAGAGCACACGGAAACCGTGCAGTCTAGTGGGCGCCATCTTGAACCAATTTAATTAAATGAATCTAATAACTTCCGGCTACTGATCGAGAAATTAAGGAGTGCAGTTCAATGCGGCCAGATCAGTCATGTCGAATCGCACATAGCAGTCACAACTACGCAACTACAAGCAGCGACAGGGGTGCGAGGGTGGTTGCAAACCCTACAGGGGCACCGGTACATTCATCGGCCTGTACCTCGGTAATGAAGGGACGCAGACAACTCGGACTAATTTTTCAGATCATACCTCGAACCCACCTACAAGCCCTAGAAGTTTGTCGGTGGAATTCAAATACACCCAAAAATAATATTTTTTTATTTTATCACTTCTGTTCCGCATGGATGTGTAAGTATGAAAAATACCTGCTCTCTGCTTTCAAGGTTATTATTCGAGTCCAAGGGTAAGGCATGTACTGGAGAGTAGGCTCAAATAATGCCGAATAAGTGAAAGATACACGTACTTATTTTTTCTGCTCAATTAGTTTTATTTATCCTCCTGGGTTAGAAGGTATTGAAAAATTTATATGGTTATTTTAATAATATATATAATTATATGCTTATTGAAATGTTTCATATGCAAGAACATTAGGACGACGACGGATCACAGCATGGAAAGCTGCATGTTTATGAGAATAATGGCGTATGGTAGTGGTTCTTAAACTTACTGATGCCATAGGCCATTTCCAATGAAAGAGACTTTATGCAGATCATCAATATCTCTAATACGTTATGATATCATTACAATAATCTTAATTTATAAATGTGAAATACTATAAACATGGCCAGACATACTGATCAGAGAATTCAAACTAGTAATTACAAGCATGCTTTCACATAGCAATTTAGATGTACATTCTTCTATTTGTATGATCCCTGAGCCTGAGTGTTTGAACACAGTACTTCAAATCCCAGTTAAAATTGTACAGAGATTGTCTCAACGTTGTATTTATCTCTCAAGTGTTTCGTGTTTTGTTTTGTTTCTGTCACTGCAGAGAAACCTGCTTAGCTCAGATAGGATGAAGAGGAAGGTGTAAGTACTTGTTATTTGAAGAGGAGTTTTTTGATTTTGAGCAAGGTGGCTGATGATAGTCCTAAGTAAACTTTTCGTGAAATAATCAGCAATTATTTTTAGCATGTTTAAAAAAATGTGCTTGTGGCATCACTTTGGGGTCTGTCTGTCCATCTATCTGTGCACTTACTTAAATTGGAATTATGACGGAACCATAAACTGCAGAGAGCTGAAACTTCGAATGTAGATTTATGTACTGTTGCTGTTTGTTTTTCTTTAGATTTGAGCTTTGAAAAATATACAGGATAAGATAGGGGCTCATTAAAATTTTTTAATATCCCTGAAGGTATAAAAGACGGATAGCAGAAATTTTGAGAGTGCATTTTTCCACATTGATGCCATTTATACTTGAAAAGTTAGAGTTTTGTAACATAAGGAATGGTTTGATGGCAACTGCACTGGACCCTACACTTACAGAAACATGCACTCTCTAAAAAATATTTGCTGCACTCGTAAAGTACATACCTATATTTAAAAAGGTTGCTTTATTTATTTGAATTTACTGTTAAAATTTTTTGATGGGTAAGAGGCCCCACATGCTCATTTTGAAGCAGACTCCATTATCTTCCTAGCCAGCTCTGCCGAGGTAGATACAGAAGGGTTCAAAAATTGGCTGTAGTGACAGAATGCATGGTGATATAAACAGGTAAGAAAATATTTAGCAATGAAAAATAATTACTACCGTGGCAACGAATACAATAATTTTAAATGAGAATTGATTAGCTTTATTGTAATAAAATCCATTAAATGTTTTTAATAGGAACCAGTGGGCTATGACTTATGATGACATCATTATCCTAACACACAAAATTTTAGAAATATGTGAAAAAGTTTTAATATCATGTTTCATAAAGCTTTTTGAGGAAATTTTAACTGTTTTCCATTTGAGAATGAAATGAATGAGAGAACTGATGACATTTTTGAAATAGTAACGGTTTAAGCTTCTATTACTAATGACAAAAAATGTCATGCACATTTATATTGAAAATAAAACCCACTAATTTTACTCATGTTTGTGGATACCACTACTTGTTAATTAGTTTATTGATCACTGGTCAATAGATGTGGGCCATATTTTAAGAACTTGCAGACTACAGGTTAAAAAACACTGGTAGCACATGGAATCATTGGATATTCCCAAATTTTCAGTAGTACTCTGTCTAAAAATGGAAAAAACATGCTTATGATTGCAAATAGATTAATCTAAGAAACTTAATAAGCCATCATCTTCCTTTTCATTACTGAATTAAATAAATTTATCTTGATTATTCAGCAGCAACAAAAGTTCCAAAACTCTATGACTCCAAACACCATTACAGATACCCACACCATTGCAGACACCATTGCCTACTTAAGTGTTCTCCACTCGGAAACATTTTTCAATATGGAATTAAACATTATAAAGCATACAGCTAGTGTTAGCGGCTATGGCAATAATCCCATTAACCGGCTGTTATATAAACAATGCAGTAAATTAACAATAAATCTACCCTCTTCATTAATTCCCTTTCAGCTGCCAGACATAAGAAAATGATGTTTATTCCTGTTATCAGTATATCTTATAAAGATTTACATATTTATGAATTACTTAAGTAATATTCACAAATGCTATTACACTGAAGGAATCATCAATGGGAAATGCCAATTTATTTTCAGATATTTAAATTATTTTTACCCGCTTTCTGTAAAAATTGCATATACCATGAAGTATTGGTGGTAAAATATTAAAATAAAAAGCATTTTATAGCAAAAAAATGATGAACTGCATGCTTATGTGTCGAAAATATATTCCCAAAAATATCAGAATTTAAAAAATTTCACTAGCCTTAGCCTACTATTGCTCTAGTTGGAAGACTATAAGACAGCTTTAAAAAATGCACAACTGCCCTAATGGAAGAAGAAAGTAACAAAAGGAAAACATTACATGCAGTGATCAACCACGTGCCTCGCTCTGCAAGACAAATTCACCCACTGCCCAGAGCACCCTCCTTTGTGCGGATATTTGAGTTAAAAAATTATATTGTCCCATTTTGAGACTTTCTCTTGGTAGCCCAAATGTTTATTATTATATCACACATTCATTTCATTGCCAATCTAAGGTTTGCCTCTAGATCCATTTATTTTGAACTACAGGCATCCCCCACTTAGCACTCTGCAACCTCCAATCCCAGACCTTTCCATGGCACCCAGGTCCTCCCATAGTTATGTCTCTGAATCTAATTTCTAATCAACACCATAATTTTTAATCTCTTTGTTTAATTGGGTTGTAGTAATTCAAGGAAGACTTACCTTTGAATAAAACTATGCTTTTGTTGATAAACTGGAAAGAGCAGATCCAGGGAGGATAAAGGAGAAAACTATCTTACTCCAAGATTTCAGGAATTTTTTTTAAAATAATAAAGTAATAAAAAATAATAAAGTAATAAAAAATAACAAAAAGAAATATTACTTTCTATTGCATTTATTTTGTTATACAAAATGTTATCTATTTCTTTTTTAAATATTTAAATATATATCCTTCTGATAAGTTTGATAAGTACCACCTTATTTTTCTTCCATACTCTTAAATTTTGAGCCTGGTTTTTCTTTTGAATTATCATCTATGTCATTGAACGGTCTCTATTTTGTCATTTCTACTCACTTAATCATTAGGACTACTGTCTTCTACTGAGGTGGCAATTTATGACGGAATTTCAGCAAGCATGAAGTTAATTTCCTCATCTATCACGGACCATTTTTCTCGAGCAAAGTAAAAAAAATGTACTATTTTCAAATCAAATCATATTTTGGAAATAAAATTTTACGAAACGTATACAAATAATAAAGATATACAAAGATGTGCCAAAAAAATGAAACCAAATTTTCGTCACAAAACAAGCTTTATAGTAAAACAAAAATACCAACCTTGACAACATTAACAACACCAATACTTGCGATCTGACGGCACAAATACATTTCTAGATATACTTTGCCTAAAAAAAGTGTGAAATAATATGGGTATTAACTTTTAAATCCTAAAAATGGAGAAATTTAGTATGAACTGAATAAAATGTAAAATAACAACACACCTCTTTCATAAGCAGTTTTCAAAGAAAGTCATGTACAAACATACACCTAACTCAAAACAAAAGGCCTACACGAGCACTAAGTAAAATATCTTAAGATTACACACGCGAAATCCTCGAAATACTTTAAATGAGCTAATGGAGCTAATTGTAATATGCATCACCTACTGGCAAAAGATACAACTACCGGTACCAACGCCACCTAGATAGAAGGCCTGACGACGAAAATGTGACGTCATAACCCGCAGGCTTACGGCAACGCATACGCGCATCGCAGCCGTAGTCTTTGTACCGTTTGAATCAGTTTCTTGCTTCTTATATTGGTTTACTAATTCTGTTTTTTGCTAAATTATATCAGCATCACGCTATTTGCCATTTATATGTACGTAGTACCAGTAAATTTTGGTAACAATTAGAAGAACGTTGAATATATAAAGAAACATTTGAACCATGAAAAATTCATTTAAAATTGTTATATTACTTAACTACAACAAGACATTAATTAATCGTTGAAAAATTTACAGCATATTTCATTGAGGGATGATAATAAATCCACGAAATTTTTCAAAGAAATTTTATTACAATAGGAAATACAATGGGAAAATCAATACATACAATCTTCAACAACATTTATCACAATCATTTCGTAAAAGTCAACAACTTTCTTTTTGACAGATTGCTATATTTGTCACGTTTCATGTTGCAATAATTTTTCAATAGAATATTGCATGCAACAAATACTATTTTTTTCATTCTCTCAACAAATGAATGATTTTCCTCACAAATAATTTCATTTAAATGGTCATCCCCATTCAAAAGATTTATTACATGATTATGAAGAACTAGCCTATGATTAGGAACATCTAGAAATTTTTCCTCATCTACACCCCCTACTATTTTATTTAAGACCACATATGTATACACCACAGCATTTACTGTAGCTTCCCTTAGAAACAATAATTTTCCTTGGCTTATACAGCTAATTAATTCATGGTCTTCATTAGTTTCCAAGATGTTTTCTTGTACATACCAATCCCTACAAGATGGACAATTTCTCTTCTTGAGCAACATGCGAGCACAATAGCCACCAATATATGTTAATACTGGTAAATATTCTTTAACACTTTCTAATTCTACATATTCAACATTAATATCTAATTTAAGTTCTGTTTCTTGTGTCTCTCCTACCTCAACTTCACTTTCTTTGAAATCACTTATAGAAACAACTCGATATTTCCTAGAATTTACACACAAAGGTAAACCATTCTGCAGTCTTAACTTAGTCTCACTCTCATAAATCTGCCTAATTGATATATGATAGTTTGATCCAGATAACTGCCTATATTGGCCAAACCTTGCTTCCAAGTCATCAGTTTGTAATTTACCAGGCAGCACATAGTTCATTTTAAGTTCCTTCACACAATAATCATTAACTTCCATTAAAGCATGAGTAATGTGTTTGAAAGCAAGAAGGGTCTCTTTGGATAGCTTGCCAATTCTAACATCCACATCACTCCACACCTCTAACCAATCATAAACTTTTCCCAAATATTTGTATCCTTCTGATTCCATAGTCATTGGCATCTGAAAATAATTGTTTAATCTTACACCTTTGAAAGGGGTACCTACATTTACTTCTTTCCACCAGTCACTTACAATTCTAATAAATTCTGCAGTTTCTTCACAGAATTTAAAACCTCTTCACTCACCCAGCAGTTTCAGAGCCTGTACAATAGTTTCATTGAACATTTGTAAAACAAGTTTAACATTTTGCTTTTCAATGTTAGAGGGATACAGAGCCTTCATAGTTAAGGAGTACCCATACTTGATTAAATTTCCACATTCAAAGGAATAAAGTTCTTTAATAGTATCGAATGAAGCAGTACCAACATTTTCAGGATGTTCAAATCTTGGGTAAACAAGAATCTGTCCACTTTTGGTGCTTAACCAGTTATTTCTTATGCATTTAATTATATGCACAGCATCAAATAAAAAGAACAGAGGTCTAGAGCTATCGCTTGGGTGGGGATACAATATATTTAATTTATTCTGGACAGAAAATTTAGAAACTGCTTCTCTATTAATTGCATTATTGTCAGAAACTACACAAACAACTCTGTATCCTATTGTCTCTAATTCAAGAACTATTTTTTTCAATATCTGAAAAACATCCTCAGCACTTAACATATTAACAGGTAGAATATGAATCACCTCTTTAAAACTTGACAACAAACTGGAAAGCATAAACACATATGCAGTTGTTGCCACAGAAATCGAATTAGGACAAAATCCTATTATATTACCATGTTTGTAATCCACAAATGGCTTCAAATGAATTTCGTCCATCATTAAAGTGACAAACTTTTCAGATTCACTTAAACTGCAAATCATACGTCTCGCATAAGAAAGGAAATGGTTTATTTCCTTCTGGGGACTAAAATTAACTAGAGCACAGTTGACGAATGGTTGATGGATGAGGAAGAAGAAAGAGTGGAACTTCTCACAAATTTGTATGCATGTGGTGAAATTGTATAAAACAAACATGAAAAAATCAAAAAATGACAAGAATATCTATAATTACTTAGATGGCAAGGCAGGAGTCTTAATTGTTCGACCAGGAACTTTATTTTGCTTGAATTCTGGGTTGATTCAAGAATTTTTAAGGTATCAACTAAAAGTTCAATTTTCATTTTATCAAAATTACTGTCTGGATGGCCTTCTTGATCAACCAAAACTTCAACCTGATTCGCCAAATCAATGATCACACTGATACTGTCAACTTGAATGGGAAAACTGTATTTTCCAACCCTTTTTAAAGGTGACGATTTCACGTATACATTCAAAAATACATTAATATCAATCACTATTGATGCACTTATGATAGGGACTGGATCCACAAGAAAGTCACAAAATATCTTCCTGTTGGAAGTGTTTTATGCATACCTGTTAGTAATAGATATTGAATAAAAGGGGAAAGGATGATGACAATATTCGAAATCTTTAGCACAATGAGTTGGTTAAACTCACAATGAGTCCACAAATCAAACAATTCCAATTTATGATATTATGTACTTACTCTGGAACTTGCTGTTGGAGTAAACTTCGCTCTGGAAATACTCCTCACCCATTTTCTTCGCAAATCGGCCTCTTTCGGAAAACGGACACATTCTCGTTACCGGCATAATTACCTTTGCAACCAACTACTGAGCACTTGAAAACCATTCCGAAGAAATAGTTTATAAATAACCTAACCGTCAAGAATAAAAATTCACTAGAGAACACTAAAATAGCGTCAAAAGTCCACTCCTCGTTATTCACAAAACAAATCACCTCGTAGTCGAACTCGCTCTGATTCGTAAATGGCGGCCTGCTCACCGTGACGTCACGACTTAGAACAGAGTTCGCCGTCAGGCCTTCTATCTAGGTGGCGTTGCCGGTACTAAGCGCGGTTTTTTAAAGGTAGAGAAATTTAAATCATTTGTTTCATAGAACTTTTTAGTTTCGTTACACTATACCAGTAAAATCAAAGGCAACGCGGTAGTTACGTTTCATGAATAAATCAAAAGTTATCATGAGTGGCTGTGGTCAGATGTAAACAAAAATCAATTCTACATCCAGACCCGCGCCTGGTATATTTGCCGCCCGGGTGCAAGCAGTTTATGCCGCACCTTACGCACTTATAAAAGCGCCGCGGTCCAGATTTTTTTCGATTTTTAGATTAAAAGCTATATTTAATTTAAGAAATAAATTGTGCCAAACAAAATTAAGAGAGATTCTTGTCTCCGCCGATGAATTGCCGCCCCTAATATGTTTCCGCCCAGGTGCGATGCACCCCTTGCACCCATAGGCCGGCGCGGCCATGTCTACGTCATTTCTTTCAGTTTTTTCATCAATTCGCCAACCTCTCGGAGGTGGTTCATTGTAGCATTTTACCTTTATTCTTTCCTAGCTGAAAGTACCCGGCGATGCCCGGGTTATGCCAGACGTCTTTGGCGAATAAAATTATGTATTATATGGCAATACAATCATTTCACGTTATAAATTAGAAAAATATGTTTTAATAATTATTTCAAAGCTTGCTTGTAAACAATATTTTTTGTTTTTCCTTCATTAGCATAAATAAACAAATTTTTGCTCGATCCAACACATGAACATGCAACATAGAGTTGGCCATGAGAAAAACATTGATTTTCCAAATTAATGCCAGCCACCTTTAAAGACTGGTCTTGAGCTTTGTTGATTGTCATAGCAAATGATAATCGTACTGGAAACTGAAGGCGACAAAATTCAATTGGTATATCTGTTGGAATTACTGGAATCCTGGGGATGAAAATTGCCTCTCCCTTTGCACATCCTGTCAGAATTGTTGCTTCCATAACATTTGGCATTAGTTTTTTTATAGAAAGCCTGGTTCCATTACACAACTTAGGTGGATCTAAGTTCCTCAACAGAATAATAGGAGCTCAGGTCGAAACATTGATTTTTCCATGTTATCTTAAGAGGAATAGAAATCATTCTCGGGAATCGAACCCGGGTCGATTTTGGAAATTTTTTTTTGTAAATGGCTTCTACTTTAAGAACTGAACATTCCTACCTAATATCAACCTTCCAGCTACTCGGAAAGTTTGTTAAAAATAGCATTACAAAGTTCCGATTTCCCACCGACGACGACAAATTCAATTTTATATATTGGATTCTAATGTATCTCATCCCTTTTGTGAACAGTCATCATTCTTTTCTTCCTTGTTGATGAAGGAGTGTCACTTCATGTTTGCGCTCTAGTCACATTTCTCTGTTCATGCATTCATAGAAAATGCTGGTATTTGTCTTACATGGTATATGCTCATATTATACATGGTGATTTTTTTATTCGTGTCAGACAATTCGCTGAGGAGAGCATGTATGTATATGTATTCAGCAAGGTAGTGCTCATTTTCAGCATTTGATGTGAGTTTTTTAAAATAACATTAAACTATGTTCATAGAAATTTTAGCAATTCTCTCCGGTTTATATTCTAAGATATAGGTATTTTTCAGGGTCCTCGAATAAAAAAAATCACCCTCTATAATCTCGTTACTTTGTACTTTTCATGTTTAATAAAAAATGGTTTTTTAGAATAAAATTTAAAATTTACTGCTATGAGCTTTAAGTGTTGAGTGGAAGGGCACCTGCCACCTTCACCGTTAAACCGGAGGTGCCCATGCCAACATAAAGGTTTGGAACCCCTAAGTTACAATGTATGTATCAGAGCTGCAAACCACTTCAAAATTTGGGAGTGGTTCAGTTCGCGGTTCAGTTCTAAATTTTTGGATGTGGTTCGGTTCAGACGAGAATTTTGACAAGTGGTTCGGTTCAACTAAATTAATCATTTGAAGTACTATTTAGAAATAATTTATCCAATATAAACATTGCACATTCAGTATCAATCTGTATGTAAATAAATCAGCAGTCATTATTATTTTAAATGAAAGAAGAATTTATTTAAAGAAAGGAAAAATTTATGTTTTAAATATATTACAATCCCATCACCATCTTCATTTATTTATATTTAAAAAATGGTATTTTTGATCCTAACATGATTTTTATGTTCATTGTTGTTTACATATCAATTAAAAATTCTCTGAATGGATTCACTTGGAATTCATTTACCAACATACACAATCAGAAAGAAAATGCGCCTCTAGCTTAAACCGTTTTTGAGATTAGCCCTGGATTGATGAACAAACCGAAAACATAAGAGTTTTAAAATCATTAAGTGCAGACACTTGTGGTTCAAAACAAATGATTATAAAATGTAGTGTGACACGTGTAACATGTTAATTTATTGTATTTATCTCTTAAATAAAGCTTACTAAAATATTATTAAAAATACACACTTTAGATAATTCAAGGAATTCTGCGGGAAATGAATGCCTCCGATTCAAGGGATCCACCGAAGTCCTCGCCTGTTTTTGCTGGAACATGAACTACCAAGTAATGGAAATATCATAGAAGAACACCACACGAGAGTTGGAAAAGGAATGATGTCGTTGAAAGCTCAAGCCGTTGAGAGCAACAATTTGAATTTTTCTGAAGAAAAAGATATGAGGAGAGTTAATGGTGTTCTAAGAAAGACACAGCGGGTTATATTTTCTCAGGTCTGCTAATTACAATGCTGAAGGGGATTATGGCGATGGTAAGGGCATGGATTTTTCTCTTGGCACGAAAGCAGATTAAGGCTCCTTTCTAGGTCATTGTAAAACGACCATCTTGCCTGCGTTCAGATAAAGATTTCTATATTCTATTGGTCGGTTTCTGCCTACAGTAGTTGACCTGGATATTGTCGCAGTTGGTGTCCCCATAACCCTCACCATAAATGTCATCTATGGATAACAATAGCAGCAGAGAGGAAAGAGATAGGCACTCTTTCCTTTGAAGCAAGCCCGCTGGTTTTTCCAATGGAAATTCCTGGTATTTTCGTTGGTCCGTACTTTGTGGATTGAGATTGCAAAAAATTAGTTCGGTTTTCGGTTCATTGAAAAATTAATCAGTGGTTTTGGTTCAGTTCGCGGTTCAGCAAAATGACTGCGGTTCGGCTCGGTTTGCAGCTCTGGTATGTATATGATATTTTAAGTATCTCTTCATGATAACAGTATTTCTCTACAATGTGCATGGTAAAATAAAATGAAAAAATTCCAATTTTGCTTTAACTGAACCACTGGCAAAAAGTGAACTACAAACCGAACCATGAACCAGGTCATCGTCATAAATTGCATACCGAACCACTCTAAAAATACACTGGTTTGCAGCTCTGCTTATAATAGCAAACAAATGTATTGTCTTAAAAAATGCAATTATAAAAGTTACTTTTAAATCAAATCAATTCGTCATCCTTGGTAATAGAATTTTTTAATTACTTCTTCATAAAAGGAATCCTTTCTGAGAAAAACACACATCTAAATAGACAACATGTGAAGTAGTCTCTCATAAAATACAGGCAGAGTAAATGAAATGACTGTAAATTATTCATCACAAAATTTTTCAACAGTTCTAGATCTATATTTTCTATGCATTCAAATGGCTTTAGTAGGCTTGGTAGTTTTTGATGTTTTTTCTTCTTAAAAATTGATGTTCCCCCAAAAATCAATGATGAATATAAACGTTTATTTTAATACATGTTATAGGGCTTGATAGTTTTTTATGTTTATATAAATTAAAAAGCAATTCCTACAATCGGATTTTAATGCATTATTGATTTTTATCTAGAAATTTTTCTTTAATTGAATACCTTCTAATTTAATTTTACTAAAAGTGTTATATGATTTTGTTGCAACTAACATAGGTAATTTCGTGAAACTACTCAGAACTATCTAACATTTCTACTTCAGGAAATATAATGATTATTAATTTAGAGGTAATAGATTTACTGGATATAAAAATAATGTGATAGGATCTTAATCTAAAATGATATCATCAGCAACATTCCTACAAGAAACACATAGTTATCATGATTAGCCACATTAGGATTGGGGAGCAAATAAGCAAAGAATAATAATATTTGAAATTTAATCTTTACATTGCAACAAAAACATTTTTACAGGTATTTTAAAAACAAGTGTCCAACAAACACACATGAGCTCGACATATTTCACTGTTCAGCTCCAGCTGTTTCATCTTCTAACTTCCTTTTCTGAAACTTTGGTGCCACACATTCTGGATATTTATCAGCAAGAAAGCTCCTTACTTCACCGTACTCCGTCATGAGTTGAAATCTGATCTGCAAATTTATAAAAGAAATATTATTTAACAGACTTCAACATAATCAAATGCAATTGAAACGGTGAAATGTACTTGCTGTCCCAAACTTAATGAAATGTTAACATTCATCAATAATCAACTACAAATGTATACTGTTCAATAATTCCTAAAATAATTAGCAATAACCAACAAAAAATAAATTTAAAAATGTTATTTCGAAATCTCATGACCAGAAGACGAATTTCTTTGAAACTTGGTAGGTGCATACTACTCTTCATCATGATCAAGGATTATCCTCCTTTTGGGCATAACTGACTTACAATTTTAAAAATAAATGGGCCTATTTATCTTAATTTATTTGAATTTCTTTTAAGCGTACGGCAGTATGTGTTAAGACCAAAACAGAGCAGAGGTCAACTGCGTAAAGTGCCTGACTTGTATACTGTGGGTCAGTGGTTCGAACCCTCTTTAAATCACTTTTTTTCGTGATGTGAATCAAAAGCAGGATGTAATTGGAAATGTTTCTATTATGTGTTACTGGGATAAACTTTTGAATTTGTTCTAGCCTAATGAAGAAATTGCCATCTTTAAATCACAGTAAAATTTAATGTTAATGATAAACAGATCTTTCTCATTGGGATGGATGAAAAACAATTGTGTGATGCCAAACTTTAAAGATTAATTTAGATTACTTTATATAATGGTTAAAAACATACCACTAACGGATAATGGGTTAGTATTCAAAGTGGATTGAATCTTCTGATTTTCTATTTTAATGGATTGAGTTATTGCTCCATCAATGACAATGACAATAAATTCACTCTTCTGTAATAACCTCATCGCCTGATGGCCTTCAATTTCTCACATATTGTCAACCTTGGTAACATGTACCAACCCATGCAGGTGTTCATTTAAACCAGTGGTTCTTAACGTTTTTTGGCTGCATCCTAAAATTCGGCAATCTTTGTCCTCCAATAGTTTACTTGTTATGAGTGACAAAATAAATAGGAATTAAATAAGTAAATGAATTTAAGCTCTCAAACCATTACCATTAAACAGGTTTTTAGGAAGAATGGTATTTATGGATATAGACAGCCACAAAAGACCTTTGGCAATTCACTCAAAATGGCTTGGCGACCCTATTTTAAGTCATGACCCAAGGGTTAGGAACCACTGATTTAAACTTTGTAGTCCTTGAATTTTTAAGATATTATAACACAGACATAATTTTTTACATGAACGGAACTTCATCACCAGAAATAAATCCAGTGTAAATAAGTATTATGTAGCGAACAGTTTTTCTATTGTCGAAACGGTTCCTGCAAATTATGGTGACTTTCCCACTTCTATCATTCTCTTTCTTCTAACTCTTTTGCTTTGCCTTGTTTATGACCCCCCCTCTCTCTCTCACTCACTCACAAAGTGGTATATGCCTGCAGGGCGGTCTCTAGGAAACAATGGATCATCCAGGGTGAGGCAACAGCCACGAGGACCTCTAACTCTACACTCAGAAAAATGATTTTGTATAATTGAATTACATTATGATTTACTAGTTATAACTTTTGCACTAGTATTTTTATTTTTTTAATACAGCAATGAAATAAGTTTATGAAAACATGTTTCAAACAAAACTTGTAGAAAATTACATTGTCTACAACTTTTATAATAACAAATATTTACATAAATTTAGTTTTAAAGGAGATATTCGGGAAAAAAGGGAAAAATGGCAAGAATAAGTCCCCACATCCGGTTGAGCTATTTCAGTCAAAACCTTTTCAGATCTTCATTTGTTAATAAAAATCTTAAGTTTTGTACTGATCTGATTATTAGTTTTTGAGTTAATTTTTCTTTATAAATATCCGTGACTCATGGAAAGGTATGTTTTTCGCTAAAAAATATTCATGAAAACAGAAAAAATCTGTGAAAACGGCAGCCCTGCTTTAATGTGTTTTTGTTTACTCTAAGTTTCCATTACATTAAAAGATTTCTTAATTTATTTAAAACAGCAATCAAGAATTAGTTATTTTTAATGTTCAATTAATGTTTACCACTTGAATTATGAATGCAGCAGCAATGTTTTCTGAGCAGACTAAGGTGAGTTCCCGTGTACTCGGTGTGGGCAAAGAGGACATATCTGTAAAACATGGCTATTTCCATGAAATCAGCACACTGAGAAGAACTAACAGTTTACTGTAGTAATGTGCTCTACCTATATCTCTATCTTTCATTTTCTATTTTTTTAATTCACTATAGGTGTCTTTGTTAATGCCAATGATAGATAACTTTTAATTAACAAAGAAAAAACCTGTATTTGTTATACAATATTTTAATGATGATTGGGGGTTAAAATACACGTTAAAAGTGAATAATAGAAATACAACGCAAGTTTTTATTTAACTCCAACAAGCAAGTGATCCAACCAACAGCATTGGGCATTTATTAGGAAAATGGTAGTCACAGCAAAAACATCAGTTTTACTAATCAATAAAATCAGATAATTAGGTGGGCTTACCTTAGGTTGGCATCTAAACTTTTCTGTCCTATCCAAGTACCTTTTGTAGGAAGGCAATAGGGTATAGAAAATGGGGTATTTCTTTTTTTTCAGTACCACTCTGCCATCCATAACATGCTAAAAAGAAAAATTCAAAGACTGAAAATTTGTTATGGACTTGCAAATTGTTTAGTATTAATTACCAACTTGTATAAAAAATTCAAAATACTTATTCCTCACTATTAAAATGACCTAGATTACAGTATAAAAGGATCTCTTGGGTTTAATGAAAATACAGTAAAAATTATTATTCATTTATACATTTGAAACTGCAAATTCTTGAAAATGTCCAATCATCCTACAATTTATGCCTTTTAAAAAATCCTTGGTTTTGTCCCTAAATTACATATACAGTCACACATCATTTGGAGAATGTTTGTTTAGTACAATTTCTATATAATCAAATCAAAGGGAAATGAGAAAATGGAATCTGTTTAGCACAGTTTCACTTTACACTTGGTTTTACCAGAATCAGTAAAGAGCGTTATGCAAGGGTTGACTGTATATGGAAATGTACAATAAACCAAAATATAAATAAGCAATGTGCTAAGCCAGATCCTATAAATGTTCTCACTTGTATTACATATTCAATACTCACAAGTATGATCAGCTCTAACCTTATGTATGTATATATTAAATTTTATAATTTCACCTGAGTGAAATCCATGTCATTGAGATCAATCTCTTTTTCCGTGAGACACTTGGTTGGCGAAGCCACAACCAAAGGGAAGTTACCTCTATCCTTCCTCAGTTCAACCACATGGAGACCCTTCTCTTCTGCTATTTGCTGGTATGTTTTCTATAATAAAGGATATAGTAAAGATATTAGATATATCAGGCATGAATAGCATAGGCTACCGGTATGAAATATAAATTTTTATAAGGTAGAAGATCGTATATCTGAAACTCCAAACACCGGAAAAATCCAAACAATGGAATAATTTATGACTTCCGAAAGCGACCACCACCTCAAGTATAGATATTTACATCACAAGATGATTCATTTGATTTTTTGCATTTAATAAAATGTTTTATAAGTCTATTTAATATTTAACATCATTTCGTGTTAATTAATTGATGACCGATTTGGTTTAGTAGTTCCGAAAGCCTTCACCGCCTCTCACCTTTAACTACGTGCGTCCACTTATGGGACATAACTACGCGTGTGGTGCATTGTGTGTTATACATTCATATGATTTACAATTTAAACATAAAGAAAATAAACTTAATTGACATGTTTAATTAGATAAATCAAGTGTAAGAGTAGTGTGTGTTATTTTTGCCATTTTCAGGTAAACAGATGTTTTCAATTGATTCGCCATCCAAACATGACTACAGATATTTAATGTATTCTTCAATTGATTAGCCATGTTCCATTGATTTGTATGATATTTGTATTAAATAAAAGGTCTTCTAAGTATACATGCATTTTAAAATTATTTAGTTCTTTACCGTACCTTGCTAAAACGTTTTTTTTCTGAGGGTTAAGATATCTAAAATCTGGAAGTATCATTTATCTGGAACAGTCCAGGTAATGAACATTCCAGATAAACGATCTTTTACTGTACTTACAAAAATTCATAGATAAAATGCCATTCACAATAAGGAGAAAGAATGAATACTTTGGAAACTATAAATTTTGATGGGAATAGGTCTAATTGTAAGTCTTAACCTTATATTCTTCATTTAATTTATTTTTCCCTGCATTTGACAAGCAAAGTACAACAGAAGAATATCAACAAAATCCATTTTCGCACTACAACATGGTCAACATCAAAGGCCATGTTGAAATACCACTTATATAAATTAAAATTAGACTTGCCATCATGTCAGTTATGCTTATTTCCATATTTTAAGTTTATGAAGAACTCCTGTTTACACGATGACTAAACAGAAGGTCATGCACATCCAGGACATATGGTTTTCTTATTTGCCTGCATTGCTTGATAGGAATGTATTTTGTTAGAGAGAGGGTGTTTTAGACTGTTACCTAGTTACACTCCTTTTTTTCATTTGTACAGGATATACTGTGCCATTTCTTCTTCTCCAGCCTATACATGCTTATTGCATTGAAGCTGTTTGTTAGACCTTATTTGAAGTTTTTTCATTTTAGTTTTATTAATAATCACAATTATGAGTGTGCAGATGCTCATTTTTAATCTTTGGCACTTCTTAGACCTTTCCATATATGATCTTAGGAAGTGCATTCCCCTAACTCCCTATTCCCTATATTTTACGTATCACAGTTTTACCAACCATGGTGTTTTCCAGGAACATAACCCCTGTGATAGATGAGAGACTACTGCATATATTTCTCTTATAAAAATACAGATTCAAAAGGAATTATAAAAATTGCGCAATGGTTTAAACTATCTCACAAATTACGTTGTATCAATAATCATAAAATGTTAGATGAATCAGATGTCCAACTTGGCCACTGTTCACTACCTAGATTAATCACAGATTGCTGCTCTATAGCCAAAGTACTGTATATACCTGAATATAAGACGAGGTTTTGTTCCAATTTTTATGACCGAAAAATCACTAGTCGTCTTATAATCGCGCAGTGCGTAATAGTTTGACTGACAGAGGAACCTAAACCAGAGATAGCTGGAGATGTGAAGAATCGAATAGCTATAATCAAAATATTCGATTCAAATGTATTCGAATACAAATACTCTTTTGAGTTTTAACCTATATATTATGCACGTATTGAAGCTGCGTGCATCCATGTGTATGAAGCCTCGCGTAATTACATCAGCGTATTTCTTGAGAATGTTCATCGTAAAGATATGCGGTAAATGGCATTTTGTTTCTACTGGCTATGAGGTCCCTAGAAAAATATTTTCGTTTGGTAAAGTGTCCCAGGTTCGAATCCAGGAGACAATTATATTTTCCCATAAGTTTACAAGGGATTTTCGATTTTTCAGAGTGCAAAGTTTTTTTCCTTCATTCATTAAAATACGTAAATATGGACCGATTTTCTTCTTTTTTGCTTTATTCGATGGCTAAAGCTCTATACTATCTTATTTTTGCAATGTTTACATGCTACACAGTTGAAGTTTTCAGAAATACGAATTCTTTTTTGAAATTTTGCAGATTTTTCGTACTCATTCTGGGCGTTACCAAGGAGACTCTCATTGTTGCCTCCGATTCATTTAAGGCCAACTAAACCTTCAAATAGATGAAAGAAAAGTGTTATTGTTATCTTCTCTTCATTGATAATCTAAATAAACACTTGCATTGACGTCGCCTTTACGGTAGGTCCTGTAAGAAGTTAAAAGCAGTCGTTGATAGACACTTGAAGGAAAGCAACTGTATATGCCAACTAACACTACAGTTGATAACAAAGGGGCAAAGTCAGTGATAGTTAAAAACACTGGAAATGAAAAACTAAGGGTAACAGTAATGTTATCGGTATTAGCTGTTAGGACAAAATTGCAACCCTTCATAATATTCAAGAGGAAGAATCTACCAAAAGAAAAACTACCACCTGGTATCATTTACAGATGCAATGAAAAAGGCTGGATGACTAGTGACTTGATGATTCAGTGGCTGAGTGAAGTGTGGGATAAACGACCTGGTGCTCTTTTAAAGATGAGATCAATGCTAGTTCTTGATGGTTTTCGAGGACATCTTACGGATGATGTGAAATCCAAAATATCACACCTCAACACTGATCTGGTGATAATACCAGGAGGCTTGACCTCCCAACTACAAGTGCTCGATGTGGTCGTCAATAAGCCCTTTAAAGGTCAGCTACGGCACGTTTATGGGAAATAGTTGCTGTCAGGGAATTGCCCTCTGACTTCAGCAGCTAAAATGAAAAAATCTGATGTGGCCAACACATGACATTCTCCATATTTGGGGTATAGATATTTAAATTATTATGAATAGCATAATGAGGCAAAATTATTATTTCGTATCGTAAAAGAATACAGTCGTCCTTATTGCTGTAAATTAGGTATATTTTGAATATGTTTACAGAATTCACCGCTACATGGTGGTGGTGCTGTATACTGGAAATTACAAAAAAGTTAAATACCTCCGAAATGGATAGTTCTACGAAAATTTCTTTCAAACAAAACTTGGAACAAATATTATTCTCTACAACTTTGGTCCTCACGAAGATTACCAATAACGACGTTTTTAGGGAGATATTTGACGGAAACTGAAAAAACCTATTATTTATAAATAATTCCTAAACAATAACTGCTATGAAAAATTCCTTCAAATGAAAGTTGTAAGAAATTATATTCTCTATAACCTTTGTATAGAATTGTATATACAATAATGATGTTTTAACAGAGAAATATCGCAAAAACTGAATCGGGTTTCGAATAAACCTCGACTTCCGATTAACCGGTATTGTCCAAAAACTAGTCAGTTCTTTGTGCTCATGCTAAAGTGTTATACATGGAAGTTTGGTAACAATATGGCAAGCACTTTTTGAGTTAGAGCGCCCACAATCACATACATACACACACACGCACAAACAGACATCATTCCAAAAATAGTCTAAACGTGCTCTAGGGACCTCAAAACGTGTATTTCCGTTTAAATCTCGAAGTCAATTTTTTTCGTGATCACAATACAGGCGACTCCCGAGTCTCGTTGGGGAATGCGTTCCTGAAACCGTGTTCGAATCTCGAATATTTGAGTGTCAAACGCCGTTTTTCCATATACTTGCATGTTATAATTGGGGGATACGTTCCCGCATCTCGGGAAAAAGTCTCCCCTCACATTCTATAAAGATAAAATAACATAACTAATATGCTAATACAACAATATTAAATTATGAATAAATTATATAATAAATATTTTAAATGTATTACTTATTTTTTGCACTAAAAAGGAAAAAATAAATTTGTTTCAAACTTCAAAGATAGATGTATGCAATATGCTTTACAGACAGCCTGATCCGGACCACACGAGTCGTTTGTTACAAACGATTCGCGCGAGCTGGATAACATTCCTGCGTACATCTATATATACATACAACTATTTATTGCAGAGAAATTAATATAAAAGTTATTAAAAAAGCACAAAATAACTTAAATCTTTTTCAACTGCACTTACTGGACTTGGTTTATTAATTGAGAAGTTGGAAGAAGAGGAGCTATTGGGTGGGGAACTGTTTATTGTTTTATCAAATTACCTGAATTTATCACGTTCTAGAATTTTTTCCTTCTGTTTCACATAAGTGCTAATAGTTGACATATTCCCAACGATCGTACGATTTCAGTATGTGTTTCTGACGATGATCATCTACCCAAAGTTTTAAAAGTATTTCCATTTTATGAATCACAAAACCGTGCCTAGGACTGTTTATTGTTATCAGATTACGTGACTTTATCACATCTTCTAGAATTTTCTCCTTCTGTTTCACATAAGTACTAATAGTTGAACAACACATTCCCAATGATCATGCGATTTCAGCTTGGCTTTCATCTTTCTTAACACGCTTTAAAATTTCTAATTTCAATTCATAACTATGAATCTTATACCCTCTTTTATTTGATTCCCTTACATTATCACTATTACATTTCCTTTTAGATGCCACGTCAAGTGATAAATTTATAAATAAATCAATAAAATAAATAAATTTAAATAAAAGATTAACAGAAAAAAGAGTGAAATCAGTACAAATTCAAACAATTAGAGCAGATATAACTACGTCTACAACAAAACTAAACCTCGCGTTTGGTCGGAACCAATAACTACGCGAAGTTTATTCCGCGTATATTATCGATCGGCGGGGTCGAAATCTCGAATTAATCGAGACTCGAACAATCGAGACTCGGGAGTCACCTGTACTTTCCTATTACTATGTATGGAGAAAGTAAAAACCAACAGAGGCTCTACAGGGAAAATGGATTAAGACTGCATGGGACAGTATGTCACCAGCATCAATAGTCCATGGATTTAAGAAGTGCTGTGTTTCTAACAGTTGGATGGATCAGAAGATGACATTCCGTGGGAGTAGGAAGATGATGCAGCTATTGGAGATTCCTCCAGTAGTGAAAGTGAAAATAACAATTAAAATGTGATAATGAGAAATAATTTGCATGAGAGATTCTAATGTTCCAAAATATTCAATTGAAAATTCCAATCAAAGTTGCTTATTTCAATTGGTTCTATGTTCATTAGTCAATGATATAATAAACCTGTCATTGTGTGCATAATAAATTTTTTCCTTTTATTAGGAGTTCAAAATGGAGGGGTCGTCTTATAATCAGAGTCATCTTATATTCGGGTATATACGGTATATAGCTTTCCCAGCCTTGTTATGGCTGCATAAACTACCTTAATTATCAGAGATATAGAAGTTACAAGAAAAAGAAGTAAACTTATAATAAAATCCAAGGAATATGGCTGAATGTTGTGGTAATTGATACTCCTACTTCTCACCCACTTCCTTCACCACCTTTGGTTGCTCCATTACACTGTCCTTAATGGTTACCACCTCCACCCCTATCATCCACCAATTACCCCATGTTTGTTTTTTTCCTCCCCCCTCCTTTGCTTTCTTCCCCTCCATCAAACTAGTATATAAAGGATATTTTGAGCACTTTTCTCACCTGATGATGCTAGTTATTTAGCAAAACCAAAAACAAAATTGTGGAATTTAACCAAGTGTTTTTCATTAATATAAGTAAACTTATGCTAAAATTACATAAAGTTAAGATGAAGATAATAATATGAAATATGCAAGTTTATGACAAAGAGAAGTATGATAAGGAAATGTTTCACTGCAATGGATGTTTATCTACCATAATATTAATAACGAACATTGCTTCTTTGTGACTATTATTACTATTGCTTAATAACTTAGAGTAAAAACTATAAATAAAATTAATCAACTGCTTCATTCATAATAAGTGATTCATGAAAATAGACAAAAAATTAACTGATATCGGAAGAGAACAATCACTTTAACTTCATTATTATGACTTTCATAAGTTTTGAAATAAATAACATATCACCTGCTTCAACAAGCCTATGAAGAAAGCTCTAACAATATGCTGTAGATTTGTGGAGCCTTCTACTTTGGCATACAAGTCTTTTATGCCTAAAACTTCACAGATTGTCCTTATGGCTCTGTGACACACCAAACCAAAGCCCTCAGGTTTTTTATTCACAAAGAGCTTCGTCTTTCCAAATTGGGAGAAAAAATCATGAAAAACTGTAAAAAACAAAGAGAATTACATCATTATACATTGACATAACTATTGCTTAAAAAAAAAACTGCTAAATACTAATTTCAACAATATTACTGGAATCCATTTTCAGAAATTCATAAATTAAGTAATTAAATATATATTAGTGTAAGTGCCCGTTGAATTTCAATGGATTTAGTGAATCTACTTTCACTGCCAATTCTAGGGCATATACGATATATACAAAAATATTTTAGATTACAAAAAACTGAAAATCACCTATAAAGAATACTTTCTCAGTTAGCTTTTCTTAACAATTAACCAAATTTGTTTGTAAACAATCTGTTTCCAAGCATACTGCATTCAAATACGACGATAATTTTACTTCCTATCATATCACTTTTGCCAAATTCAGTTTCATTTCTTGTTACTTTCTCCATATATAGTATAGGGAAAGTATTGTTTTCATGAAAAAAATCAATTTTGAGATTTTGGTGGAAATACACGTTTCGAGGTCCCTAGAACACATTTTGACTATTTTCGACATGATATTTGTGTGTGTGTCTGTATGTGATAGGAATTTTGTGGGCACTCTAACTCGAAAAGTATTTCCCATTTCAGTACCAAATTTCAAACATAACATTTGCATCATAGGGACAAGAGATGATTAGTTTTTGGATAATACAGGTTGACCAGAAGTGGGTGTTTATTCTAGCCATTTTTCCTTTCTCTATATACATACGTAGTATAGAGAAAGTATTGTTTTCATGAAAAAAATCATTTTCGAGATTTCAACACGTCTTAAGGTATTTAGAACACCTTTTGATTATTTTCTCAACGATGTTTGTGTGTGTGTATGTGACAGGAATTTCATGGCCACTCTAACTCAAAAACTAATAATCAGATCAGCACAAAACTTTATATTTATGATTTTTATAAGCAAATTAAGATTTGAACCATAAGTGGGTGTTTATTCTAGTCGTTTTTCCGTTTTTTTTTCAAATATCTCCTTTAAAACTCCATTTTTAAAAATAGATGTTAATATAAAAATTATAGATAATAATGTAATATTCTTTAAGTTTTGTTTGAAACAATTTTTCATAAAACTGATAATTTAAGAGCAATCTTGATTTTTATTCTAAATTTACGTTAAATACGTCGCTAAGTGATGCCATTGTTTTAGTAGCTATGTTAAAATTTTCTAATTGTTGATAGCATTGCATACGCTGCCAAGGGTAACTTTAATTGAGCATCAATATTTTGTTATTAACAGAAACAGCTAACAATTTTCTTTGCTTATTGTTTTTTAAATAAAGACTATTGAAAATGTTTTAAAATTATTT
Organism: Uropetala carovei; assembly: GCA_036926305.1. NCBI lineage: Eukaryota > Metazoa > Arthropoda > Insecta > Odonata > Petaluridae > Uropetala > Uropetala carovei. Next base: position 2,208,559 of record JAXCHB010000004.1, read on the forward strand.
ACTAGTGTAATTGCTGATAATTATTCCTGAGGACGATGTCGAGAGCAATCATAGTCATTGCTCTCTTTGTATGGAGAAAGTCGTGTGTTGGTCACATCAGATTCTGTTATTATTCCATTCTGAAATGTTTACTTTGTCTAGTAAAAAGAAACCAATGAAAATGCAACATATAGGTAGTTGTCCATGATTGACCACTGACTCTGGTAAATGTACACCAGATGCATGGGCCTATTTCCGTTAATAAACATTAAAAATGTAGAATACAGAGCATGATGATTTTACTTAAAAATGGTAAAATTCCAGTATCCAATTGATCAAAGGAGGCAACAGCAAGGTTGGTTTGATGAAAACATCACCAGTGACAATACAAGGTTATGAAAAACATTTGCTCATTTTGGCTACAACACAGCTGTCTTCAGAGGTGATTCAGTGTAAGTAGATTCAAAAAAGGAACTACTTTCAATGAACTGCTAATGCATCATCATCATAAAGCATGGCTATTTGAATAAAAATTTTAGAAAAAATACAACACAACGGATTCAATATAGTATTTTAATTACCTGTATGATTATCACAGATCTCATAATACATTAATTTCTGTCCAGCTCTATTTTTTGCTTGACTCAATGCAGTGCGGCCATCAACTGCTTTCCCAAGAGCAAAGCCACCTAGACCTTTCTTGTTCCCTGTGACTACCAATACACTCATCCTTCGTGTGCGACCCAGGTTTCCCTTCATATTAAATACAGTTTTCATCTGCAAATATTCAATAAAATGTAAGTGCTATGCTTTGCAATGGAAAATATGAGTAATTAGTCACTGATCGCCAAAATTATGTAATATGACCATAAAAAGTTATCTTAATGTAACTTTAAAACAAGTCTCAAAACAATGAAATCAATTAAGAACTTGAACAAATTCCAGCTGTAGCTTTCTAGACAAACACAGTTTTTCCATCTCATTTATAGTGTCTTTTAACTTTAATATCCTTTCATGGGTAGTAAAGAAATTTGGCATAAAAATGCATACCCATCTTATCTTTGTCATCATATAGTATATTATCTATTCATTTAGTATTGTAAAATTTTATTCCTATAATGTTTAAATTTCATGCATTACCTCTAAAACTTTTGTGTCAAATCCTTCAAAGTGATCTGTAAATAAGAAACAGTAATGTTAGCATGGATTTTAAAAATACAATAAGAATAAAATTATTATGATAAAATGTAACAGCCAATGCAACAAATTATTCTTAACATAAAATATAACACTTTTGTAGGCAACATGAATCAGCAGGATGCCCATGTGCCCAGCTGACCCTGAATTCCAATGAATCAGAACTTGGGGAATCATGCTAGAGGAGGTGAATGCACCCTCACATGATCTGAAGTCACATGGAGCCTCGTCATTGCCCCCTCACAAGGATGGACCAACGGACCCTGGAGTTAAAGGGAAGGGGATATCGGAAGACGACAGTAAAAGGAAGAACCAAGGCAAAAACAGGATCTTTTATGCTGGTTGGCAGTGGAGGAGATGACAGATATGGAGAGGGCCCAATTGTGGGATTAGGGAAAGCTTTAAGTGTGATTGCATACAACTGCCTTGTTTCCATTTAAGTCCATTTAAGTTGAGACTCGTTCTTTTTTTAAGCAAAATCACCTATTATCCTTTGTAATTAATTCCCATGAGGCAGTCGCTCGACTCATTGGGGAAGTTTTTCACTATATCCCAAGCGTAGACGTTCAGGATACGACAACATATTCTTTTATCCACACAAATTGTATTATTAGGATTTGTGATTACATCTTGATTATTCCAAAATATGATGTCCTTGCATGAGACAAAAAAGATAAACTTTACACAGTTCTGTGCATAAATACTGAGAAACATACAAAGCTTAATCTCTTTCAAACTGTTAACTTTGACTTTAAAACAACAAATGTGTATCACCTTAACTAAAAAGTTAAGATTAAATTTTCAATTTATGGACTGCAGACTTATAGCAAGTGTCTTGTACCTCTCTATAATATGAAACAAGAGAGGAAAGATGGATGCATCAAGTGTGCATACATGCAAGGTAGAGGTGTTCTTTGCAATTTATGCTATCATATCAAAACAGATCAATATTAATGGATTAATATAACGCCCAAACACTGTAAAACATTATATCAGAAGTATTGCCAAGGAAATCTTGAATTTTTGATAAAACAAGTTATTTTATAATCAGTTGTAATCAATAAAATAATTGAAATTACGTCAAACTTGCCCCACTTGAAATGAGTGATGTTCATTCCTTCGTCCTACATTATGCATTTATTTTCCTTTACAAAGACTGTGTGCCTATTTAAGGAAAATAAACATATTTAAGCTCATTTCTTTGTTGTAGATAATCCATTTCCTTTATTTACCATATGCTGTATGCACACAGAAGGAAATGTAACTTATTCCCGTATTTATAACAGTCCTTGTTTACTTAATTTGCCACGAAGACTGTTTTTCTTGAAAAAAACTGAAAAATGCAAGAAACTTTCTAAGCTCAAACCGAAATTATGACTTTTTTGTTCTATTTTCTTGAAAGCAGGTACTCCTTAAATTAAAATGTATAGGAAAAGAAATATTCTACTTAGCTGGTTCTATAAATTTTATTTGAAGATTTTTTGGTATGACTAATATTCTATGTGATATGATGAAAAGCTCACCTTGTGTTTCCAGTAAATTAGCACTTCTGATTAGATTATGTGAACCATTCACGACATTTTCTTATTTTATTCGCCTAAAGCCCTTAATACCAAATTTCATGAAAACTTGTCAAGTAGTTTTGGAGATGAAGCATGTAGATGGAAGGACATGATGTGACCATAAGAGGTTCATTTTTTTACTTTTTGTAAAAAACACCTAAAAATCACAAGACGTGCACCAAAGAAGATGCTCAGAATCCTTTTCAGTGCAGGTGCCTTTTCACCACCACACTCTATGACCACCACTATGGGCAGAGACAAATCATTTGGCCAGACCTGACCTATAGCCACAGATAAAAATGAGATTAAAACAGCATCACACCTAATACTGTGACAATTCTCTTAGCAACCACCTGTTTTTAACAACCAATTGTTTCAGAGCAGACTCCCTAACAGCAAAGTAATTTTTCCTCCTATTCTATGACCACTCTAAATGACATTTTTCTTTGGGTCAGTAGCAGTATTAGCAGTTTCACTCTAATTCAAAAGAATAACACACCAATCACTAGAGTGAGAGTAGTTTGTTGAATACCGTATATCTTCAAGTATAAGTCGAGAAATTTCCTTTTTTAGGCCGATCAAACCCTACTTTCGACTTATATTCGAGTCGCAAACTAGCTGGACATTTTTCTGGGTCAATAATTACACATGACTGTCGAAAAACAACATTTGACTGACTTGAAGTGCATTAGTATGAAAAATTCATGCTAACTAGCAGAAAATACGAAGGCGAATTATACAGCATCACCGTACTTATGTAGTTTGAAAGGAAAACTTAAAATTTATATTTTATCTTTAAAAAACCTGCCCAAACGAGTGGATTGAAGAGAAGAATCAATTCAGTACTGAAGCGTTGGCTTTTTTATTTTGACCCTGAATTCAAATTGTTACACACCGTTCCATTTCTTCAACGACAGCATTTTGTTTTTTACTTATAATCACGGACTGAACAGAGCCTGCATTGCGAATATGATCCCCTATTTCTGTTCTATGTATTATGCCCATTTTAGTTTCCATCAAAAGCACTCGACGTTTTTTTACCACCTTTAGCACTTTCACGAACACTATGTTTACAATTGTTTTCCATATTTCAAGGGTAATAAAAAACAACATGTATATAAACACGTATGGTTTTGAATACAAATGGCAAATGACGTGTTGACAAGTTTATGTGTTCTTACTGTGACCGATGTTCGTAAGTGCATGAGGGTGTTTTCGTAAATGAAGTGCGAGGCGCAATTCATTGGTATGTGGAATGTTCATAAATATGAATTGTTTGTTTCTTGCATGTTCGTAAGTAGAGGTTCACCTGTATGTATATTAATTTTTTTTTAAATTACACAATTATCTTATTTTCGTTTTCTTTGCTTTGACTTATATTTGAGTCTTGGATTTTAGACGTTTTTTTAGGCTAAAACGTACCTTTCGACTTATACTCAAATCGCCTTATACTCGAAGATATACGGTAGTTAAACTGATTCCAGTATGCATCAAAGTTATAAATTTTTCACAATCTACTAGAGACTTGAAATAAAAGCTAGTGTATGAAGAAAAATGTTTTACAGTAATTTGGAATTGACGATCAATGAGTGAATTTTAGGACCATTTATGATGGGAATTGATATAAAAATTTGTAAATGCTAAACTATCCTTAAATGCCAAATGGACCATATGTTCCATCAACTCCCTAACATATCATATATGTTCCGAGACAATTGTATTTGATCTGCAATGGGGGGCTTTGGAAAATAAAACCCCAGAAGTAAGAGTTCAGAGCAGACCGAGGCAAAAATGCCGAAGGGGCAGGGAAGAGGAGACCTCAAACCTTAAGAGGCATTTGAGAAAGCTTATATATATCTCAAGCATAAGGACTCCATCCTCTGTCCCTCTCTCATATCTCAAGAGATCACTTGATACATCAAGGTTGCATCAGTTGTAGAAGTGAGTAAGAACCAAGTTATATTCTATGATAACTATTGAGACGCGGATATTTAAAAAAATAAGAATACCACAAGTATGGAGAAAGTCATATGTTAGCCACATCAGATTTTTTTCTTTGAATTTGGGAGTCGGTTGTTAAATTTTTAAAAAATATGAAAATTTGTTGATTTTTGTACTTTCAAGTACATTTTGCCCTATCCGACATTCAGTTACTGACAGCATACGAAATGGAATATATTATGAACTGAGCACTTGTTAAATTAGTGAAGCAGTATTACTAAATTTCTGAAGAAAGACAACTGTATTACTGACGTGTTTGAGGAAATGGTGCGATCTGGTGCCTCTGGCACCCTTGTCCAAATTTCCTTGTGACTTTTTTTTTATAGAGAGATGGGTCTTAATTTGTTTTTAGCTCATCACTGTGTACACGCTTTTTTTGTTTATAACAACTCTACATGCCAATGCATACATACATTGTTTCTTTCCTTTATCAGACAAAAATCATGTAATTCTTCAATACTTTTACTGTAAAATCTTTTTGAATTGAACATTTTATCACCGATAGTTCGTGACAAGAGAGCTTTTTTTCAGAATACAAACAAGAAATCCTCTGGGGGCGTTTAACTCTGGCAGATAAAGGTTAATATGTTATTATAGTTCATTTAAGATGCAAATTCAAAATTGACTTTGAACTGCTAAATCAATATATTTACTTACTAATATGACAATGTTTAATTACCAAATGCACTTTAAAGGTAATTTAAGTGCACTAAGAGCCAAAAGATATCAAACCTTCTCCCACTGGATCTGGTGGGCCAATGCTACGTCCAGGCATCTTAGTTCCTGACCAACCTCGTTCAATGGGAGAAAGTCTCAATGGCCGAAAGGCACCCATTTCATCTCTCATCTTCAGTAATTTTTGATGACGCTCGGGATCTTCTGGGAGACGTTGTTGGACAACAAGTTCTCTTCCTCGTAAAATCGGTGCATTGAGCCCAGGCCAAACAATGTTAGCTCTTCCTGAAATATAAAAGTTGTTCCTCTGAACCAGAGTAGAAATGAAACATTTCACAATAATTTACATTGATGCTGGATTGCATTTATTTTAAAACTATTACTGTATTACTGCAATTTTGAACCATAAATCGGTAAAATAATGAATGGAACTGTCAGTTCAGTAAGTTTCTACAGCATATAACACAAGCACTGGGTTCTTGCCAAATGATAACACATATGGGCACAACACATAGGGATAGGTGCTCATTCATTTTCGATGTATAAAAAGGGGATAAAATGAATAGATGAGGAATATGTGGGGCAGTCAAAAGCAACGTTTCTACGTAAAATGAACAGTTCTGATACTGGAATATGCACCAGCATGAAGCTCCTGAAAAAGGATGTGGCCTCTCCATGGATCGCAAAAATTACTCTTTATCCCTTTTATAGGAGGTATAATTTCTAGTATGATTTAAATCCCTCAAAGAGGGAAGTAGAACCAACTAGGAATGCATAAATCAACAACTAATCATCAATAAATGGTTTATTTTCCTTTGCTATCAAGTGAACAAATTAAAATGGCGCTATAGTGACATTCCTTGACTTCAGTTCAAGTCTCAAGAAAGGAGACCTGTAATGCTAATTTAGATTTATAAATCAGAAGATATTGCGTGAAAGAAAAAGGAAACTATAAACACTATTCTGTAAACTGTGTACGGTAGCCTTCGTATCTGAAAACGGGCTGAATGTTGCTTCGCCTAGGAAAATATTTATTAAAAAGAATAAAATTAACCCACCAACTCCAATGAACTGGCCTTTGTTTAAATTTTTTGCCATCTTCTTCCCTACACCCTTCCCTCTTCCTCTTTTTTTCCCAGCATTGCTAACGCTTGTAACTCCTTTCCAAAGATGTTCAGCAGGTACTTAAATGGTAATTTACATTATTAATTTACGATTATTAGAAAATAAAAAAATAATTTCACCAATTAAGTATTAAATAGGTGACTTACATTTATTAAAGAAACTAGTTTGCCTTACATGTTGTACAGCAAGGTAAGTCTGAACTCTAACCCCTACAATTTTTCTGTTGCTTGATTCTGCAAAGATACTTACAAACCTTAACCGATTCGCTTCTGAAAGAAGGATAATTTTATTATTACAATAAAATACAATATTACAAAGAAAATACCAATATTTTTCCATATTTAATACAAAGACGATAAATTGTTTACTTTTTCCAAATGATACAAAACGAAGAGGGCATTTTAAAAGGTGACATAAACTTAAGAAATTAACAGCCATCCCTCACAAACGGAGCGTTTTAGAATTGTGAAGTTGTATACAACTTTATACAGCAGAATCGAACCGTATAAGATATAGATGTAAACAAAAGAGGCACCGAACATACATCATACCGCGGAGGCTATAATAAGGAGATTCCACTCCTCGCCGAAAGAGGTCGTATTTTGTTGCCACTTTACTCGCAGCGTATTATCATGGAAGAATTATTCTGCCATGGTATTTCCAGCTTGGCGGCGCTGATGTTCTTTGGTTTGCTACAAATCGCTACGAATAAAGAGCCGAAAGGCTTATGAGTACCTCAGGTCTTATTTCATATTCCCGTTTTACTTTTACTATAAAATATCTCATTGGATTACCAAAACAAATATGACGTTCGTATTTAATGTGACAATATTACTGCATGGCATTTCAAAATGTCAAATTTCAGACAAAATACCTTCTGGATATATTACGAAATTTAAATAATCGTCAGCTTGAGGAAAAAATGAGGCATAAATACATTACATGGCGGTCTAATACTTTCTGTGAAAACATTTACATTTCATCTCGAATGTTTGTCTGTATATTGTAATAATATTCTTATTTCGTATTATAATAAAATACTGAATGTCGCATATATTTACCATAAGTAAAATTAGATGCACTGATTATATTTTTGGATATTGTTATGTACGCCTGGAGCCGAACCGAAGTAAAAGGCACTAGAGTTCCTGATACATACCATGGATATTGAAAAAGTCCAAATTTTACCTCCACCTATCTATCCTCTATAGAATGAATTTCATAGTCGACCAAAGCCACAATAAATTTATCGAATATGGATGAAGCGAAATACTGAGGACCAGAACAAACATTCCGTCCTGTAATTATACCCTGAAAGAGGCTTTTTCGTAAAGACAAATAGTTTATATTCATAGATTGATTTACAAACCTATATTACCAATGCGTTCTTACCTAACAAACTATTATCGCAAATAGAATCACGAAAATTACTGCGTGTGGCGACTTTGGCAACTAAAACTTGAGCGACCAAACTGGCAGCAGCTACGGAAGTGGAGTTGGATCTCCTTTTTGTAGGCTCCATGGCCTTTCACTAAAGTGAGCAGCGATATTCGCATTTCAAGAAATTAGTTTTTTTTGCGTACCGGAGCGGTGTTAGTGAAATAGTGTGGTTTAAAATGAGGTGTTATTGTACATTGATAAAAAATACTTGTTTCTTCCTCAAGTTTTTATAGTATTGGATTAAATGGCGGAATTAGAATCATTTCACGAAAGACAAGAAAATGAAATACAAGCGTTAAAGGTACTTAAAGACAAAAATCAGCACTGTTTATACTGAAATGAATAATTTTAATTAATAGGAGTTCAAGTAAGGCTCAAATTTATTTAATTTTTAAGGCTATATTTTCCATGGAACTTCGCGATTTAAGAGATTCGGACGTTTGGAAAGTACCCCGCCCTCCAGAAATTGTAGTCACTTTGACACCCCAACAAGGATCTAGTTCAAATGGTCAAGAAATTCATGCCCAAATCGATCTTCATATCACCTTTTCAGAAAAATATCCGGAAGAGTAAGTTGACTATGGTTGTTCCTCCGATTATGTGTAAAGATTATTCTTAGTTATAATGAATGGAGAACCCTCCTAATAAGAATTATTTAAAAAGGAAAGTACTCACATACACACTGGTTTAGGGGATTTTACTGCACGCCAGGAACCAAACACTCCAACCTCAGTGGGCCTATCAAGAAAGATTACTTTTTGATTGGCCTACTGAGGATGAAATCGTTGATTCCGAAATGCGCATTTTTTAGAAAGGAAGTACTCGCGTGTAGCTTTTGACTTGTATTTGTGCGTGTGTGAACAAAAAAGGGTCCCTGGCGTTGGAGTAATACCCCTAAACCAGGAGTGTGTGAGATTGCGTTTGGCCCCTGTCATGGATTAATAATAATAATAATTAATAAACTAAGAAAAGTTTGTTATCGAGTTTATCATATAAGAAATGTCGTGCCCTTAAATACATTGAGGTTAATATACTTTGCTTTCGTAGAATCGCTAATACGCTATGGTTTATCTATATGGGGTAATACAAGCAATGTACACAAATTACAGGTAAAGAAAACAGAATAGAATCATTAAATTGTTGTATTATAACTAAAGTGACCAGATTTTCTAGATGTCAAATCAGTACAGTTTTTATTTTTTATATTCATGAAAGAAAACTACCATATTTTCCATATGTAAAATCAGTACATTTTTTTATTTCTTATACCTATCCATGAAAGAAAACAACATTTCAATATAATACTTTATATATTGAAATTTTATACAGTATACCCTATTAAGAAAAAACAAAATATGTCAATATTTATTTCATATATTTATTGGAAGAAACAATTTCTTTTAAAATTCTTTCATCATTTAAAATTTCTGTATAAAACTTGTCACATGACATGACATACACAACCATAACTACTATTGTCTGGACGACATTACTTTGGAATTGAGACTTATAGTTGTAGAGAAGGGGTGGGGGTTTGGAAGGAAAGACTGAAAAACTCGCCTCCCTCACAGCTAATCATAGGTGGAGGTGCGGCAAGTCCTCTTTACACATACTGGCAACATCGCACCCGAGCCACCCCAACCGTCAATCCCACAGTAAATGAACTAAATATAGATTTTTTCTTCTTTTAAAATCAGTACAACTTCAAAATTCAGTACATATTTGAAATCAGTACACAATCTCTAAAATCAGTACTGTACTGATTAAATCAGTACGTCTGGTCACTTTAATTATAACGGTAATAGGGAATATGAGGTAAATGAGCATGTCAATGTAAAACAAATATAGCGCAAACTTGGTATTTTACCTGTGGAAAACTTGTACACTTAAATATTGGTAACTAATAACTATTTCCATGGGAAATACAGAGAGATATATGAAAGCAGTCATCTTATGGCTACTAGAAGTGACATTAGATTTGATTTTCCAAGTTACAATAATAACTATGGTAAGAATAGAATGTTCATTGTAATACCGAAAATATTTAACAACCAACCTCACCATCTAAGGAAGGTAAACTGCATGTCAGAATTGAAGAAAGTGTTAAAAGATTTCTTGCTCAGTGACTCAGCCATTAGCTGTTAAAATATGATGTAGCCGTGCTACCATATTTTTTCACTTTTGCACAGAGATATACAGTTGTTCAATATCATTGCATCTTTTAGGTGTCACAATCTAAAGTCTTATATATTTTCATACATGTGAGTATATGTGTACGTATATAAGTTGGTGTTTGTATGTAAAAGTATATATATGTAAGTATATGGACATTTAGGTGAATCTGTATAAAATGTATTTTGTAAAAATGTATCATTATGCCATGGTAAAATATTTATATTTGTAAAAACATTTATATTGTAAAACACGTCCGATTGACTACATAACCTGAGCACCTCCTGATGAGTCAATTAAAGGCTCAGGGGGACTCGAAAGTTTCTTTTTCTTTCTTTTACATATTTAACAATAATCTTTATTATTACATAAGTAAAGGGTAAACTCAATGAATGAGTTTTTGGTGACCCAGTGTAATTGTGTCATGTATTTAATGGGTCATTATATGTATTTTGATGTTTAAAACTGGATATGTTACTTATTTTGAAGAATCCTATATATGTAAACAGTTCATTGGAAATAAATTACCTTTATCATTTAAAAAAAAACGGGAATATACCCTTTTACAAGACCACGTACATGTACATTCTTATACATAATAATATTAATAAATATTATCATAGTGTAAATACATTATTTATAATATAGATAAGTACAATAGTTTAGAAATATTTTTGTATTATTGATACATATATCGTTACAGATTTCAAGTAATAGGACTTCAGTTACATAAATGAATAATAAAATTAGAGGGAAAATGTAAATACGTATTGTAGTAACATAAATACATATTATCAGAACATTAATACATATATTCATGACATGACTACATTCATTATATTCATATAACCAGAGTGAGGAAGCAGACAAAATATACCTAGTTAATGTTAACAATTTTGATGTTTTTAATGCTATTAATTGAACAGTTGAAAATATCAATATTTGTTAAATATTGGTTCCCATGTCTAAGTAACAATAATGGGTGAACTATAAGCATAATTAGTAAATGTGACGGGAAGGTGGAATGTTTGGGGTGAACGAGTATTGTGTGATGGAATCCTAATGGGTATCAACTCAAGCAGTTCTGGGCTGTTGATGAGGGAGTTAACAATTTTAAATAGGAATATCAAATCAGAAGTGGTGCATCGGTGACTTAAAGTATTGAGGTTGAGAATAGCCAGTAAAATGTCATATGAAATGTTGGAGCCATCATTTCTTAGTTTATAGTTTATATGTAATTCTAAGAAATCTATGTTGCACTCTTTCGATAGACTGAATATATTTATTATAGTGAGGTGTCCATATAGTGGATGCATATTCCACATTAGGTCTGACTATACTGTAGTATATTGTTTTAAAAGTATTTATATCATTGAACTTATAAGAGTTCCTTATGATAAATTCCAGTGTTTTCAATGCCTTATTAATGATGAAGTCAATATGGAGATTGAATTTAAGTTGCTTGTCGAAAATAACTCCTAGGTCTTAGATTTGTGAATTGCGCATCAACACTGAACTTTTTATGAAATAGTCAAAAATAATAGGTGAATTAATCCTGTGAAATGTGATGGTACTGCATTTGGAAGTATTCAACAGCATATTATTATTGTCACACCACAATGTTAAATGAATTAGGCAATTTTGTAAAATCAGAAATCATGTTTTTATTTCTTTATAAATTTTTAGATCATCAGCAAAGAATAATATTTTTACATCATTAAGCATAGTAGATAAGTCATTTATAAACAAATTAAAAAGTAAGGGAGAGATAAGTGAGATCCTTGTGACACACCAGAAGAAACATGGAATGGAGAAGATAAGAAAGATTGTATTTTTATTTGTTGATATCTGTCAGTTAGAAAGCTAACAATCCAGGTCAAGAGATTGCTGCATATTCCTAAAGAGTTTAGCTTCTTAATTAACAATGAATGGTTAACTTTGTCAGATGCTTTTGAGAAATCCGTATAAACAGCATCACTCTGTTGGTTGTTAGTAAAAGCTTTTATGATATGTTCCACATATAACATTAGATTTGAAGTTGTGGATCTTCCTGGGTAAAAGCCATGTTGCTGTGGTATGATTATATGCTGAAAGTAGGGAAACAGTTTATCGTTAACTAGGTTTTCCAAAATTTTTGGGAAAAAGGATTGGATTGAAATGGGCCTGTAGTTCTTTATATCTTACATTGCCATTTTTAAATATTGGGTACACATAGTTGATTTTCCATATCTTAGGAAAAACTCCAGATGTAAGTAATTTGTTATAGATTATAAGAAGTGGTAAACAGGATATTTGAGCAGTTTTTAATCAGAAGTGGAGGTATATTGTCTGGACCATGACTTTTATTAATATCAACTGTATTAAGTTTAGTCATAATATCACTAGCAGATAATTTAAATTGAGAAATATATATTGTGTGGTCATAATTAAGATTAATATCAGTATCAGGATATTTGCTATAAACACTAGAGAAGAAATTTGAAAAAAGGTTTGCTATTTCCTGACCATCATCACCTGATTGGGTAACTAAAAATATGTTTGGGTAAACAAGCATCTCTCCAGGTAGAGTTCACAAATTTCCAAAAGGGCTTTATGTCATAAGTTATAGATTCTTCTAAGTTATTAATGTAATTTGAAAAACAAATCTTGTTTAACTTTTGCATTTGGTTCGTAAATTTGAAAATATATTGTAATCAATGGGTAAATTAGAGATTTTATAAGTCATATGAGCTTTCTTTTTTCTACTATTAAGTTCTTTAGTTCAGGTGTAAACCAGATGGGGAATTGTTTCTTTTTTTGGGTTAACTTTGGGGACATGCTATTTGTAGCATCTTGCAATACATTGTAAAAAAAGTTTAATGAAGAATCAAGAACAAGATTTTGTATTGAACAGCAGTTTATATTAGAAAGACCATTAAATATGGCATCATAGTGAGCTAGTTTAAAGTTGAAAAATTTCTCCTCGGAGTAAGTATTATCACAGTTAATAGCAACATTTCCTTTCATGACTATGGGAGGGTGATGAAGGTCAATATTCACAAGTGGATCATTTGCAGGTGATACAGTGACCGAGGTAATATTTGTAAAAATGAGGTCAAGGATTCTATCATCAATGTTTTTAACACAAGTAATTTGGAATAAGTTCAAAAAATTTATGCTGTTGAGAATTAATTGGCTTTCTTAGCTTAAGGCAGAAAATTGCTGTTTCCTATGTTTTGCCAGTCTAAATTGAGTAAGTTGAAGTCACCCATGACAATGAAATAGGCATTGGGATATATCAAAAACTCTATTTCATTGCAATGTTTCTCTATGGTATCAATTAGAGAATTTGGTGGAATGTATAAACAAATTAATTAGTGAATTAATACTATAAATATAGATGGAGTTTTTACATGTACATGTAATTGCTCTATTGAGGGATCGCTACATGGGATAACATAAAGAGTGCTTATTATTAACTGCAATGAACACACCACCTCCATGATGTTTGTTGCTATTTAAAAGAGATCTATCTGATCTGTAAACATTGTAATTGGAAAAACCAAATTCAGAGGAACATATACTGTCATCAAGCCAAGTCTCAGTAAAAAATAGGAAATCATAAATAGTCATTGATATATTGTCATAAATTATATAATTTGGTTTTTAGACCTCTTACATTTTGATGATAAGCCCTCAAATTTGGGGATTTACTATGTTTCTTGAATACCTGGATGTGGTTATTTTAGGAGTTCCATTAATATGATGAATAATAAGGTCTGTCTCACCATTCTTAGTTCTGCTCTCAAGTTCATTGCGAAATTTATTTAGATGGTCATATTCAGCTTGAGTCCCCTAAACCAGTGTATGTGGTTATTTTACTTTTTAAATAATTTTTATGGTTATTAGTAGGGTTCTCCATTCATCGTCATTATTTAACCATGGGGCTCATTATTTATATTTTTTTCGTTATCCTTAGTATTTACTCTTTGTTGCCGTATTATAGAGGTCATATGGAGAACAAAATACAAATTTGATCGATGGCATGTTTTGTAGGGTACCGACAATCAGCCTGGAGGAAAGTAAAGGTCTCTCTCTTCAGCATATTTCACAACTAAAAGGAGAATTAGAGTCATTAGCGTATAGCTTATCCGGAGAAGTGATGATATTTGAATTAGCCCAACATGTGCAGGTTGTATTTCCATTCTAGTTGTTATAAGTGAATTAAATCTTATAATTTGTTTTAGAAGGCTTTAATATATCTGTTTTTGCACAATTCTAGAAATTTCTCCACAAGCATAATAAGCCAGGTTTCAAGTCATTTTATGAAGAAATGCAGTCTCGTCTGGAACAACAAAATCTGCAGGAGCAGGAATTAAAGAAGCTTAAAGAAGATAGAGAGGTAATTTATGTATTATTCATAGGAAGATTAAGTAGAACATCACTTAAATTATAAAAGAAAGACAAAGGTAATTTACTATATTTTCTTAACCCTTTGTGGTCCAGTTTTTTTGCCCCTTTCCTGCCAGGTCCAATTAATTTTATTAAAAAATGTGTTATGAACATGAAATACAAAATATAATAAATTTTAAAAAATAATACTTTTTATTACAGTATATCTTGACTACTTTGGGTTCCAGGAAGCACCTAGCGGTTTTTTTTCATCGTGTGGTACTTGGAATACAAAAATTTTAATGTCAGATTTAGTCCAATAAAGGACTGCCAAGGGTTAATGTCTTTTCCTCTGTATTTCCCTCATCTCTCTCTCTCTCTGGTTTGCCTTGTGTGTGTATTGTTGGTTTTTTTCATTTGTCCTTCATTTATTTTTCCCATCAACTTGCTTCCACATCATCTCTTTCTATCTTTCATTTGTCTCATATGTAACCCATTGTTTCTTCATTTTCATCAATGTTACCTTGCCGTTTTTTTTCACACTTCCATGATACATGCCATACAGGAATGTATAAGTCAATCCAGCATATGTGTCAACATCATGTTTTCAGCCTGAAAATACAGCATATAGTTGTAGCATAAGATGACCCACCTATTTCACTTAAAAAATTATTTTCATGAGGTTTTTCTACCGAAAAATCAAGATACTGTTCAATTAAATTTTTAAAAAATACAGGCAAACAACTCACTAAATTACATGTTAAAAATAAGGTTCCCTAATGTAAAAGTTTTGAATAAAACGAAAATAAGCATCTCAACAATGAGTACCTTAATTGATGATCAGGAAACAGGATATTTCTATATGGAAATAATGCTAGTTGGGTTGCATACATCATAGAGGCCGACGTTTTATGCCTGGTGGCATAATTCAAGGGCAAAGTGGTATAAGTTGGGTGGCATGAGGCATTTGTTTTATGTTCGGGGCAAATTGGTGGGTGGCAATGATAGGTTGACCCGTTTCTGGGAAATTTTGATATTCGTTCGGATGGACAAACGGTTGAAAAGGTTTCGTTTGGAACAAGTGTTGTCGCCAGAGAAAGTTTCGCCATCTTCATCGGTAACGGCTAAAAAGTTTTTGATAGATATACACATGAGCGACAATACCATACATAGTAATTTTTAGGAAGTGAAGGCAAAGCTGGTGGTAATCTGAATAAATTCACAGATTTGTTCAAACACAAAATATCAAGAGAAAAGGAGTCAGTGTGAAGTTCTCGTAAAGTTATAGACAAGAAAAAATAAAACTGGGTAGGTGAAAAGAAAATGTTGAGCTCTGGATTCAAACCCTATGCATAGTGCTTCGCTAGCCGGGTCAATAACCACTATGCTACATCTGCTGTGAGTTATGGGTTGTTCATAATAGACTTTAAAGGAACCCCAAAGTACAGAGTTCATTTTCTGGCTAAACCATTAACCGTGTATGCCCAAAAGGGGGGTGATTCGTAAATATCATCTCAGCTACTATCCATTTACCAAGTTATTCACAGTAAAAATTATGCCATCCTCCTAGTCTTACACTCTCCATAGCAAAGCATCTTGGTGGCATTGCCTCCCTCTGGCAACACTAATACCCTTACGTTTCAAAAATTTCAATAGGCCACCTGAGGTACAGCTACGGAATTAAAAACTTATTTCACAGGCCAAAAAATCATTTTATAAAAATTATCAGAATTTTAAATTTTAATCTCACATTTTATTGGTTAATAAGTAGGAGATGAATTTTTCAGATTGTACTCGAATTTTTTCAGAGGTTTTTTCCCTGAGCGATTTTTTCAGATTTCAATTTAATTCATAGAAAACAATAATTTTAAAGTTTTAAAACCTTCACTGCAAAAATTCGTGTTAGAGTTGGGTTCCAAATTTTGTGTTTTTGTGTACGGTAGAGCTTTCGCAGTCTAATCGTGCTTTTTTTCTACGCCAAAAATTATACTCACATGTACCGATTCAGGATGTTACTTAAGTGACAAGACTACAATAGTAATGTACACTAAAATATGTAGAGGAAGTAATTGGAAAGAGTAAACACAGGATTGTAACTAAATAATGGTGCCATCAGACAGGGATATCATTTGGTCCGTGAACTAATTGCACTTCGGTAACATAAATTTTAATATTGACGATATCGGTCCATTATCGACGGCAGTATGGAGAACTGTAGGCACTTAAGACTGGAGCTAACAAACTGTGAATACTCAAAACCGTGATTGGCAAGGGACTACTGGATAACTATAGCAGATGATTTTTGTTGGCACACAACAGAAAAAAATTGTTTATTGACTGTTTCATTAATATAGTTCAATTTCTGATACAATGTAAAGGACTTTCTAGCCAGATTATAGTTATGTTGTTAAAATTACATTTTTTCTCCAAGATGGGGATGTTTGTTGCTCCATAATTGTCATTTGGCCATAAATAATCTGAGATAGTCTTTTTATATGTTACATTGGATTTTATATAAACAATTATTGTTTTATGAGCTCTAAGCATGAGAATTGTCATAGTTAAACCATAAAATTATTTCTTTTTGGATGTATTTTTAATTGACTTGTAAGTTAGAAAAGGAAAGCCAATATGTATTTTAATTTCGGTATGGGAGCAAAAAAGGTTAGCCATCCCTGCCCTAGTGCCTTATAGAGGTTAGAGAATAGTTTTTCATGTGAAAGCATTAACTTTTAAACTCTGGATTTATTTTGGAGCATTTTAAATATTTTTATTTATTTTCTGAAAAAATTGTGTATCTCATGAACTAACGGTAATAAAATGTTCAAATGAAAATCATTTTATAGTAAAAATAACAAAAAATTTCATGCTTATATTTTTAGCATAAATAAATAACAAACAAATAATACGAAAAATATTGTTGTTATTATGAAAACTTCACTTGCTTTAGCTAACTACCGCTCTAGTTAGATGGCTGAATAAGATGGCTCACAAAATGCAGATGCTCAAATGGAAGAAGAATATAATGGGAGAGCATTACAAGGTTATGTTCACTGCATTTTGAATGTGAAAGCAGGTCCGAGAGCCTGGGCCTAGATCTAGATAAGTGCGTGTCTACTTTTTGTCTGAGATCTCTCCTTCCTGAAGTCTTTGACCTATGGCAGTCTTGTCTCTGTTTGCTGTGACATAATTCTTATGGGGTGTTCTCAACCCAAGTCCCAGACTCCATGTCAAATATGACTGCTATAAGTGATTTCAGAACTAAGTGGAACATATGTGGTACGTTTAGCCATGAGCAAACACATTTTGCATACCTGTACGAGCATGTTTGGCATTTAAAGGTTAAAAGGTTTTCACATAATCTTTCTTGATTTTGCATCTGATGATATTCAAATGAGTTATACATGTAACATTGTTCATAATTATTTTGATTATTCTATCCTAAGATGTCCTGAAAATTATTGTTGTAAATTACCTGTTGAGTTTGTGTGTGTGCTATTCTACTAAATAATATGGTTTACAGAGGCAAGCAATTCAAGAAGAGATAAGAAAAAAAAGAGAAGCTTTGAAGGAAGAGGCAATCAGAAGAAGGAGGAGGAGGCGAGGTGAGTCTGATAAGGAAGAGAATGAGACTGACCAAGAATCAGTTGTATTGAGGAATGGAGAGAGGGATTCGTTGGCTGAAAAATGTGTTGAAAGGAGTCGGAGCTGTTCCTTCATCAGAGCAAGTTCATTTCCCAACCAAAGGTAAGATAAGAATGGTTTTTAATTCAGTTTAGTAATCGACTGAAGTCAGTTTCGCATTCATTGCTATTGACTGTATAAATTGACCTTAGTCTACAGTTGCTAAAAATCTTTTCATCCCATTAATAAAAAAAATCCCCTTGTCTTGTAATCTCCTTCCTGTATGCTACTATGTGCATGGGCAAAAATTTAGTAAACACAAATTTCACATTACCATCTTGCTCCAAGGTCGAGGCTTTTGTTTTTATCATATTTTTTTTAGCATAGAAAGCATCTTTGCCAAAATTAAATGAATTCAGTTTGAAATATCTTTGCAGAGCATAGAAAATTTTCAAGAAAGCATGTTCTACCTCTTACTTTAGCAAGGATATCTTTTTACAGTTACAAAAAATTTATCATTAGAAAAAAATCTCTGCTTCAAATAGTGAAATTTTAACTTTAAGTTTTTTGTCTAATTATATTTACACTGGTAAATATGTAATAATGTTATTTTTCAGTAATGCATTTTTATTTTTGTAGGAGTAAGACAATTTCTGAAGGTAATGATGTAAGTCATTGTGATCACCGTGGTACCCGCATTGTTCATTTCAGCAGTCGTGGGGAGAGACAAGTTCAAAGAGGAAAATGCTTAGGTTAGCTTCTTTTTCTGCTATTTATTGCTTTTCTAAATACAGAAAAAACTTACAATTAGAAAGTAAAACTAGTATACAGGCAGTCCCCTACTTTCGTACATAATGCATTCCTAAAACATGTACGAAAGTCAAACAATAGACTTAAATGTTATAATGGGGGTTCCGTTCCCAGAGAGCCAAAAAATATTATAAAATCTCTAACTATAGTATAAGTGTTTAGTTTTTTGAGCAGGGGCCTTTTAAACACAATCGTCGATTTTATAATATAGAGAGATAGGGCAAAATGCAATAAAATATTTAAATAATTGCACAAATAAACACTGCTGTACATACAAAGATGGTGACGTGGCAGAAACTGGTGGTTGGCAGCCAGCACCACAACGTGGTAACTCGAAATGTTCGTTTATCATTTCGGTGACGTACAAAAGTCTGAATTCGGCATACGAAAGGTGGTTTAGGGGTGTCAATGTATAATGTACAAAAGTGCGAGTTGTATGAAAGTCGAGGACTGCCTGTAATTTAAGATTCACATGCCCTTTAGAAGTCATCCATAGATCCTCAGTAGTTGCAGTGGAATCCCGATTTCACGTTTTCCTGCATTTAGTGCATGTGTATATATAATGGATTTAGTGTTTTTCTATTTAATCTTTAACTTACATTTATTGGATGAAATCCATCCCATCCAGCAAAAGTTACCTATTGGAATGATTAATTGCGAATTTCTTTTCCTATGAGTTGAGGCCATCTCTTTGTTAAAATTTTTCATGTCATATCTCATAATATGCTATCTTATATACTGTTTACTTTCTTTTTTCTGTTCTTATTAAATTCTTTCATTGAGACATTTATTATACTTATCCATAATTTCTCACTTAATTATTTTTTAATGACAGTTTTCTATAAGCTGTGATTTTAAGGGTCTAGGACAGTTTGCTGCGAGACCAAATTTACTTTCTTATAATAAGATATAGGATTTTGGGAGTTAAATACAACTAAATCCTAAACAACCTATTATGTACACTATTGAAGGATCCACCTAAAATAAATGTGAAATCAACGAACATGTAAAATCATGGAAATGAAAATGACGTAATATAGAGAAAAATGTGGGTTGATTTATATCATAACTTTGGCAAGCAATCTAAAATATACATGTTTGAACACAATGACAATGTAAATGCAAATAAACTAATCTACATACAGGGGTGTGCTGCCAAATGCATAACAACTGGCTCGCTATTATCCTATCCTAGCCTAGCAGTTAGGCATCCCATCCAGCATAGAATTCATGACTTTTTTTGGCAGTCCTGAGATTGTGTTATCTAATCTTTGCTGGAATTAGAAGGGATTTCAATAAAAAACAAAATAATAATTTAAATAAAAATTAAATTTTTATTTCAAATGTTTAAATATCACTAATGACTAATATATCAAGGGTAGGGGATTCGAATAAGCATATTCCATGTACAAATGTTTGGCATCTTTCAGATAATAAATTGCTGCGTAATACGATCAAGAAAGCGCCCTTAAATATTTGGTGTCCCATTATTATCAGACTGTGATTCGTCGCTAACCTCCTGATAATGTGGAATGCCGAGCTCAACAGCTGACTCGCCAAGCATAAAAAATTTTAACAAATGGCTCGCGTGAGCTGGACGGTGCCAGTTGCAGCACACCCCTTAACCTACATACCATTTTATTTTGTTAAGCAGTCAAACAGTCAATTGGACACCTGTTCCAACACGTGCATTAACTTGAGCCAAAATACTAATTTTATCACTTATCGTAAATACTTTCCATTTTGCTTTATTATCCATATATCAGGCCAAAAAATTAGTTAATGGATTGTCACGTTTATAAACAATACCAAGTGTCATGTAGATATCGTCAAATTCCTACTAAAATGACTGCGATTGACCGATACATAAATGGATTACTGCATTTATATACAACACCTAGTGTCGTGTTGTTATCAACTTCCTACTAAAACAAATGACTGCAACTACCAAAGCTTAACAGTGAGCATGCAAGTGTTTGTGTCTTCGATTGGTCGATAAATAAATTGCCACGTGAGTTTGCAAAACTTTCATGACCAATTTTGTCTCATTAGAGACTCGGTCATGCTTTGAGAATACATACGTCAAATGTTATGAAGTTTATTTTATTTATTTAAACATGACTGAGTTTGAGAAAGTTACAACTAAAACTATTGAATATAGCCTAATTTAACCTTGAATACGAGCGGAACAATACTGGTAATTCTTTGCATTTTCCTAAATAGAAAATTGTAAACGTAAAATCGGGTGAATTTCCGTTGTCAGGACTTGAAACATAATGTGTAAATTCAGGAAAAATGTAAATTTGAGGAAATATAAAATCGGTTAAAATTTAACATTGTTGTTACGAGCATTTGGCCGGGACCAGACAAAAAGTGCGTAAAATCGGGAAAAATGTAAAATCCAAGAGCACAAAATTGAGGTTTCACTATAATAAGAAAAGTAAACTCAGTCTTGCGGCGAACTGTCCCAGCAGTGAGCTGGCTTCGACGAACTATCCCATTCCCCATTTTTAATACATAAAGAATTATTTTTTAAGATTGTACTAAACATTAAATCCAAGATTTTGCTTATTTTAGCATAAATTAAGATTTGTGTGTAGTTTTATGCTGCAGTTAGGAAAAATTTTTAAACAAAATTGCAAAATTAAATCAGCTTGTTCGATTTTTTCAAAAATTGTTATTAACTTAATAATACTCATTTTGAAAAATTTTTTAATTTTTATATTTTCAACAAACAATGGGTAAAATTTTATTTTATATTAGGACATGGCCAGAGAGGAAGTGTTGTCTACACATCTGTGGACATTACTACTGGAGAACTTCTGGCTGTTATAGAATGGACTAAGCGATGTAGCAAGACGCCAAAGCAGCTACCAAAAGTTAATAATTCATCTCCAAAGAAATTGCCTATTTCTAATAATAACAAAGAAGAGACTTTACAGAATGAAATGGCTAATTATCTTAAGCAGGTAAGAGTGGCTTATTCTGTACATCTATCACTCATAATGTTTAAATTCTTAGAGCACTACAGCGGTTAAAGTTATAATACAGGGTGATCCATTTAAAATGCAACCCACTAATTTATCTAAATATTTAATTACATTACAAAATCCTGTAAATCGCTACAACAACAATGTAATAACACTGAACAGTCTGTAGTTATCTACAACAAATGCTCAAAGTGTATTCCTTCCTGTTCAAGACAAGCAGTTACTCGCTTTAACCCTTCTGCCCGATCAAAATTTAAATGCCGGTAAGCCCTATTCACGGTAGTAAATTTTGCGAAAATCTTTGGTGGTGCAATTTTGTGAACAATATTTTATAACTTTATTAAATACAGATCAAATATCATAAAAATTTGTTTACTTGTAGAGAAATGTTTAATAAATACAAAAACAAATTACGGCATAGTTGGTGTTTTACCCAACTTACACTCCTCTGATGACACAAGTTTCCTAAAATTGCAGTTTTGTGTGATATGTTTTAAAACAACCTTCTAAACATAAGCCTACATCACACTCAGGGCACCAATACACAGTACTCTTTGTCTTTCCATTAGCAGAGCACACTTGACATCTTCTTTTGGGCCTATATTTTTTACCCGTTGCCGGCATGTTTTCGATGAAGTGCCTCTCGACTAAACGGTGTGGTGATGGCTGTATGGGTGGTCACCTGGTGCATGGTGACTGTAAAAGACTCCCGTACTTTTCCAACAGTTGTTGAATTAAAAGAAGACGAAAACTTAGATGGTCCACCTTATTTTGACAACTATTGAATGTTACCAATGCATTATGCACCGAAACATTTAATAGTCATCTAAACAATTTTATGTACCATTTGTTACAACTTTTATGTTCTAAGAGATAGGGCTGAAGCTTTTGGTCTTTCAAATCCACTCCTCCCATTGTCATATTATATTCTAAAATACAAATAGGTTTAAATTTTCCATCTTTTTCCCGAAAATTATTACAATGGAAGGTTGGTGAATTGTAATAATTGTCCATCCATAAAGTATAACCTTTTCTAAATAAAGGTTCAAGTAATTTAATCACTATTGCTGACGTTTTGAGTCCATCTGGAGTTTCTGAAGTAGAAATTGTCACGTCTGAGCCAGAGTAAACAATGAAATTCCATAAGTAACCAGTGTCTGATTCGCAAAGCTCAAATGTTTTTATGCCAAATTTTGATGATTTAAAAGGAATATATTGTTTGAATGACAGATGTCCCTTCCAAAGTGTAAGAGATTCATTCACAGCAATATTTACCTTTGGCAGATAGATACTTTGAAATTTGTTCTGCAAATAATCAATGATAGGTTGAATTTTGAAGTTTTTTGTTTCCGGAATAATTGCATATTTCTGAATTGTCAATAAAATGAAAAAATTTTGAGATGCTTTCAACCCTATCTTGAGACATTGTTTTGGGGAAAATGCTTGTTTCCAAAAGCACATTTCTTGAAAAGTAAGAGCGGATTGTAGGCTTTTGTACAATACCCATCAACATTATAATTCCCAAATAAATGTAAATTTCACCTAAATCGACAGGTTTCCATTCGTTAAATCGAGATCTGAAAGACAATTCTACATTTTTTAAGTAATTCTCTGCATACTGGTTAGTCTCCAAAACGATTATCTCAATTAAGGCTGCATCGAAAAAGTTTGTGAAAGACTGAAGAACATTGGTAATAGAGATAGTTGGATCATATTTACCAGTGAAAGGAATTTTTTTTGGAATATTACTTTCGTCATTATCTGTCCAATTCCATGATGAATGAAAAGCTTCAGCCCTACCTGATGAACCACTGTTGTTTTTGTCTTTGCCCTTGGGAATTTGAGTTAGGGCAGCAAAATCGACTTCGTCTTCACTTGAGCAGTCACTTCCTGGATTTAATTGACTGTCTTCTTCATCTTCAAGTAGTTTTTCAATTTCTTCTTCCTGCAAAAAAGAACCACTCACACCCGAATCCATTGCTTTGCATATAGTGAATATGATAGCAAGGATGACTCGACTGACTCTCTCGAAAGAAAGCTTTCGACTGAAGCCTGTGGGCAGAAGCGTGATGGAATGCATACTGGCTGACTCAGAATTTAATAACGAGTAATGTACATCGGATGCCAACGAAGGATAAGCAAAGAGAAAATGAAACAACAGACTAAAGTGATGACCGTGCATGCTCATTCCAACCCACTCTCGAAGAGAGAGGAAAAAAATTTTATTCTTTTTTTTTTGGCTTTGAGAGTGGTGAATCATGTCCTATTAAGAGATGACTATGAAGCAGAATCCTTTTAGAAGTTAAAGGTGCTTTTTATTACTCCGAAGATGAGATTGGTGAGCCGTAAAATTAATTTTCCGACGCCACTGCGCAGTAACCACCAGAGGGCGAGTTCCGTGAGAAGGGCTGGCCAATATGGTAACCATGCTGTGGTTACAACCACGCTGAGAGGTTAATGTGTTCCATGCAACACAGTGCAGAGTTGCTTGGTCGATTGAATGAATACAGGCTTCAATGTTTCTCTTTAGTTCATCAATGTTACGTGGGTTGTTTTGGTAAACCTGGATAATCCTTTCAAGAAACCCCACAAGAAAAAGTCTGCGGATGATAAATCAGGTGATCTTGGCAGCCACAAATCCCTTGAAACAATGCGATCATCAAAGAATTTGTGGAGTTGCGCCATTGATGCACGGGAAGTGTGGACTGTGGCTCCTTCCTGCTGCAACCAGCAACATCTTTCGCCTTCTTCAAGGAGAGAGATGAATTGTTGAATGATATCCTGGTACACCTCTGATGTAACAGTCTCATCGAAGAATAATGGCCCAACAATGCGTCTTCGAGAGAGTGCGCACCAAATTCTAACTTTTACGAAATGCAGAGGTTTCTCGAAGACTTCGTGGGGATTGTCTGTACTCCAAACATGACTGTTCTGGCTATTTATGTAGCCATTCAAATGAAATCACGCTTCATCACTAAAGAAAAAGTTGTCTAGAATGTTTGTCCCGTTATGATTAAAATAATGAAACCACATGCAATACTGCATTCATGCTCCTTTGTCAATGCCTTTCA
The DNA here is from genome assembly GCA_036926305.1 of Uropetala carovei. Classification (NCBI taxonomy): domain Eukaryota; kingdom Metazoa; phylum Arthropoda; class Insecta; order Odonata; family Petaluridae; genus Uropetala; species Uropetala carovei. The sequence continues at coordinate 2,233,576 of JAXCHB010000004.1, forward strand.
ACTCGTGCATGACTTGAACACAGTACACATGAAAGTTGAGTTTCTGTGTGGCTCTGTGAGCACTTCCATATGACAATCCACATTGTTGTTGCAGTTTCGACAGTGATTTCCATGGCAAATGTCTAAGAGCATGTTCCACTTCCTGCAGCTTTTCCGGAGTTAGAACAGTGGTTGAACAATTATGTTTGCGATCATCAATCGAACCCATTTCTGGAAAACGTTCCACGAGACGATATATAGTCGTCTTATTTGGCACTGGTCTGTTTGGGAACTTTCTTCTAAAGGCCTCCTGGCACTGTCTAAATGATTTCACTGAAAAATAACTCTCTAAAATAAACACTCACTCTTCTTGGGTAAAACCCATTTTTCACAGCACGAAAGTCTGTGCTCTACAGATCACCTTGTACGAAATACAGTAAGACTAATCCAGTCAACAATGGTTGGAGGTGACTCAAGGTCATCGGAGCATGTGTGATTTAGTGCACTGTTGCCACATTTACTTCACCCCACACAGTTATGTGATGGGTTGCGTGATAAATGAATGACCCTGTATATGAAAGTAACTCAATAATGCTGTACAAAACTAAAATTTCAGCACTAATCCACTTATCCAGTGCACATACGCATACACACACACAAGGCTGGACTTCCACGTCTTTCTTTAGGGCCCCAATCAGTGTTCTCAGCTTCCACGCCTCTCTCTCGCCTGCAGCAGACAGGATCCCAACACAAGAAACACACAATGAATCACAGGTCCCTACACCACTCCAATGACCCAGGGGACACAAGCACACACAGATCCACATAGTACACAAAACATGATAGTACGTATGTCAGCTACCAAGTAGTCCTCTTCATCATCTTATGAAGGGGAATCAGAAAATATTGTCGACTTTGGTATATTTTCCAATTCTCCTTCAGAAGCCGCTGAAGAAGGCTACTTGGTAGCTGAAATACATATTTCACTAATTGTAAGAAGATTTATCCCATTAGCATAATCAACAATCTGAGGAGAATTTGTAATTTGATCACCTGTTATGTGTGTAAATGTAGCTTATCCTAGTTTATTTTTTATGTGGTTATATGGCCACATACAGTAAAACCCCATTATTTCGATCTTGGATAATTCAAAGTTGGTGTAATTCGAAGCTAAGGTCAATCCTTGGCCAACACTATAGGATTTTGCATACTTTTTGGTATGGATTATTCGAAATACACCTACAATGAAATTCGAAGTCATGATCTGGTCCGGTGACTCATGAAAAGTTCGTTTAATTAAAAATCTCGATCCTGTGTAAGTGGAAGGTTCGCATGTGTGCCATCATATCACGTTTTTGTTCCCCATTTCTCGCACACAAAATACATATAGTGCCCCAAACAGGATGACCAAACATCCCATTTTTGCCAGGACAGTCCCATTTTTTATCAAAAAAGCCTTTTGGTACTGTTTTGAAGTTCATCGCAAATGAAATTTAGATTATCTGATAGTATAGCTGATATTCCAAGTAGAAATGTAGGATTCTTGGAAGCATGGAGGTTATCAAACGAACAACAAATGTTAATTACAGTCGCAGTTGTCAGGTTAGGAAACCTCAGGGTCATTGATAAATTTGAGGTGGTAATCCTGGTCTCTGCGTATAATATCCTTCCCGGGTTTTACCCTAACTTATTCCCTTCGAGTTTCGACAATGACAATGCTAGTCAGATTCTCTTTTAATTGTGAGCTTTGTCCTACTCTGTCATGTTCCAGACTGTAAGGAAAGTTTGTATTTGCCTTTTTTGTTATAGATCGTGTTAGTAACAGATCCAGCATTACAAAAATCATGCGAAAATTTTCTCTCATTTTTTTCTTACAACGATGGGAAATGTCCCGTTTTCACCTCATTGACATAAGGTCATCCTATTTAATAGTATCATGAAATAAAAGTTGTAGATGATTCAAATAAATGAATCAGCTTATCCTTGCATCACTGTGAATGCTCACATTCTCAATCGGATAGTGAAATTCGAGAACTAAGCTGAAACAGAAGTTGCAAGAACCCCTACATTCTCAATCCTCTTGCTTTCCCAAACCTGGGCAAGGTTTTTGTCATGAGAAAGTGATATGCTCCAGAAAAGACCATGTAATATTGATTTCTGTTACTGAACCAATCTTTAAATAACGTTGTACAAAGTTATACCAAATGTCATCTCTAAAAAGATCATGCCTTTGTTTTAGCCGAGAATAAGTGATGAGCCAAAAACAAAAACCTAGTGGTTGTATCCAGTGATGAGCTGGAAAAAAATTAAGAACCGGTGCTCTAAAAAAAATAGTAGTAAGGAAATTTGGATAAGGGTGGCAGTATGCCTACAAGCCAGGGGCACCAGATCGCTCTAGTTTAGTAATAGCATTCCGCTAGCTTAAGAAGTGTTCAGTTCGTAATATATTCTATTTCATACACTGTCGGTAATTGACTATCAGACGGCAAAATGTACTTGAAAGGACAAAATCGATAAATTTTCATATTTTCTATAAATTTAACAACTGGCTCGAGCAAGAAATGTACTGGGAAATTTGGGATATTTGCTGGAGCCTTTTTTCACATGTAGTGGTCTTTGTGAATCGCTAACTAATTGTTCACTTCAGCTCTGTTCGAATTTGCCGTGTATACTAACTTGTAAGGCCAATTCATTTATAGAATGGATAGATAAGATTCTGTATTGAGGTTTTGCTGCCCAAGTAGCTGATCGTAAAAAAGTTCAGTTTATATGAAAGTTTGTTTATTTCAAACCAGGTTACTTCGAAGTCGTAATTTTTTGGTCCCTTGAACTTCAAAAGAACGGGGTTTTACTATATTCAGTCACTAGAGCTTAATTTGTAAGTGGCATCAATGAAGAAATGTACGCTCAAAATTAAAGCTTTCCGTATTTTATACCTACAGAGATATTTAAAAAAGTTAATTTTAAATGGGCTCCTGTACAACCCTGTATATCTAAATAAAAGCAAATGGCAGCCGTACAGGAATTTACACATCCATTTTAGGCTCTCTGTCATTTACAGTTTCATCACAATTTCAATTTAAGTGGGTGCACAGATTGACACACAGATGCCAAAGTGAAACTATAACTGCATTAAAAAAACTCCCTGAAAATGTTTTTGTCTTGTTAATGACTAATTTTCAAAATTATGTTTTTTTAGATTACAAGTGTTGAGCAGGAATTGAACTTTCTCCAGAAACTTCATCATCAAAATTTGGTACATTACATCAATATGAAGTACATTCAAGAAAATGATTGTTTGATAATTTGTATTTTAGAGGTAAGAATCATGTTTGGAGCATTGCTAAAATTAACTTATTAAAATGAATGTGTAAAGTATTTTTGGCTATTGGTTTATTTTAATCATAAAGGCAACTTTAGCCATAAAATATTTTAATAAATTCTCTGCTGCACTGTAACCATTCTCTTAGGTAAGTCATTGGTTGCTGAATTCATTAATATGGCTGCTGGAGTTAGCCATATCATGTGTTGGTTACAAACCAAAATATGAACTTGAATATTCTTTTTTTAAATTTGGTTTTAGATTGAAAACTGAATTGATTCGAATACCAACTTTAATTAAAATTTTAGATGTTTCAAGAATTTTAAATGTTTCAGGAATTTTGCTTTCTTTTTTACCTATTTGTTAAATTAATCTATCATTTATTTATCAATAGTTTTCATTATTGCAGGCCATTTTTTACATTATAGTATTATAATTTATCCTGTTTCTGGTGAATTTGTGTCATGACTCATCCTGAGAAATTTATTTTTCTAGGAGTTTATTATTGGAACCAACTTGGCTATTTATTTAACTGAAAATTTGTCCATGGATACTGATATACTCCGTCATTGTGCTATAGGAATATTGAATGCACTAGCTTATCTTCATCATAACAATGTTGTACACAAAGATCTCAGAGACACAAGTGTATTCATTGACAAATTTGGTAATTACAGTGTTTTATTTTTATTCCTCTCATCATTTTGAGTTTTTCACCCTAGCAAACAAATCTTAAAAATTGTTTTTCTTTTAGGTGTTATCAAGCTTGGAGACTACAGTCTTGATAAAAGACTTTCAGATATGTGTCATTCGTCAGCCGCAGAAAGAGTTGAAAATATATTTCCACCATCAATAGGCAGAGGTGGAAAAAAAGCTGACATCTACCGTTTTGGCATTCTTTTGCTATCCCTTATTAATGGCTGTATAATTACTGATAACCCACCTGAAATCCCAAGCTCAATCAGGACAGATCTGAAAGACTTTCTGTCAAAGTAAGTTGAATTATCTTGTACCCATTGTAACATTGGAGATGTTACAAGTTTTATTTATTAATTTTTAGTCCATTGAGATATTACTGTAGTTTTTAAAGACCTCTGGAGGGAAGGTAGAAAGTCATGGTATGGTAAATAGGATGGCAACTGAGAGCCACAGTTGGTTCAGTCTAACTTAGGCTATGAAGGAAAAAATTAAAGTGAGGAAGATCTGAAAAATGATTATGGCCAAGCATTGAACAGCAAGATTGCCACATCATCCCTAACCACTTTCCCTGCTTTATGCCTTCAGTACATACTACCTTGGGCATGATTTAGTAATGACTCCTCCATCTCCTGCTATTCTGAATTCCAATTAGTCTGCTCCAGTTATAGTTACTGATAATTGACTCTGTACCACTCAAAGAGTTACTTTTTGAAGTAAAATTCATTGTTGTCCATATTGACCAATTCATTAAATGGGAATCTTGCTGTTGTATGATTAATTTGATTATTAGTATCTATGTAGATATAAGAGTATATTGATTAAATTTCATCTCTAAATGGCTTGATAACACATAATTACAGATGCCTTTTGAAAGATGAACATCAGAGATGGAGTGCCAAGCAATTATTGGAGCACACATTTGTAAAAGATCCTTTAGAAAAAGGATTGAGACCTCAGAGTAACTGGGTTCAGAAGCAGGTTTGTTTTCTAGCAACATTGTTTAGGTTTTGCTTAGCTATTACTCGAATAACTAAAGCTGGTTAACACATTTCATATGGGAAATTTAAATCCCTTGATCCCTACAGATTGCATGCTATTTAAAGGTCCACCATATGATAGGTAGCCATATTACACAGAGTGGCCATTATTTATCCACCGCATTATAAACTTCCATACAACACAAACTAAGGAGACATTGGAAAACTTTCTGTTTCATTTGAAAGAACCACTCGGAGTTTTGTTACACATCGGCACCAGGATGTATAAATGATATACTGTTTTTCTCCAAGTGTTTTCCAGCATCGCAGAAACAAATGCCTTGTTGATCTGCACATGAAATTAATCCAGATCTGCAACTTCCATGCAAAGACTTGATCCTTTACAGGATCCCAGAATAAAAAATACATTGAGATAGAGATTTTTGATGGGTTACAAAACTATTTGAGTTATTGTTTTAAATGAAACAGTTTTCCAATGTCTCTTGTACATAATTTGTGTTGTATGAATGTTTAGAATGTGGTGAATAAATTATAACCACCCTGTATAAAATGTCATAATTTCTTTAAAATTTATTATTTTGAGATAGAATTTTAAATAAATACTCACCAAAGTGTCATATTATTTTGATGTTATATCATTGGGATGTTGTAGAGTGAGCACACATACCTCAGCTCCTTTCTTATTTTCTTTGCAGCACATTTTGCAAACCTTTGCTTCCCCTTCAGTTGACTTAAGATATTATTTATGCAGATTGCCTGAAAACTGGCCTGGATGGTCCTTTTGAGTGGCACATTTAGTCAGCATTTTTATGTTGTTTTCTTCCTCATTCCTCGTTTATTCATTCAGTCCTTTCATGCTTGCATACCGTTTGCTTATTGCTTAAGATTGCTAGTAGAAATGTACTGAACTACCTTGTCATAATGTTGCAAATTATAGAGAATCAATCCATAAAACAAACAATTCAGCAGTGCTTATGTAATAGCCGAACAATGAACTAACGATCTGAGAACGAATGCTTGGAGCCATCTATTTTCCTGATGCATGCTTCACTGTAATATGCAACGATTCATGGGAAAAAAACTTCCATTATGTTTATACAATCATTGTAATTAACAGTGACTGTAACAAAATTGTGAGATTATGTCTGTAAATACGATATACGGGACAAAAAAATTAGATGCATGAAAAATTGAGATTTACGCTACTCTTGAAATGGAAAACATGGAAATCTCTGTGATACATATGCAAGTGTTGATAAGGAGGCCATCTTTGTGTTGTATCTCTTGCTGTTTATGACATCATATCATGTTTTTATTCATGTTATACTCAGTTTATGCATATTATTGGTAGTTGTATTCCATTATTGAGACACGAAATTTTGATTTCAATGAAGAATACTAACTTTATTCCCATAGGTTTTCTTCTCATTTTTTTGTTTTCAGTTATTAAAATATTTGGAAGATACCTCTTTTCAGATGGTTTTAAAGCCAAATGAGAACGCATTTGATATGAGTAATTTTTAATTCTCAATTTGCAGAAAAAAAGCAACAGTATATCTGATAATGAAGAGCCAGATATTGATATTAATCTGTATTTGCCTGCTAATCCTAAGGGTCAGTCCAGAATAAAAAATGAGTTTGAAATCATCAAATGGCTTGGAAAAGGAGCCTTTGGTGATGTTCTCAAGGTATTTTTCTTTCTTGTTTTTAACCAAACATGCTTATTCAGTTATTGATATTGGTTGCTTTCATTAGTGCTCCCGTTCTTTCATAAAAATAGGTTAGAAACAAACTCGATGGAGGTATTTATGCCATTAAGCGCATTAAACTTAATCCAAAGAACAAACAACTGAATAGAAAAATCACACGAGAAGTGAAATTATTATCACGACTTAATCATGAAAATGTAGTTCGTTATTATAATTCATGGATTGAAAGTGCCATCTTTGATCAAAATTCTGAGAGTACAACTACAACTCCAGTTCCAAGAGTTAAAAGTTATTGTGGCCCGGTAAGTTGTAGTGATGCATGAAAAAATTCATATATGTACTTTATTAATCATTCTCCTAAATTGGCTCGTGCCAGATTTATTTATGAGGCATATTTTATTGAGTTGTTATTGACAAATCAAGTTTTGTGTTCAGCATACATTGAAACCAATAAACATTATGTTTTAACAAAAAATAATTTTTAAGCAGGCAGAAAGCTTTGCCAAAGATATAGAAAGGCTTGCTGCTCCTACAGTGAAAGATGCAAGCGGTATAGAATGGAATATTTCATATCATTCAAGTAGTACCAATGCCCCCTCTGAGGTAGAGGATGAGGAAGAATCGGAAGACGATGAAGATGATGATGACTGGATTGCATTTCTGTGAGTTTATTTTGACCTGTAGTGTCAAGTAGAACAGGTTTATTTATCATTGACTTGCTTTCTCTTATTTTCCTTAAAGCGTTAGCATGGATAGTTGCTAAAAGTGTTGGAGTTTAAATTTGACATTATGCATTTACAATATGCAAGTGCTAAACTTAAATTTTTTCCCTGCGGCATTCATAACTCTCTTACCACAGATTCCATTTAGCTTCTAATCCCAGTGCCTTAGATCAGGGATTCCCAAACTTTTTGAAGCTACAGAATCCTCATATTCAAATATTTTTTCATGCAGAACCCTAACTAAGAGATGGTAAGCCAAATTGCAATAAAATTACCTTTATAATCACTGTAATTGTTATTTACATAGTTTATGTATTTTACATTATACAGTTTGCAAGTGAAGCTCATGTTTTCTGCTGTAAATAAGAGAAGGAAGCACATATCGAATCTCCTCCTCTGTCTCTTGCAGAACCCATACAGGCTTTCGCGGAACCCATTTTTAATACATCTCTAATTTTCCATCCATTGCCCTCAAATTTTTCCTTTATCCAATTATCTCTAGCTTATCACTTTATCTGTTATCCTTTTCAACTCAAGGTTTATTCGTCTATAATTAATTCTACCTTCTTCTCTGTTAATGTTTTCCACTATCTCCTCTCGTCCCTTTTCTCCAGCATTTCCTTAGTGATCCATGGTTTTTTTGATTTTCTTATCTTGTTTACCTGTCTCTTTATTCATAGTATTTTTGATTCTGCATTTTATTTCCTCTCTTCTATATCCACAGTTTTGGGTTTGTTTGTCTTATTTTGCCTGTATTATTTAGTTTTTGTAACTAGAAAATTTTTATTTCTATTATTTTTGGCATTTTATGTTTGAATGATCATGGAATGTTACTTTAGTTTTTTTGTACTATTTATAGTAATTGCTGTTTAATGTTCCATTTAATTATTTTTTCTTAAGAGATGTTTGAAGTACCTATATTACAAATTCTTAAATCTTGCAAGTATGTATTAGTGTATGGCTGTATATATTGTTTATTTAAGTAAACAATCCTTAGTGAACTGGTTCAAATCAGTAACCAAACCTATGTACTTTGTAAAAGAACCAAACCTGAACCGAACTGATATTTCATATTTTAATTGGAATAAATTAAGTTTTCAGAAATAATAGACATGTTTACTAATACTCAGGAGAATATTTACAATTCTTAAAAGGGCAGTTAAGTGCAGTGAACTCTTGATCTAACGTTCTTGAAGGGACCTGGTAAAATCGACTTTAAATGTGGAAAAACGTAAGAAGTGGGAAATGGAGATAATGACATGCACACATCAGTGTTCATAGTTGATATATTATAAACAGATAATACATGAAGCACTGTGTGATATATTGCATTCACTACACAATACAAAAATTTATGTAATAAAATAAATAGTCATTCAAAATCAGGAATAAGATATTTTTAAAAAATGAAAAAAAGAATGCGAATAAAAAATATACATAAAAACTACAGATATAATAATAGATTTTAATTATTTTTTAAAAAATTGGATTTTTTTGGCAGTGTTTTTCTTTTGACTGAATTGCATAAAGTCTTCTTTCATGCTCATCTGTCCCTTTAAGAAGGTGATCTGTCCCATTACTATACTATAGGTATCTCTTAAGGGTAAGCAACCTCTCCACTGCATGATTAAAACTTAGCATTTCACTCTGTAGTACATCATTATCTTCATCATCACCACTTTCAACACAGTTATCAACACTGTCATGTTGCAAATCACAGACTTCATTAACTGATAGGACACCACACGTAGGAACATTGTCGTCAAAGGTAATGAACTCATCAAATGTCACTTCATTCGCGTTCGATTGCTCCCTTTCTTCGATATCAATTGCTTGAAGGTCATTTTAATCTTCAACTTCAACAAAGGCCTCACTGAAGAACACAGCATTTTTAAAACAATTCTTTATTGTGTCAACTTGAATGGCATTAAAAACTGAGAATGTAGTCCATGGTCTCTAAAACTGATATTTTTTTCCCCCTTTGTTGAATCCACACCAGCAGCTTCCAGTACTGCTGTTTCAAGCAGTGTATGATGGTTGCAAATGACTTGTGCTCTTGGCCGGAAAAAATACAACCTTAACATACCGTAAGCTGTATGATGTATCAAGCAGATGAGCTGCGCAGCGATCCACAAACTGCAGTACTTTTTGCATCCAAATCTTGAATATACTCCATGAATAATTTTGATGTCATCCATGCCTTGGAGTTGTTTTTATGTTTGCATGGAAGCATCCACACATTCTTGAATCAACGTGGTTTCACAAATTTGCCAATCCCTAGAGGCTGAAGTTTCTCACTGCCATCTGAATTGCAGCATAGGAAGACCATGAGCTGCTCCTTGCTTTTCTTTCCCTAATGGCAGGTTTCTCCTCAAAAAGTTAGGGTTCTATCCGGTAACGCATTAAAAAATAAACCTGTTCCGTCCACATTGAATATATCGCACGGTGCATACTTCTGTATTAGTTCCGTAAGCTCTTCTGTCTTCCAGTGATCCCTTGTGACGAGGTCCACAATTGAACTTACTCCAGCAGCAACTTTATAGACCACACTATTTGTAAACCTATCAAGCCAGCCACTGGATGCTGTGAAAGTATGAAAACCTAGACGATTTGCAATTTGCATAGCCTTTTCTCGCATTGTAGCTCTACTAATTGGGATGCTGGAAGTTCCGGGCTTACTGATACCACTCCAGCAATGATATTTCTATTCTTTTGTATGGCGATGTGCAAGAGAGTTTTTCTTTTTTTTGCAGCAATTCCACAGTCGCTAACTGCTTTTAGGATCAATTCTCTGTGAGTCATTATGGTGTTCAACAATGTCACCACCAACTCTAATCGCCTTGCAATTTCCACACGTTTTTAATGCTGATTTCTATCTACCTCCTCAATTATTATTTTTTTTTCTAGAGATATCACCTTTCTTTTTGCCGCCATGGAATTTATATAGGCTACAGTACACTATTATTCAATTCAACACAGTAAGTTTTACTACATTACTGTAAGACGCAGGAACACCACTAGTAAAGATACAACTTAAATTCATTAAAGAGTTTATTGAGTTCCCCGTAAACTATGTGCTTGAAGAGAAAAGAAGAGGTGGTTGTGTAGCTTTTCTGTAGAATGGATGTGTTATTTTTATTTATATCTTTTTAAGACGTTAGAAACGGATTAAATTCTAACGGCAGGTTTGAAACTAAACTGTTAATGCGGAAAAATGTTACAAACGGAGAACGTTAGAAGCGGGAAAAATAACATGACATAAATGGACTTCTGACAGGAACTTTTAAATTTCATCTTAAGATGGGGAAAAACATTAGATCCGAAAACGTTAGAACAAGAGTTCACTGTATACATATTTTTCATGCATAATTTACTTATCATAACATATAATATTTTATACTTATCCAAATAATAAACAGGCCAAGATCAGATTCATCTGATGGGATAGTTTTCTTGAAAGAAGGTTCTGAAACAGCATCTGAATCAAATATGGAATCCGAAGCTGGAAACACAGATAAAGTTGATAAAGAAGAGGTAAACAACACTTCCAATCTAGATAATTCCAGTGATACAAAAGAGGTGCAGTTCATGTATATTCAAATGGAATTTTGTGAGAAGAGTACATTGAGGTAACACATAAATATTAATTTTTTTTTATAATATCATTCAGGCGCAAAATGTTTACTATATAAGGAACTAGTTGATAAAGATTTTTGTAAGGAAGATAGCATTGCATTACTATGAATTGGAATCAGATATTATAAATGATGCTTTTCATTCAATATTATGTGCATGGAGGCAATCCTTACTTGAATCTTTTTCTCCAACTCAGTACTGTGTTGTTCCATCTCAGATCTGTAATCATTTTAAGCCCAAATTTTTGCTTCTCATGAAAATATTTCAGCTGTTCTTTTGTGCTGAGCATGCTAAAGTTTCTATTTTAACATTTAACCACACTTTTTTAGATAGATAAACTGGATTTATTTTGTTGTCTAAACAAGGTGATACCGTATATTCTCGTGTATAAACACCCTCATGTATAATGCACACCCATACTTTTTGCCAAAAAATCCTGACTTTTTCTCATACCCCATGTATAACGCGCACCCTTGATTTTTGTGGGCTATAAGAACAAAATTATATTGTCATGTTAAGTATTAACTGGAGTACCATAAATAAATACATTAAAGCATTAAATTATCGCCATTTAACAATTTTAAAACGTATTTCCAAAGAAAATAATAACTTTGTTAATTTCCACAATTTTTTATTGTGGAATTTAACAAAGTTATTATTTTCTTTGGAAATAGGAGTATCAATTACCACTAAGTTCAGCCAAATTCCTTGGATTTTTGAAATTTTAAAACGCTTGGACTTTCCCATAAGTATTACGTTCAATAAGCTCCAAATTACATCTTAGAGCAGTGCTTCTCAACCTTTTTTGCTCCACGGCACACCTTCATGGATGCTTAAGAACATTACGGCACACCAAACCACCCCTAATTAATTTCACTGCGTAAATACTCATTTTTAAAGATAAAAACTAGCGTAACAAGTAAAAGTCGCAGTTATGTTGGATTGTTACGATTGGTAAAGCAATAATTGTACAATTTTATTATACATTAAATACATACGTAATTTAAAAATTAAATATCTTCGGAGTGTATGGCACACTAGTCCCTTCCTCGCGGCACACCGGTTGAGAACCACTGTCTTAGAGAGACATCATTAATAATGAAAACGATTGAGTTGAGATGGCAGCAGCTTCATACAGTAAGTTGGTTAAACTGATGCCACATAGAAAACCACAGTGCCACTGCTGCCAATACTTTTAAATCAGACAAAAAGGGATCTATAAAATACATAGTTTTGATTTATAGTTGATGTTGGTTCTCTTTTTTCTGTCTCATTCTAAAACTGTTTAATAGAAGGAATAACGTGAAAATGTAACAAACAAATCTGAAAACAGGAAATGCAACAGGTAAGATTAAGTTCATACACGTCATTCTATGGGTTTTATATTAGTTACATTGTTAATTGTACATACTAGAATCATTAACTAAATAAAATTATTTCAATTTGCTTATTCTGTTTCTTTGTTTTCAATGTGTGTTTTGCAGGAAGTCTATCTGGAGATTTTGCATAAATTACAGCAATTAGCTGATGAACTATTGAAATGCAGATTATTTGGAGAGGATGGAATTATAACTGTATAGAAGTAATTAGGTGTTCTATATGTATAATTAATATAGGTATAAACTGGATTATCTATATTTATTGTTGTTTTCCCCTTAATTCACCCAAAAGTGAATATATGGTGTGAGGTAGGTTCACTTTAATTTCCGATTTTAAGTGTGCAAAAGTGTTACCCTTGTATAACATGCTCTCCTACGTCGTGACCTGAAAATTTGATCTTCAAACTGCGCGTTATACACTAGCGTATACGGTAATTGCGAATATCAAAAATGAATATTTGTTCCATTTTTGCAGGAATGCCATAGATGGAGGGCTTTTTGATGATGAAGAAAGAGTTTGGAGGCTTTTTAGAGAATTAGTTGAAGGGCTTGTTCACATTCACCAGCAAGGCATGATCCATAGAGATTTAAAACCTGTGAACATATTTCTTGACTCTAATGACCATGTTAAAATAGGAGATTTTGGCCTGGCAACTACTAGTATAATACCCAGGTTTGTTATTAGATTAACCATGCATAATCTATAGTATACTAGTGTAATGCCCATTGAAATATCAATGGAAGAATTATAGATAGCTATATAGATTATTATTATTTTCATTTAAAATAATTAATATCACACTTTTACTTATGAAATATTTTGTCATATACAACATTTCTATTGAATATTCTGTTGTTGACGGGCTATCTTTAGTTAAACTTAAAATAGTTGCCTCTTTCCCTTCCTCTCCCCCTCCCTCCCTTTCCTTCCCTCTCTCACCCTCCCTTTATCCCCTTCCCCCCCTCTCTCATATTAAAAGCATTCAAAGCACGTTTATACCCATAAGAATTGAATTAAGAATATGATATAGAGGTCTAACAATGGAATTGGTAGGCAAGGCAACATCCTGTTAAAATGGCAAGATTTCCTCAAACTGTTTGAATTAAACGTTTACATTGAGAAATTTCAAACTGTAGGCAGAAAAAGATGAATAGAACAAAAAACTTTATAATGTTTTCTTCAGAATGGTTCATATCCAAAGATTGTAGGCCAAATCTTTCTAATTTTAATTTAAAAAAGAACTAGCAGCCTGTTGCAGCTACGCTTGCAAATAAATAGTTCGGCCCTAGGTTGGATCTTCTTTGTTCCGTATTCATTTGACATGTTTCCCTATTTCTTTGTCTTCCTTGTACTTTCCGCTCCTCATCTACACGAGCAATCCTATGAGCTTCCTCATCTCTTTCCTACAATACTCTTCCTTTGATCTCTGGCTCCTCTTCCCTTCTCTGGCAGCTGTAGCTGGATGAATAGCTCTCCCTTTCACTGGCATTTTAAAATTTTCTGCGATTTTACAGCAATATATTGGAGCAATTACGTGATCACAATGTCACAGAGTTTCTCAATGCTAGTTTAATATCGGTATATTCAAAGGGGAAAAATTTTTAATTCTACCATACCTTAGTTCCAATGATTATTGTTGCACCCTTAAAGACGAACTCACAAACAGTTGCTTTCCTTCAAGTGTCTATCAATGACTGCTTTTAACTTCTTACAGGACCTCTTATCATCTACTATAAAGGCGACGTCAGTGCAAGCGTTTATTTAGATTATCAATGAAGATAAGATAACAATAATGCTTTTCTTTCGTCTATTTGAAGGTTTAATTGGCCTTAAATGAATCAGAGGCAACAATGAGAGTCTCCTTGGCAACGTCCGGAATGAGTACAAAAAATCCGCAAAATTTCGAAAAAGAATGCGTATTTCTGAAAAATTCGACTGTGTAACGTGTAAACATCACAAGAATAAGATAGTATAAAGCTTTAGTCATCGAATAAAGCAAAAAAGAAGAAAATCGGTCCATATTTACGTATTTTAATGAACGAAGGAAAAAAACCTTGCACTCTGAAAAATTGAAAATCCCATGTAAGCTTATGGGAAAATATAATTGTCTCCTGGATTCAAATCCGGGACACTTTAGCAAACAAAAATATTTTTCCAGGGACCTCATAGCCAGTAGAAACAAAACACCGTTTACCGCATATCTTTACGACAAACGGTTCTCGAGAAATACGCCGATATAATTACGCGAGGCTTCATACGCACGGATGCAGCTTCATTACATGCATAATATATAGTCTGCATTTTGTAAAGCCAATTTTACGTGTTAACTTATTGGCAATGAAAATTATCCCCTGGATTCAAACCCGGGTCTTTGATCTCGAGTTTGATACATTAAAATGTTTTGTTATTATATCATAATGCTGTCCCGAAAATTTCATCAAATTCGGCTCAGTCGTTTGCAAGATATTAAGCTTCAAAAAGCATTACATGACAAAGGGACAAAGTGACGCAGTCTTTTATATTAGTTTTATGATTACCTTATTGTTAGTAATTTCCAAGCTTTTTGTATGTTGGTGTAGCCTTTTGGGAAACTTAATTTCTCAGCTGATGTTTAGACTTTCTGTCGTCTATACACAAATACTTTTCTTTTTTGTTTACCCTAACCAGGGGTAATTTGCTCCTTGAGATCCATTATAATAGGGATGGAGAAATTATGGTATACAAGAGCATTTTATGTATCCATGATTAATAAATCGTCCAACACATATCGCACAAGTTTCTCTTATAGAAATGAACAAGATTTATTATTAAGCATTCTTTATCAGTGAAGTTATAGTAGCAGCATGCCTTATGGGCATGTCTTGTCCAATTTTCATCTCGTAAACCGCTAGGTGGATTTTCATTAAATTAAGTATGAGTTATCCTTATTAAAATTTATCACTGAATGTTAGCAATATTAGTGAAGAGCAAAAGTCTGTAAAAAGTGTTTGGTCACCTGAGACTTGACCCAAACTGAATTAGTTATAGACTAGATCTTATGGCATCAATGCATAAGACTTTGCCACAGCTTTTATGAACATAATCTCAGTTGAAGACGATATAAATGGAAAAAGTTGAAGTTGTGCTCCTGGACTCTTACTAATTATGAGGGTCCCATTCGGTAGTACAGTTACAATTGTAACCATCAGAATGTTAAAATTTTATTCATAATGACTGATAATAATAGGGAAAGTGATAATCGGCATTTTCAAACCCCTTGATAGGTTGTATGTTTACCTAACCTGAAATGCCTCATCCTAGACTTTTCCCTTTTCTCTTGAACCATTCCATTCAGAAAGTTAATATTCCTACCGCTTTGCCTCTTTCTAAGCATTTTCCCTTCTGTGACTCCTATCAACGGCTCCTACCAAACTTTTGCCCACACATTTCTCCTCTTCCAATTCAAATTAAGCTCCTTTTCACCTACTGTTCTAAAACTCCCTCATTTCTTTTCCTCCGAATCTATCTTATTTTCTTCCTATGTCATACCTCTAAAATTCCTCTTAGCTCACGTCTTTCCTCACAGCCCATGATACACTTGTACAATGATGTAAACCATATCATAGAAATGTATATATAGTTTGTATTATATTTTTGCTAACTATACCTGGAATTGTCTTTTAGATAATGATTATTTGCATTTTATTACCCTTATCTCTGGTTTTTAGGGCAGAGTCATTTGTGATGAAAGAACAGTTTTTGGGAAGCAGTGACCTTAAATCTGGAGATAACAGGTCTTTTTCAAATTATTATGGAGATGGATCCATGACTGGTCAAGTAGGAACTGCTCTATATGTTGCTCCTGAATTATGTACCACTGGAAGCAAAGCTATATACAATCAGGTAATTGATAGTGTGATTGCTGATAATTTTATTGCAGTAAAACTACAAAAATTCAACTTTTCCCAAAATGGGGAAGTGTTTCATAATATTTTGTTTATTTCTAAGATCCAGCAAATATTTCAAATTTCAAAACAGGTAACCATTGTTCACGGTAACATGCTTTTTTTTAGCATTACTGAGCTTTTTAACCTTACCGATTTACTGTAGAAAGTGGATGATAATTTTCTTTAAATGTTATTTTACCCAACATATTTCTATTTGAACCTAGATTAAAACCAAGCCTTTGCATCTTTTGGTTACATTTTGTCTTCAGCCAACAACATTAACATTTTCAGTAGATCACTCTGCTGTCAAATTGTAATGTAGAGTACAAGATTCAAGCTTTATAATAGTTACCAGTTTGATTTTAGGTAGTTATAAAATAATATTTGATAGGTTTTCTCCTGTGTTGCATATGTTCCTACATGGTCAGGTTCACTCAATGGAAGTCCTTTACCTCACCTCCTGCCACGTCATGTGAACAAATTGCAATCCTCCAGACTTTTTGCTCTAGCAGGGCATAGCCTGCTTACTCATTAATGCATCATTTTATATCATGCAAAAATTTGACCTAGGTCAGAAAATCAAACTTCTATTTATTACAGAAGGAATATCAGGACATCTAATGACTATTTTGCCAACTAACAAACCATTCTATGGATAATGACATCTATATATAAGCCCATCTAACATATGATTAGTTATAGGTACTTTTACTGAGCCATCTCAGAGACAGTTATGTACATCATTGAATTTAGTCATTTGCTTCCTTCCTCTCGAGTTCCCTCCAACAAGCATTCTCAGTCAACGGCTTGATTTCTTCAAGAGAATATTGTGACAGTCTTATATAAAATAGTTCTTCCAGCAATTGCTGCTTGTAATACAATGAAATCTCATTACAACATACTTCACAGTTACGTATGTTTCAAATTAACATACTTTTTTTTAATCCCCATCAATTTCCCTGTATAAATACTGATAAATATTTCAAAATAGTGCACTTCAACTTAATGTACTTCAACTTAACTACTTTTCAATATTACCTACGTATTAAATTCAGAGGTCCCAAAAAAAGATTGTGGTTTTAACGTATGCTTTCATCCGTAAATGACTCAACTATAACCAGTTCTTGCACATTCAAGTCGTTCACACCAACTTTGAAGGCATCTTTAGTTTTTAGCACGAAAAGGTCTATGGAACTCAGCCCAAATCCCAAAAGGAGAGATTCCAAACTGAAAAAATTTAGAACCGATCATTAGTTATCCCTATCGTTATTTTCACAATAGCATTGAGATAAAATCTTAATTTCTAGGAATTGTATCTCTCTTGTTACACTCTCATTCTCGCCGGTTTTGGTTTGAGCCGGACTTGCGAGAATTCCTAACCCCTACCGAGGTACTTCCAGAGAAAATACTGTACTCCTTATGGATATTTTCAGTATATCATACTTTCAGTATAAAGTATAAAAATTCATGCTCCGTAGAGATATGTTGTATCGAGATTTTACTGTAGAAAGGTTAGTCTTCTTCTGATCATGTATTCTCATGAATGTGCAGCAGCAATGTTAGACAAGAATATCATAGTAATTTCTTGTTTTAGTGGTGGGAAGGTGTGATGAAGTTGGAAGACAACCCCAATGTAACAGTCTGAAAAATATAGGTTTTTATTATGGATAGCTTGGTGCATTGTCCTAGATCAGCTGGATGTGGAATGTTAGATTCCTGGGCTTTTGGTACCTTTGCACTTCTTGGACAAATCAGTTGTTGAACTAATTAAGATTTCAGCACTTTAGGCAAAGGTTTTCTGCAATGTCTTGGTGAGAAATTGGCATTGGCAGCAGATACAGAAAGCCGACACAAGAGAGTTCAGTAGTTACCTAAGCAATCATGGCATACCAGAATACAGGCAACTCCCGAGTTTCGACGGGGATGCGTTCCTGAAAACGTGGTCGAATCTCGAATTGTCGAATGTCAAACGCCGTTTTTTCATATACTTGCATGTTATAATCGTGGGATACGTTCCCGCATCTCGGGAAAAAGTCTCCCTTCACATTCTATAAAGATAAAATAACATTACTAATATGTTAATACAACAATATTAAATTATGAATAAATTATATAATAAATATTTTAAATGTATAACTTATTTTTTGCACTTAAAAGGAAAAAATAAATTTTTGTTTCGAACTTCAAAGATAGATGTATGCAATATGTTGTGCAGATGGCCCGGTCCAGATCGCGCGAGTCGTTTGTTACAAACGACTTGCGCAAGCTGGATAACATACCTGCATACATCTATCTACGCACAACTATTTATTGCAGTGAAATTAATATAAAAGTTATTAAAAAAGCACAGAATAACTTAAGAATAAAAAAATATAAAATTTAAAATATTTTCATACCTTAAATCTTTTTCAACTGCGCTTACGGTGTATTAATTGAGAAGTTGGAAGATATTAGTTGGAAGAAGAGGAGCTATTGGGTTTTAAAAGTTTTTCCATTCTAAGAATCACAACACCGCACCTAGGACTGTTTATTGTTGTTATCAAATTATGTGAATTTATCACGTTCTAGAATTTTCTCCTGTTTCACATAAGTGCTAATAGTTGAACGACACATTCCCAACAATCGTGTGATTTCAGTATGGCTTACACCTTTCTCAACGCGCTTTAAAATTTCTAATTTCATAACTATGAGTCTTATGCATTCTTTTATTTGATTCACTTACATTATCACTATTACATTTCCTTTTAGATGCCATGTCAAGTGGTAAATTTATAACTAAATCAGTAAAATAAATAAATTTAAAAGATTAACAGAAAAAAGGGTGAAATCAGCACAAATTCAAACAATTAGAGCAGATATAACTATGTCTACACCAAAACTAAACCATGCATGGTTGGTCGGAACCAATTACTCCGCAAAAATTACTCCACGTAAAGTAGTTCCCAATTCGATCGGCTGTGTCGAAATCTTGAATTTGTCGAATCTCAAACGGTCGAAACTCGGGTGTCACCTGTACTGGGATATTATGCTTATTTTTTCCCTGGTGGGCATGGGGTTTCATCGCTCTGTATAGCAACATCAGCTTGAAAAAGAATTTGCTTGCAGCATTCCTACGGATAAGAAAGGTAGGATGGTAATATTTTCATCGTACCCTCTTGTTAATCCTTCCTTTGTAGAAAGGACACAAAAGACACATTGTCTTCCAAATCGCATACAGGAAATAAAGGAGCTAAAGCTTCAAAAAATTTCATTTTGAAGGCAAGGAAATAAAACCATAAGCCTAAAGAAAAATGTAAACAAAGCTCAATTCAAAATAGGAATACTTCCACCTACAGTGAGACAGAAATATATAAAAGCCAAAGACTGATCACCTTGTACAAGATAAATTATATCACCTTTTTCCCATTGGATGTTAAGAAGATAATTACTAGTGGCGAACCTATGGTATTGATAATAATTATTCACGTTTTCTCTCTTTTCATGTAGAAAGTGGACATATACAGCTTGGGAATAATTTTCTTTGAAATGTGTTACCATCCACTGGTGACTGGGATGGAAAGAGTCAAAGTTCTAGTAAACATGAGACACAAAGACATAATTATGCCTGCTGACTTTAACGAGAATGAGATGCCACAACAAGCTTATATAATAAGGTATTTACTAATACTACCATCATGTTAGTCAAACACGTGGCCCACAGGCGGAATATGGCCCACCAATCCTGAAAGTGCAGTCCCATCATTCATTTTATTTCACTGTAATTAGGTGTAAGAGAATACATAAAGCAATCATGGAATGACAAAGTGATACAAAACAATGGATAATGTTTAATATTTTGGAATTGTACGATAATTTCTTTTTAACTAAAATACATAATATGTATAATATAATTGTGTATGGGAAATTCTTTGTTTGGCTGCTCTTGGCATAATCCTTGTACTTGATAGTGACAGAAATCATGATGAATATGTAAGTAAATAAATACAGTATTTCTTTGCTTGTCAGTCATGATTTTTCACTCGTCATGGACAAATAGATGAATATATTTGCTCAGACTTTTATACATATGAATAACTCAGACAGCCTTTGTATTTTTAACTGCCTTATTATAATCAGTGGAGTCCAACCATTTTGACATATTTAAAAATCTTACTCATGATTAGATGTCTTCTTTTTTGTCAATTCTTTATTTATTATTTTCAAAGGGATAAATCTTATAATCATTGATGAGGTAACAATCTAAAAGGTGTATTTCATTGATTTTATATAAGCATATAATAGGTAGTATTTTTATGTATTATTTTACTGACAACCCTTACTATTCTTCTTTTTTCAGATGGCTTTTATGTCATGATCCTAGCAAAAGGCCTACATCATTGGAACTACTTCAATCGGACTATGTCCCTCCACCTCAACTTGAGGAAGCAGAGCTTCAGGAAATGGTCCGACACACCTTGCTTAATCCACAAAGCAAGGCCTACAAATACCTTGTTGCTTCCTGTTTTAATCAAGTAAGATATTTGGAAATCATATTCTTTTATTATTCAATGTATGTAAAATTTTAACATATAAAATAAACATTTTAATGTACAAGACAAGAATTACTAAGTTATCCTACAACGAATATACTTCCTGCTATGTTGGATTCAGTAGAAATAAATGGCCTAATAAACATCTTGATTACCTGTTGAAGTTTGATTTTCTTGTAAGTTTTTCAGATTGCCTATTTTATTTTTGTTCATTTGTTTATAATTTTCTGAGCTACATATGTAAAATTTATACTATCCCACGGTGCTAGAACTAGCATATGACAATGGAGTATTTGGAGTGGGATATAATTAGAAGTTATGATCATTCCAGTTCATGTCCAGTTACTTATAAAGTGTTGGCTTATTTCTAAAATATCACCAGATATTTTTCCGATGATACTCTCACTGTTTGTTGCTGCAAATGAATAAAGTTAAATTCAGTCTTTTATGCATCGACCAGTGTGAATCTTGATATTCTATTCCTATTTAATTTGTAAAAGAAAAATTTTTGTATGTAAAGCAAAATGACTGTGCATTCAGAATGTGATCATTTTAATTACATTGTGTCACAAAGTAATGGTGAGTGTGAAAGCATAGCTGTAGATTTGTCACTAAGTATAAGGCGTCACTTCTTATCTCTAGATAGGTTCTAGGTCCATTGGTAGTGATGTCGTTTGTGAGAAGTGTAGTGGTAGCAATGAGTTGAAATATTCAGAAAAGTTCATTGTGATTTATGAGGTTCATATTGGAGTAAAATCAAAAATGAAAATATGGTTTCATTAAATTAGAAGACCATAAAGGGATCAAGTATATTTCACTGTTTGACATAATTACTAAATTGATAAATATTGCAAAGAAGAAAGTAGTGCATTAGATAAATGAAATGTTTGGAAAGCCTACAAAATTTTTTACTAGATGCACTTAACCTTAAATTGGGAAATATTAAAGAAGGGCTTAAATGTTTATGGAAATATTTTACATAATATTGTCTCTTGCAATAACATAGGTTAATATATACTTTTGTATCAGCCATTAAAGGGCATTTTCCTACTGAAGGGAAAGCTTTCATGATAAAATAGTTTGTAGTTTATTATGACCAGGGTCTGAATGTTATAGAATTTCCTAATCTTGGCATTATTTTTTCCATTCTTTGGGTGCATTTGTCTTTATTGGGGTAAGATATGCACTTTCTTTTTTATGAAATGAAAGCTAATTAGTGCTTGACTTAAGGGTTTGTTATTGATCATTTGACCTTCCCCTTTAGCTATATGTTAGGTCAGTGGAATTCTTCCATAACAATGATGGATCATTAAGAAACTTTCACACCTGCTATGTATTTGAAATGGCCATTTGCAAGTGATGAGTATATATGGATGCTGACAAACATAAATCTCTATTCCAGTGCCAGTGTCAATATTATATGATAATTTTTATTTTTATGTACCTCTGGTATTTATAATAGTCCTATTCTTTTTTTATTGATGTAGGAAGTAACTCCTGCTGAAGATGTAACCTTTGATATGAGTCTAAATCGAGTTGGTCCAGCTTCGCTACCTCCAGCTCGTGCCCATTTACTTCAAGAAGCCGCAAAAGAACGTGTTGTGGGTGTATTTCGTCGACATGGTGCTGTGTGCGTGCCTACTCCATTGTTGTTACCCTCCCCTGCTCCTGGGATATCACCACTTAGGACTTCCAGTGGTGTCTGCACCAAATTAGAAGGTTGTAGAACACTTCATGATCCTAGTCGAACAGATGCATCTTACGTCAGACTCATGACTTGCTCAGGAGGAACAGTTTCATTGCCTCATGATCTTAGAGTGCCGTTTGCACGCCATGTTGCTTGGAATGGAATATCTCTTCTCAAAAGGTTTGTAAAGTTTTATATGTGAGCTTAAACATTTTCATGATACCGTATATACCCGAATATAAGACGACTCTGATTATAAGACGACCCCTCCATTTTTAACTCCTAATGAAAGGAAAAAAAATTATTATGCACACAATGATAGAGGTTTATTATACCATTGAGTAATGAACATTGAACCAATTGAAATAAGCAATTTTGATTGGAATTTTCAATTGAGTATTTTGGAACAAATATTTTGCACAAATGTTATTATACCCGTTTTCTACTCTTATGAAGCTTGACCTTGAAAATCCTAGTTGTATGCTTACTGCTGCAGCCAATGAAAGCTCGAGAGACTGTTGATGGGGAGGGGAGAAAGTCAGTCAGTCTCTCGCCATCGTGCTGTTCACATCGCTCCGAGCTCGACTGTGTTGCCAGATCTACCGCATTTATGCCTTAGCGTTCGCATGCGACTTTCTTCAAGAGCGGATATCGGGCAAGAGCGTACTACTTTCCCGCGCCTCTCGAAAATTTCAAATGGTGGTCAAGCTTCATAAGAGTAGAAAATGGGTATAACTGGTCCTCTTAAATTTTTATAATGTCCTTCCTTAGGCCCACGAAATGCTTTCCAATTTGAACTTGCACACTTTAGCATTTCCTGCGATTTTTTCCACCGCTGCACATTTGTCTCGGTGACACCAAACCTTCTTGCTGCAGCACAGTTGTTAGTTTCATCAGCATATTTCACCACTAAAAGTTTAAAATTTGCATCATAACTATTACGCAATGATTTCGATATTTGTGAAGGTGTAGAACCTCCCTTCTCAACATGGTCACCCATATTTTTACGTAAAGCTGGATAGTTAACAATCACGAAGACTTTAATTCACATGGAATTTACTACAGTCATAGATGGTTCACTTTGTCTGTGGTCAACACACTATGATATCGTGACAGGATCAAATTACATATGTTGGTGCAAAATCTTTCGCCCATTCAACCTACTACTACTACAGACAGTCCTCGACTTTCGTACATCCGCTGACGAACAAACATTTCGAGCTATCGCATAGTGGCACTATCTGTCAGCCAAGCCAACACTTTTAATAAATTACCAAATGAAGCAAAATGCATAAATATAATAAAATTCAAAAGAGTATTTATATCCGAATACATTTGAATCGATTCATTTTCTACTACTACTTTTAATAATCGATTGTTTCAAATGATTTTAAGAATCGAAAAGAGGCAGACCTCGTCTTTCATGGGAGTTACGTTCCTGAAAGAGAAGTAATTAAGGCAATGGGAAATACAGGGTTTGGTTCCCATCCCATCATCATTTGTCCTCTGTATTGGCGACCTCAGTAAAATAGAGAAAGAGATGGAAAAATTATCTTCAATGAAAGTAAGACTTAAACAAGTTAAAAGAAGATGATAAAAGTCTCAGAAAATAAATTATTTAAGTTCCGTAGTAGAATCGAGGAGAAAAATGAACGGAGATTGCCTAACTTGCAGGGACTAATTCCCCAAATACGGCAGACCGCGTCTTTCTTGGGATTACATTCCTGAAAATATCTGCAAAACTCCACCAATAATAAATGATGCATAACACGCAAAGCTTAAGTGTTTGAACTATGTCAAATCTGAGCAAATAACCCAATGATCCTGAATCGGAAGGGTCAAGAGTTCAGTCTTTCCCTCGGGACTTCCCTGACGTAATCAAGAAAGAAGGCTCCTGAATGATGATGCCAGCTTATATTCTGCAACTTTTCACGTGCGAAGGGATACAAAAGTGTGGGAGGATTGCATCCTAAAAATATTTAAAAGTATATATAAGACACGTACACGTGTCTTATATATATACTTTTAAAAATAGATACACGTATCGATTTTTTAAATTACGTAAATATTTTTACATATCAGAATACCATAACATTTTTCAGGCCTGACTATGATAGAAAATGTGAGGAAAACGCGATTCATTCCATATATAGAAAATTTCACGCAGACTTTTCCGTGATTTTTTCTGCAAAAGAGCGAAACATAAGACCGCGAAAGACAAAACTGGTCGCAAATGCAGAACCACGAAAGATCGAAACGCGAAAGATAAAGCCACGAAAGATGAGGTCTGCCTGTATTTCGATTATAACTATTCGATTCTTCCCATCTCTACCTCTCTCTGCCTTCTGCTCCTCTGTCAGTCAAACTATTACGCACTGCACGATTATAAGATGACTAGCGATTTTTCGGTCATAAAAATTAGAACAAAACCTCATCTTATATTCAGGTATATACGGTAGATACATTATTTAAAATTTATATGCTGACTATTCCCCTTTTCATATAACTCCTTATCAACTGAAACAGTAGGCCAATTATAAAGACCAATCTTTATGATCGTCCTACTGAAGATGGGATCATTAATTCTGAAATACATATGTAAGCTTTATGAAAAAGGAAGTATGTTGTGTGGTTTTTTCCTTGTGTATTTCATGCTGTGTGAACAAAAGGGTTTCTGGCATGGAGTGGTTTTCCCAAAAACCTAAAGAGTGTGAGATTACGTGTCTGGTCCCTGGCATGGAGTGATTTTCTCTTAAACTTCCTTTTTTACAATTTTTATTGTTATGAGTAGGTTTCCAATTTGTATTAGTTGTAATTAAAGATAGGGCTCTGATCTTATTTTTTCATTCATCAATGATTATATTTATTTAATCAATGATTGAATGATTGAAATGATTAAAAATGAAATACTTTTAAAAAAATCAATACAATATACATTGTACAAACTTTCTCATATACTAGCACGTTGTTTAATTATCTTTTGAAAATATGAACTACCGTATATTCCGGTGTATAAGTCGACCCGACGTATAAATTCACTCCTGCTTTTTTGAATGAAAATACATGATTAGGCATATGTTCGCCGTATAAGTCAACCCCCACTTATACTTCTTATGAAACCGTTTTCAGGCAAAATCAAAGTCATGTACAGTCCAAGTTTTAACAAAACAGAAATAAACAATAATAAAAATATATATAACTATTGTTTAGAGTCCTTGCTATTCTTCTTGAGCATTCCATGTGACAGATGTTTTAATTTCAACTAATAAGAAACTGTTATTCTTGGAGAGCTTGAACCACTAGATCAAGTTTCCTATAATTCGATTGATGTCAGCTGCTAATGATACTATCGAAATTAACTATACCTAATTATCGCAGTCGATCTCTACGGTGATGAAATTAAATGAAATATCGCAAATGTGTATCCTGCGCACCTTTTTTCACAAAATTTCTTTAAAAAAAGAGACTACATCATACATGAAGATTTCTGACCAAGTTTTAAAAATTGGGAGTTCTGACAGTAAATTTACTGAAACACGCTTGCATATAGTTTCAAGCGTGTTTCACACACAAAAGATGAAGAATTCTACAAAGTTTACACATATCTACATGATCAAGAAATGTTTAGGGTTTAAATGCATGATTTATACTGCCGGTGGTGCATCTTCAACATTGAGATGACGTAATATTTTTATAATATTAAAGCTGTACCTTTTTATTGAGTTTTAAGTTTATTATTGTTACTGTAAATAAGCAGTTCTGTCATTAAAGATTTACTATCAGTTTCTACCTGCACTTTTTGCTGGAATAAGTTGGAATCTCGTATCTGTATTCACCAAATTCATCATGAGCTGCTGACACTCCTTTAACCCAGGAAAGAACCATGGTTCCTTCTAATTTTTTTTATCCATGGACGGAATGAATATCGCTATGCATGCCTACATGATGCTAGTGCATGGATGAGCACCGGGGTTGACGTGGTCCTGTTCCGATATATTCTAAGATATACACAATTGTGCTCGCTTGAAAAATTTAGTGCGCAGCACTTCAAAAACTGCTGCGTGGCCGCGCAGTCGTGCAGCTTAGAGGGAACCATTGAGAGAACACACCTATGGAGAATTCCCACACTTATTTGATTTTTTTTCTTATTTTCTGCCACCATAAACATCAACTTATTATGTTACGAATTTATTTTTTCTCTTTGAACTGGTCCAAAAATAGAGATGTGTGTGGTACATGAGGACGTGGATTGCGTGAGTAAATACAGCATTAAAATTAATTATTACAATATACTAAAATAAATCTCATAAAATTTAAACACTGGAACAGCTGATTCAAAATAGCGATCACCTCCACTGAAAGATCAATGGTCTTTGTAAATATCGGTGTTATTCATCTGTAATTTAAGGTTCACATTTTATGTTTGGCATATAAGTCAACTCTAAGTTTTAAGAAAAAATTTTTAGGCTTCAAAGGTCGACTTATACAGAGGAATATATGGTGTGTAGAATTGTAAACATCAACATAAATAACTACACAAAATATGATGAAAATTATATGAACCATTTTTTTAGACAATTCAGTTGATGTTAAAGTTGTCCAAGAATAAACTAGCCTTATATTCATACATTGAGAAAAATGAAATATGTAGTACTAGTAATGTGTACTTGCATTCTGCAAGCATTTATGTAATACTAGCAGAATTTCCCATTGAATTTCAACGGATTTAGTGAAGCTGCTACAGCACAACATACAAACTCTTTAAAATATATAGTAGATACTTTTTAAATTACAATTAGCTTTTCTTAACAATTAATCATATTTGCTTATAACAATCCGTTTCCGAGCCTATTGCATTCAAATATAACAATAATTTTATTTCCTATCATATTGCTTTCACCAAATCCACCTTCATTTCTTGTGTAATTATGCTTTGCTGAAATATTTACTTTTATGGCTTGAAAAAGCAATGTACAGTTGTCCATGATTGAACACTGACTGGTAAATGTACACCAGATACATGAGCTTATTTACGTTAATAAACATTATAATGTAGAATATAATGATTTTACTTACAAAAAATGTAAGATACCAGTATTCAATAGACGAAAGAAGGTTCAAATACTTTCATCAATAAACGCTTCCTGAATAATATTCAGTATCTATTTACGTTGCTATCCATAAACATCGATAATTTCCTTGCTTAAACAAAAGCGAATCGAATAACGCTAAACTTTTGTCTATTTATAAGCTTCATTGAAGCTAACTGAATCGGAGGTAACAATGACGGCCGCCTTGGCAACGCCCGGGAGGGGTACGAAAAATCCACAAAATTTCGAAACAAATAGCGTATTTCTGAAAACTTCGACCGTGTAACATGTAAACTTCACAGGAATAAGATAGTACAGAGTTTTATTCGTCGAATAAAGCAAAAACAAAAAAATCGGTCCATATTTATGTATTTTAATGCTTGAAGGAAGAATTCCTTGCAAGTCAAGAAATGGATTCATACGTGTTATCTTATGGAAAAATGTTAATGCCCTTTATTGGCAGCACTGATTAATCCTGGTTGACCAAACCTTGACAATTCACTAAGTTAGGATGTAAGGAAGAATCGTACCAAATTTGGTTATTATAGCTTTTATCGTTTAGGAGTTCCATGAACAAACACACAAACCAACAAACACACGCTTCAAAATATATTATAGTAGATTATTGCAAATGTAAACTTAAGTAACTGTACGAAATTTGATTAAAATCGTTGGAGCCATTTTTGAGAAAATCAATGTTGTTCAAATTGCCTAGAATAAACTGCTCTTAATTATTGTGCAATGTCAACCATTTCTTCATAACTTCTATTCTGTATGATAAAATGCCTAAGTATGAGATTTCATTCATTTTTGCTCTACCATTTAGGCTCTAGAGCTGTAATCAGACATACGGCATGGCAAAAACCATTTTTTCACTCGGTTATGCCTAAAACGTGTATTTCCATCAAAATCGAGAGATTGAATTTTTTTACGATTATAATTCAGGCACTCCCCAGGTTATGTAAGCCTCGACTTACATAAACCCGCACTTATGTAAGTACCCCATAAATTATGTACGAAAAAAATTTTGTTATGCTTACATTAGCGGTTTTCATTAGCGAGTGCGAACTAAATCTATATGTATGTGCGTGGAGAAAGAAAGCAAGGCGTGGGTTGTAATGCAAAATCCCCACTATGCTACCCAGCCAGTGTTGCCATTTTAGCGAATTTTTAGCTACATTTAGTGACTTTGGGTTTGAATTGCGCCTGAATAAAGGCCAGAGCGACTACCTACTAATCTAGCGAATCGATGTAACAATCTACCTAATTCTAGTGACTGGCTATAGTTGCAGCTTATATCTGCACTCATATGAATACAATAATAGATTACATTGTTGTTACATGTCTGTGTGGTACTATGGTTTCTCTCCCAATCCCTTCAGTCTTTTTCCGATTGTTTATGCTTGATCTCTTAACGTGTATTTCACTTTTGCACAAAGTAATGTAAGTGTTGACCTTGCAATCATGGCTGATAAGCATCGCAATGAGAGTAAAAGTGCCAGTGCTGCTAAAAGGTGACGTACTATTACTTTAGAAGAAAAAATGCTGTACTTTCCATGGTAATTTTCGACTTACGCAAATTTTGAGTTACGTAATGGGTGCCAGAATGCATTACTTACATAACCCAGGGAGTGCCTGTATGTACTTTCTCAATATACTTCGTATATGAGAAAGTAAAAGGATATGATATGCTTTTATTATTTTTTCATGAAATAAAATCAAAGAAAAACAACTTATAAATAAATAAAATACCTTGGCAATCATCTAAATTCTCCCATTTTACTCTCTCATGTACATAGTATATACAGAAAGTATTTTAATTGTGAAAAAGTTCAACAGATTTTGGTGGAAATTCACTTTTTGTGTTCCCGAGTCCAAAAAAGTGTGTAATTATGAATACATAAAAAGTAAGAGTTTTTAAAAAAATTCACTGAAAAGAATAATTTTAAATCAGTTCTTGATGTTGCAGGGTAGTGAAATTTAGAGAAACTGTTTTACAAAGTTTTTTTTATATTCTTGGTATATTCATATATGTACTAGATGCAGATTTTAACTATTGAAAAAAGTTTTTTATGTTCTCATAACGATTGATGCTAACCTTGGCAAAATGTATATGAGAGGTGTTAAGAAAATGTAAAGAAAATTGTAGAAAGGTAGGGTTAGCTTAAGGATATCTCCAAGATTTATTCTTTTTATCAGCCTTTTGATTCTGGAAAAAATCACTCATTGAAACCAAAAGTGTAATAATTAATCTTATAAATTTCAGGTACAGTGTGGACAGAGTCTACAGAGAAAAGAAGCCTTTTGGATTTCATCCTCGTGAACTGTATGAATGTGCCTTTGATATTGTCACTCCAAACCCAGGTATTGTCATTGAAACAGCTTTCTTTAAAAAAAATTGATTGCATTCATTTATGTAATACAATGCAGTAACTGCTTAACTCCATTATCAAATGATGATCTGTCATCTCCTAGTGCCACGTGACAGTTTGTTTTCACTGTGTTAGCTTTTAAGTCATGTTAGAACCCTTTTCTACTATTGTACTGTCAATCTAACAATGATATTCCTTGCATCGTGGATGAATTGTATAACTCATTGACAATACCACGTTTTTAACACATTGGCAGATCCAGGAGGATGATTTTCCCCTTTGGATGTCCCCATTGACTCCCATTTGATGCTTTTTAAAACCCTTTCCATACCATATTTCTTGATTTTGTACCACAGATCAGATCCATAAGGCAAGGGAAAGAAAGTTTCTGCCAGAGATAGGAATTTTCAGAATAAAGGTCCATAGGTGGTGGCGGATTCAAGATGAGAGAGGGATGATCCCCCCCCCCCCCCCTCTCTCTCCTCTAGGGAAAGTTTCTTGACAAGGTTTTAGGGCATAAAAAATTCATGCCCTTGTAATAGCTTAATGATTTTATTTTATTAGTAGTCTACAGTGTCCTCTTATATTTTTTAATCAATTATTACTGAGCTTAATAGCTATACAGTAAAAGTTCTGTATTTGCGGGAGTTACGTTCCGGAAAAACACGTGAATATAGAAAGGAGAAATGTATAGGAAAATAGGGGTTCCGTTCCATACATATGGTAGAGCCCCGCTATAACGCGGTGATTGGGGTCCAAAAAATTCGATCGCGATAAATGCGGGATCGCATTATGGAGAGGTTACGAAAATTTACCACGCCAAGTCGGTCAGTTAAGTCTTGTAAAAAAAACAATGGTGGATATGTTATTATGTGTATTTCATTATCCCAGTGTACCGTATTTACCCGATTATAGTGCGATGTTTTTTCCGGAACATGAACCGCGCGTCTGTTTAAGAGAATACAAGATACTTGTTACATTGTAAATGCATTGTTCATGCATATTATGATGCTACACTGTACACGAACATACTAGGCAATGTTGTTCTTTGTATATAAATTTTAAGTGTATAACGATAGGCACAAAGATTGGGTCAGCGTCGCCACCGTGGATTGAACGCGTCACACGAGCGTTTTTTCACGATGATGGTGAGCGTGAAGAAACGACCGGTGCAACTAGAAGCCTAGAGGCGGCTACACGAGGCATTCGGAAACGATCGTTGAAAAACTCAAGTGCCAGACGGAGCCGGTAATAAAATGACCGACAGATAGCGTTGCACGTGCATACATTTCATACTTTTTCCCTATTTTCAACTCAGCGACCGCGACAGAGGGGCAATGGGAAAACGCTCCATGTGGCCATCCCCGAACGTTATCGCCACGCTTTCGAAACGCGCCCTGGCCCATCTGTCCGACGTTCGACCTTGAGAATGCGTCCCTCCCCCTCTGGTCAGGCGGGCGAAAAAGGACCATGTGGCATATTCCATAAGGAAACAAAAGACATATTTTGTAGCGTTATCTTGACGCCAGTCTTCGTCACGAAAAAACGTCCCTGTGGCCCTAGCCTTAGAGTCACAAAATTGTAGCGGTGATAAAAATAAAACCGTCTTTTTAAATAATGGGAGCACCGGTTACAATATCACATTCTGCCGCAACATTGTTAATACTAGCTACTTCTAAACTCATACATTAAATTACAATGGAAATGCGTGGAATTTTTCCGTAGGTCTGTCTATCAGGAGATTTGGCCGCCGGGAAACCAGGCAGGAGAATTAGTAGGATCTAGTTGGTCCTTTTCCCTCTTCCACTTGAAGGAATTCTGAGTGGTGAAAAAATTTTGAAATCATTTTGGGAGACATGTCACAATCGCGTTATATCCGAATTCGCGTTATAGCGAAGCACGTTATAGCAGGGCTCCACTGTAATAATTATGAAATTAGTAATGAGCCAAGATTATTGAATTATTTATTGACAATCACAGTGATAATTGCAAAAATATGTACATATTGTTAGCAGTGTAGAAGAACGAAAAACAAAGTCGTTTTTTTACCTGTTATTTTTGCTTGCTTTGACTTGTTTTGGAGGTCTCTGTACAGCTCTTGGTAGCGGGTCATAGCATCTTCCATTTTTCTCTTAAAAATGATGCTCCTCTCCATGGAAAGATCGGCACCCACAAAAATATCACATAAATTATGTTAAAGTTTATTCACTCGCACAGAATCTGTAAATTTAATGTAGGCGTTACGATGCTCATCTCTTCTTCGGCTTCAGGTTCAATGTGCATCAACTCTTCTGCATGTGTACTACACAGTCTCATGTGCTGCTTTACCGGTTCAGATTCACGAGCTACTTAATTATTAAAATTTACAAAATATTGTTTCAAAAAACAGAAAAGTTAATTTTTCAAACCATGAATACCGAAATTATAGCCCACAAATGCTAAAAATGGTTGCAAATGGTAAACAGTGAATACCCAAATTCTGTGAATAAGGAGAATTTACTGTATTAGCCATAAAAAGTTTGGAAAATCCACAACTTCTTATCCCAATTTTTCATGACATTTTTAGCTGCTGAATTCATTGATTAAAATTTCAAATATGAGATGAACTTGATGATTCTTTTTTAATTATTCTGCACAATTTTTTGTGACTATATAAATATTTATTCATACATGAAGTTATTTCTTCGTGTGTTTTCTATGCCTGCTGTAACTTTAGAGATTTATAGGTGCTTTATTTGTCCTTCCATCTTAATGGGATGAAACATGGTTCTTTTATAATTCTTTGATTTTCAACCATTTCCCATCCTGTGTCACATGATATTCTGAGGTAACATTTAAGCATCTCATACAATCAGTGCTCGAAATGGAAAATGTTACGAAACAGAATGCTTTTATTGGTAGTGGAATGGAAATTTTTATGAAATGGAACGCTTGTTATAATGGACAGTATTTCTAATGTCTGATGAAATGGTATCATCAGTGAGTGTGACGAGCCGGAGCAGCATTCCAGTGCGTTCTGGCTCATTTAGAGCACTGCATACAACACTGCTAAATTTAAGTGTTCATGTGATATATCATATCAAATTTTATTACTGACATGGTAACCTCATTATGGCTTTTCCTGTGAAAAGGATGAAATATGAAGCTCGTTTTAAGTATAAAGTCATAAAATTTGCTAAAAAATTTCCATTGACTATCAAGCCAACGTTCAACACATTGTGCATGCATTGTTTATATATTTGACAAATTATTACATATCCCATCTATTTGCAGTGGTGGGGATCAGTAGTGCAGAAGATCAAAAACCAGAAATAATCCAAAAATCATTTACTATTGTATTCATTTTAATAAATATACCTGTGACATACATTTTGTATTTACACTTGAATATCAGTGAGTTGGGCCTTCTTGGAGTTTATAATACTTTAAATGAATAAACAAAACACCACTTAAATAAGTGAATCAATTGTACTTAATTATGATCTGGCAGGGTGGGCGTAAATAAATTATAGAAAGTTATTTTGAAGAACTACCATCTTCCATTTTACATACTATTTCAAGTTAATCTTTGATTGTGTGCACCACATGCTTATGCTTCCCTTCCATTCTTGTAATTACAGTGAACTCCTGATTATCCATGGGTGGATTATCCAGGTTGTGGATTATCCGTGCTGTCTCTCATCTTATGCCTCAAAATTTTATTAATACTCTAATTGCAATGCTTTAAAAGAAATTCATGACTGTGGGACTGCAATATTTTCATATTCTCATTACACCAATGTTTAAATAATTATATTGTATGCAGAAATGGCTAGTTTGTATATATTGTATATTGTTTTTTATGAAAATCACATGGGGAGACCATCATGATTTTTTTCGGTTCATTTTATTACGATACGATTTTAAGTAGAGTCATTTGCCAACTTCAACTCACTAAGCTACATGGTTTTTATAGTGATAAACATTTATTTTATCCCTCATTAAAATGACAGAAAAACGGATTGTGTTTTTTGATTATTCGTGCTTTCTCTTACATCATTAGGCCAGATAATTGGGAGTTCTCTGCATGTGGTACAATAAGACATGAACACCTTTATACTGAGGCAATCTAATAGAAGGGGAGCATAACCACTGTCTAAAGTTCTGATTATACATTCAAATTGCTGCACCAAAAAATTTTAAATGAAGGACTTCTCTGGTGCAACACATACAAACTTCAGATTGCGAACTGGTGTGGTGTAGATGAGAAAATTGAAGGTCGATTATCGTTATTTCAACATTGCCCAAGAATGAGAAATCTTTTGACAAATGTATTATTTGACTATAAATGACATTTTTAATTTTCAATGTTGGATAAGCTGTGGATATGAATGTATTTTGCTTGTGAATTATGTCAAAATGCTAAATATGCATAATTATTTCCTTCTGGAAAACCCACTAGCAGCCAAATTTGTTTTTAGTGATATAATGGACTTAGGTTGCTTGCCACGGATAACTCACAGGTGGAAAACCAGGGGTCTCCAATATATATAGGTATATGTATATCCTCCAACCACCTTCAATATCTCCACTTCCACAGCTTCTGTCTCCTACATACTAAAATTTAATCCCCTATGCCCTAGCCTGCCGAGGGCAGAGAATCTCCTCGGACAGAGACTCACTCTCCGAGTGCTGCTCCATCCTCAAAAATGTATTCCTCCAACGCGAATACCTGCCGGACTTGATTCGGGACCAAATCCAACAGGCAGTCGCACCCAACACCCCTAACCTCCACTCCAACAGCCCCACAATCCCCGATTCTCCTCCCCAGCTCACCCTAATCACCACCTTTTATCCCAGCATCTATGATACCCTAAAAAATATCTTAAAGGCAGCCCACCCAATTGTCACTTCCTCCCCCAGCCAGTTTCCTTCCTCACCCTCCCAATCCTCTCCTTCCACAGACCTCCCAACCTAGCCGACATCTTGTGGAGAAAGGAACCTCCATCACCCATTCCTCTGCACCCTGCAGGGTCCCACCCCTGCCGCAGACCCCGATGCCTAACATGCTCTATAAACCCACCCTCCAACTCATTTTCAAACCTCACCACTAACATCATCTACCCCATAACTTCCCCTACCAACTGCACCACCCAAAACGTCATCTACCTACTAACTTGCACCTAATGCTTCGTCTTTTATGTTGGCCTCACCAGCAATCCCATCAACATTCACATGAATGGCCACCGACGACCGCTACCCATGGCCGTTCATGCAAATGATCATAATCCTAAATTCAATGTTTGTTTCACGGTGAGGGCCATTCGCACCCTCCCGGACACTGCTTCCGCCCCCCAATTCCGTCAGTGGGAACTGACCCACATCCACATATTCAACTCTTTCTCCCCTCCCAGCCTTAACCTCCATTAATATTTCCTTCTTTCCACCCTCTCCAATCCCTGACCTTTCCATGCTCCCTTCCCTTCCACCCCCACACCTTCACCCCAGTGTCACTGCCATGTCAGTTGTGTCTCTCTTGTGCTGATAAAGGGATCATCCCGAAAGCTCCAATAACTTCTTCAAATGTGTCTCTCCAACACCCCAGCGATTCTCCTTCCAGTAAGTGCTCACTGGGTTTCCTTCAACACCTAGTTGCCCTAAATATCCTTATTTACGTTTCCTCTTACACAAGTATATATATATACACACACATACACACACACAGAGACACACATACACATATATGTATGTACAGGTACTCTCCTATTTACGTCGTTCCAATTTACGTTGTTTCGATATAACGTCGTTTACAAATAGGAGGCAGTTTCTCCATTTTACATCGTTCATCGTTTCTATGTCCGATATAACGTCGAGCGAGCTGCTGCAATGTATCGAATGCTTCTCCTTTCAATCGCTAGGCAGATGGAGAATTCGAGTTAATCATTTAATTAATTAATCCCTTTATAACATACTAGCAGAATTACCCAGTGTTGCCCGGGGAAATTTGGTTCAAATCCGATCAGAATTCTAGATGATACATGGTATTTAAGAATTCACTCAGCCGCCATTTTGAATAAAACGGGCAGAGGGAAACAAAAACCGCGTATGAATTGTTTCTGGGAGCCCTTCACAATCGTATGAAATTTGATTAAAATCAATAGTAGGACTTGGGAAAATACGCGTAGTT
Source organism: Uropetala carovei (assembly GCA_036926305.1). NCBI lineage: Eukaryota > Metazoa > Arthropoda > Insecta > Odonata > Petaluridae > Uropetala > Uropetala carovei. The sequence goes on from JAXCHB010000004.1 coordinate 2,269,791, forward strand.
TAATCAGTCCCCGCCATCCAATTACGAATAAGGAAATAGTCGTTTCCCACCTTTCTCACTGTGTATAAGATGTAGAGTTAACTGTTCTTTTAGAACAGGAAGTTTATGAGAACAATTATTTTATTGAGCAGTTTAGGCATCAGAACAGTTCGAAAAGAACTGTTCCATTCTTTCTGACCCATCTCTAGTGTTAAAATGTTTAGCATTAGCATACAAAGTTATTTTGCTTTGAATATAAAACATTTGGGATTAAAAAGTAGCCTATGGCCTTCCTATTTGTGAAGAAAGTATCTGTTGAAAGTTTGATTACTCTAGCTTTAATGGGGTGGAAATGTAGAGATGCACAAATAAACAAACTCATAAATATATAAGAGATAAATATATGGGAAAGACATGTCCGATTTATGTCGTCTTGATATACGTCGCCAGTTCTAGGAACACATTCCCGACGTAAATCGGAGGTCACCTGTATATATAAATTTCCACTATGTGATAGGTCATATTGTCAATTATATGAAAACATTCTCTATCATAGAATCTTTTTTATGTACTTTTTAGGTTGCCTGTTAGCTGAGGCAGAGGTTTTATCTGTTGCTTGGGAGGTTGTTAGTGAGCTTCCAGCCCTTAGGGAGTTGAACTGTAGCATACGTCTCAATCATACATCCTTACTACAAGCTATTTTACTTCATTGTGGCATTGAGGAAGGAAAACACCAAGATGTTTACTCAATACTTGGTGATGCAAGGGTATTTTTTTTGCATTACTTTTACATATTTTGTCACAACAAATCTTAGAAATATTGATGGATATTGTCAAATGAGCATCTTTCATTTATATGGCCATTACAGAAAGGAAATTTAAATTTAAAGGGTGTGTTTCTCTTCTGGTAATGTGCAGAAAAATATTTTTCATAAAGAATTTATTGTTTACATTTTTGCCTGAAAGTCAAGCAGTCATAAACTTTTAAGAAGAGATATTCCTTATTAAAAGTTTTCGGTTGTGTAATTGGAGTGACATATTATATTTGGAATTTTAATAAAATGAATGTTAAAGAATAAACACTTCAAATTACAAAAATTGAAATAAGTGCCCAGTTCAGGTATCTCCAATAGCAAGATTATGAAAAACTTTGTGCATTTTGGCTACAATGCAGCCATCATCGGTGGTAATTGGCCATAATAGATTGTTATGGTATGATAGCATTGTAGACAAAGTTATTTTAACATTTTATAAGGTCTTAAGTCTGAAATATATTTTTAAATTTTGCAACTATTTCATATAGCTCACTAAACGAATTATTACGAATTATTTTCCATCTGATAATAGGCACTTTTTAATGAAAAATTGTTCTTCATCATATCAGTTAATGTACTTAAGTACCTTGCTCATAAAGTTCACTTAGGTATGGTTAGGCATAATGAATTTTGCAGCTTTGTGGAGAAACAGTTGTCTTTTCTCTTTGTAGGTTCTAGAATTATGTAGTAGATTCAAACGATTCAGATAGATTTTTGGACCAAAATTGTCTCACAAAACTAACAATATGTATTTTAATAAGGAAGTAACCTCTGTCATGGTAAAAGAAAAAAATACATATTGGTAGTTATCTTAACCAATTTGGAATTGACTAAGGTGTTAAAGCTTTAAGGTGAAAAATTTTGCGGTGGATCTTCAACAAACATTTTGTGTGTCTACCTGATGACTCCCAATAATAGTGGTGCAAAGTTATATTAATATTCATTTCATTAGTATGTAACTTGCAGTGTGTTGTTTCATGTGAGTTTAGTAACTACATCAGACTCTAAAATAAGTCATATCTATTTTACTTAAGTATTTTACTGAGCTACAAAGCTGTTTTGTCTAAAAATGTAGATACTTTTTATTGGCTATTAAATACAGTACCTTTTGCTTTTAATTTTACTCTTACATATGTTTAATAAATAGTTAATTTATATGACTTCATTTGTACTATATGGTGACACTTTCAAAATATTCCATTTATTTTTTCAGGATGAGAAGTATACTAGGTTTCAAGTTCAGACTCGTTTGATTAGTCTTTGCTTGAGTGAGCAAGCAATGGGAGTTCTGCTGAGTCTGGTAGAAGTTGAGGGTCCACTGTCTAAAGTGACCTCTGGAGCGTTCAAGGCACTGACTCGTCGTAAGGGTGAAGCTGCCTCATTAGCTCGCCAGGCTTTACATGAATTGGAGATCATAATGAGTCATGCAGAAGCTTTAGGGGTCAAGGTTAGCACTTGTGATGTGTGAATTTGATTGTTACTATGAAAAAATGTTTCTTTACTTTAGTACTGTGCTTATTATGTAGTAATTCCTCTATATTTGCACTTTTGATCATTCATTGGGGTTTTTGTATATACACATTTGCAGCGTATAGACTAGGCCATATTCAGTTTTAATCTGGAATGTAAGGCATGTATTGTTGTTTTCATTCAGCAAGTAGCCAAGTTATGTTTTATATTCTCATCACATTCATGTGTTTTCCTAAAATATGGTGGGTTTTTTAATGTGAAAATTATCATATTTGTAGATGAAGTTTATCTCTGTATTTTTTTTAGCTAAGGGTCTTTCTGCCACTCTGTTAAACTAAGCAGAGTGCAAAATTTTTAGTGTGAAAAAATAAAACATCTTTCCTTGTTAGGTGTGAAGCTGTGTAATTTGTTTGGTTGAGATGGCCATTTTTGACTTGTTGATCAAAATTTCATTCTCATTAGACAAAATGTTTTTACAAAATAATAAAACCTCTGAAAATTTTATAGTAAAATAATAGTCTTGTTCAAATGTCTTTATATTTTTTGCAGTGTCCTATAGTCATTGCTCCTGGATTAGTGTATAATGTTCATCAGTACTCTGGGATGATGTGTCAAATGGTGTGCGAGCTGAAAAAGAAGAGGAGGAAAGGAGGGTTGGACATAATTGCTGCTGGTGGACGTTATGACTGCTTACTTGCTAGTTACCGGTAAGTCATCTTTAGATATCACTTGATAAATTTAGAATAATTTTCAGAATAGCTGGAAATGACAAAAAATGTATTTTAGAAGCTCTTTATCTGTTTTCCTCAACCAATTTTAGGTGCATTTTGCTTCCAGCATGAGCACCTATTAGCGTTGGTCTGTCTGTCCGTCCATTCTCACGTTCATTATCGGCTTTTACTGAACGGATTTCCATGAAATTTGAAGTTAAGGACTTACAGTCAAAGATAATAAGAAAATCACATTAATGGATCACGTAAGCCAACCAGGGGTACCACTTTACTGGTGACAAAAAATGAACTTTCTGTTATATCTCGTTAAGTATTGGTCATATCAAAATAGTTTTCAAATAAAACTTGTAGAACTAGTAAAGTAGAATATTTCTTTTCCTATTCATTTTTATCGTAGGAGTCGCCGTTATCAAGAAAGTCATACAAGAATGTCATAATTCAATCTATCTTGCATGGTTACTTCATCATTGTTGCTAACATAAAGAATCTCACAAAAATATGCTTAATTTCCTTACATATGCATGCAATATTTTTAAATAGGAAGGAAATGGAGTATTTATGTCAAAGAAAAGAACTTTAAAATGCTATTTGCCTTACGTACAGGTATATCATTTCTTTCAAGTATAGTAAACTCTCGATTTACGCGGTAGTTGCGTTCCTGATAATGGGCACGTAAAACAAAAACGCATAAATCAAACATAATTTTCCCATAAGGAATTAAGGAAATGGTAAGGGTTAGGGGAAACGCTGCCTAAAAACACATTCATACATATATTTCCTCTACTGTTTTTATGTTAGAATGTGATTATTTGTTACTAACTATAATAAAGACGTTAAAAAGCCAATCTAAAATAAAAAATCAATTTTTAATTGAAAAGTTTTCCTAACACTTACGTTGAATGCTGGCTGGGATGGCTTGCTGGTGGTGGTACTGTAGGAGAGGGAGTTACTTGGGGATGGGGTCATCCGGGTCAGATGACTCGGTGGGCGATGATGGTGAAGAACAGAGAGGTGAAGATGCCTCTTCACTGATGGGCGACTGTTGGATTTTTGAGATGCCAGAGGTAGAGGGCTGAGGTTCAGTTGATTTTACGCTATCCGTTTTCTTTAAGTGGGAAAGTAACGATGTTTGAGAGGCTTTCATTTTTTTTCTTTTAAAATTTCAGCGTAACATTGTGTGGTTGCTAAAACATTTCTTGAGACTTTCACACTTCGATCACTGTTGGGATCATCTTCATCAAAGATAGCAAGACCTTCCTCAATCAGGCGAAATGCCTCTACCAATCTTTTGCTTGTGAGTGTACGCACTACCTCACCCTCTGCCGTTCTCTCTTCTTTCTCCTCCTCCTGATGTTCCTTCTTTAGTTGAAGTAAATCCTCGGTAGAGAGTTCCTCTTTGTGTGAGTTTAACAATTCCACCACATCATCTAAATCCACCTCATGAAATCCTGCTTGTTTTGCCATTTCACAACATTTTTCTGCATTTTAGCGGCATCTTCATTGACGCTGAACTCTTTGAAATCATGCACTAGATAAGGGCAGAGTTTTTTCCATACACCCCTGATGCAAGAAACTGTAACTGCCTTCCAGGCTTCGCCAATGAGCATGATGGAGTCCCTGATTGTGAAACTTTTCCAGAATTCTTTCACTGTCATTTTATTATCTTCAGTAGTCCTCACAAACATATCAAATGTTTTCTTCAGATAATTAACCTTAAAAATGGCAATTGTACCCTGGTCCATTGGCTGGATAATAGACGTAGTGTTGGGAGGTAGAAAAACTACTTTTATATTATCACAAAGTTCTTGAATTGATGGTGGATGACCAGGGGCGTTATCAATGAGTAGGAGAATCTTGAAGTCCAGCTTCTCCTTCATGCAGTATTTGCACAGTTCATCTTCAAGCTTGGAGACTAAATAATCACAGAAAATGCTGCCCGTTATCCATCCCTTGGCATTGGAGTAAAACTGAACTGGTAAATGTTGTTTAACATAACCTTTAAGAGCACATGGATTTGCTGAATGATACACCAACACTGGCTTCAACTTGCAATCTCCTTCGGCGTTACCACCCAGCAACAGAGTAAAATGATCTTTGGCAGCCTTAATCCCTGGTGCTGATTTCTCCTCCTGAGAAATATATGTTCTGGATGGCATCCTTTTCCAAAAGAGTGCCGTCTCGTCAAGGTTGAAGATTTGGTTTGGAGAATAACCGCCTTCTTCGATGATATTTTTTAATGATGGAATAAAGTTCTCTGCAGTATTGATGTCAGCAGAGGCAGCCTCACCAGTCATTTTAATGTTGTCGAAATTGTATCTTTTCCTAAAGTTGGCAAACCAACCTGAACTCGCATCAAATACCTTGACATCCTCTTCATCTTTCGCTAAGTCTTCGTAGATTGAACGAGCCTTTGCATGGGCCAAGAACATGCTGATAGGCACATTCCGCTGGTTTACGCGAAGTAATTTTCAGCCCGACCAACCACACGAGGTTTAGTTTCAGTCTAGACATCATTATTTCTACTCTAATTGTTGGAATTTGTTCTGTTCACTCGTTTTTTTCTGTTAATTTTTTATTTAAATTTATTTATTTATTTTATGTATAAATTTATCACTTGACATGGCATCGTCATTCCTGCTCTAATTGTTTGAATTTGTGCTGATTGCACTCTTTTTTCTGTTAATCTTTTATTTAAATTTATTTATTTATCAATTTACATAGCATCTAAAAGGAAATGTAATAGTGATAATGCAAGTGAATCAAATATAAGAGTGCATAAGACTCATAGTTATGAATTGAAATTAGAAATTTTAAAGCATGTTGAGAAAGGTGAAAGCCATGCTGAAATCGCACTATTGTTAGGGATGTCTCATTCAACTATTAGCACTTCCGTGAAACAGAAGGAGAAAATTCTAGAACGTGATAAATTCAGGTAATTTGATAACAACAATAAACAGTCCTAGGTGCGGTGTTGTGATTCCTAAAATGGAAAAACTTTTAAAGCTTTGGGTAGATGATCAGTGTCAGAAACACATTCCTATTAGTGAGGCCATGATTAGAGCAAAGGCTAAGGATCTGTATGATGATTTGAAGGAAAGGACGGATGAAATTTCTGTTGATGTTAATTTGGATTTTTAAATTACATAAAATAATCATACAAACAAAAATTTATTTTTTCCTTTTTAGTGCAAAAGATAAGTTATACATTTTAAATATTTTTTATTTAATTTATTCATAATTTAATATTGTTGTATTAACACATTAGTAATGTTATTTAATCTTTATATAATGTGAGGGGAGACTTAATAATTTTTTCCCGAGATGCGGCAACGTATCTCCCGATTATAACATACAAGTCTATGGAAAAACGGCATTCAACATTTGACTGTTTGAGATTCGACCACATTTTCAGGAACGCATCCCAGTCGAATCTCGGGAGTCGCCTGTTCTCCATTGCACAAAAAGTGCCCATAGATGATTTATTTTGTGTATTTAAATTATTTTTGCTAGCTCTCTGAAAAAATTGATTATCTCATGAACTATTGGTGATAAAATGTTAAAATGAAAAGCATTTTATAGCAAAAATAATGAAGCTTCTGTGTTTTAGAGGAAATAAACAGGTTGGAAAAATATTTTGAAATATATAGTTATTATGAAAATTTCACTCGCCTTAGCCTACTACCACTCTAGTTGGAATAAGACAGCTAAAAAAAGCACAAATGGAAGAAGTAAGTAAAAGGAGAACATTACGTGTCTGGAGCTCCCTCTCAGGGTTATGTTAACTGCTGTGTGTGAAAGTGAATAGAAGTGCTTGAGCCTAGATCTAAATACAGGCTGCCCTCGACATCCGTACATAATGCATTCCTGAAAACGTGTACGGAAGTCGAATGTACGGATGTAGAACATAGATTTACATGTTATAGGGGGGGGTTCCATTCCCAGAGAGCCAAAAAATATTATAAAATCTCCAATTATGGTATTAATGTTTAGTTTTTTGAGCAGGGGCCTTTTAAATATAATCGTCGATTTTATAATATAGAGAGATAGGGCAAAATTCAATAAAATATTTAAATAATTGCACAGATAAACACTGCTATACAGACAAAGATGGCAACGCAGAGAAACAGGTGGCCTGGTGGCTGGCAACCAGCAGCTGACACCCAAAATCCGAATTCGGCATATGGAAGGTGGTTAAGGTTTTGTCAATGTATAATGTATGAAAGTGTGAGTTTTTTTTTCATTAAAGCGTTTTGCGATTTTCATAGTTTTTTGTAATATTGCCTAATCATGGCCCCAAAGAGAGTGATGATTGAAATGAAAGAAAAGTCGGTAAAAAGGGCTAAAAAGTGATGAGTTTGGAGAAGAAAATGGAAGTTTTAGATAGGCTTTTGCATAATGAATCTGCTTCATCAGTTGGTAAATTACTTGGTGTGACCGAGTCCACAATAAAATTGATAAGAAAAATGAAGAAGTGATTAGAGCTAGTATTGCTAGTGGTACTTCAACGAGTACAAAAGTGTCTTTTGTACCTAGGAATCCGTATGTAGAGAAGAGGCTTTAAACCTGTGAATCGACACCCAAACTCGTAAGAAAATCTCGCTGAGTTCACTTGTCATTCGCGAGAAAGCCAAGCAACTGCACAATCATTATGTCTCAAATTGTTTCGCGGTCTGCCAACGGGATATCGCCAACGTCATTGAAGCTTGTGTAGATCGGTTGCTTGCTCTTTAAAAAAATGAGGCGTTTATTCAGAACGCCACAGTACGTATTGTATTATTATATTAATTGAACACACACTCGACTGGCTTAAGTCCAATGAGCGTTTGATTGAAGCTGAAGATTTGCCACTTTCGGCACGCTTAATTATTTCCATCTTCTCAATCGTGTTCAGTTTATGAGTCCTACATCTCTTTTCACTTGTATTAGCACTTTCAGTTTTCCATTTATAACTCATGTTTATAAAATAATACGTGTAAAATGCACAATCAAAGAAACACTGCTGTATCTACAAACAAAGACGGTAATGTTGCCGAGACTGAATAATAATAATTATTTATTGATTATTAACCGACTTTACAGTGGTATTAATCTTGTCAAATTTCAGTACAATATTAAAAAACATTACACACAAATCTTACATTACATACAATACGTATATTATTATGTAGCATACTTTAATTTATTAAAGGGGTTGGGTTGGCTGATAGACAGCGCCATTATGCGACAGCTCGAAATGTTTGTTCGTCAGCTGATGTACGAAAGTCTGAATTCGGAGTACGAAAGGCAGTATAGGGGCGAGAATGTATAATGTACGAAAGAGCAAATTGTACGAATGTCGAATGTACAGATGTCGAGGACTGCCTGTATAAACATCTATTTGTTGTTTGTCTGAGGTCTAACCTTCACTAAGTCTTTGACTTTGGGTGCTCTTGCCTCTTTCTGCCATGACATAATTCTTCTGGGATTTTCTCATCCAAATCTCATGTCCTCTTGTCAAATATGACCTCTGAAAGCAGCCTCGGAATTAAGTTCGGTGTTTAAAGGCTAAACTTAACATCACACAAGTGATTTATATTTTCATTGAGAAATTCTTAATACAGTCAAACCTCCATAATCCAGCTACTTCCCTAATCCAGCAAGTCCTCTCATTCAGCAAGTCCTCTCATTCAGCATAGTCTCCAAGTTCACCTTGTTTCCCATGAACCGCAATTTTTTTGTTTATTACCTTATTATTGTAACTTATGTTTAAATAACATTCTGTGCATTTAATTTAATATTGACTATACTAGACGAATGAGCCCATTTAAAACGGCCTTTGAAAACAAACAATATAAAAATAAAACCAACAAAAAAATGATAAAATTATAATATTTTAATAAGATTGGAAAGGGCTACAAATGAAAACAAAGGAATAGTTTAAAAAAATTAAGAGGAAAACAGTCTTATACCTCAATAATATTATTTTAGCTATTCAGTAGCTCTCTTATAATGACGTTCCTTGTAAATACTCTTTTGTTTAACAGCAATATTGCCCTTGATTATCTTTATCCTTAACCCAAAATTTCAAATTATGTTTGTCACGTGTTCTAGTTATGGCTACATACAGCTGTCCATGTGAAAAGCAATATTTAATAAGTAATCACAATCAATCGTTCAATTCCACTAAACCAGTTAAGAACAATCTCAATAGATATCTCAATACACATGCAATCAGCGCATATACCGTATTTATTTAGATAACAATGTAATCGCTGTTTGGTTGGTTACCCTATAATTGGATTGACGCAAATTAAAAATAAACAGCACGAAAAAAATTATTTTCATAATATCTGTTCTATTCAGATAATGTGAAGGCACAGCGCAATCAACTGCCTTTAATATGCAGAAAGACTTCGATAAGACAACAAAGGCACGTTAAAACATCGTCAAATTATTTCAAACATTAGCATGTTTTAAAATACGTAATTTACCGCATTTATCCATCCAATTTATGCAAACGAATATAAGTTTATATGAGCATATATGGCTTGAAGCAACAATGCCCGTTTCCAAGGCGATCACTGATGAAAATGAACGATTTTTCTTACATCGGCGAATTTAAACGTAAAATTTGCTAAAGTTTTACATTTAGGTGAGAAAAGACGAACAAAATTAAACAGCCCGTTTATTTTCCTTTAAAATGGTCCTAATTTTAAGGTCGTAGGTCAATTCTTTCTAATTTTAATTTCCAAAAGAATAAAACTGTGCACGTCGAAAATTAAATTTTAGCGTGTAAACTTATGGGCCGAGATATGAGATTCATATGGATTGTAAAACATCTTCTGGCGTCGAACCCGGGACTTATTTGAAATTTTTTATAACATTCGCTTTTTGAACGTATTCATATCAATCCTACCGAATTTGGCTGGACTGGCTGAAGAAATGGCCGAGATATAACTAACTGATGAGGCTGTATAGATACACACCGACAAAGACATTAAGCGTTTTATTATATATATATATATATATATATAATATATATATATATATATTTTTTTTTTCCCTTTAAAATGGTCCTAATTTGAAGGACGTACGTCAATTCTTTCTAATTTTAATTCCCAAAAGAGTAAAACTCTAGACGTTGAAAATTAAATTTTAGCGTGGAAACTTATGGGCCGAGATATGAGATTCATATGGAATGTAAAACCTCCTGGCGTCGAACCCAGGACTTTTTTGAAAATTTTTTATAGCATTCGCTTTTTAAACCTATTCATAGTTATTCCATTATTATCTTTTCCTCACTTTCTCTTCTGTTTACTTGCAGTAGGGTCGAAGTAATAGGGGGGGGGGGGGGGGCACACTAGCAGGTCTCACCTTTGAGATCCCTGTCATATAGAAAAGAATGGTAGGAATGATGCAAAGAGGTTGGAAGAATATAGGATGGCTATCAGAAATGAAGGGAACGTTTTGGATTAGAAATGAGAAGAGTGAATTAAGAACTTAACAATGAGGTGGAACAAACATTGGAAAAAAATATTCTCTATACTTGGTTATAAGTGGCATTTTGTTTTTAATACAACATCAACAACAGCTTAATATGTTTTTAACAATTCATTGTATCATTATTATTATTTAACCCTTTCAATATCATACTTCAACATGGTAATTGCCTGGTGTGTATGTGCTCAGGATAACACTGTGCAGAAAGCACATACAGTCCGAGAACATACTTGGGATGACACTGAGATTTCATTAAAAATGCTTTTTAATAAAATTAATCCATAAATAAATTATTCACTGAGTAACAAATAGTTACAGGTTGTTATGAATCTTTACTTGTTAAATTTGTCTTTTTTGTAGTTCATCAAAATTCATAATTGATTTTTCAGTTCATCTTTTATTACTTTGATTTCTTCCAATTTTTTAATGGCTTCCAGCAATAGCTGATGCTCTGGTTGGCATTTTGATTGATAATGGAGGTGGTAGATGCATTCTTCTAAACTCTTTTGGACCTCCTAATAGCAAATATAAAGGTATCTAATAAATAGAATCAATTTTCATGGTAAAAATTAATGTAAAGCATGCAAAAATTCTTAAAATTTAATTTATAAAATATTTTATTAAATAAACCATTAACTCTTTGGATAAATAATTTGGTTATATCATAATACTTTTCTGAACAGAATTTTTTCCTTGGGAAAAATTTATAAAAACCAACGAGAATATCCATTTTTGCTATTACTACTATTGCTTTATGGCTACCATTGGAAATAGAAACAAAAAACAACATATTGGTTTAAAATTACACTTCACTTTTTTAATTTCTTGTTTTTGGCACATATTCATATAATGATAATAGCATAGTTGTCCATAAAAAATGATGGGCATATTAAAATTAACACTTTGAGTGCCAAGAAAAATGACATAAAGACATCATTTACATTCAAGATGTCAGAATAATATGTTAGTCAGTGGAAAAGTAACTTTAACTCTACAGAACACTGAGCATACAACATGCACCATCTTTTGGCTACATATTAGTGTTTGTGGTGAAAAACAAGGAGTCACCATGAGTGACACCAGCAGTTTTAGCAGATTTTTAGCATGGCATTCAGGGCAACATTGGCACACTAAGGGTTAATACATTTCCTTTTCTTATTCCTCTCTCTCTCTTGCTCATTCGTTCTCTCCCTCCCTCTCATTCTCTCCCTCCTATTCTCTCCCTCCTATTCCCTCCCTCCAATTCCCTCCCTCCAATTCCCTCCCTCCAATTCCCTCCCTCCAATTCCCTCCCTCCTATTCTCTCCCTCCAATTCCCTCCCTCCAATTCCCGAGGTGGAGGTTTACTCTTATCATTTTTATGTTTTTTCCAAATATCTCTTATAAGGCTTCATTAATTTCATTGTTCATTTTTATCATTATCAAATTTGTAGGTAATATATTATTTTCTAGAAATTCAGCTTGAATTATATTTCATAGAATACATCATTTCACAGAAGTAATGTTTTGATCATCTCTCTAAATTTCTGTTCAGCACATTGACTGATGCTAGCAGATGGCTTCATTTCCATTTCAATGATTTAATTTATGAATAGCAATTTTAATCATGATCAAAATTATCCCAATACCAACTAGCATAATAAGTTTTAAACGTTTGTGTAAATATTGACAGTGATGACATTTTAAAAAGTGATGTGTCTGAAAATTATTCCTGAGTATAATTGCTTATATTTATTCTTGAGGAAGCTGTTGTCAAGAACAACTTTTGAGTACCATTGTAATTTTATTCATCACTATATGTGGATAACGTCTTGTGTTGACCACATCAGATTTTTTTCTTATTCCCTTATATGTACGTGTAAATTTAAGATTTTTTACCTCAATAACTTTAAAGTTATCTCCTGATTTATCCAGTTTTCTTCTTGTTTGTTCCATTAAACTTGTTGCGAGTTCATAGAAGCAGATTCCCTTTAGTTGTGAAATCCCAGGAAACAGTATTTGAGCCACTTCAAGAACCTGTTCAGATATAGAATGAACAAATGCATTGGTAATATTTATTTTTAATTTTAGTTATCTCTTCAAATGTATATCCTTCTTATAAATCTTCATAGATTTCTTATGTTAGTGGCGTGTTACTGTTTATACTTCGGTGCAGATTGATTTTTTAAATTTTGGGAAATGCAGAAGTTTGACTTACACATAGGTAATATTTTCAAAGGATTGATGTAATGGATGAAGTGTGCATACTACATACCAGATTCCTACTTTTATCTGTTACAGAAAAGAGTAAAGTTACATACCTCTCTGGCATACTTCTCCTTTTTCATTAACTGCTCCTGATTCAATGATTCTGGTGGATTAAGAAGATGAAGAATAGACTGCTTTAAGTCTAATACAGATGAATGTCTTGGGTGCAGCCTGATTAACAGCACTTCCAAGACCTTTTCATACTCTTCCACTATAGCATCTTCATCATTTTCCACTTCTTTTATAGCCTCTGTTGCTTCCCATACTGCTGTCCGAGCCTGTAGCCCACTGAAACTCTCCTTACATGCTCTACATGACCATTTCTCAGCTGCTTCAGCCCTTGCACCTTTAAGCCAACCCTTTGACAATGGATTGTCGGGTAGAATGCAGTCACTACAGTTGCTACATTTTAAAGCTGTCAGGCATGCACCCATTTCTTCGCGGTCGGAGCATCTTTTACAGTCACATAGAAAGAGTTTTGAATAGAAGAGGTGCGTTCGTCTTTCAGGCGTACCCCAAAGGGAGTCTGTGTAAGTCAGAGATACCGGAGAACCTCTGGGTATGTTCACTGCAGCCCTCAGCTCTAGTGGAAATCCCTCATCTGGGGAACCAAAGACTCTGAAGGCTGTAGGAATGCAGGAATGTTCAGCCAAGCAAGCCACAGGGTATATGGCTTGTAGCGATCTTCCTGCAGATATGACCTCCATGGCATTGATTTCCAAAATTGCAATGATACGTAAAATATCAGAGCTAGCAGCACCAAATGGACTTCCAAAACGGGCTCGAAAAAGAGCTGCAAGTGCATTGGATCGGCGATGGTGACTGGCTGGACGTTTAGTGCTTTCATGGCATTCCATCAACTCCAGGTCATTCCAAGAAGTACTAGAGGATAAGCGTAAGGAGAGGCATCGCAGAATGATGATGCAGTCATAAAGAGAGTCCCAGCATGTTGGATCTTGGAAGGAGACCTGTATCAGAGAGGAATATACAATGTTTAGCCAAAAAATTTACCCCATAAGGAATTCACATTAGTATCTTCATTAAGAGGGCTTTGGAGGTATAGACTGATGTGATCTGTTTAAGAAGTTTTAGGAATAAGGCATGCAGATAAATTGCTTATACAATCTCAATTGAATAAGTAATCAATTCAAGATTGCAGTTTTGACTCCCAGTCAGGTTCAGAATCTTTCTCCTTCTCTCTGTTGAAATGTATATTTAGCATTATGTTTTCATACATACATTTACTTACATTCCATCTAGTATGTACAATTTACTCTTTGTAGTAGCATGTCCTTCAGGGAGAATAACAAAAACATCAACGGGAATGAAATTCAGACACTTCCTGCAGAATAATAAGGATGTGGCCATCCCCTGTGAAATAAATTGCATATATTTCTCACCAGGCTTATCATTGGATACTACTGCACAATCTAGCACTCCTTAGAGTGGGGCTTATATAATGAACTAGAGCAGTACAATTTGTCATGAATGACAATAATTATGCTACATGCATAAATGAGATTTTGATTGACTTAAGTAGACAGACCGTGAAGTGTCAAAGAATGAGGTGTGATAGGAAATCGTTATCATTACTATTGGAATACTCATTTAAAGAACAGGAAGAAAAATATTTTAAGAATTTTGAATGGAACTGCCCGTCAAAAATGACAGGTAGGCATGACTTAAGAATTAAAACTTTTAATTCTCTGTTTCTCTCTCTCTATCCTATTCATTTCCCTCTCTTTCTCCCTATCTCTCTCTACGATAACGATTGAATATGCCCTTGTATATTATGCCGTCGGTGGTACATGCACTGTGAAAGAGGCACTTGAGAATATATAATCATACAAGGACTAGTGAATATGCCCATGATAGACATGACTAAATAATTAAATTAAAACTTCCCATTCTCCCTCAGTCTTTTTCTCCCTCTGTCCCATCTTTTCCCTCTTTCCCTCCCATTCTCCCTTTCTCTCTCCACGATAGCAAAAGACCCTGTATCTTATACCGCCAGTGGTGCATATACCTTGACAGGCACACAGCATTACACTTCACACACAACCAAGCAAATTATATTTTAGGATGGCATTTTCAGATGGAAAGGAGTGCGTGTATATTCAACCTTCACTCCTGTGACTGCCGTGGCCACACATTCTGGCAGGTGCCTCGGGTGAGACGCGCACAGTTCAGAACACAGTGACCATCCACACTGAGGGCAGACGTAGATGCCTTCTTTTCGGTTGAGAAGTCGGTAGCAGGAAAGGCAGGGTGCAGGACCACTAGGCCCTCGGGGTGGAAGAGGCCCAGTTGCTAAGGGCAACGTGCGTAGCAACACTTGCCCGGCATGCATGTCATCAGAGACAACCAGGTGTCGTCCCACCCGTTCATTGGTGCGCACTTCGTAGCGGAGTGGCTCATCCTGCCCACCGTTCTCCGCTCCTTTCTCTTCGTACTCTCTGCAGCAGTCAGTTGCCGCACTCTCATCAGCTGCCATCACACTGGGTGTTCCACCCAAGCCACCGCCAGATGAGACACTCATAACAGCTGCAGCTTACCGATAATCCTTAAAAGGGAGAAGGATGGATGAAAATCCCTTGACCCTGTAACATTCCAGGGACACACATCAATCGACGACAATGTTTATTATAGGGCATGGCGTTGCCTTGGATGAGTTGTTGTCATTAGCTTCGTTTTATTTTAGTTTGTTTCTACCGCGGCTATATTTATTCGAGGTATCTCTTCTGGTACATATTTAATCGAGTTAAAAGTCAAGACATTATGTCAAAAAAATACAGCTGCGGGTTCGTGTTGTGACCTACAATCGTTCTTGTATGGTTAAGCTGATTTGTTTTTTAATTTGTCTTAAAATTATGATGTTCATATCGCTTCCACAATGAACAATTAACAAATGAGTAATTACAGACACTACTTTGAGATGAAATTTTACAGCTGAATAGTCAGTTGGTTTCTCGTGATTGCTGGGTTTCGTCTTAGTATTTGGTTTTCGCCATGCCATCTGTCTGTCCATATGTGCGTGGCATTAGAGCCTAAGCTGTTCAACGAAATCGAATGATGTTTTGTATTTACACATACTGTTATCCAGAATAGAATCTGTACAGAAATGAACGATAGATCGCAACAATGAAGGGCAGTTTATTCTTGTTGGTTTTCACAAAAAACTTTTTATACTATTATAATCTTATTCTAATTCTCATATACCCAAAAACCAATTTATACTTGTTTATCAATTAACTACAGTAAAACTCATTTATAACGTATTTGAGGGGACTGACTCATTGCTTCGATATAAGCATCACTTCATTATATACGAGAAACATGGTTTTTGGCCTATACATCCCATACAACACATACACACATACAGTAAAAGCTGTGCTATCTGGTTATTTCGAAACTGGCCACCCTTAAACACCGGCAGTTACACAAATACAATTCATTTTGTATTTTTTCTTTTTTTGTGAATTTCTGTATGAATTGTATTTGTGTAATACCACAACTTCCACTTTAAAATTTCTTAAAATATTATATGTATACTATATTACGTATTTACTCTTTATACTTCTGGGGTTGCCGAGTAAACATGACGTTTTTGTTTACGTAAGCCATTTGCATTGCCTAGATGTTTTGGTGTACTTCTACAATTTCCGGTTTTATCACTTTTTATTATTAAAAAAATTACCCATCCATTAAATATGTCATCAAAATAAATACCTAAAAGCAAGGGAGAGAAGAGAAAAACTTGTTTTAACGCTAACACAAAAGCTGGAGCTGATCAAACGAATGGAAAAAGGAGAGAGCAGTATAGCAAAAGAATTCAACATCGAATCTTCCACACACAACGATATCATGGCTCATAAGGTTAAATTAATGAAATTTGTGCCACCTTCTGATATGAATAAATCAATTAATAAACATCATACGCTTCATAATCCAAAAATGGAGGAACTGGATAAAATATTATATGACTGGTTTTCACAGAAACATTCAGAAGAATTAAATAATTTCATCCTTTTCTAATAGAGTAAATAAAGATAAATAAGAAAGATATAATCCAATAAATTCAATTTTGGGAACAGGTCCATTGTCATACTCCCCAAACTTCCCGGACACACTAAACTTTTCAATAGTCTTTTGTTTTGAATGTAAGCTTAGCAACATATGAAATAAGAATGGGTAAATATCTAGATCTAATTATGTGTGGAAGAATTAAAATGGAAAATGCAAACCTCATGCATAGTTATGTTTGGGGAGTACGATAGTGAACCTAAGCCTAATTTTGTTTGGTTATTGCTAAATTTGCAATATCAAAATCGAAAAACGCTCCCCTAACCTGCTATTTCTCCTAATCGGCTATCCGCTATCTCCAAGATAGCCAGATAACGCAGCTTTTACTGTATTTGCAGTGAGTCGACTTCAATGCCATACTTACATATGCAAAGAGATGCTTATCAACTTCGCAGTGTGTAAAATGTTCGATTGCTATTACATACGATTTTTTAAATTACCAATTAATATTATTATTATTATTATGGTCATTATTTTACAAAAAAATTTCATATTTTTAATATCAATTTCAAAACAAAGAGAGCGTGGAAATTCGTATGGAAGGGGCAGAGCGAGGAAGGGGAGGAGGTTTCCGGACCTCTCTACCAACAAGTGCGCGGTAAACGGGCGGAAACTATTCATTACTTATATGGGGCATTTTTCCGCCACGGGACCAAACATTTGTTCGTTACAGCCGAGAATTCGTAAAATGTGTGTTCGTTACATCCGAGAAATTTAACCAATGCCCTTACGGAGAAGTCCAAGGGACCGAGATATTTCTTCGTTATAAGCGAGATTTCGTTTTAGGCATGATCGTTATAAACGAGTTTTACTGTATATCTCATCAATAACCCAAGTAATGGGAGGAATATTTTCGGTATAGGCGTTTTCGCATTTCTATAATAATTTTCTTGTGAATAGAAGTAGTTTTACGGGTGTAAAGTATAAATTAGAATAGTAAGCCGATCGTCAGGAGTAAGATACCGTTAAAACGGCGCGCAAAAGACGGCAATAAAAACTCGCACGAAACAAAAGGGCGTTTGCGTGAAGACCACGTGAGCGAAGGAATCCGAGCCCGCCACACTCGACCCTAGTTCGCTCCTCGACTTCGAATCCCGGCGGAGAGGTGTTACTTTACGCTCCCTTCAATCCTCCGCGTTTCATGGGAGTCGAAGAGGTGCGCCTGCGCCACTTTCCTCCCCCGTTACCCTCGAGACGCATTTGCTCTGCGCGTCCGGGGCTGGCTGGCGTCTCTCGGCAAGTTGGCCAGCAGCCGAGCGGCAGGAGAAGAAGCGCGTCTCTGGCTCTGCCGATCGCCGCGCAAGAAGCAGACTCGGGGGAAAGTATTTTCGTTGCAGAGGTAAAACTTTCGTGGTTGCGAGGATGAAGAAACATTGAAAGTGATAACACATCCGTCGGTTCTCGCAAGATGCTTCCGAGAAGTTTCGGAGGACATTTAAACTTGCGGAAGAGAGAACTAAAGGAAGCGAGACTGACTCTTAGGCGACGGCCTAATATCGGTCCGGCGATGCCAAGCTGTCTTTAGTCAACAACCGTTAAACTGCGGATGATTGCAAACTAAAGTGGAATTTTTTTGCCGGTGCCGGATATAGCCAAGAAGCACTAGCTTATTATTTCCTCTATAGGATTTGACGTCACACTATGGTGAGGAAATGATGGGTACTCGTGTCACTTGCGCAGTTCGATAGAATAGCTTCTGGTAGAAATGGCAACTGAAAAAGATTATCATTAAGTGAGGTGCGAGCGAAGCTGGAAGAGGCGAAAGAAGACGACGTTGGAACCCACTTGGCAGGAGCTTTTCTATGTGAATATATGTATGCATTCATGCATACGTAAACAGGTGGGAAAAACGAATAGAAATTTCCAAATTTATGTAAGCTTCATTGAGGACATATTTTACATCATTGGAAATGCAGCGGTGTAAGCAGAGTCGGCCAAGCACTGAAGGGAGCGAATACCAATGGGAGTCCCATGGTATTCATTTTTATACTAATAACGAACGATTTATGAAGCCCCAGTTTAATATGATAACTTTTGCGGAGTGTTTCTTTATTGGAAATCAGCTAGTGGTTTATAGTACAAGTTTTTGCAAAATTTACACTCTATACTTGAATAATTGAGGATTTCTAAAGCCCCCATTATTCGGGAGCCCGGATGCCTTTGGTCGGTCCTGGGTGTAACAAAATTAATAATTTATGGTATCGCGTACGCTATTCAATTCGTTCAGGCACTGTTACTATGTATAAAACAAGAGGGGAAAGTTGCAAGCATACATGCAAATCAGAGGTGTTTTTTATGAGCTATGTAATCATTTTAGAAAATAAATGAATATTAATGGCTTATTATAATTTCTAAGCATTGCAAAGCGAGACATTAGAAGTAAAGGAAATATTGAATTTTTGATTTTTCGATTCATTTTTAATCAATCAGTTAGTCAAACTATCGAAAACTACTTATAAAATTCCTCACTTGAGTTGAGTAGTAGTACATAATGTAATCATTACTTCCACGTTGGTTCCTTCGTCGTAAATTATCTATTTATTTTTACTTACGAAAGCTGTGTATGGCATACACTGTATGTGCAAGGAAAATAAAGGTATTTAAGCTCATATCTTCGTCCTATTTACTATACGAGTTGTCGGTGCTTGCATAATACTAGAAAACTAAAAAAATCACCATACACCAAGATTAAGGCACATATCCAGAATTTCTAAATTCTCTGGCAATCAGCTAGCCTCAAGTTTTCGTAATTCAAGTTTCGTGGCACAGGTCGCCCTCTATCAGCAATAACAATAATCATCATTAAGACAACAGCCTATACAGGTATACCTCGATTTATGTCGGGGTTGGGTTCCTAGAAAGAGCGGCGTAAATCGAAGCAGTTTTTCTCATGCGAATCAATGATATTAAGGGGGATGCGTGCAGGAGTTAAGGATAATTCGGAACAACCTTATTGCTGTAATCCATCAATCGTCATCAGATCTATGATTTTCTTAAGATTGCCAGTTAGCTCGTTATCCGTCCTTACTCTTCTGTACCCCTTCCTTCTTCCTCCCCTTCTTCTCCCTCCTCCTCTCCCTCATGTCCACTTCCCCCAACTTTTTTCTTTCTCCATACATAGTATGGAGAAAGTATTGTGATCACGGAAAAAATCAACTTCGAGATTTCAACGGAAATACACGTTTTGAGGTCCCTAGAACACGTTTAGACTATTTTCGGAATGATGTATGTATGTGATTGTGGGCGCTCTAACTCAAAAAGTACATGCCATATTAATACCAAATTTCATATATAACACTATAGCATGAGCACAAAGAACTGATTAGTTTTTGGACAATACCGGTTAACCGGAAGTCGAGGTTGATTCGAAACCCGATTCGGTTTTTGCGGTATTTCTCCGATAATACCTCATTATTGTATACATTAACCATTACAAAAAATGTAGAAAATATAATTTCCTACATCTTTTATTTCAAACAATTTTCCATAGCAGTTATTGTTTAGGAATTATTTATAAATAATCGGTTTTTCGGTTTCCGCCAAATATCTCCTTAAAAACATCGTCATTGGTAATCTTCGTGAGGACCAAAGTTGTAGAGAATAATATTTGTTCCAAGTTTTGTTTGAAACAAATTTTCGCAGAACCATCCATTTCGGAGATATTTAACTTATTCGTAATTTCCAGTATACAGCGCCACCACCATGTAGCGGTGAATTCAGTAAACATATTCAAACTATACCTAATTTACGGCAATAAGGACGACTGTATTCTTTTACGATAGGAAATAATAATTTTGCCTTATAATGCTATTCATAATAATTTAAATATCTATACCCCAAATATGGAGAAAGTCGTGTTGGCCACATCAGATTTTTTCTACCCGTCCTTCGTCTTCTTTTCCCCTCCTTCCTCTCTCCTCCCCTTCTCTCCTCCTCCTCCTCTCACCCACCTCCCACTCTTGTTCCCTTAAGTTATACGCCGTATACAGACCCTCGATTACACCCCTTATTTCACGTCCTAAGTCACCATTTTTCTCGGATCACTAGGTTATCTCGCTACAAAATCCCTCAAAGGTAGCATATTAAGCAGTCACCTAGAGCAGTGGTTCTCAGAGTGTGATCCGCAATAGTCCTCCAGGTGGTCCGCGGGCTGGTCTAAAATGCAAGTTATAGATACATACACAACGCCGAGGCCATACTATAGAACAGACCAGAACCCTAATCTCCAACACTCGCGCGGCGTATTACAATAATTATAAGGATAAATATAACATTTTAAATTAATTCGTTAGTGTAGCTCACCTGATTAGTCTTAAAGCAATTAATGTTGACCAAAACAAATTAAATTAATACCACTGAAAATTAACTAAATTGTTCACAGCGTAAAATCTCAGTGGATACAACGAAATGGCCTAACGACTGTTCTTACTCCTCCTTTGTTTGGAGCAATCAAATATGGTTACTCTATTTTTAGTTAGTTGGTTAGTTTTAGCAGTGACAAGATGGGAGTGGATGGGGTAGGTGGTCCGCGAGGTCTTTTGCCGTCGAAGTGGTCCGCGGACCGAAAAAGTTAGAGAACCACTGAGCTAGAGGGCATTGGCCTGAGTATGAAGTGAAGCAATATTTTTAAGATCGTTGTTTGTTTTGATATTATCTTACAGAGTAGATATTTAGATCGCAATGTGTGATTTTTGTTTAGTATTTCAATCTGATAACAGCTTCAGGAAGGTGGAAACAAAAATTTTAAAAAACCTTAGACCTCTGACGACGTAACTTCGATTCAAAACGACGTTAATCGGTACAAAGGTATCAATTGATCGGTGACGTAACGTCGAATCGACGTAAATCGCGGTATACCTGTATATTATATTTAAATTTATGGAAAAATTAGCATGTGTATTGGGATTATGTGATGTTTATAATGCGTTGGTTTAAAATTTTATTCGTGAAGCGACAAATTTTTCTTAGTTAAATTTGAAAATATGCAAATTTCATCTGTTATAATTGGGAAAAAATCTTGAAACCCCAAACAATTCATACCGGTACTGCCTGCCTACCTGAACGTACCAGCCTACTTTAACCACTGGGTATAGAACTGTTTTAATGAGTTACTGTCTTAATTTTAACAAAATTTCAAATTCAATTTTATTTCGATGCGTTTCTTATTGTAATGGAACAGTGGGGTCGAAAATAATCCCCTAAAAATGAATTGTAATTTTCTATTTGTCTTGTTGGTAGTACCCAATGATCTATCATCCTGCCAATTTTTTTAGGTCTATAGCATTTGTAGAAGTTCTTTAGATTTTATATCATCTTCGAAGATAAAAGCAAAACAATAGAAAATTATTTAAAACATAGCTCACTTGATTAATTGTAATGTAATCTTTACGTTTAAAGTTCATTGTAATTTATCCAATCTTTTTCACATACAAAGCACTCTGTGCGCACGAAAGGAAGATTAACATATTGTTCATTTATTCGCCGTAGATAATCTATTTCCTTTCATTTATTACGTTCTGTGTGCACTAGAAAGTAAATGAAACATATTTACGTATTTGTAGTGATTTGTAGTAGACCTTATTTACTTCGGTTGCTACGAAGATTGTTTTCATTGACAACGATTGATAAATCCACATAAATTTTCTAATTTCAAAATAAATTACGACTTTCTCGTTGGATTTTTCTCAAACCTTTACAGAATAATTGGCGTTAATGTGTAAATTTACGCTCAAACATTTAACTTTCCGTCTTTTATACTTTTGGAGATATTAGAAAAACAAAATTTTTAATGGGCCTCAATCCGAACTTGTATATTTTTCAAAACTCAGTTTTCAATAAAAACAAATGGCAGCAGTACAGAAATCTACCCTCCAAGATTCAGCTCTTTATCTTCTACGGTTTCGTCACAATTTCAGTTTAAGCAAGTGCACAGACAGTCGACAGACGCCAAAGTGAAACTATAAGCGCCTTTTTTTAAACGCGCTAAAAATGCGCTAATTTCATCCATAATTATGGATGACACTTAACCGGTTTAATTAGGCTACGACTACGGCGTTATCCTTCTGCTTCGCTTTTGCCCTTTTCTTTGTCTTAGGCCTTTTTCAAGCGGTTTTCCAAAAAATCCGTGTATGCGTTCGGTTTGTCCGTCCGTCCGTCCGTTTGACGTGCCTAAACGGAAACAGCTAGATACGTCGTTTTTCGTCAATCGAGAGGGCATTCAGTCTCGCTCTGCACGTTTTTTTCGGTTTTAAATTTTTATTTAAAAACTGCCATTTACTGTAGTTTTAAGCAGCTCTTTCCTTGTTTATTTCGGGATTTGCTTGGACGCAGGACCGTTGCGTGGAAATCCGTCGACTGAGACAAAAAGACCAATTGACTTCCTAGTTCGCGGCAAATAGTTGTAGATCGGTGAAGATAATAATTCCGCCCTTAGAAAATTGCCGCCGGAGACGGTCGCCTCTCTCAAACCCACTCGGCGGCCTTCTTTGGGCCTTGTGAAACGTAATCAGAATGACCATCCATGGCAGGGCTTCGGCAAAGGTCTCCGTTTTCGCATTATCTGGTCATCCGTTTCGCGGTTTATTTCATAGTATTATCCACAACTGCGAATAAAATGAAGGTTCATTTTTTGTGTGCCGAAGTACGATTCGATCGAAATAAAATTTCCCCTTTCGCAAACATTTTCAACACGTTTATAGGAATTAAATTGATTTTGAGGCGCGTTTCCTTATATTATAGTGATACTTGGTAGAAACGCTCGTGCCACGGATTCGGAAATGTCGCGGCACCTTCTTACTTCACCTGTGTTCTATGCTGAAAAATATCTGTGGCACTGACTACGTTATGTCAGGAGATTCGACTGTTGAATCGAGATTTTTTTTCTACTAAAGTGGCTTCCCTGTCCGAGATATTCCCAAATTTTGTTTTATGTCAGTTTTAAATTTTTTAGTAACGCATTTCATTTAGTTCTATCATAGATTTACGAAATTGAAATTTTACATTTTCATCCCGCATTTCAATGCCTATTTCTTAACGAAACTTTCAGTGCCGTGGACACGACCATTTAAGCGTTGCATATCGTAGGATTTCATCGAAATCCAATTAAAAAATAGCACATCTGGGTTATATATTTAAATCAAGACTGCCAACTTCCAGTTATTAAATTACCGCTGCGAAATCCTCCGATTGCCCAACTGTCCAGCCGACTCATTTTCTCCACCCAACCGCGTCTTTTGTTGACGAGCTGCCATCTCGCCCTTAAGACCGGAACCCAGCGACTTCTAATGTTGCTATTTATTTTATAAATCGAGCGCCGCCGACATTCCGTGCGGCCGAAATCGACCGTATTCGCCGCCTTTTTTTCGCGTTCCCCGTCGATCGAGGCGGGAGACGCGTTTCTCCCGCGCCTCGAAACGTCGAATCCCGACCGGCGAACGAAAGGCTCGCGATTTATGTCCTCGAATGAACGAGAGAGCGTCGCATCGCTTCCCTTGCACGTTCCCTTTAGTGTGCCTTTCTCTCGCGTCACTGGCAGTTTTGATGGTTTGCCCGCGATTCACCGAGCGATCGCGCGCGCGATTTTTTTGTTGCGTCTTCGCGGACGCGCTAAAACGGACCCTTTCGAGCCAAATGTGGACTCCCGTCTACGCACCTTCATCGGCGGTAACCGTATTCCAAGGAAGAGCGTCTTCCGCTCCTTCTCTCGACTCGCTCCGCACCCTCCGCCCTCTTCGGCCGCTTTCACGCCAACAACCATGCGCTTACCATTCTCCCCCTCCTCTCCTCCCGTTTCCTCCCCCGCTTCCCCCCCCTCCTCCTCCTCCTCCTCTCGCCTTCCCACACGCCCCCGCACCCCTCCGCTCCAATAATAGCCGTCCGCCCCTTCGGACGAAGCAGTGCAGTGGCGCATGTGGTGCCACTTGTTGGAGCGATCGTCAACCCATCTGCTGACCCAAACGACGGCCTTTGTATACTTGGGCCTCAAGAACTGGGAGAGAAAAAAAATTAAAATCTACGCTATAAACACAGACCTCTGGTAACCAACCGATCCATCTAATCATAATCTAGTAGTAATTAATCTGTTGTGTGTTTTAACCTTTTATTACTATCGTTATTTTTTTATCAAGTAACTACTATCGTGGGGTCAAATATGACTCGATTTTTCAAAACTGAAAAAAAATAGAAAATCTTAATTTTTGGGTTTCTATTTCTGGTCATTCATTAGAACAGACACTCGAAAATGTGAGAAAGTATTATTTATAGAAAAATGAATTCAAATGTATATGTACTGCAAAAAAGAAAAACTGAAAAAATTCAAAATTGACTAAGAGTTTAGAATATTTTTTTCAGGGCCTGAAGATTCTTGTTTTTTCTTCATCCTTCCATGTTCCGATTGCAATCGAATTAGGAATCAACTGAATAATTTTAAAAAATATTGGTTGTAAACTATAAAAAATGACAATGTTTTCCAACCATATTCCCACGCCCACATTTCAGTTAATTTCACTCTCATGATCAAAACTTGTTTATGGCACTTGTTCTTCTTCTTCGTTATCACTTGCTCTGTTCAAGTATTCATTCAAATCAGCATCCACAACAAAACTCTCACCCGACATTTTCATTTGCCCAATAACAAGAAGAAAAAATCTGATGTGGCCAACACATGACTTTCTCCATATTTGGGGTATAGATATTTAAATTATTATGAATATCATTATGAGGCAAAATTATTCTTTCGTATCGTAAAAGAATACATTCGTCCTTATTGCCGTAAATTAGGTATATTTTGAATATGTTTACAGAATTCACCGCTACATGGTGATGGCGCTGTATACTGGCTGTGTCAGGAAGATGCAATAGCAGTTAATAAGCATATAATCTCTTTATATATTTTCCTATTCCCTGGGTGAAAAGGAGGGGCGTATTGTTTGATTCAAACATGACTTTAACTTTGTAGCTCTGATATTTAGCCACTGTTGCGCATTATGTTTTAACTTTTTCTTTGTAAATGCCATTAGAGTTTGGCACCACTTTCTTTTTCAGCAGTACTGCATTTTGTGTAATAGTACTCATTTCTGTGATTCCCTATGGCTCGTTCATTACCAGCTATCAGTAGCGGAATCCTGACTTATGCTTGGTTTTTAATAAAATAGTTTGCTGGGATATTGAAAAGTGCTCTCACGTAACTTTTCAGTGATTTATTATTTTGTGAACATATAAGGTGTGGTAATAATTTAAAAATTTAAAAGCTTTTTAAAATTAAGTTCTTTCCTTATACCTATAGGAATGGAAAAAAATCGAACAGGAAGAGAACTTGTAAGTTCAATGAACTTTTGGCGAAAGATTTTCCTTTCTTGAAAAATAAAATAGAAGATACTGTTAGGTTGTGATGAATGTAACGGTGAGTTTTCTGTCTCCCATGGTGGCAGATATGATATCACAAAACATTTAGCAACAGAAAAGCATAAGAGAGCCTTAAGTAATGCTGCTTCCTGCTCTAACTTAGATGATTTCTTCCGAAAAACTAATTTCGCTGGAAAGGAAATACAATTAGCAACAGCAGAAGGACTATTTTTGTTCCATGTAATTAACCATAATCAAAGTTTTAGGTCAATGGATTGTACATCCAAAATCCACCAAAAACTGTTAGAAAAAAAGTTTTCATGTGCCAGAACATTCGTTGTCATTTGTTAAAGGTGGATATTTTTAATATATAAAAATTCAGTATGTATATTGAACGTTAATCGTTTCCTGAAAATTAAGGCGAATAAAAGATTAATCCATATTTGTTATTTGTGTCGAAGTATTTAGCCAGTCGGAGTGGATTTTAACCAGTGTTCGGAATGAACCGGAACACAACGGCATGCCACTCCGGCTCATCACACGCACCGATGATACCATTCTGTTTCGTCAGGCATGTAGAAATACCATCCCTTATAATCAGCGTTCCGTTTCGTAAAAATTTCCATTCCACTACCAATACAAGCGTTCCGTTTTGTAACATTTTCCATTTTAAGCACAGATTTTAAGCTGCTTCAAGGGAAAGGCTAATCATCACGCGTGGAATAAATTAGTCATTTAAAATATACTTTAAGTTAATTTCAAGAGGATATTCAGTACAGTGATAATATAATTCATAGTGATTCATTGGTGTTCATTTGTGGTCAGATAGGGGCCGGTTAAGTATAATTTTCCCGGGTTGGAAAAAAATTGCATCCGCCCCTGGGTAATAGGCATTTTTGTGTTTTGTCCCCCCTTGCAAAATTTTCTGCCGACGCCCTTGGACAATATAAAACCAGGTGATTGTAAACAGGTTATGAGTCTATTTTACACTTATGCTCAGCTTAAGATAAAATTTAATATTCACCCATGACTCATCCATTCCTTTGCATCAACTGTCTAATTGTAAGACAAGTGGGGCTGGAATATGTGACAGGAATGAATGTGCCAAAACTTGCATGGAAATTGACATCTATATAAAATAAATTACCTGAAAAGCTCCTGATAATTTTTAAACTGTCCTGGAACTTTTGGGACAGCTGTTCTATTAATGCTTTCATCTGGATATTAATTATTGACTATTAAAAGTAACATTTCAGTTAACTGGTCTTATGATTCCCATGAGTTTGGGCCAGAATTTAAATTGGTCACCCATCATTGCAGACGCATCCTTGATTTGACTGGTATGTCATCACGTGAGACGAGCCAGTGTGCAGTGGGAATCAGTCTTTCGTTGGAAAAAGTCGCTTTGGCTCTGCACCACCAACAGATGGGCACAGTAGAATTGTCTTGGGGTGGGAATGTGTGTCTGCCTAAGCTTTCTCCCCTGGACGTCATTGTTTGCTGCGTGGGACAGGTGTGCACCATGACGAAGGAAATGGCACGCATCGTTCGAGATCTTTGGTCTGCAGGGATAAGAAGCTCCCCAATGGACTCCTTGCAGGTTTGTAGAAGTTATTTCGAATTGTGTGATTGGAAGTGCTTAGTTTAGGCTACAGGATGACCACACTATTCGTTTGATTTTAAGTTATGGTTTTGAGAATTCTCCATTGTACATGCTTTGACTCATATGATCAGTTAATTATTGCCTTTTGCATTGAAAATTATTCAATTATTACAGGCCAGTTATTTCCTACTCTCATTTCATATGATGTTATTAGTCATTGGTATTTTTCATTGTCATCATTACATTTTTATCGAAATTCAAAGTTTCCTGCTAAAACTTGTAGTTATAGACAAAATATAAAAACTTAGATTTTTAAATTTATTTTTTTTTGTGCATTCATTCACATGCATTTGGATGTGAATTTAAACATCGATTCCTTAAAATGGCACAAACTACAGTCTGGCAACTTTATTTAATGTGGCTCACAGCATCTACTTCTGTAAAATTATCTTGCATATCACTTTTTAACTGGTTTTAAAAATTTCTGGGTAATCCTATTGGAAATGTGCATATTTGAGAAAGTTTTTGCAATGTGTGCTGTATAAATTTATTCGGCTTAATATTCATAGATATTACACTACACTTGCTATGCTTTTGCTTTCATATTATACGAGATTAGACACAACTATATAAACATTTTACATTAACATAAGTTTATCAATTGGGAGCTCAGCGCAACTTGTATGCATCCCCATCCTTTTATTTCTTAAGGGAATTTAGCTCTACATTAACGAGGTTTTCATTTGCACAATGCTTTTGGAGAAGAGAGAACTGGATGTACCGTATTTTCTGTAATATGTAATGTTATGCATTATATGTCTGTCACAGCAAAAATCAGATTCAAAAATACAACTCTGCTTTAATCCAATTTTAGTTAAGCCTTTTGTCTCAAACATTTCAGAGAAATGCATTCAACTCTAAAAGTATCAATTCTATAATACATATATTTTTTTAGTTTTCATATGTGGTGTTGTCTTTCATTTGAAGTAATATGTGAATTCTCCATCTAATTTTTTATTATTTTTTCAGAACTTAGAAGATATACAGGATTATTGTCAAGATTTAGGCGTACCTCACATTATCATCTTGAAAGACACAGAAATTGGAACTGTTAGAGTTAGTAGCTGGGATAAAGAACGGTATGTCTTAGAAGAGAATTCTGAGAAATCATTCATTCGCTCTGAATTATGTTACTTTGGAGGTTATTTATTTAGCATGAGTGACTCAGGTTAACACTCTCTGGTCCAAAGTGACTGAAATCAGCAGAGACTGATTCTACCTTATGTGCTAAAGTTGCTGCATAGTCATCACTTGTATGATGCATGATGAAGGCCTGTGTAAACCATAATCTCATTTTAAAGAGATGTTTCTAAAATACATAGGAAATTTTCAAGTAACACTGGTTTTATCATACTTACATTGTAAAGGTCTCAAGAAACAACTTCACAATACATAGCTATCATTAGCATCAGCCTTTTTCAACCCATTGATAGATGAATGCCTCCCCCAGACTTTTCCAGTTTTTCCTATAAACTGTCTCCCTCCTCCAAGTTGGCCCCAAGAACTTCAGAAGATCTCTGTCCCATTTGTCTTTTGGTCTTATTTTCGCTCTCTTGATATTTCTTAGGATCCATTCAGTGGCACAGGACGTCCCACGCTGATCATTTCATCTAGCAACATGACCTTCCCACTGTAGTGCCTTTACTCTTCTAATCACGCCACAGACTTCCATCCTATTTCCCACCCAGGTGTTCCTTTTGTGGTCTCTTTGGGTGATCCCTAACATGTATCTCTCCATGCTCCTCTGAGTTGTTTGCAGGTGCTGGGTTATTCTGGTGTTCATGGTTCACATCCATAAGTTAGAACATGCAGAACACATTGGACATATAATCTCCTTTTTTTTTTTTTAGGAAGATTGGGATGTTTGATTGAAAGATGTTTGCATTCTTGCCAAAAGTACTCCATGCCATCTTCACTCTCCGGTTGATCTCTCCAAGAAGCGATCCATTGGTAGTGATGTGTTGACCAATTAAACATAGTTACTTCTCCGAGTTATACTCCGTTGATATATATCTTCTCAGGATTTGTGAAGGAATTGTACACGACCTTTGTTTTATTAATATTCATTTTAAGTCCAGCTTCTCGGCTTGCCTGCTCTAGCTCTTCAGCTCTTATATATACATATATATTCTTGTTATTTAATATGTTTAGTGCAACACAGTCCCATACCAAGTGCTCCAACTACTTGTCTTTCACCTGTGTTGCACAATTATCACATCTTATGTGACATTATTCAAATTTGAAAGTGATTTTGGAAAATACTTGGAAGTAGACTCATGCATTGGTGCATATTGTTGGTGTCTTTCTGCCAAAATCCATAGAAGAGTATTCCTTTATACACAAAGCTAGTATTCTTCCCACCTTCCACAAAGCTCAATTATTTTAATTCAACCACATTTCCTCAGAGCAACCAATCATCATAAACCAAGCTGAATCATCTTCCAGCAGTATTGCTGTATGAATCTTAAATGGCTGGCTTATGCAGAGAATTCTACCACAATTATGCTGATTCACATCGAGCCATTTCATACTTCATATATATAAGACAATTCTTAGTTTTCCAAATGCTAAAATAGGACTGTAAGTAGTAAAGAGTTATCAGTAAAACTTTTACCAAACCAACAAGAATAGAGTGAACAAACTCTGAAGGAAATTGTTGAAAAGTTTATTAATGCATGTGTACTGGCCTCATTTCCATCATGCTAAGATTCTAGTGTAGTTATTAACTGAATAAATAAATAAATTTTGAAAAACTCATTATATCATTAATTTCTTGTTATGTATTATGCAGGTACAATGAAAGAAAGGTAAATATATGCGACTTGGTGGAACATATGCAGAAGGTCATCAGGGTCAGCTTGAGTGGAGACAACACTGTTGGATGTGATGGAAGCATATTGAGTGGCAGCAACATGGAGTCCAGCGGGAAAGGAATTTTAGGCTGTGGAGACAGTTCCCTAGCCTATGCTGCTTCTGTACCAGCTGCAACCTCTTCCAACAGTTCTTCTTCTGCTTTGTCGTCTTCACCTTCTTCTCTCACATCTTTCAGCTCTGTATTTTCATCGGCCAATATATCGGGATCACTACCCAGAGCATCAGTCAATTTTCACTTCGTCACCGTAGAAAAGCTTGCCCTCTACATAAGGCGCAGATATGAAAATGTGGTAAATAATTTTTAACATTTCACTCCTACAGTTGATTTTAGGCATGAGCGCCTATTAGTGTCTGTCTGGCCGTCCGTCCGTCCTCATGTTCGTTCTCAGCTTCTGCCAAAGAGTTTTTCATGAAATTTGATATTAAGGACTTACAGTCAAAGAAAATAAGAAAATCACATAAATGAATCACATAATCCAATCAGGGGTACCACTTTACCGGTGGCAAAAAATGAACTTTCCATCATATCTCATTAAGTATTGGTCATATTAAAATAGTTTTCAAATAAAAGTTTTAGAACTAGTAAAGTATATCTTTTCTTATACATTTTTATTGTAAGAGTAGCCGTTACCAAGAAAAT
Source organism: Uropetala carovei (assembly GCA_036926305.1). Lineage (NCBI taxonomy): Eukaryota > Metazoa > Arthropoda > Insecta > Odonata > Petaluridae > Uropetala > Uropetala carovei. Next base: position 2,301,114 of record JAXCHB010000004.1, read on the forward strand.
GAAACAAGAATGTCTTAATTCGAGTTGAATTTCTTGCGTGGCTACTTCTTCATTGTTGCTAACATAAACAATCTCACAAAAATATGTTTAATTTCCTTACATGTGCATGCAACATTTTAAAATATGAAGGAAATGGATTATTGATGATGAAGAAAAGAACTTTAAAATGCTATTTCCCTTACATACACATATATCATTTCTTTCAACATACAAGAAAGCTCGCATACCACAGCAGTTACCTGTGTAATAACTCATTGCAGCCTTTCATGCCACTTAATCCAACTAACTTCCACAAAGATCTCAATAAAATTAAACAAAACATCACAGAACGTGACTGCAAGGCACAAACCATAGATCGAATGGTCAAAAAATGCAAAATACTGCTGCTGCTCAAACTAAAAATGTAACACAAAATAGAAATAAGTTAAACTGCTATATTTTCCACTACTTACTAAGGGCTGGACAAAATATTTAACAACACCAACCATTCAATCATTTACGTCAGCATGGAAAATATTTTGGGAAGCAAAAAGAAAATTCTTAGCCTTGGGGTGTTAGAATTTACAAAATAAACTGTACACATTAAAAATTTTCTTTGGGGTAAACAAAAAGAAAACTACAGGTACATTTCAAAGAATACCTTGCACACTTCAAACATGGTAGATTTGAAAAATTTTGCGTTGCTAAACACACTGGAGAAATGGACTACTCAATAGCTGTAATTGATTTGAAACTGATAACACCTACAAATTGAAAATTAAATTCATTAGAGAGCTTACACATCTTAAAAAGTGAAACCAACTCCATTAACAATGATATTGACCTGATTCCATGCTTTCCATTATATTTTCTAGTGGAATACATTATCCAAATTTCTTAGAAAAATCCTCACAGGTAACCTAAGCCTCCTTCTCCTGGAAATAAACATAATAAACTTCCAAAGGGTTAATTAAATTTCCTTTAAAAATTTGTACATGCACAGTATATTACTGTATCATGATGTATTGTTACTATCAGAAATCTATCCATTAAATTTGTGCTTCAAAAGTTTTTTTCATTAGTTTTATTACATCTTGAGGTGATTTTTTTACTCAGGTATCCATCTCCAATAAAATAACCTTTGTTTATGGGAGAATTGGGTTCATGTTACCGAATTTGTCGTTGCGGCATACTTTTCAGGAACATATCCTTTTCTTATCGTGGGAGATCATTGTAGTTGAATACAGCTAATCCTCTGGCACACGTGATTGCCATATTGAATCAGTTGTGTCAGCATTTGCAATTTAATAGACTCAGAGTTCCCTTTGTTTTTTTACCAAATCTATAGCTTTTAACTTAAAATCAACTTCATATTTCATCTCTTTTGCAGGTATACCCATGTTGAGGGTACTGACTGGTTGTAATACAATAGATGCCATGCGAACACTTAGGATTACTGTGTATTTCCCATTCAACACATAGTTGAGATGTTTATATTTGATTGTACAGGACCCGGATTTTGTCTGAAAAAATATTTTTTAGTACTTATAAAATAAAGATCAACTTATATGGAAAGTATATCTGCAAACACATATTTTCAAGCTGAAAAATTAAGGACAACCTATGCTCACGATTGACTTATACATCATAATAAATGGTACCTTAGATCTAATTTAATTTGCTCTTTCTTTGCAGATGATGACTCATATGACCAGTATACTGCAGCGTCTGTCTCCACGAGTGAGAGTTGAAGTATTAGGGGTGCAAGTTGAGGGTGGAGTAATTCGAACCATTGTCTCCTTGTTGGATATGGACACAGACGAAAAGGCCTTTGGGGCAAGTGTTGGCTTAATAGTGGAGAGGTAGGTTCATTCTCGTCCTTTTCTATTATTATTCTAAGTGTTAAGGATGCAAATAATGAAAACCAAATGAAAGTGTAATATCATATTTTCCAAGAACTTATCGCATATGTAGTATGTGTAATATCCTCAAAAGTTATTTGTATGTCTTTCAAGTTTTTTCTTCATCTCTTATTACTTTCTCCATATGACCCCCGGTTAACGATGCCCTCGGTTACCGACAATTCGATGTTACGACCAAACCAAGACCGATAAATTATTTTTCAAAATCGCCTTACGACGTTGCAGTCGTTACTTACGACCAATAAAACTGTAATACAATACATAGCAAAGATCGATCATTAAATTAAGATTAAGAATACAAAAAGAATTATCTATCGAAATCTAAAAATTATGTATGAATGTTAAATAAGGCAGTCAGAAATGACAAAAATCGAGCATATTAATAATTGTAATTTTAACTCGAAACTTTTCTAATGAGACTTTTATTTCAAACGGAATACCGTATATGACCGAATATAGCCCCCCTGTTTTTGGCCAAAAGCGAAGTGCAAAAGTTGGGGGGGGGGCTATTTTCGTGCACTAAAAATTAGGTGGGTACAAACGAGTGTGCAAAGCTTCAATAATGATGAATTTCATTCGAGTCAGTAAGTGTTTCTATCCATTGTAAGACTAAACTACTCGGGTTGCGAATACTTATTTGCAAGGCTGATTGACGTCACCATATAGGAAGGATTTTTCAATTACCTGATCGCTCTCATTATTGTCAAATTGCAAGTTTTACCGTATTTGCTCGTGTAAGCCAAGACCTCGTGTATTCTGCGTACCCCTGTTTTTGGGCCAGCTCTAGGGAAAAAAATTTATTTGAGCCGAAAAAGGGTTTTTTAAATCACCAATTCCTATTTCTCAAAAATGCTACGCTCAAGTTAAGCATCTTCACATTCCTACGTGACGAATTTATTGGGTGATCTCTCTATATCGGTACTAGCAGAAATCTCGGTAGTCCTCTTTTGTTAAACACGTAACTGTTTTTGTGGTCACATTGGTCATGTTCGCAGAAATCACTCCGGTAGCGATCATTCTGCTGTACGTAATTTTCCAGCCATATGGTCACTGATCCCTACCGTAGCGGTCGTCATTTTTTTGGCGAACTAAAATTATGATCAGCGATCATTCAATGATCACCACGGTGGCTATGACTTTCATAGACGTATCATAGAATAAAGGAAGCACGCCGTATCTGAACATGGTAGGCGTCATCTGCCGTGAGAACAAAACCCCCACCAACCCGAACTGGTCGCGCATGCGCCGTGGCCTCCGTGACGATTGCAGCAGAAGACTTCGTCGAGTTTCGGGAGCACCCGTTAATAAACTTAAAACTCATTTAAAATTTTTATACAATGAATGAAAATGACTAAATACACCGAAATTCAGAAATAGAATAATAGATGCGGCATGGGTGCTAGCTTAACGTATATTTGTTTACCGACACGACATTTTGGGAAAAAAGGTGAGCGACAAATAAAAGAATTCGTGTAAGACACGCACCCCTTTTTTTCACCAGCATTTTGGGAAAAAAGGTGCACAGCTTACACGAGCAAATACGGTAATACCAACAAAATTAACCTTGCCCGAGAATGGACTAATTGCCTGGCTAAGCTCGAATTGTTAATTACACAAACGAAAGATAGATCGAAATATGAACAAAGTGCGAATTTATATTGCTGCATAAATTGGTATGTTATTTCGACTTGCTAATATTGCTGCATTAATTAGTATGTTATTTTGACTTTTTAAAGTTTATTTTTACTCCCTAAAAATGTATTTTTGTTCAATTCCTTGTCAAATATCTCTCTCGTTAGTATACCCTGTGAATTCTGAGGAACAAATCTGAAAACCTTAAAATTCCAATTAGCATGGTGTTTTATCACTCGCTAATTGGTACTTTTTTATTAAATGAGTGCAAGTTTGATATTTCTTCAAATTATACAACATGTTTCATGACATTAAAGTCCTAAAAATAATCGTCCTTTCAGGGTATTAAAATATTTTCTAGATTTGTGTGAGAAAAATGGGTAGGGGGGCTATATTCGGTCAAATACGGTATTACAATCCAAGCTTGAATCACTTCATCGAAATGAATTACATTTCTGGAGAATAAACAGTGAGGAACGACGAATAATTAAGAAAATTATTATTCAACGAAAACTTAAAGCAACAAAAAGAAGTACGATATACTAGATATAAATGATAAAACTCTTGCTAAAATAAATTACATAAAATAGTAAACATCTACTAATAGATAAGTGGAATGAGCATCCAATTGAAGCTAAAGATTCGCTGCTTTCGGTACACCTAATTATTTCCATCTTTGTCCCAATCGTGTTCAGTTTATGAGCCCTACGTTTCTTTCCACTTGTATTAGCACTTTCAGTTTTCCGTTTATCACTCATGTTTATAAAATGTGTAAAATGCACAAAGAAACACTGCTGTATCTACAAACAAAGATGGTAACGTTGCCGAGACTGAATAATAATAATTATTTATTGATTACACAGTCCAACAAATGAAAAGTTTTGATTTGTTTCCTTTGCTAAAATAGGTGTTTCTTATAGACATTTTTGTGCTGAATACTAATCTGTTTTTAAAAGTTTTGTATCACGTATACTCTTTGAGAAATGAGCATAGTTGTGTTTACCATAAGAAAAGTGAAATATGCCTTCTCTTACCTAAAATATTTTGGCTGTTGACTTCCTCTTGTAGGATGACTGTGGAATTTCTCGGATGAGACACCAACAATAATCAGCTAACATGGCAGAACTCCACTTTCCTTTATATCGTTGTTCCATGGTGGAAATATCTTGGTGGAACCTTTCTCCATGTTCATCACTGACCTCGCCCAAATTGGCAGGAAAAAAATGCAGATGGGAATCCAGAAAATGTAATTTAAGGGACATATTACAACCTAAATTATGATATACCTGTAGTATTGTTGCCACAATATTTTCGTAATTTGAAGACTTCACTTTTCCCAAAAAAATTTCTGTAACCTACTTAAATCCAGTCCAGGCAGCATGTTCCATCTGGTTTAAAGATTCTTCAAATTTTGTGTCTGAAAGTAGTTGCCTAATTTGAGGGCCAACAAAAATGCCTTCTTTCAGTTTGGACTTGCTAATCTTCGGAAATTTACTATGGAGGTACTGAAAACCTGGACCATCACGATTCATTGCCTTCACGAAATGTTTCATAAGCCCAAGCTTTATGTGTAATGGGGGCAAGTATACTTTTTGTGGGTTCACCTGGCATTAAACATTCACGATAAGGCCACTGCTTAACCACGTAATGATCCTTTTTTGCTCTACTATCCCATTCACAGAGAAAACAACAGTATTTTGTATATCCACTTTGTAATCCAAGAAGGCAGTGGTCGGCAATTATGGGTAAATTACCCCAGCGGGGGTAATTTCCAGTTTTCTAGGGGTAACGAGCAATATCCGGATTACAGTAGTGCGAACACAGCTTTATGCCTAGAAAATGTGAGATAAGCAATTTTTGTGCGCTGACGGGGCTCCCGATGCCAGACGTACATTTACTATTTTACATCTTGGGACATTTTTTTGGTGGCACGTTTAATTTATTTTCTTGTAACATTCATGTTGAAATGTAACCTGATGTCTGACAATTATTTTGCTGTGAATAGATCTTATTTTCAACACTCAGCAATGTGTTTCTTCAGCGACATACAAAGTATTAACCTCCTGCTATCCGAATATTAAAGTGAGGAGTTGGAGGAAATTGGATTAGACTTAACAGAAAGATTGTGGAATCCATGCCACAACGCATTCTCAAAGTTATTCGAGGAAAAGACTTTCTAACTAAACGTTGACCTTGACTAACTTTGTGATATTTTGTGAACTAAGAATGCCGAAAATACCTTTTATTGCTGTCCAAATATTTTTGTAACCAAATATTCACTATGTTACTGACTCAACAAAAGCCGAAGTTTGAAGAAATGATCAATAGTAACAAGTGTCACTTTAGCCATTAGACTAGCTAGGATTAGAATTAGATTCTGTAATTTTACCCAGTTTGTCTTGTATATAAATAAAACAATGTGGTTTTTCATTTTTTTCATCAATATAGTAGTTTCTGTAGGCGGGGTAACGGCGATGCGCCGAGCTTTTGACATGGGGTATTGGTCAAATCTAATTGCCGACCACTGCCTTAAGGTCACCACATATATTCCATTTATACTTATCATAATTAATTTTTTCTAAGAGGGACTTCATATCTTTATAAGTTTCTTTCATATTGACTGAATGTGCAAGTGGGATGGATGACTTAGTGTTACCATTGTGAAGAAGTACAGCTTTCAAACTTATTTTTGATGAGTCAATGAAAAGTCGCCATTCTTCTGGTTTATGATCTTGTCCCAGGCATTTCATTAATCCATTTACATCGTTACAGAAAGTTAGTTCGCCGCATTCTGAGAAAAAGTTAATTTGGTCTTTTTGGCGGTTCCAAAAAGCAGTTACTTTGGTTTCCTTTTCAAGAAGATTCCATCCTTGAAGGTGAGAGGCTAAAAGCTCTGCCTGAATTTTTGATAGATTGAGATCTCTGACAAGATTGTTTAACTCTGATTGAGTAACTAAATGGGGGCTGTATCATAACTATTTTTTCTACAAACATCGGCTCTTCATCTCTGCTCTCCAAATCTGAATTTGTTGGTGGTCTTGGCACTGGTAAGTCAACAGAATGTGGAACTGGTCGAATAGCTGATGCGAGATTAGACGCAATTTCACCATCATCACGTAGTAAATACAACTACTCTCATTTCTCAAAATCTATATGTGATACGAAAATTTTAAAAGTAGATTCGGATTCAGTGTAAAAAAACTCAGAATCACCTAAAATTTTTAAGGAAACAAAAATTGTGTTTAACAGTGTTATTTTTATGCGTCTGACACGAAAATATTTTTCGATTAAAAAAGCAAAGAAACAGTCACGAACGCGACATCGCTCTTTTAATCAAAGTAAGATATATCGGTGTAAGATTATGATTCTACTAGAGAGATTTACCTTATTTTATTCTACGTAATAATATAAAAATATTTTCGATGTTAGAATATTAACCTTTATTATATTTTATAGAATTGTCGTTATTGAACTCAATGATGCAGTGTATATAATTATCCTGGCAATAAATATCATCTATACCTATTACAACATTTCTTTGAGGAATAAAAATCTTTTGTCTTCGATGTGCAAAAATAATTTTAATACTTAAAATAATATTTGATGAAGAATAATTCACTGGACAACAGAGAAACACTTTTTTAAAATTATTTGTTGAAAAGTTATTACATTTGATGCGGCACAATGCGTGAGCTGAGGAGACTCTACGGATAGATTGCGTCGCAGCCTAGCGGTGGTTATAGCGGCGACGAATCTAACCGTGGACTCTTCGAGCCATGCGCATCTCGGTGCTTCAAATGCTAATAACTTTTTAACAAATAATTGTAATTCAGTTCTTGAAAAAATGCCTTAAAGTAGGGAAAATAAACTTCAAATTTACGCTTACCAAAATTTTTTACGATTTCTTTTCAGAGAGTTATGTCATTTTCAATTTCAAAAATTTCCATTTTTTCCCGTTTTTCACAAAAATGTCAAGAGTTTTGTGCTTGTGGTTCCTCCTACAGTATTTTTTATTTTAAACTGATGAATTTTTTTATTCATAGTAGCAACCTTTTGGAGTAATATGCCGCAAATCAGATTGCGTTATCATTTTGTCTTGCCATCTGAGAATTTTCGAGAAAAAATCGACCAAAAAAAAGATTTTTGCAATTTTAAAAAATGGAGGGTGATGGAAAAAAACGGATTGCAGATTTGTTTTCAGCGTGCCGAAATCATAAAGTATCATCCTTCAAAGTTCAGGAAACAAAAATGCTCTCAAACGGTGTTATTAACCGATTTTACTTTTATTTTACTATACTATTTTTGGTATTTAGTAGGCACTGTAAGGACTAAATGTGTGTTAAACCGTGCATAACGACCACTAAGGATGTAAGATTCGGTTAACAAACCAAATTCGGTTAATGACCATTCGCAAGAACGGATCGCCGTCAGTAACCGAGGGTCGTCTGTATATGAGAGAATATTAGTTTTGTGAAAAAAATTGAATTTAACATTTGAGTGGAATTACACATTTTAAAGGTCCCCTAAGTACATTTTAATTATTTTGGTAGGAATTTTGTGGGCACTCTTAACTCAAAAACTAATACTGTAGAAGCTCAGTTATCCGGCATCTACGAGGATTGAAGGGTGCCGGTTGTTTGAAATTGCCGGTTGCCAACGTACAGTTTTTAAAGAACAGTAATCACTTTTAAGATAAAATTTTCCTTTAAAAATTATTTTTATTTACTTATATTCACATCACTTAAAACTAAACATAAACAGTGCAATTGTTGGGAAATTTTTAACGTCAACAAAACACGTTTACATTTCTCACCAAGTTTCGTATAGTTCTTTGGTGGCATAACAAATGGATAGGGTAACAATATAACCAGTGATGAGCTGAAGCCGGCTCACGTGAGCCGGTTCTTAATTTTTCTCTAAATTTGCGAGCGGTTGTTAAATTTTTAGAAAATATGAAAATTTATTGATTTTTTCCTTTCAAGTACATTTTGCTTTATCCAACATTGTTATCAACATTGTATGAAATGGAATATATTACTAACAAGACACTTGTTAAACTAGCGGAACAGTAGTACTAAACTAGAGCGGTATGGTGCCCCTGGCATGTAGGCCTCCCATGCCACCCTTATCTCAATTTCCTTACAATTTGTTTTTTTTAGAGAGCCGATTCTTAATTTTTTTTCAGCTCATCACTGAATATAATGATATAAATATACCAGCGCAAATAACTGATATTTTAATGGTGGCAGCTTCCAAAGAAGGACAGATATTAGATCATCTGGTGGTCACTTTAGGACAGGGGTGGGCAAACTTTTCTGCATGGCAGGCCGCATAGGTGTTTGCGAATTCTTCAGCGGGCCAATGCCAATGCTTAGGTGGGCCAGATTAGAGTTTAAATCGGAAATTGCTTAGATTCTTAGGCATCATACATAAGTGAAAAACAAGCACAAACAAGGATTGTAGGACTAAATTTTCATAACTAAAGGTTTTATTGTCGTAATTTTACCAAAAGTAATATAAAATTGTGTTAAATTTTACAGATTGCTTTTTCACCAAAGCTTCGTGGGCCGCGTCAAATACTCTCGAGGGCCACATATGGCAGGCCACAGTTTGCCCACCCCTGCTTTATCATTATAGGTAGTCTGTCTGTTGACAGGTCTGTGATTATTCATGGTTAAACTTGGTTCTCCATATACTCCTATTTTCTGCAGTTTTCTTATGTCTTGATAGCTCTCTTTCCCTTTCAAGCTGTCTACCAGCTGAAACCTTTTCCTACCTCTTTCTCTTTTTCCATCCAGTTTTCCTTCTAGCACTTCTTTAACCATGCATTCTCTCCTCAAATAATGCCCAATCCAGTTCGCCTTCCTCTTTCTGATAGTCTGTATAATCGTTCGCTTCTCTCCAGTTCTTTGTAGTACTTCCTCGTTTTTCACCTTATCTGTCCATTTTATCTTCAGCATTCTTCTCCATGTCCACATTTCGAAGCTTTCCAAGTATTTAATATCATTTTTCCTTAGCGTCCATGTTTCTGCCCCATACAAAGCTATACTCCATACATAGCATTTTATCAACCTCTTGCGGATTTCCTGCTTTGTATTTCCCGTTAGTAGGAGTTTCTTTCTTCTGAAAGCGGCTTTTGCTTTTGTTATTCTAGTTCTGATTTCATCGGTATATTTTGCTTCTCTCGTTATGATGCTTCCAAGGTATTTATAATCTGAAACTTGTTCTAATGACTTTCCTCCAATACTTATGTTCAAATTTTCTTCTTCTTTACTTGATATTCGCATAACCTTGGATTTTTCTGTATTAATTTCCATACCGTATTTTCTACCTGGTATCACTAATCTATTTATCATTTTCTGGAGTTCCTTTTCATTTCTTGCTAGAAGTACTTGATCATCCACGTATTTCACTGTTCTTATAATCCTTTCTACGATTTTGAAATCTCCCGTGCCTTCTAACGCTTTCTGATTAGCCTCTCTCCATATATATTGAATAGAATTGGCAATAGACAGCAGCCCTGTCTTACTCCTCTACTGATATTTACTCCGCTGGTGTCTGTATTCTCCAACCTGATCTTTACAACTTGATTCACATATAGATTCCTGATCAATCTCCTGTCTTTCCAGTCTACAACTATATCCCTTAATATCCTCATCAGCAGTACCTAATTTACTCTATCAAAGGCCTTCTGCCAGTCGACGAAACATACGCAGCAATCTTGGCTGTACTCTATTGCCCTTTCTGATATGATTCTCACTACACTGATAGCATCTCTGGTTCCTCGTCCTTTTCTGAAGCCGAATTGATCTTCCCCTAGCATTTCTTCGGCCTTTTTCTTTAGTCTTTTATTAAGAATCCTCGTGATGTTCTTCGAAGTGTGTGACAGTAGGCTTATCGTTCTGTAGTCTTTACACCGCATTGCCTTTAGCTTCTTCTTTAGAGGGATAATTGTTACATCTAAGAAATCCTGAGGCCACTCTCCCGAGTCGTAAATCTTATTAATTAGTTTCGTAATCACTTTTAGTCCCTCCAATCCCATGACTTTAAGTATCTCTGCCGGTATTCCATCGCTGCCTGTAGCTTTTCCTTTCTTTAGTTCCAGTATCGCCTTTTCTACTTCGCTTTTCATAATACTTGGTCCCAGGTTGTCTTCTTCAATGCAGTTCTCTTCTTCCAGTTCCATTTGTACCAATCCTGCCTGCTTTTTTTTGTATAGTTCCTTAATGTATTCTTCCCAGACTTGTGCTACATCCTTTGGTTCTGCGACTATTTTTCCATCTGTATTAATAATTCCTTTACCATGAATCCCATTAGGCTTCTTATCTTCTAACTCCAGTGCCCTAGCGTACATCATATCGTACCGTCCTAACTTCTCAGTCTGTTGAATGTAGTTACATCGACTATTAGAAGGATGTGATCTGAGTCAATGTCTGCTCCTGGTAATGTCTTAGCATTTTTATGTTTTTCCTGAATCTTTGTTTTACTAGGATATAATCTATTTGGCATCTCATTCTATCTCCTGGGCTTTTCCATATGTACAGCCTTCGTTTATGGTTTCTGAACCATGTATTAGTCACTACTAGGTCATTATTAACACAGAATTCTACCAGTTTTTCTCCTCCTCAGTTTCTTTTCCCAAGTCTGTATTGACCGAAAACATTTTCTTCTTGTCCTTCACCAACTATGCTGTTCCAATCTCCCTGCTTTAGGAACTACATAAATCATTTTTCAAATGTACCCATTGCATGAGCTCTTCAGATGGATGAGTGCTGGATAACTGAACTTTTACTGTAATTAGATCAAAAAACTTTTTACTGAAGATTTTCATTAGTAATTCAAGATCTGATGTGGTTTTGACTAAAATTGGTCAAGATTGGTGATAATTTACTGTTGTCATTTTCATACCCTGATACCACGTCACACTGACCACCCTGCCTTTGGCGCTAAGAATGATAGTTGAATAGTTTGAGTAGTTCATTTAAATGTTTGAAAAGAGGTAAAAATATTGAATTCTTTTTACTTACAGGTTACCTCGCCATCGAAAGTATCTTACAAAATTATGTGATGAAATACATGACCTTAAATTTGAGAAGAACTCTACTGTGATAGTGTTATACAGCTTAAGTGATAATACTTTCAAACTGCTAATGTGATATGTGTATAACCTATCTGATGTTAAACCTCTGGTTATAAAAAATCTTAACCTGAATGCATAGGTAATTTAAAAATTGTTTGAATATATTATTCAAATATTCATTGTATATTCGTTAATTATATGACTACCATTTCAAAATAAAAATGGACAACCTGACTTGATAGAGCCAAATTGTGTCTCCTCCACAGCACCATCCCTCCCTCCCAGCTCTTCCTCAATCGCACTAACGAGAATATCTGTGCTACAATTGATTTATTTAAAAATCGTGGTGGTATTTTTCGATATGGGTGAGCATTAACATTATTCACATAGCGGAGAGCTTCCAATTAACTGATAATGGACTTTCTGGTGCATATGTTAAGGAAAATACATAACAGATTTTTATTTATGTTATTGTTTTAGTAGGTTATCATAATTTTGAATAATCAAAACTCAGCTACTATTCTATTCTGGCCATATACAGTAAACGTCCTGTTATCCGGCATGCTCGGGGAATTGGGTTTTCCAGTTAACTGAATATTCCGGGTGCTTGAGAGTTTTATTGGCTAGACCTTAATAATGCATTTGGAAACCAAAATATGGAACAGATGCTTAACTATACATAACCTTGGAATTTCTAACCCATAGAATCGATATTCTACTAACAATTATTCTTAAATAATTTCTTGACATTCAAGGAAGTAATGAAATTAAAATATACAAGTATTCAATACACTTAATAGCAATATTTTAATAATTACTACCTATATTACACCCAGCAGTTTTCTGTATGCCTATCGCTATTAGCTTCTCTTTTGTTTTAACCCTCCAGCGGGCGTGCCAACTTTAGTCACACCAGCAGGCGTGCGTTGCACTCACAATCAGTGCAACACTTGGTTTTTCCTATATTATTTTCCAGGTTTATGTTCAAAGTAATACTTTTTACAGTTAAATTATCATATGAGATCTGGGAGTGATAAACATACATTACTATGTCCGTACAAATAAATTTATTAGCGTAAAAAAGAATTCTTTAAAATTTTCTGCATACATAGTTAAATTGTACAGCAAATACTTAATATTTTTATCATCCAACTAAAGAACTTATACAATAAATTTAGTGTGCAGTATAATAATATGAACAAGATCCGTGGTTTATTTTTAATTTGGAAGGTCGTTGTTTTTACGTTTGACAAGTGATGACCGTTTCTGTATGATTTTTGCGTACGAATTTATATAGTGGTAGTGGTATTTTTAGAGCGCCCACATAACACACATTTTCCACGTTTCTTCCCCGCTACTTCTTTTACTACATGTTTTTGTTCTTCTTCTTGGTATGCTGAAAGAAACAAAGGTATGTCTGTGGGGAGATTGTCCACCAGCGCCCTAATCTTCAAATGCCTCTCCATAAAACCAAATGCTAGTGACTTCAAAAACAATCTTCTACGTTGGTCGATTTCCAGAAATTTTGCTCGGTATAATATCTGAGCGTTTATACCTGCAATGTCCAAAATCGAAAAAACAAAGCGAGAGGCCATCATCTTGTTATGCGCGTGACTGTATACGTATTGCACAGCTGATCTACTGTATCAACGCTTCCTTTTGTTGTGATGTACTGTGAAATGATCTCTGGTTTTTTAGTCTCCTCAACAATGATTCTGCTGTCATGCATTGTGGACAGCAATATCACATCTTTGTTTTTTTTTTGTACGAAATACACTAAAGTCATGTTATCCCTAAATCCAAATATTGATGACTCAACAGCTCTTTTCTTGCTTTGCAGGAATTCTGAGGGAATCTGCACTTTATTTTTTTTCAGCATACCTACCGTGGTTATTTTTTCTCTATGAGATATTTCACCAGAGGAAAACTGGTATACCAATTATCAGTTGTCAGAATTCTGTTTGAATTTTCAATTGGTGTAACCAATCTCTTTACTACGTCAGTAGCCGAGTTTGAAACTGTGTAAAGCCCTACTTGTTTGCCACAGTAAACCTCTATGTTCCATGTATAAAAGGTTTTAGCATCACACAATGCAAAAATTTTTATACCATACTTAGATGGTTTACTCGGAATGTATTGTACAAAACTACAACAGCCCCTGAATGGATGCAGCATTTCATCAATGGTGACATATTCATTAAGGTTATAGCAAAGTTTACAGTTTTCAATAAATTTATCCATCACTGAACGGATTGGCGCTAATTTGTCGTCTTTTTGTCTGAGAACCCTAGTAACTTTGTCATCAAATCTCATGCAACGTAATAAAAATAAAAACCTTTTGTAACTCATCGTGGCTCTCAAAATCGGCATTCCGGTGCCATCCGAATTCCACAATTCGATTACATTGGTATGATGACATTTCTTTGTGCCAATTAGATAGAGGACTCCTAATAAAGCTAAAATTTCAGTCTCTGTTGTATTTTTGCAGTCCCTTTCTCTGAGTTACTCAACATTAACACATTTTTCTTCAATGAACATTGGTAAATTTCAAAATTTCCCCTATTATGGTCGGGTCAATAATTTTGCTAAATGCGGAAATTTCATTTGTGATATCTCTTGTTACAGTTTTTGGTCTCGGAAGAATTTTCACTAAGTTTTTGCCTTTGGTCTTAGAAGACTTCCTGAACTCCTTTCATGCAGATTTCATGATTTTGTCCTTCGTGATGAAGTTCTCCTCATTTCCACTATCATTATCTGAATCATCAGACAGTTCCCGCTCAGTTTTGCTGTTATGTTCACTTACAGTAATAACTTCCTCTTCACACTCATCATCATCATCATCTGATAAACAGCCATCTTCAATGGGCTTCTCTTTCTCTTGGTCTGATAATTCCTGAAGAACTTTAGTGTAATCTTCCTCCATAATATATTTCCTTCTTTTAAACATAAACTCCGGAAAAATAAGGCAAAGAAACCCATTTCATAAATTTAGAGGATAACGATTTTTTGAAGAATATCAGTAAAAATATGTAGTATATAAAAATTAAAAAATAGAAATAAAACGAAGTAGTTTATATAGAGTGTACCTATGACTGCTATAGGCAGAAACATACATATTCACGATGGAAACAGCTACGGTGCTTTCAAAAATGAAACAGTTCGTGTGAAATACTGTTTAGAAAACATTGCTGAGAGATTCACTTCACGCACCATGAGTCTTACTAAAGGAATAACGAAAAGAGCATCTCGCCACCCTTATATACCATTAGGATGAGGATTTTAAGAAAAACCCGTCTGACTTTGTAAAGCAAATATGAATCACGTGATCAGGCACACTATGCGTAAGTGCGACATTGTGATGCTTTTGTTTGTAGACTTTTTCTGAGTATTAAATATACTGATGTGTACACAAATCTTCGCAAGTAAATCATTAGGACGGGAGAAAAACCGGATGGATTTTGTAAAGCAAATATGCCTCACACGACCAGGCGCACTATGCATAGAGTGCAACATTGTGATGCTTTCGTACTTAAAGATTTTTCTCAGTATTATTTTTGCCGATGTCTACTTGAATTGAGAAAAGCACAAAGTAAATATACGGATAGAAGAATACAAAAAAGGTGAACCACCATCTCACGTGCTAGGAAGATATATTTTGAAAAGAAGTCGAATGTTGCACTTTGTGCAACAGCGTGCCCGCTCGAGGGTTAATAACTACGGGAGGTAAGGATTAACTTAGTCCAACCATTAGAATTTTCCAACAACAAAAATTATTTCCTTGTCCGAGGAAAGGATAGAAATTATCCTCACACAACTCAAAGTATTAGCAGAAATTTTTGAGGAAAATTGACATTAAACGAAAGATGAACTTGAGTAATGTAGTGTATAAATTAGCAATTCCGAGACAAGAGTATGATTCTGCATCTAAGCCCAAAATAATAATGTAGCCTTAAAATAAAGTAATAAACTATTATAATGCATAAAACTGTCTCACTCTTAAAACATTCTTATTTAGGAGGTTTGATACAAGAACGGAAACCTATGACACTACACCTACGTAGTTCTTTTTTCTGCTGTAAGGTGTTGCCATCTATGAACCAGATTGTAAACTTTGTGTGGGAAAAAAATGTCAAATTACATCTTTTATTTCTTCATTAACAATAAAATTGGACTCAAGAGAGTAACAAGTAAAATAATACTTGAACTAGCCAGAATTGAATGTGGTAAACATTGCCAAAACAAACCGGTCTCATCAGCATTATAAATCTGATCAGGGGTTAGGTAATGTTCCTTAACTAATGTTTCAAAAAAATCAAAAAATTTATCGGCAGCTTCTTGGTCACCCGATATTTTATCACCCGAAATATCTAGACGTCTGATCCCATGCCTAATCTTAAAACATGTTAACCATCCATCTGAAAATGCACACGGTTCACTAATGTCCATTTGTTCATAAAAATCCTTGGTCTTTTCAATCAACATTGGTCCAGAAATAGGGGCTCCCTCGGAACGCTTTATAGAAAACCATTCATACACAGCAATATCCAATTGCTCAAGTTTCGGCTTATGAAGAGTGCGCCGATATTCAATTCCTCTAGTAGTCTGAGAAGACATAACAAATTTCAATAACTGTGATTTCTGTGCCTTAATGTCATAAATAGTTGAAGAACCGACAAGGAACTCTTTCATTAAAACATTGCAACTCTCACCTTTTTCTAAACGTTTAATGATATTAAGTTTCTGGGTTAAGGTTAGTACAACCCATTTCCTTTTATCACCTTTAGTGCATATTGCAGTTTTAGGAGGCATTTAAAATGGGTGGACGAAATATTTCATTTAACACAAACACTGATTCAAAAAACATACATGATTGCGTATTGCGACTGCCAACGTGAACGCCAAATTTATTTAAATTAGCGGTAGCATTCCGAAATAGATGTAAAAAAAATTGCAGAAAGCGTCAATATTGCCGGTAACATTCCCAACTAGATGAAATTTTTTTTAAAAATCGAAAGGCCGGAGATGCTGGTTGTTTGAGAATTCCGGTTGCTTGAGTGCCGGATAACTGGAAGTTTACTGTATATGGGAAATGGGAGCTCATTTTGGAATTTCAGATTAATGGTTTGGATGAATAAGTAATAGTAAAAAATTGATAAATCACCACTGACTATGGCTGCTTTGCAACCGAAACACACAACTGTTTTATATATTTTCCAAGGATATACACCATGGGACTCACACTGGAGGGAGACGGCTAATGCAACAGAACTTCTAAATGATCAGCAGCACTTATATATATCGAAGCTTCTTTACCGATCACTACCGAGATTCTTTTTTCCATCTTGACATCCAAAGGGTTTAAAGAGTTCTCCACCAGGGGAATCTTTTCTGCTCATGGATAGGGTGACCACATGTCCCATATTTTACAGGAAGTCCTGTTTTTTTGGCCAATTTTTCCTCAAATGTCCCGTGTGAAATCATTACAGGACGCACTTTGTCCCATATTTTTTTATGAAAATAGGTATACAGTAATCCCTCGCCAACCGCGGGGGTTACGTTCCTGAAAAGTGCCGCAGTTGGCAAAACCGCGGTTGGCAAGACCAAAGTTCCATAGAAAATCGGGGTTAGGGGAATGACAATAAAAATGGCATTAAATACGTGTATAAAAACAAAGTAAACTTTATTTTCTGTTTAATCCGCGATAAAATTACTAAAACCGATTGTAAGGTTGACAAAACAATATGAAAAAAATTTAAGAACAAGGTGATAGAACAAGATTTACTTATCCCCAAAAAAGTAGACTATCATTCTAGTTCGCGTCTTCATTTAGTACGACGATATCTTGGTTAGCTTGAGCATCACCTCGACCAGGCACCTTTATACATAATGGCATACTGAAATGGAAGATGCCATCATTATAGATAGCGTTTGTATATAAAAAGTCTCTGAATAAGCATAATCAACCAGAAATTCAGAGTAGGGATCAAATGTGAGGTCAGTATGCAGAGACGAACCGAAAATGAAAACGAAGCACCAATACTTCTCTGGCTCTGCCATGTCTGATGACGTGAAAAACTATGTACATACATGTAGTAAGATTGCAAAACTACTAAATTACTTGTGTTCTTATTGTTAGTTAAAATACGTCAAGATTACATAAGTCAGACTTAAGAAAAACAATTTCGGAAAAAATAAAAATATGCACCTCAAACCGCGTATACTCGAGACCTCATACCGTGTTTGGTAAAACTGTATACATTTCACAAAACGCGTATACTCAAAACCGCGGTTGGTGAGGGATTACTGTATTGATTTCAGATACAATTAGGATAACCACATGTCCTGTATTTTAATGTAAGAAATGCAGTGATTCATATATGTAATGTAATGTATGAAGAGTTTACAGAAATTAACCTACTTTTACAAAAAGTTATAAACAAAATTTTATCTCTACTAGATAAATGGAAAGGGATATTAAAATATTGCGAAAAATAATTTTATAAGCTGATGCAAATTATTAAGTCAGTACCAGGTTCTATTGCTCTCGTGGAAAGAATATTTTCTTTATGTCGTAATACATGGACTGATGATAGGAACAGATTTGACATAAGTGCAGTCAGGGCCATTCCGTGGTAATTTGGCACCTGGAGCAAGCTTACTGGAAAGGCACTTTAACCCCTTCAGTCCTGAATTTTTTGGGGATGCCGTGGTGTAGAGGAGAGGGCTTTTGGCCTGCTACGCCGAGCATACCTGGTACGAATTTCAGAGGTTGCATGGTTAAGAGGAGAACATGCAAATCAGCACTCCGTCCTTCGTAAGGGACGTAAAGCCGTTGGTCCCCATGATGCTTCTCGAAAAGAATAGGCTAATGCCGGCACCGGAAAATAGAGGTCAGATAAAAGGGTTTGAAGTAAGAAGAGAGTTTTTAGTCTCAACCTCACCCAATAAAAATGCTTATCTATCTATACATCTGTTTAGATTAATCGGAAAATTGGGTTTACGTCAAATTCTTGCATTAAAAAGAATACTAGGGGGCTTTGCTTCGCAGCCCTACCCCTGGCCGGAGTGAGGCCTGAAGGCCCCACTCCCCATTCTTCTACTCCTGCCGGGCGCTGAGAGGAGGCCGCGGTTACAACAAATCATTCGTGTGGTGTAATGAGGAAAAAATACTTAAGTACGTATATCTAAAAACAGTACATCTACCATATTTAATCGATTTTCACAAGGCCACGCAAGGAAAAATTTTGATTTTAACCTAGGAACACCCTTCCCCCTGGAGAAATGAGTTCTACTACTCCTAACTACCCCTGGGAGAGAGTTTATATAGACTTTGTTGGCCCATTACCCAGAAGTCGGAATGGAAATACCTGTGCACTCACAGTCATTGATGGTTTCACCAAATTTACCTTCATTGAACCGGTACGCTCTCAGTTAGCCTCACAAGTTGTTTCCACGTTATTCCAGAAAATCTTTCCTAAATTTGGCTATCCTAAATTCTTGGTTTCTGATAATGGAACCCAGTTCAGATCTGCGCTTCTGGCAGATATGTGTTTTAAATATGGTATAAAACAAATTTTCACAGCCCCTTATTATCCGCAACCTAACCAAGCTGAACGGGTCCACCGAAACCTGAAATATGCCCTAACTATCTTATCTCAACATGATCATAGGAAGTGGGATGAGTATGTGCCCAGCCTAACTTTTGCCTTCAATTCTGCCAAACACAGTAGTACAGGATATACTCCAGCGAGGGTGTTTATGGGAAGAGAACTTCCACACCCTCTAACAAATTTCTGGAGAATTCCTCCACAAGCTCTGTCGGAGACGTTAACACAATCTGAAAGGCAGTCCCTATGGCAAGAGGTGTTGAGAAATTTAAAAAGGACAAGACTTAGACAAGCAGTGGCATTTAATCGAAGTCATTCAGGGAATCCCTTTAAAACTGGTGATATGGTCTTGTATAAAAGGTTTCCTACTAGTTCAAAGGCGCACCACCAAACCGCCAAACTGACACCACAATGGGTCGGTCCATTTTCGATTAAAAATTTCTTATCTCCTGTGACAGCTGTTCTGGAACTGTCACCCACTAGGGAGAGAATTGCCAATATTTCGCATTTAAAATTATATCATAAATAATTCTGTTATTATAACTTGTATGTGCCGGCGTAGGGAATTAGCGACCCCATCGCCCAATGATACTGCATCATTGCAATCAGCACCCAGATGAGAATCTGGAAAAATATATCCATTTTCAGCTTAAGCTATGCCTTTGTGAATACAAAGATGATGTTCGAGGCAGCATACAGGATGTTTAGACCTTTATGTTTGTCTCCATGGCTCTAAATTTTTATTAGTTAAAGTAACCTAGCCATGCTTTTCTTATGTTTACTGGTAATACTGCCTCTATTACCACAATAGTTTTGTGCACTCTCCCCAATTGGGATAGTGTACCTTAAAATGTTTATTAGACTGTATGCTATTGTTAAAAGGCTGTGCATCTCAAACGGGGGGAAATATACTAATTTAAAACTGTCTCAATAATCATAATTATCTGTACTACTGTGAAAATTAATTAATGTCATAACAATTATCTGTACCACTTACTAAGCTCAAAAAGGTTAATGTCATACTGACTCGAGCCCTTGTCTTAGAAAATAACTGCTGGTAAGTGCCCAGCATAAAATACTGTTTACTTTACTTGATACTTTAAATTCAAAATAATCTTTTGTTAAATTTCGGTACTTCCCACTTGGAACTACCATGAACTCCTTTTTTCTTATAATATCCATTGTCTTTGAATGTGCCCTTGTTGTAAGCCTAAGGCAAGGAGTGGGCGATAAGTTTTGTATCTCAATTCACTGGTGCTATTCTGAAACCACACACCAGAACCTTTCATGATAATTAATATCTGTTATGGTAAAGACATAAGTGGGCCGATTAAATATCCAACCGAGAAGACATCTCACTGCAGTGCTTAGTGAACACTTTCCAAACCTGCCTTCAAGAAGTGTACTAAACCCGAACAGTGTGGATCAGTGGTGAATGTTTTTCTGTTTCCCCTAAGAACTTCCACGGAAACAGGGGCGCAGACTCGGATTTTCTGAACAAAATAACATTTCCAGTGAATTATTCCCAATATGTGTGAATTATCCCAAAGACAGTAAATAAATTATATTAACAATACTAAAGAGAATTCGTGTGTGTGATCTAATATAAAGAGCGAGTAAGGAAGTGCTACAGAGTAAGGGTGTGAACACTTGGGGGAAGAGATGGTCTAAGGAATCTCCCCCCACCCTTCAAAACTTTATTTTTCTTTGGGAAAACTTTATTTTTTTCATTTTCTGAGGGAGGATGCAGCAATTTTCCCCACAACTCCGCACTTAACGAAAGCACTTGTCGAAATAACGCGACGAAAACGCAGAAAAATCGCAGAATATCGCTGCTTTCTTATCGATGTCTTTTTCATCGATGAACAGAACACGGATGGCCTCACCGAATGGCCCGCCGAATGGCCGCTACCACAGCAACGCGCTTTATATAGGGCGAATTTTACCCCTATTTCCCATTCCCTCCTTTTCGTAGGGGTATATCACTTAGTCACGAATTTAACCAATACGAAGTCGAGGAGACGGGCATTTAAACGACCCGCCGTACCCCCTCCCTCGAGCGGCGACGTCAGCCGAGAGCGGGCAGTCAAGAAAACGACGCAGACCACCGACAGAGACGGCGAGCGAGCTGTGACAGGAGTGGTAAAGGAAAAGGAGAGAAGAGGGAGAGTGACAGAGAAAGGGGACGAAAGAGTGAAAAGTTTCCTGTTGGAGAGACGGTAACAATAAGTCCACAGTTTCTGAAGTGGTTAAGTGTTGTTGATATTTTATGTTATTTTGTTATGTGTACGATATAGCATTTAGTTGGAGCTGTATGTGGCGGTAATCTTTGGGTCGCCACAGAGGTCTGACAATATAGTAATGAGACTGGTTCGAAAAAATTTTTTATTCTGTCTGTTGATCAATTACAATGTGGTCTCCTTCAAAGTAGTTCCCTTGTGACTGCACACACTTTCGCCAATGGTCCTGCAATTGGTTGTAGCATTTATGGAATGCATCTTTTGGAATGTCGTTTAAGGCCTGGGTTGTGGCCATTTGGATGACTTCTGTTGATTCAAAATGATGTCCTTTCACCACCGATTTGACTTGTGGGAATAAGAAAAGGTCGCAAGGTGCGAGATCGGGCGAATAAGGGAGCTGCGGCAGCACCGTAATGTCTTTGGAGGCCAAAAACTGCCCTACTGACAGTGCCGCATGGGCTGGCGCATTGTCATGATGGAGAATGCAGTTTTTCGCAATGTTTGTACGAGCCCGAACGACTTGCTTTCTCAATCTTTCGAGAATTTCTGCGTAGTAATGTTGATTAACTGTCTGTCCAGGATGTACCCACTCTTTGTGAACAATGCCCTTGGAATCAAAGAAGCACACAAGCATGCATTTCAATTTTGACTTGGACATGCGTGCTTTCTTGGGCCTTGGTGATCCCGACGAACACCACTGCGGAAAGCTTGTGCTCTTGACATTGCCTCTTCCCCAAAAGCCTGCTGAAGCTTTCCATATATTGTGGTGGCTCCTTCACTGAGTTTCACACAAAACATGATGGCATACCGCTGCGCGATGTTCCGCGTTTCCATTTTCGTAACAAGGTGCACAAACATGTCCTCATTCGTCAAGCAACTACTCAAGACTGAAGGAATGCAAGTTGTTGGAGTAAGGGTGGGGGAAGGATCAAAGTCAAATATGGTCTGTGGTAACAGGCCGCAGCATTGCCAATACAGCAGGAAAAAATCAATATCATTACTTTATTGTCAGACCTCGTATAACATACGTAAGTATTACACTATAGTCTGTTCACTTTCTTAAGTCTCTTGACCTTCATAGAGCAAGTAGTCAATCACGAACGTTCCCCTTCCATCGCCCCTCACAACTTTCGCATGGGAGGACAGATACCCAATCACGAACAGCAACAGCAAGGAAACGGCGGTAGAAATGGCAATGCAGACCGATGTGAACGCTTCAAAATCAAGAGTAACACTGAGTTCCCCCCACTACCTTCCCAAACGAACCGTCTCCTATTGGCTGCTGCTAAGTGGCGTATGCCCCGTCTTCAAGGCCAAGAGACTTTAGATAGTGAACAGACTATAGTATCACCTAGGCATTCCTTTTCACTTTTATTCTTAAATTATTCTCCCAAGTTTGCTGCTATGCCGCTAAGGCACAAGGAAGTAACGGTTTGCTCGGGAAATCCCAGTATGCGCATGCTAGACACACTGAAACAAGATAGGGAGGGGAGGGGGTAGGAAAGGCAAATGTTTCGATTCACGAATAAAATGAAACATTGTGTACATATGTAGCTTCTTACACATACGAGCACTATTGCTGCGTTTTTTTACGACTTTGACGCGCCACGTATTATTTACATAATTTATTTCTTCATAGGTTTTCAGTTATTTTGATTCTTTTTTGCATACATTTAAAGTAGATAGTTTACTTACACTTTAGTACACTTATATCTCACGTTATAATGTAACTACAGACAAATTATTTGACTACATTTTTTACACCGATTCTAAGCCGAGTGGTGATTTCTGAGTTGGTAAAAACGTAAAAAAGGGTCGACTTACTATCAATTAAATACGGTATATTTACCTGGCTGAAAGAATGACAAAATGCAACACAGTGTTGTCAAACTTCCCCTTTCACCGTTTCTTTCCATAAGCTCAGCTTTAAGTTTAACTAATCTGAAATTTTGCATTTTTTGGCAAATTTACACTAATAAAAAATCAAAATGACCTTTGTTAGATGTACATATATGCTGTTATAAATTTCTCTACAATTTATTTCATTGAGATGTCCATCCACAGACCAACACATTGTTTGGTTAAGAAATACTAAGTGTTATTTTCGTGAATTTTTAATCACAGCTTTGATAATACATAAAAGGCAATTAGTCTCGTTTTGGAAAAGTAAATGATCTTTTTATCCCTTTACTTTCTGCATGACAATTCCATTCAATGTCGAAACTAGGCAAGATTAAAAGATGCGTGGAAGGGGATAAGAGGATAAGCGTGTGCTGAGATGCGTGCGTGCATGCTGGAGGAGTCTACCATCGTTTCGGTAGGGATGTACTGCCTGCAGCCTGATGCTCCCACATCATGCTAAGGGATGCTCACGTTGTTTACTCAGTATGGCTGCAGAGGCCCCTACGGCATTTGATGAGAGGGCCCCATCCAAAGTAGAATGGACAAGGATGGTGCTTTGCTGGCGCAGGCTGTGCTGGTCCCCATAGTAACCGTAACCAAACTTAGGGCTCACCTTAAAGTGGTCAAAATCTCATTAGTTCTTGTCCCTCGTCTATAATGATTGATGCAAATTATACTACTATTGAATAACTTCTACATTTTACTTACATAGAAAATTAAATTGTAAAAAAACTTCAAACGATAAAAGAGGATGCTATTAAACAGTTTTGTCCAAGACCTAGCTTCTTTGTGGTCTTTTATCAATAAACAATTTTCTTCTGTTGTGTTTCATCCAAAATTACCATAGGTTTGCAATCCCTGTTCTGTTATAGTCAGGGTGGCCATATTTCTAAATTCGCAATGCGGGACAACTGAAGTGGCCTGGAGGGGGGGGTGGGGAGGGGGGGTGGGGTAAAAGCGTCAACCAACGAGTAGGCACATGACGCAAAAGTTCTGTCCATTCTGTTCTGAATTTTTCAGTAGCGTGGTATTTTTTTTCCAATATTTTTGCACGTAAAAACAAAAATTTAACAACAAAAATCACATTGCGGGACAATTGATTGCAAACTCGGGACGCGGGACATGCAATTCTAAACCGGGACAGTCCCAGCCATATCGGAACGGTTGGTCACCGTGGTTATAGTACACTGATTTTATATGGAAATCTATCGATTTATTACTGCCTTTCTAGAAATTCAGAACGGTGCACTTCTTGAGGCTGATTTCCAACATTCATTCCTGATGTCATTTGGAGTTCATTTCAATCTCTGCAAGAGTTATGGTCACCCTTATCTTGTTATATGTCTCACTACGTTGTTCCACCTAAGCATACATCATTGACATAAATCAAGAATAGTAATGTACATAGGACAGTACTGTGCAGAACCAAGGACTTGATTCTAACAGAGCCAGAGCTCATTCCGTCATAAACTACTATCTGCTCTCTATTTGTCATATAAATTTTACTTGACAAACATTCTAATATAATAACAAGCATTCTTTGAAACGTAAGACCAGGCGGGTGGAGTCTGCTAGGACTATATGGTCATTATGATAATACCGTACAATACACCGCTCCCCGGTTATAATGCGGGGTATCGGGGTAGAAGCTGCGACCCGCGTTATAAGACAACCGCAGTATAACCGAGGACATGACTTTTCATTTTTTTAATTTCTATACTTGCTACAAACAAAAAAATTCAAATAAAAAAAAATATACAGTGAGTAGAAGAAATGTGTTTAATCGATTCCTTAAAATGTCAGTATATTTTGTTGTTTTTACTTTAGTACATACTAAAAAACGACAGGACTTTCTTTCCAAGAAATAGAGAGGAAGACCTGTGGTATATCAGATTCTGCGGTATAACTGACGGCGTTATAACCGGGGAGCAGTGTACTTCTTTGTACTTTGAATGGAAGTTTGTTTGTATTTTTATATAATAAGCATGTTTTTTGAAGTAGTATGTACTTATTTTGTCCTTTAAATGTACATTATAAGACTTAGACCTAATCGAGACAGCTGAAATAGGAATGGCAGGGTTTCAACCATGATAACTGTAAAAAATTCAATCTAACACTTCTATTTATTACGCAAAGCTTTGAACGTAATTTCTATACATAATTTAGTAACTAGTAAAGTGGATTTGTCATAGTTGTTAAACTTGGTTGGTTTTGCTGTTTCGCTTTGTATGTCGCTGTGTACAGACCTCTTTCACATGCCCTTCTTTAAGGTGAATGTCTGTAAATTCCCAGAGTGACAAGTTCTGCCAATGAGGTCATGGCAATGAGTGATAATACAGACACTTCTGATTTCCTGTAAAAGGGTGTGCAAAGCATTCAGATTCAGCACCTTTACTTTACACCAGTATTCCTCAACCAGTGGTTCACAAAATGTTTGAAAAAAAAATTAAGACTGGCTAACAGTATTTTTGAAACTGTCACATGTATAGGGAATACTTAATATTTTTTAAAAGGAAGCATAATAAATGAATAATGAAATTTTAAATAAATTTCTAATTTTTTTAAATAACCCGCTATATGTTGTAAACGACATAGAATGTTCTCCTGGTCTATATATACGTATTTTATTTATGTTTCTTATTTGCTCAAACAGCACTTTACGACCTTTACAATTAGTGCAACAACAATAACAAAGACAAATACATACGACCTTGCCCTTGGCAGAATTCTAGCCTTAGCATTGGGAGCTAGGAAATCTGACCACCACTTTACAAAGGCTGGTAAATGTATTATTGATATACAGGTGTGCCTATTCCGTCATTTGTATTTTTCCCCTCTCCATGTCACCTATTCTCCAGAGGCGGTCGCAGGGGGAGGGTCATGGGGGTCATGACCCCTCCCCCCTAAAAGGCCTTCCTCGCTAAGAAAAATATTCACTTTGGTGCTCGATAACAAAGCGAAAGAAAGGTTTTTTTTAAGCGAACTCAACAACACAGTGAACCCAGCTCATGGGGTTGGCCTTGCTGCATAAGTACCGTGAAGTAGAAGTGAACATTGACAATGTAATAGATCGATTTGCAAAGTCAAATAAACGACGGTTGGAATTTGTCATCTGAACACAGAACGCACACTCCACTGCTGTTTGGTTGCTGAATTTTTGATTGATAACTGATAACTCTTTTTAGTGGGAAACATATTGATACATCATACATATATAAAGATAATAAAAAGCTTATGTTCAGAATCAGATTTAAACTTTGACAAATTTTCTCTACTTTCTCGCCCTTTCCCCCCCCCCCCCCCCTCTCCCCCTCCGCTTTTTGCTCCGTGATCCCCTCATAATCGAAGGCTGCAACCACCCCTGCTATTCTCCCTCTCTCTATTCTCATCCCTTACCTTTGGTGGCCTTCTTTTGTAATCTAACATCAATGAATACCACTGATGATGGCCTCCTGGTAGCTGAGATGCGCATATGGTTTCTCATAACCTTTTGATGTGTATTGGAGTTAACCATGTGTTTCTTTTCTATTAGATTTGATTCTTCGGTACTTGCATTGCAAACAAAACAATTAATAAGTGTTATGTTCTAAAGGTCATCCTCTGTAAATGGTACTGTCATAAAATCGCCTTACTTTTATAATTTTTCAAGATAACATTTTCTTCACATTTCCGGTGCGTTTATTAACTTCCGAAAATTGGAAACGATACTTTTCCAAATGGATTTTCTGGATATTATATTAAGGTACGATTATATTTCGGTGGATAATTCCATTATTATTGTGACCCTGCCATATAATGTAATTATTCCACCTTTTATTTCTGTCTCGCTCCTTTCTTCACTTTCTCTTCACTAACCTTTCTGATTCTATAATCTCACGGACCGCTCTCCTTCGAACATGCATTTCCAACAGTGCGAATGACAAAATATCCTTAGGCGCATCGTTTATGTAGAGTTTACAACTCGTGCCCCAGGATCGCACCTGAAAGGATCAATCGAATAAAAGAATTCACTTACGAACTGGACGCTGTACGAACTGAACCCGGAATCGGTTGGGCGAGACTGCTGCAGTTCGTGGCCGTTTGCGGACGCGACGGTCGGCGACAGCGTCGAAAGCACGGGTGGAAACGCCCCGGCCGCGGCATCATCGAAAGCAGAAGGAGCTACCTGTACCCTCGACATGGCCGCCCCTTGTTCCCTCTGCGCCTGGCGAAAGCGCGCCGCCTCGGCTTCCACTCCGACTCCCTGGAAAGCTATTCTCTGTTCGGTCTGGCTCTCTTGTCTCTGAATCGAAAGAGAACTCGGGATCTGCGATCTCTGCCCTCCTCCAGACATGAACGGCCCTTGCCTCTGCAGAGAGAGCGTCAGGGAAGATATGTCAGGGTGGCGACGGGCCTCCGAATCGCCGGGTTGCCTCTGT
The DNA here is from genome assembly GCA_036926305.1 of Uropetala carovei. NCBI lineage: Eukaryota > Metazoa > Arthropoda > Insecta > Odonata > Petaluridae > Uropetala > Uropetala carovei. The sequence goes on from JAXCHB010000004.1 coordinate 2,328,894, forward strand.
GGCACTTGACGCTGCTCGCCTACGAAAGACGCTCCTCCGTTGGCGATGTTCTCTCCTCGTTTCGGAAGATCGAGATTAGACGCGTCTATGGCGACGGGCCGATCGACTCCGGATATGGCGCCGATGGCCGCAGCCTCGTTCTCCCCGAAGCCGTATCGCTGCTTCTGCTGTTGTTGATACGTTTGATGCAAGTCGATCTGTTGTCTCTGCTGGTTCGGAGGACGCCTCGATCCGTCCACTTGCTCCCGCCTTCCCACTTCGTTCGTGATGTAATCGACGCGCTGACGTTGCTGGACTTGCTGCAGCTGCTGCGCCTTTTGGCGGTCGATCACGGAAGTCCTGTCGAGGGCCTGCGACGGGATCTCGTCGCCTCCGCGGGAAGAAAGGGATTCGGAGAGTAGGTTGCCCGAGAGGGTGGCGGGAGGGGCGGAGGGGGTGGGGGACCCGGGGTACGCCAAGGATAGTTGGTATGTCAGGGGCGGATGGGTGGTGAGTGACTCCTGCTGCCGCGTCTGGTCCACGTAAACGAAGGAAGGAGCGGGAGACGCAGCCGGAATGAATATCTGCGTCGATGCCGGAAGGATTCCGGCGGACGCTATGCAGATGCAGAGTGCAGCTGCCGCCTGGTAAACGATATTCAGTATTAGTGGATCGTATTCATTCGTTTTTAGGCGCGTTTCGCTTACAGCGTGATCGCCTATTATCGTCGGTCGGTCCGTCCGTCCGTCCGTCTGTCCGTCCGTCCGTCCGCATGTTCGTTCTCGGCTTCTACCGAACGGATTTTTATGAAATTTGATATTAAGAACTTTCAATCAAATATAATAAGAAAATCGCAAAAATGAATCACGTACGCCAATCAGGGGTACCACTTTACTAGGGACAAAAAATTAAATTTTCGTCATATCTCGTAAACTATTGCTCATATCAAAATATTTTTCAAATAAAAGTTGTAGAACTGGTAAAGTAGAGTATTTCCTTTTCTATATATTTTCATCGTAGGAGTAGCCGTTATCGAGAAAATCAAACAAGAAAGTCTTATATCGAGTTGAACTTTGAAAATTTCTTGCATGGTTACTTCATTGTCGCTAACATAAACAGTCTCCCAAACAAACGTTTAATTTCCTTACGTGTGCATGTAATACTATTAAATAGGAAGAAAATGGATTATTTATGATGAAGAAAAGGACTTTAAAACGCTATTTCCCTTACGTACAGGTATATAATTGCTTTCTAATACTCTATTGCACGAAACGCGCCCCATTTGTGATACGTTGTACGCTTTCCTAACTTGTTATATAAACCCACCAGGTCTTGTGCAGATGCTCGATACAAAAAGGCCTTTCCTAAGTAATTTCATTTGGGTTAAATATTGTCGACTTCCGAACAGTGACGACTGTGGCGTAGCGAGGGGGGGGGGGGCAGAGGGGAGCAGTTGGCACAGGGCTTAAGGGGCGCAAACTCACGGACCGATTTTTTTTCGGTGAAAGCAGATCCGCTAGGATAAAGACAGAAGAAGGCGAGTCATCAAAAATGCTTCTGGGAACTGGCCCGAGATGCAATAAATCACCCTCGTATTTATCTTTAGGATAAAGAGATGCCGCAGTTTGTTTACGTGTAGATGGTCCCTGAGACTTAAGAGTTGGCAATCGTAAGCGGGTCAGAGAAAAGTATTTACAAAATCCGCTCTCCGTCTATCCAAATTATGTATGTGTGAAGTCCCAGTTCGAGTTGCCACATCTTCATGTCTCATCCTAAGTCTTTGGGGTTATCGCCCATTCTTCGGGCTACGGGTTACACTCGTGTTTTGCCTATATATTTCCTTAGACTGGATCCCATTTGTATATGATGTTGTGTCGACGGGCCAGGGGGTTTTGCAATCGAGTTGAGGTATCTCCTGCCATTTATCCTTACTCGAACCAATTTCCCATTCAAATATGTTTGTTGCATGCTTGAGTTTCCCAGAGCCATCCTAATGGGGTAGCAAAACAGGGAATTGCCTAAAGAAGCCAACACGCGAAATTGAGCACAGAAGACCCCGTAAACCCCTCCCCTGGAACTTGGCGGCAAGAAAAAAGATCATATGGCCCGGACTGAGGACATGACTCTTCTTCCTTAGGGGTGCCAAGAAGATGCCTTGCCCCCGGGCGCCGAAGACCCTAGCTACGCCACTGAGTGACGACCATTTTTATGATCTCCTCGCAACCAGTGCATGATGCTAACCCATTGTGACGAGGTGTCGTGAATTTCTTTTTCTATTTCAACTCGTTAACCACTTGATCGATCTTTATAATATTTTCGTGTGAGAGTCATTATACCGCCTAACACTACACACATTGACATTGCTGAAGATGACAGCGTAGCTGTCGAAACGCGCGTCCTCTAAGTGGTCCTGCGAGTCTTGATACGTAAGTACCGCCTTTACGGTGAATTGGAGTGTTTTTTTTAATTTTTCCTATTCTGTTCATAGCAGTAGTGGTCAACCTTTTGTACCAGTTGCAAGTTTTCAATTCTTCGGTGGGCCTGATTATATCAGCAAAAATAAATTTACAGATATCTTTTTAATCGCGACTATGCGGGCTGTAGGTTGTTCACCGCTGAATTAGAGCATTTCTTCTACATTAGAATACATCTAAAATAAAAAGTGCGTAGATTATGAATGGATACTAAGGAGACATTTCCAAATATGTATATTTCTAACAAGCGAAATTTTTCCATTAATTAACAACTGGTGAAATAAATGTAGTGGAGAGTATTCTTTTACTTGACAGTATGGATGTGGACACGCGACTCTAAATGTTGCTTGTAAATAATGAAAAGCATAAAGCTACAGGCCAAATAATGCTTATTTATGAGCAACTAATAAAAATGCAGCCATTAATTGCAAACGGAGACCAAATCGTTACTCCGTAATTTTATTCAGTGCCGTTGATTATGAAGTGCTGGATGAAGCAGAGTTATTGCTATCAGAGAAAGAAAAAGACCAGATGTCGATAGTAGCGAAGAAAATTTTAAAATTTATATAATGTTCGAATTGGTCGAATTTGTTAATATTGAGGGGCTTCGAATAACAAGTAATGGGTATAAAAATAAATTTTTATAAATAACTTTTATATTTTAACATTTATTATACACGTTACTTCAAATTTGGTGAAATTACCTTCATAAGTTACCTTTTACTGGTGAAGGCGGTGTTATATTCAGTTAATCTGGATATCAAGGCTGAAGACATTTCTTGTCGTATACAAATCAACGAAGCGCAACACGAGTAACATCAAAGGTAAGTAATCGGTACTATTACACAATCATTATGGGTGTAAACGTGCTTTGATTGCTTTTAATACGAGATAGAGGGAGGGAAGGGACAAAGGGAGGGAGGGTGAGAGAGGGAAATGACTTTCAATACAATTAATGTTTCTGATGTCAATTTGATCTCCATAACTAGCTTGAACGATCGAATCTTTACTCTCGTTGATATTTCAATGGGCATTACACTAGTAAGGTTTTAAAGGAGAAATATAAGACTCTGATTCCCATTAAAAGTTTACCCATATGAAAGCATTAAGCTGGTTGCCTATGCCACCCAGAAAAATTACATTTTTTCCGATAAAAACTATAAATTTACGTTAATTCTACTCAGATATGAATTCTGTCTTCAAAAATAAGAAACTACAATTTATATCCTATCCGATAGTTTAAGTCTCGAGTTCGAATCTTGATGCGAAATAATTTTAAAATGTAAAAACCTATACACCGATTTATGTGTTTTCGTATGGGCCAAAAAAGGGGCCAAAATAGCCCTTCAAAGTGGGAATTTCGAAAGTTTCGGATTTTTTCCTTCGGTTATGACCAAAAGCCTATAATCTTACGAAATTTTAAGTTTCTAGCACATCTGGAAGTGCCTCATAATTTTGTATCCTGCCTAAGTGGTCACAAACCGCTATATAGACCTATATATATCGAGTGAGGTTAATATAAAAGTTATTAAAAACAAACATTCTTGCTTGTTGGAAAGGAAAGAAATTTAGCCACTCGAAAGATTTGCCCAAAGAGGTTTTTTTGCAGTGCCTGCCGCTTAAAGCAAGCGTGGAATGATATTTTCAACTACGAAAATTATTTTGAAGAATAAAGGAGATCTGAATTGTTGGAAGCAGCCCCGTAACTAGATATTCTATCTTCCGGGGCAAACTGCTAAATATTCGCTCTCTCCCCCTTCAATAAATTATTTTCTCTAGTTTATTTAGTTACTATGTGGGCTCTTTGCACCCCTTGCTTAGTAGCGCCCGGGGCGGATCCCCCGCCCTAGTTACGGCACTGGTTGGAAGACAAATCATTTTTTTTCTTGTTTATTTGGACATATTATAAGGTAAGCTATTATTTCCCTAACGATACCATATTTTTTCGAATAATTCATGAAGTTTTTCTCATAATGTCGTGACTAAAAATTGGGTGCATGAAATACGCCTACCGACCAGTAGCGGAAAATTTTCACACGATTACTGCACCGTTTCATATTACATAAACAAACAATTGAGCTTTGTTTTATCTAGAAAAATAAAATGGTATATTTATTTTTTAAGTCACAGCTGCAATTTATTTATTTTTTTCAATTTACCGAAATTTCTATTATCCGAACCAGTGGCGTATTTAGGATTGCGCTGGTCCCAGGGCTGTTTTATTTATTTATTATATTTTTTGAGGTCTCAGTAAGAGTAAATGTATTGCGCTTTATCAGGAGGAATAGTCACCCAGATTAAAAGCGGATTCTGGAACATAGAATTATACCATGAGAACGCACCTAAAAAATACCCGGTATTTAACTTGACATACCTATACTTTTAATCTTAACATCTTTCGTTGTGCAAGAGGAAAGTTAGTTCAACTGCACAAATATAAAAGTAAGTATAAAACATTTATTGATAACTGCAGTAATCACTGATTGATTTTGAGTTAGATACTCTGGTTTTCTCTCGGCAAATAAGTACATAATGATGTGGTACACGCATATTGTTCCTCAGAAGACGCGCTAAACTCAATCTTCCATAGAACTTCTCAAATAAATCTCAATAATATTAAGTTTTTATGATGCACGTTCTCAACTTGCTACAGATGTTGGAATCGTTAATGTCGTACAAAAGTCGGGAAAACGGATGGATAGTACATCGTTTTTTAATAAATAGCAGGTTATCTACTTCCTTCAACAAGAATTTTTTTCGGTGAAATACCACTGAAGACGGCTGCTTTGTTATTATTCAACTCCCTTCTATTTTTATAAAAGTGTTAAATTTAAGTTTTGGATTTTTGTCAAAAATTCTTAAATTGAATAAACTTGACTAGAGTTTCAGTGCAGCATCAAGCATTTACTTTCCTGGCAACTATTACACTAGTAGAGACTTTGGTAAATAAGTAAACTGCACTCTCGAACTTTTTCACTGATGCCATTAACACCTATAATCATGAGTACAGACATCCAAGTCTGCAGCAGCATTTGAATATTTGACTGTAACAAAAGAGATATACCGTATTTGCTCGCGTATAAGACATTCTCTAACATTTGATTGTAGAAGATAATGATATCATAGTTCCTTTTTCCCTAGGACTGTAAGGGATTATGATAGGAAGACCAACCTTACATTCGAGAACTTAGAACATTTTGGTGCATTGCATCCTCTGCCACCCACCTATCTGGTGACTTACATGGATTCATGTATATGTTGTTTTACACTACGTTTTTTTCAAAATATCTCCTGTAATCATTCAACGTGAATTGGAATAAAGCAGAAAATGGCTGAGAGTGAAGAGTCCGAGGGTAATGCTTCTGAAGCGGTTTCTTAACGACGGAAAGATAACTGAGAACTAACGGCTGAAAGATTGAATTTAAATTTCACCAACCGCTTTGATCTCATAAATAAATAACGTTATTTCTCATTGGCGCCTGCGTTCATTGGCGGGTGCTGCACAACTTTTTCGTCGCTTTTAATTCGCATATATGTCGAATGAACTCGTCAAGTTATCCAGTGAACGTGTGTATTTTTTCTGCACAATTAAACAAAGTGACAATGGGGATAGGCAACACACAGAATTCGCTGAATATAAATATCTGTACGATGTTTTTACCTTCTTAATTTTCGTAGATCAGAAATCACTGTTTACTGAATATTTTTGCTTTTAACTCACGCAATTAATGCAATAGTGCATACAAATATGTAGAATAAATTAACTTTTAAAGTCAAAGTGATGATATTTGTTGCATGTCCGTTTTAATTGCACAATCAGTCTGACTGGAATAATAAGCACTTTTCGCGGTTGCGCCAACTCACCGACAACAATCGAAACTCCATGCTGTGTGATGTTCTTTCCGATCCCTCTTTTCCCAACCGCCTTGCAGCAGCCGTCAAATCGCCTCTAGCACTCGGATGGATCTGCGCTCTTAGGTGATTTCCTTAGCCATTCAGTGGCAATTTATACCTCCTCTCCCGCTATGACCTTGACACGTGACCCGCAGTGGGTGAAGAAATGAGAATGTAGGGCTGCCCCGATGGGCGCGGAGGAGGCCAAGGGGTGGGGGATGGCGGACAGGGCGGAGCCGCCGTCTCGGGTTTCGAACCGCGCTCCTTCGTGCCTGGATCTTTGATAGGTATAAGGGCGTGTTCGGTATCCTTCCGTCTCACAGTCAGTCTCTGTTTCCCTCTCCGAATATCCCTTCCCATTGCCTGCTTCCACCTCTCCGCCAAACGTGCGAGCGATTTCTGGGTCGCGGCGATCGATGAGCCTTCAACGGGATCAGTGCCATCGGTATGAAGAAAAGCGGATCGAGTCCCACCGCTTCTTCGTTGTTCGGTGGGAACGAATTTTAGGAAAGATCAGGTATTGTCAGATGAAACGCATTGCTCCAGGCGACCTATTTTGTCGTCTGTAAAGCAATTGTATCTTCGATATAATGACTATGCGCCATTTCCTAATGAGAGAATGACATTTTGGTTTTTATCATTATCATTAATTACAAATGATTTCTTTCGCGAATGAAGCATGTTAATTTCAGTTGGGAGAGACTAACATAATATCTAGTAAATATAATACTTTCAGAATAGTAAGGATTTTCCGCCGAATTCCAATGACGTTTCTCTTTGTTTTTTATGAAATATTTCGCTGAAAAGCTGATATTGCCTTCTTTCTTCTGTAAAGGAATTCAAGCACATTATTCATCCACTTTTTAATAAACCAAACTCATGTTTTCGTTTCATCGTCACTTGAGAATGTAGTCGAAAACGTATAGCAATCATGTCTAGTCAAAAATGTACGATGCTTAGTGATAAATTTATTCATTGCATCGATGATTTTAAAAACAAGCAGCTTAAAACCGTCCACCAATAAACTATTTCTCTCATGAATTTAACTGGGTAAGTTAGGGTCGCTGTTAGAAATAGCTTGCTATGGGGCCCTCTAGACAATGTCAAATAGGTATTATATACCACCCAATGCTAATCATTGATACTTAGAGCATTAGTTACTGTGGAAACCATGTTATTAAATGTTGTTTCAGAGTTGCATATAACAAAGAAAATAGGTTTGGTTTAAGGTATGCTGACGAAGAAGCCTATCCTTAAAATAATGATAATTTTCTCCGGGAGGTTTTAATACATTTTAGAAGTTAATTTTGGACGCAACTTCCTTCATGATTAGCACAAATCAGTTCCCTTGCCTCTCACAAATTTCAACTAATGAATACCAAACACGTGCATTTTTAAATGTCACTTGATTCAAGGCGCGCCTCCTAAGCGTATCTTGGATCGCATGTCGCAGATCTAACACACTCCCTTTCACCGCATTATTTCTTTCTTCTCCATGAAAGAGATACCTAAAGTTCTTTGATACTGAATATCCCAATCCATAGCTAAACTTTACTATAATTCATTTCACGCCTCGTCATACAGACTTGGAATTATCTGTCCGTAAAGTTAACGCCGCTGAAATTGTTCTGTTTTGGTTTTATTATTGATAAGTAAATAATTAAATTGGATTATTCTTATTGCTTTCTCCATACGTAGTATAGGAGAAAGTATCGTATTCGTGGAAAAAATGGAATTTGGGATTTCAACGGAAATAAGTTTTGAGAGGTCTCCTGAGTACGTTTTCGCTATTTACCCGATGTACCTATGCGTGTGGTGCGTGGTAGGAATTTTGTGGGCGCTCTCTCTAATTCAAAAATTAATAATCAGATCAGCACAAAACTTTATATTTTAGATTTTCTTCAAATGCTGTACTTACTATTTTTCCTTTTTAAGTTTTATATTTTAAATTCATGTAATAGTTTTTACAAACAATAAAATAGGTTGATGCGGTGGATCTATCGCCTGGATCTCGCCAATAGAGGAATGTTAATTATTTTCTTTCATTTTTCCACCCTGACCAACGATGAATATTTGTTCTCGATAATTACACCAAATTAAAAATTCTGCACGTTAATCGCGGAATAGAATATCTGTAATAATTCACAGTTGAGAGTAACTCAAATCTTTTTTTCTGGAAAACGCGTTAAGGATGAAAGCCTCTTTCGATCACCGCACCGAGCTAACGACGAGCCTTGATATCTTTACTCAAATGTTTATTTATCATGTAAATGAATTCGACTTACCATAATTATGAATTTTAAATTATTTGTAGGGTCTCATTTAGTTAGACCAATGAAACGGGTGCAACAAGTCCTGTTACAGTAACACTACAGGATATTTTATTACGTTCATCATTCGCTTGGATCATCGTCTGCAGAAAGATAACACCTACGATCGTAGCCGTATAATTCCCGGCAATCTGAAATACAAGATACTATCGGAGTATACCCACACGAACATTCATTCTGTGGTTGGATGGCGGCCTTGGATTGTTGCAAGATAGCACATATACCAAGGGCTATGTTTCCCATACGGGACCGAACCCCATATGACAACTCGCTTCGATCGTTTATGCTTTTTCAAAGTAATTTAACGTGAATCTTATAAATATTAATGGCGCTGCGCGAGCCAACCCCGGGCCGCTATGCGCGCGGCGGTTTAAATATTATATATAAATTAGTGGGACACATCTTAAGACATGAAGGGTTATTAAAGAGCATAATAGAAGGAGATTCGTAAAAGGGAAGAAGAGGAGAGGAAGGCCGCGAATGCAATACATATGTAGAGCAGATTATAAAGGAGTTATGGAGATGAAGAGATTGGCGAAAAGAAAGATGGAATGGAGAGCTGCTTCAAACTAATCCAAGGACTGGATGATATAGATATATATAAAAATAGTGATGGTATGAAAAAAATTAAGAATCGGCTCCCTAAAAAAGGTCACAAGGGTGGCACGAGGCCTAGCTGCAAGGGCACCAGATCGCTCCGCTTCGTAACACATAGTCATACACATAGGCGTGCGTACGGGGCAGTGTTGCCACTTTTTTTTTTAGTACTTGGGAGCTAGATTTCTTCTTGGTAGCTGGAATATTTAATTACCTGTGATATTCATGGCTGTGTAAGGAAGTTAACCATATGATGTTTCTAAACTATTCGAGCAGGGGTCCCCAAACTACGGCCCGCGGGCCACATCGGGCCCGCGCAGTGCTTTAATCCTGCCTGCCTTGCCCAACCCAACCGCCCCGCCCTCCCCCCTCGACATAATTTGTAACGGTGAAGCTTCTCGATAACCACCCACCCCTCGATACTTGCTCTTTGAAGTTTTCATACGGCCCGATCACTCATTTGAAAAGTCTCAAGTGGCCCACACTGTCGTATATAAAGCCTAATGTGGCCCTTTCAATAAAAAGTTTGGGGACCCCTGGCATAGGTGATCATAAAATAGTAATTGCCGACTTCAAACATACCCATGCGAAAAATACATAAGCCAACTCGATTAGTCTACATCTTCAGTAAAGCGGATCTCCCAGGTTTCAAAACTAATGTTGCAAATCAAATAACGACATTTATCAATTTTGCGAATAATAACATCGTAGATGATTCTTGGACGGAAATTTTGCGCATCATTCGCGACTCTTTTATCAAGGCCAGTATTTTAAATCGCTACTTCGAAAATTCTTTCATAATCGACAGCGGTCATTTCATTGAATTCCCTACTCGCATAGATTCAAATATGAGCGACATAGAAATATCCGAAGGCGGTATCGTTAAATTGCTAAATCAGGTCCATAAAAGAAAATCACCGGGGCCGGAAGTCATACCTGCGTTCATTATAAAGTCGCTAACGAACGAATTAGCTTCGTACCTTAAGATCGTATTCACAAAATCTTTAGATGAGGGAGTAGTTCCTTTGGTATGGAAAAAAGCCCACGTTACACCTATACACAAAATGGGAAGTAAATTAAAAGTGGAGAACTACCGCCCTATATCATTGACATCAATCTTCTGTAAGGTTTTTGAGCACATTATCGGTAGCTCAATAATGCGATTCCTCGAAAGTAAATGTGCTCTGAATAGGCAGGTAATGCGAGAGACAGTTAGCTCTACTCACACATGATAGGTATTGTGAAAGCAGCGGACAAAGGAATAGGAGTAGATACAGTATTTTTAGACTTTCGGAAAGCCTTCGATACCGTTTCCCACACAAAAATAGTGTAACAATTAAAGGCTTATTCAATTAACAAGAAAATTGTAAATTGGATTGCTTCGTTCCTTTCGGATTGAACCCAGAGAGCACAGTACTTGTACATATCATGTACATTTACTATCTGGTCATTGATGGGTATCTGTAAGATGGCTTTCCGCGTGCGTCGCTTCACCGTTCCCCCGACCCCGTCATATGTGGCGCGATGCATGTCAGGTGGGTAGTCAGCTTCCAGGGGCCAGCGCCAGCCGGGGTGGCTCAGCGCGCCGATTTTCAACCCCCTGTAAAACTACAGTTGCAGCCCAAATAAATGGTTTTTCTCTTCATATCTTGAAAATAGATGTTCAACTTATTCTCTCGGTGCAAACCAGTCTTCTCTGCGGGGATGAAAACATAACTTTTTTGGGACGCCAAGTTGGCACTTTTTCAAATTGTACCATGTTCAGAGCCGATTTTCTTCCACGTGAGATGTATTTGAACCTTTGTACTGCGTGAGTTAAGAGTTCCCCGGTTCTAGTTTTCGGTGATATGTGTGTTGGCCCTTTCAAGAATTTCCCGGCCTGTCTGCGAAGCCGGAAAAATAGAGAAATCTCGAATTTTTTACCCGGATTTCAAAGGTGGCTAAGCGGTGTTTTTTTTACGTCTCAGACCCGTAAACCTATATATGCACTTGTAGTGGCATCCTTACCGAATGAAATGACATCAAATTTATCTCTGTGCGATGGACGAGAGGGCGACACGAGTACATTTCCCGGAGGTCGACACAGCGCACGGGAGCACAGTTGCGACGGATAGGGTGGAGAGGGGGGGCACCGGAGAGGGAAACCCTTGCGTATTTCGGGAAGGTAGTCAGATGTACTAACGATCCTGAAAATTTGGTCCGATTCGAAGGACCCATCACTTACCGAGCATGGAATGACCCAACTTACATGAAGATAATGCTGCCACCAGTTCCAGTGCATGCAATAAACTGAGTAATGACCAATAGAAACAGACTTTGTCTCTTAGTTCAGGTCAGTGTAGTTCCTATTCAAAGCCATCAAACATTCCATCTGATTACCTGGCCTGTGATATTCCAAAAAATAGATTAGAATGCCAGTCTCGATTATCTAGAGGTCCTTATCAGCCTAGATTAAGCATGTTTCCTAGAAGTAAAATAGGGAATAGACAAAGAAGTTTTCAGTCCGGTTGGTATGAAAAGTGTAGGTGGTTAGACTATAGCCCATCAAAGAATGCAGCATTTTGCTTTTACTGCCATTTCTTCTCCTGTAATGATGCAGCAAACAAAGGTCACACTGATCCAGAATTTATTGATAAGGGATTTAGAAACTGGCATAGGGCTAACAAATGTTTTAAAAACCATCAACTGTCAAAATCTCATGTGTTGAACTGTTCTTCATGGTCAAGTTTTAATGAAGGGAAACCTATTGATGTATTGTTGGATGAGGGCAAGCAGGCTTATCTGTCTAAACAAGAAGAGGAACGGTGCCATAACCGAAGTGTAATGGAGTGACTGATTGACATTGTTCTGTGTTTGGTGAAAGGTGGGAGACCATTCAGGGTCACAATGAAAAACCTGACAGTTTTGAGAAAGGTTTATTTCTAAATCTTGTCAGTATGCTCCAAAAATATGATCCCATAATGGCAAAGCATGTGCAACAATCTCCTTGAAACACTACCTATCTGAGTAATTGCATCCAAAATGATTTAATTGTGGCCTTGCACAACGTTGTACAACAAAAGATTGTGTCTTCACTAAATGGAAAAATGGTCTCAATAATTGCCGATGACACTACTGACTGTGGACTCCGTGAACAGATGTCCATTATGGTGCGGTATTTTGACAATGAAAAACATAGTCCAGTTGAACATTTTCTGTCTGTTCAGAGACTATTAACAGTTGATGCTCAGTCTATTTTTGACCAGTTAAATAACATCCTTGGCATACTTAAAATTGACTGGTCATCAGTGATGTCTGTCTGTTTTGATGGCGCATCTACTTTTTCTGGATGTACTGCGGGAGTTCAAATGAAATGTAAAGAAAGAAACAGTGAAATACTCTATGTACACTGCTATGCACATTGTTTGAACCTCGTCCTAGTAGATGCATGCACTTCAAGTAAACAAAACAGAACTGTCTTTTATTTTTTTTGGTGTTATTCAGACTCTTTATGCCTTCATGGAGGGAAGTCCTGTGCGACATGCAGTAATGGATCCCAGTTGAAGACTTTGAAGTCACTGTCAAACACAAGATGGGCATGCAGAGCAGAAGCAGTGGCTGCTGTAAAACAAAACTACTCCATCATTTTACAAGCTTTACAAGAGATTATCGAAACAACTCGCCTTGCTGACGCTAAAATAAAAACCAGGGGCCTTATCCATGAACTAAATTCATTAAGTTCATCTTTACCCTTTACATGATGCACCCTATTCTCCAGATGGTGGTAAAAGTGAGTAAGGCTTTTCAAGCTCCAGATCTCAACTTACTTACTGCAATGACAGGGGTGGAAAGCTTGCGTAACTCTTTGGCTGCAATGAGAAGTGGCCCAGAAAATTTTCAATCTATTTTCAATGACACTGTGAAAATGTGTGTAGAGAATGATATATCAATTCTCCCAGTTAAGAAGAGAAAAACATCCACTCGTATTGATGATGCGTTTGAGTCCCAGCATCGCTTTGATACAAAAGAGAGAGGAGAGAATAACTTCATTTTACCCACTCATAGACTCAATGATTACCAGCATTGACCAGCGATTTTAACAGGAGACTTGTAAAATTGTGACTGCAATGGGAAAACTGCTGAGCTTAGACATTGGCAGGGACGGTATGAGAATCATTGCCAACAAATTTAAAGTGTCCTTGGATGAGTTGGAAGCTGAAGTCAGATTGCTTCGGGGTTATGATGGATCTGTTCCTATAGGTAGCACTACGAACACCACCAGAGAGTGGCTTGATTGGCTAAAGGAATTGGATCAGTCTTCTATGTTCCAGGCCTTTTACAAATCTATTCAATGCTTTGCAGTCTTACCTGTTACAAGCTGTTCATGTGAAAGAGCCTTTTCAAAACTAGCACATGTAAAAAACAAACTAAGAAGTACAATGTCCCAACAGTGCCACGACTCATGATCTTGTACATTGAACAAGAATTGGCTTCGTCAGTTAATTACAATGATGTGATTGAGGAATTTAAGTTGATAACACCTGGTGAGCGACGTCTCATTCTCTAGGACAGGAAGATGAAGAAACCTTAATCTGTTTTGGTCAATTTGGGTTAGCTCATTATCTGGTTAAAGATAAAATCATGAAAATTGACTGTATCTTCGTATATGCCTGGTTATCACTACAGCCAAAATTGGTATTTTGTGTCTCATTTTTTGTTTGTATTTTTTATGTAAAGTTTAGTTAAGTTTTAATTTCTTTAGTTTGATTGATGAATAAAAATAATGTCCTTTATGATTGAGTATTCAATAAATGTTAGCCTTTAAAAAAAAAAAAAATTCCCTGAGTGCACACCCTAATGAAATGCGCTGCACACGCCTATGGTCATACATATATACACAGTAGTTCTGTTCCATCAGAGATTTAGTAACAGGACTGGCGTGATTATTTGTGGGGCCTAGTTCGATAGTGAGTGGGAGCGGGGCCTATTTATGTATGTATATATACCCGGTGGCGCAAAATAATGTTTTCTAAGAACAATGGTAATTTTTTTAATAAAAAAATTATTAAAATTGATGTTTTAATTTTTATTATGTAATAATATTAATATGTAATAAAAAATTGTATAAACCTCAATACATTATAATTAAGCCTCTAATAAAGCACAGGCCCTGTTTTGCAATACAGTTCCACTAACTTAACAAGCGTTCGGTTCCTAATATATTCCATTCCAAGCACTTTCGGCAATTGAATATCAGATAGAGCAAAATATATTTGAAAGAACAAAATTAATAAATTTTCTAAAATTTTAATCGGCTCGCAAATTCGGAGAAAAATTAACAGCCGGCTCGCGTGAGCAGGATTCAGCTCAGCACTGTATATTTCGATATATAATACATTTTTTTGCATCCCTTGGCTTTAATATAACTTCTGCCTCTTGTTTGAAAACCTTACGTTGGCACTAGATAGTACCGCTTTATACTGCCAGAAGTACTATCGTCGATTTCAGCTGAGGGAATTAAAGTAAACCTGTTCTATCATTTTCTACCTATCTACGTCGTAATATATCTATTAGATCATTTATTAGAATAAAATCTGAATTTCTTGATGTTTCATAGCCATTTAAATATCTTATATTTCCTGTAATCTGTAAAAAAAAAAAAACTTTTGGTCACGTTAACTTCCGTTGGTGGTATCACCGACTATCGATAAATCGTATACGATGATCGTACTCTCGCATATGGGTAAACAGTGATAGTTGAAACCGTTGAAATGGATTGTAATGATTTAGGAACTTTAAGGGAAAGTTTACTGAAAATGCACGAAGAGAAAGAAAAAATTGAAAATGAAATAATGCAGTTTAATGGAATATTGGCTTCGGTAAGTGAGTGTAAGCATTATTTTTATGTATGTTGCGTATTTTTGGTCCTATTGTTCTGTGATGTTTATTGACGCTTTTGAAACTTGGCATTTGTGTTACGTTTCCAGAACAATATAGGAATGAAGGAGCCCTTAGTAGACGCAGATGGTTATCCTAGATCTGATGTGGATGTTTACCAAGTACGAAACGCAAGACATAAAATCATATGTACGTAAGGTATTTATGTTACAATTTTTGTAATGTAATTTTTGCGTTGCGTTCATTCGAGATGCTTAAACATACATCTCCCCCGCAATGGCTTCTGTATCACTTCAGGTCTTCAGAATGACCACAAAGCATTAATGATTAAAATCGAGCAAGGGCTTCATCATTTACATGCTCAACAACGGCAAGGAATTGAAATTCCGACGGAGGTAATGAATACTTCGTCAAATGAAATACAGTTGATTCCTATAGTAAGGGTAAACCTCGTTACTCCCAACTCACCTGCATCTGATGCTGTAAGTATTTGTTGTTTATTTTTAAATGCTCTCACTCAATTTCTTTCTCATTAAAAGATGGATCTTGTTTTTCATGTTTATCTGTACTTTGAGTTTTTAGTTGCCTATTTACTTAAACTTTTCTGGCAAACATTATTGCTAGGTCAAACAAAATCTTTCATAATGACATTAAGAAATGATAGTATCAGGTGTATGCCAAAACTTAAAAACTGCCCATTGCCAAGTTAACGGTTTTATATTGATCTTATTGTTTTGACTTTTATCTGTGTTTTATAATACAGAAGATGCCACTTATTGTTGTGGTTATGTTTACTAGCTGGTTGTGGTAATCAGATATGGAATTCCAAAACTAATCATGATCTCTCTCCTCACCTACTATCCTATTCTGTTTACCTTGCTCCTTCTCATATTCTGTATCTCCTATTCTTCTTAGTACTTCCACGTCTTTAATCCTATCCGTGCGTTTTATCTTCAGCATATGCAGGTTTTCACTAATTCTTGATTCAGACTTGCTGCAAACAGTTCTAACCTCGCATATGACTCATACTCTCTTTGTACTTATCTCTTTTCTACATATTACATCCTGAGTCAAAATACTACCTAGATTAGTAAAAAAATCCTTTCTAATCTTTCCAAATCCACTTTGACTTCTTATTCCTTGCTTTTGGTAAATCTCATGACTTCACTCATTAATGAGTTCAGGCTTCACTTTGTAGAATCTACTCATGTCATACAAAAGTAAACAATCCATGTATATTCCACGAAAAATTATTTGGAACAGATATGATATGTCAAGCACGACTGCAGTGCCAAATTGTATCATGACCTAAATTAACCAAAAAAGTGACAATAAAAGAAACAAATGTGTAACTAAAACTACGTAACTATTCTGAAGGAGTGTTTTTTTAACATATATTGAGAAGTTGTATGATGACATATGTGATTAAGAGTTGTAATTAAGAGAAAGCTTGCATAACCCTTCTGAAATGGAGACTGTCGGGGGATGTAGAGATATGGTGCCGGAAGCAGAGCAAACGTAATAAGGGTTGTTAGTATGGCAACAGTCGGGGGGTATAGATATTGAGTCATGCTGGGTGCCCTGACAGAATACATATCTCCCTCTTGAAAACATGAAGTTAGTTACTCTCCCTGACACAAAATGGCGCTGCAATCTGTTGACTTATATCAAATCTAAGCCAATTAGGTGTTTATTTCAACATGACCAGTTTCACAATCATCAGGTAACAAGGAGTGTCTTTCTTACTCCCTCTTTATTGAATTGTTGGTCATACAGTGTTACCTGAAGATGCTATGATCATAGTGAAACTGGTTGAAATGAATAAGTTTCTGTGAAAGATACATAATTTATTTACTTTTGTCTCGTGACTTCCTATTTTATTTTTATTCGAAATGCCTTTGGCTATTCTTATATGGAACTAACATCTGCAAGCCTTTTTTGAGATTGCTTGCTGATGCTTAGTAATTTTCAGATCTGTTTTGACTGGGCTACATCTTACTTTTACCCATTTATGTAATGTTTTTGGTGGATTGTAGTATAAAAAACATTCCCAGCTTCTTATGCATTATTTCCCTATTATCAAATTCATAGGATAAGATGAATTGGAAATATAACATTTTATATTATTACTTTATTATTTGCAACAGGGTGTTCTTGAAGAAGACCTAATTGTACAATTTGGGTCAGTGAATTCAAGCAACTTTCGTTCATTGCATGATATCGGCAATGTTGTCAAAGCATCTGTTGGTCAACCTGTGGAAGTAATTGTGCTAAGGAAGTGGCTGGGATCTCAGAAGAAAGTGAAATTGAATCTAACTCCAAGAATGTGGGAAGGTCAGGGGCTGCTAGGATGCAATATCATACCAATTACTCCAACAGATGCTGTGTAGTATGAGGCATTCACTTTGTTTTCATTAAATTTGTTACTGACTCAGTGAAGCTCCAAACATTGTTAATTAGTGCATCTGAAAAGTTACAAATTTGCATGAATACAGGAACAATGCTTTCTATGTAGCTGTGATTGTCTTATAACTTGTAAACTTGCTGACTTTTAAGTGATTATGTAAAATTCAGTATGTAATTGCTCCTATTAAAAAGCAATAGAAGCCAGGATTGCATTAAGAAGTATAAATGTTAAATATTTCAAAGATGTTGCCCATGTTGTATATACATTTGTAATAAATGATATCTATCCATGAATTTACATTAATAACCAATGCATTAAAAGGTCATTGATAGTACCACCAATTCAGAACACTGTAAAATGTGTATTTGCTATGTCATTCTTTTAAAAAATGTAAATTTATTGTCAAATGAGATACATTTTGGGTAGTGATGGGATTAACTATTAATTATTGTGCTTGCCTTATGGATGGAAAAAATTCAAGTACAGGCAGTCCTCGCACTTACAACACAATTGGTTCCTTAAAGTCGCATCGTAAGTTAAAGAACATTTTCCCATAAGAGCAATTTAAAAATTTGGGTTACATTCTTCTCCCAACAGCCAGATAATATATTTTTATAAAATGACCTGTAATATTGTACTCAGGCAAAGATAAACATAGATATAACTTATTAAAAGCTAAACATCTTTTTATTCTAATTGGAATACGACTTGCAAAAAAATCCATGAAAAGAAGAAAAAATTACTGAAGGTGCATGCAGGATGATTCTCATAAGGTTGCCAATTAGCTCGTTATCCTCTTCCCCATTTTCCCTACTTCCCTTTCTTCCCCTTTACATGCTTCTTATTCTGTCCCCTTCCTTACTATCTTCCCTTCTACTCCCCCTTCCCGACGTAAATCGCTATACAGGTATCAATTGATTGGCGACGTAACTTCGGAATGACTTAAATCGGGGTATACTTGTATTTCAATTTCGTCATTTATATTTTGAGTATTTCCAAGACCTATTAGCAAAAATAACTTCAAATTCAGCAGCTGTATTCCTCTTTTAAATATACTGTCGTGCTTGTTGAGAGGCTTAAATTTTTTTGCTTTTATCCATATAAATTACGATTTTATATCAATACTCTTTAGAGAAGGAAAATTTGAAATCACATGCAAAACTTTTCCACTTAACTGACTTTGGAAACAATCTGACACATCGTAAATAAATAAACGGTACTTTCCATCTCCCCTGCAAAAAATTATAACAGAACTACAAGGGTAAATAGCTTTTAAAAGAATATATCTGTCGATCCTCAGCAAAACCCAACCCGGGGAGACCCAAGGGGACGTGGAATAAAACGAAGCCAAATATCTCACTACATCCCCAAGGGAGCATGGAATAAAACGAAGTACAATCTTTGTTTTCGTAAATATTTTTTTGGCGGAAGGAAAAGGAAGCATACCAAATAATGAATTTATTATTTTTTTTATTCTTACAAAGGGTGTTTTTATTAAATGTATTTTATATAAATATTATTTTGCCTAGTGGTGCATTTTTTACCTTACTATACAGCATGGGTGTGTAGGGTGTGTAACCTCCGGCCCCTGAGAACGTTTTGTGCGGCCCGCGAAACAGTGATGAAAAAGAGATCCGTAAAAGTGAACGCATAAACTCATTTTTAAATCCAAATAATGATAATAAAGCATTTAATACTGAAATGTTAATCCTAAATACGTAATTTAGAATTGTTTTCCACTTATATGATGCCTTATAATCTCTCAGTAACTTCGATTTAAACTGTAATCAGGCCCGCCAAAGCATTGGTAACATCCAATGCGGCCCCCCGAAGGATTCCCACCACGTATACGACCCGCCATGTGGAAAAAAAGTTCCTCGCCCTTGCTATGCAGGGTACAAACAAAGATTAATAATAAATTACGCGGGCTACATCACATTCTTTGAAAGCTTCCTCGATTCTTTCGCTTGTCGCATACACATTTGACGTTGGTACACATTGGTATCGCTAACTATCGACATCTTGTATGTCGAAAATCGTATATAAATTAGTCATTTTATTGAAATAGGGATGGAGAGCAATGTCGGGGAACGGGAGTTTTAATTCCAGTTTTTTTATTTATTTTCGACGAAATGGATACTTTGCATCAGTATAATGCTCTATTTTGAAGCTATTCTATGGTTTTCCGCTGATTAATACCCTTTCAGGAATTGCGGCGTTTTCTACAAAATTACTCCTCATTTTTCTGATATTTCTCGATTTACATTATTTTTAACATGGCTTCCAACGATTCTGAAACAGTTTCCTGCCCGCCAGAAAATTCTTCGAAAACGATGCACCAATGTTATGAAAATTATGTCATTGTGGATGTTGGAGCAAATTTAACTAATAAAAAGTTCAGCAGGGATTTAGATTCAGTAATTCAACGGGCAAAGGATGCCGGTAAGTTAAAACTAGAGATCGTAAACAGCAGCCTAAGATATTGTTTAATATTGTACTTTAATACGCTACGGCACGTCATTGATAATAGATTTTCAAAGAGTGTAAAATTTGGAATAGTATTTTATGAATTTTTATTTATATTGTAGTCAGAAGACAATATGTAACTTTTAAGTTTGCAGTAACATTAGCTAATTACAACTATTGTGATATTTTTATGTATTGCCTTATTGCTTACAAATTATTTTCTCTAATAATCTAACGTGGAATTTAATATTTCAACGACTTTAAAAACATTAATTAGAAACTAGTGTTTTGCTCTTTCAAATAAAGGTGTTAAGAAAATAATGGTAACGGGTGCGTCCTTAAAGGCAAGCAAAGAAGCTCTTCGGCTTACAAGAATATACCCGGGTACTTTGTATTCAACTGCTGGTAAGAGTATTGTCCATGGTTATTTTTTTATAAACGGTAGAAATCCTTATTATGCGTGTGTCACACCCATAGGAATACACCCTCATGACGCTAAGTCTTGGACCGAAGAGTATGACGAAGATCTAAGAGAAATAGCTCATAATGTTGAGTGTGTTGCTATTGGGGAATGTGGATTGGACTATAATAGAGATTTTTCATCGCCAGAAGTACAGAGAGAAGTTTTTGAAAAACAGGTTAGGAACTTTATAATTAATTCGTCGTACTGTACTGATTTTTTTTATTTCTGCCAACGAAAATCGTTGCTTATTTTCATTGTGCGAGTAACTGGTACATATTTTCAGGTGAAGATAGCCTGCGATCTTCGGAAGCCACTATTTCTGCATGAACGAGATGCTCATGATGATTTATTGAGCATATTGTTAAAATATGAAGATCAGCTCCCTGCAATTGTCATTCACTGTTTCACTGGAACCGTGGAGCATGCTCAAAAATATTTACAGATGGGCTTTTACTTGGGACTGACAGGTAAAATTAGGAGAGGATTTTTTATGAAAATATAGACCCAATAGGAGCATAAGGGTATAAATCCAACTTGAAATATTATGATTAATCTATCAAATTTATGTTTCATTGATTTACACAATGCCACTCTTCAAGTAATGACATAAAGGTTCTGGTTTTATTTGAAATATTTATTCTCACACACGGTAAATAACAATTAGTCATATGGTGTATTAGTGAAATGTCTTACTGTTAATATGGCAGGTTTAGGTATTTGTTAGCTTGTTACAATCAAGGCTTGTTTATCTGCCAAATTTCTACTCTTTAAAAGAACCCTCAGCCCAATAAATAGCTATGTGAGGCAAGATCACTGCATAATTCCATACATTGTTTTGTGAATTTGTGTCTGCAAGTTTCAACCAAACTTTAATTGATACATGTTAATTAATCACGTTAAAGATATTATATGCATAATAAGTCCTGAAGAAAAATTTATTTTTTTTATTCCTTAATAGTATTCAACGTAAGTTTCTTGCAGGGTATGCTAGCAATACCTATTTTTCAATCCCCTTCTTTCTTTGCTGATAAGTACCCCTAGTTATTTTTCATCACCAACTACCTTTGCAGATTCATCAGTGTAATTCTAGGCTTGTAATTGGTGTTGCTGAATCTCTTGTAGTCTCTTTAATTTCATTAGCCAGCCAGTGGAACAATCAAATGGCATTGCAATCTTCGTGTCTTTGTGGAAAATTTGTTCTTAGGCTGTGAGCAGAGTGGTTAGTCATAGAATAAGTCTGGTGCCCAATTCAAGTAAATTTCTTTGCCCCAACTTGGTCAGAAGATTTTAATTGGAAAATTTTGTAAAATCTCTGAATTTTGGATCTGTCTAGATTTTAGACAGCTGGATGTTGGGCTTTGCACCGTGCAGTTTTTTTAATAAATGCATTTATGCATTTTTAGATAATTACATTTTATATTTTTTATGTATTAACTTATGAGCTCTCGATAACTGTTTTATCTATTACATTAACATCAGATCAGACCGTCAAAATGTCCCATGTCTAAATTTTTATTCATCAGAATCTGGTAACCTGAAAAAACAGGAAATGATAACTCTTAAATTAAATGTTTTAATTGTTGAAATAATCTTCTTGACATTGATATTAAATGTAAGCTTCTGATTGTTATAGGTTATTTATGTAAAGATAAATCTGACTCAGGTGTTCGAAAATTGCTGGAAGATGGTATGATTCCATTGGAAAAGCTATTGGTGGAAACAGATTCCCCATTCATGTATCCAAACACTAGAGCTTCAAAGCTACCGGCACATGTAAAGGAAGCACTAACTGAAAGGTAATCAGCAATAATTTTTTCTCATTTTCTTATTATAAGTTTATCATTTGGCATGAAACTTGTTTTTGGATATTCATATTCATTCAAAGAATTTTTGGTCGAGGACTTTTCTAATAATTTTAGTTCAGCCTTTAGCCTATAATTACTAATTGTCATTGTAATGTTTTGGCTAAACAAATTTGTTCACACAAATTGTTTTGTTTCGTGTAACTGAAGAAATAACATTATTTTTTCGAATAATCAAGGAAGAGCAATGAAAGGAAAATGTAATAATTTCCAACTTAGCTGACACTCATAGATAAAAGTGGTTGTCAAAATCATTTTCATAAAAATGATTCATAATGTTACAAAACAGAGCTGGGAAGTTCCGGTTCGGTTCCGACCTTAAATTTTCCATCTCATTCCTTTCTGGATCTGGTTCCGAGTGATCAGAAGAGGGAACGGTTCATATTGGTTCCAGAACCGTTCCTAGTTCTAAAAGATGTTTTTTATTCATAAAATTTTACATGAATTACAACTATTTCAATTAGATAAAAAAATGATGAAAGTGTCTTTAAAGCAGTGTGACCAAAGGTCTTTTAAAAGAAAATTTCCTTTTTACTTTCTCCATTTGTAGTGTATGTGAAAGTACAGGAAATCCTCACTACTTGTGGGGGATACGTTCCTGAGAAAGCCACGAATAGTGAAACCGCGAATACTGAAACCAACTTCTTATGGGGAAATTTTAGCACATTTTTACAGAAGAAAGTGAGACAAAAATACATAAATAAGAGACTAATACTAATATTTAGACATTCTACAGGATAAAATTATTACAAAAAATTGTTTACTGAACATACCTTTAATGATGAAGAAGCCTATGAAGATGACTAAATCGATGATGAAGGCTATCAGTTAGTTTTCCTTTGATTCCTCATCCGGGTAGCTCACAAAGGCTGAAGCAGAGCTGATAGAGGCGACAGGGGAAGGTTGTCTGACTGGAGGATCTGATTTATGTAGGAATGTTGTGATAAGGAGCTGTTTTGACTTTTTTTGCAGTTCCTTTTGAATTTCTCTCTAAGGCATTAATACAGCCTCAATTTCCCTGTTCATCTTCAAGCTACGCTTCATGGAGGGGTCATACTCAACCATTTTTTCACTGAATAACTTGCCAAGGCTGAAGATTTCCGCGAGTTTTT
This sequence comes from Uropetala carovei, assembly GCA_036926305.1. Classification (NCBI taxonomy): domain Eukaryota; kingdom Metazoa; phylum Arthropoda; class Insecta; order Odonata; family Petaluridae; genus Uropetala; species Uropetala carovei. The sequence goes on from JAXCHB010000004.1 coordinate 2,352,355, forward strand.
TCATATTTAAATCTGGTTTTTCAACCTCCTCGGTTACCTCTTTACTTTCATCCTCACTTTTACCAGGTCTTCCTCAGTGAGTTCCTCGGCGTGAGACACAATGAGTCCTTCTAAGTCCAGTTCCTCCATATCTGCGAATCCTTCCCCTCTTATGTCGTGGGCCAATTCCGCAATTCTCTTCAATTCGTCGTACAAAGATGGGAAACTATCAACATTGTTTACAGCTTCTCTCCATTATTTCCTCCAACAAGAGTTGATGGCTGTATATTTTATTACATTGAGCGATTCCTTCACGTTTTTTATGTAATCACCATTATTCTAGTCCATCCAACACTGCCTAATATCCAGCGATGTATTTAATTTCATCACATCAAGTATGCAAGCGAAAGTTTGCCTGGTGTAGTATGCTTTAAGTGTAGAAATCACACCCTGGTCTAGCTGTTGAAGGAGTGAAGTCATGTTTGGAGGTAGAAAAACCACCTCCACATTGGGATGGGCAAACTGTGCACTCTTGAGGATGACCTGGTGCATCATCCACAATGAGGAGAGCTTTGAAAGGTAGTTCTTTTGAGGTTAGGTATTTTTCCACCTCTCGGATAAAACAGTTATGGAACCAATCCAAGAAGAGTGTAGCTGTGACCCAGGCTTTCTTGTTAGACTGGCAATAAACAGGTAAGCAGTGTATATTCTTGCCTTTCAGTGCCCCGGGATTCAATGAGTCATATAACAACATGGGCTTCACCATGTAGTCTCCCAAAGCATTAGCACAAAGGAGAAGGGTTATCCTATCCTTGGCTGCTTTGAAGCCAGATGAAAATTTCTCCTCTTTGGATAGGAATGTTTGTTTGTTTCCAAAATAAGGACGTCTCATTTGCATTAAAGACTTGTTGAGTAACTTGAGTAAGGGAACCCATCTCGCCATCTGGGAACGTACCAAGCTGCATCGTCATCTCCAGCACCCACCGTCAGTCACACAAAGTGACCAATGCTTAAGTTTTAAGTTTTGTTGTTTAATACATTTTTCTATAAAAACCATCACCTTCAACATAAAGCTTTAAGGTAGTGTATATTTTTATGATAAAATCAATGACTGTTTTTACGCTTACTGTTTGTATAAAATGGAGAGATTTTCTCGACATTTTAATAAATAAATTATCATTGTAAATTATTTTATTTTATAATAAATTATAGATAAAATACAGGTTTTTGCGTGACTCAAGTTTTTGGCAAATTTAATGAAAACATGTATCAGGCTCTATTCATGAATACCTGAAACCGTGAATGAAGAACTCGCGAATACTGAGGGTTTCCTGTATTGTATTCGTGAGTATTATCGTATTTGAGATTTCAACAGAAATACATTTTCTGAGGTTCCCTTAGTATGTTTGACTATTTTCTCGATGATGCCTGTGTGTGTAAATAAAAGTGGAATTAACTGTTGATAATCCTTCATTATTGCTATATCACCATCCGCAAATAAGAACAAGCTTTTAACAAATTTAAAAATAGAATATAAACTGACCTTCAGCTAACGACTTGGCAAATAGTAATCGTCAAAAACTAAGTAGCATTAAATCACAAATATCACCATTTCCACTGCTAAGGGAAGACTGAAAATCTCTTAAAAATTTATCTGGATAAGGTGTGGGGGAGGGGTTGAAATTGGTTGCACATTGCCCTCTGGTGGAGGAATTCACCATTCATTCATAGTACTAGGGGAAAATCCTTTTGGCAGAATGAAGACAATGTATCTCTCAAAGAAGCACACTCCAGGGCAAGGGTTGTTCAGAAAAGATAAGAAGAATTCACTGCTGAATTTTTCATCCCACATTCATAGAAGTTTCTTTTGGCCATTGAAGTGTATCATACTAGAGACAAAATGACTCCTGGAGTTAATTGAATGGGAAAGAACCATTGCCCTCAAGGGTGGGAGGAGTGGTGAAGTTGTAGGAAACCTTTACTTAAGGAAGCCTTTATTCCAAAAGACATTATAACATTGTTATTCCTCTCCGATCTAAAGTGAGACCAGTTTTACTTTATGGGCAGAAGCAGCCATTTCATCTTACCTTGGTCTTATCACTTGGGGAATATAAATCACTTGTCTAGACTTTTTTCTCTCCTTACACACTAAGCTGCTGAATCTGTAAATACTTGGATAATATTATTTCTTCAACAATAATCCTCAGGACAATTGCTGGTCTATGTAATAATGTTACTGTGAAAACAAACAAACAAAGATGATTGTTTTAGTGATTCTGAAAGTTCTTTTGCTTTAGAACTATCAGATTTTTTATATGAAAAGATGAATTCAAGCAATTACAAGTTTGAAGAAGAAATTATAATCGAGAGTTGATTCTTCAGCTGGCATTGATTTACAATAGGAGATGGTTAATAGATCATTTTTTGGAAAAATGATTGATGACTTTTTTTAAATCAAACATTGATTAAGCAATTATAATGATTAAAAATGAAAGGCTGTAAAATATATTTATTTTTTAGTTTTACATAAAAGAAAGTACAACTTGCAAATAAATAAAACATCTTTTGAGTCATCTAAAATGTTTTTTTTGCATAAGACACGACCAAATATTCTCATAATTCAAAGAGCCTATGGAGCAGGTGAAAATGCTTCACAAAGCTAGGCATAGGCCTGGGTGCAATAGGCACCATGGACAGAGCCCCAAGTGTGAATCAAAAGTTATTTGTGCACTACCTGTTTTTGTATGTACGTATGCATGAGCTATTCTGTGCATTACATGTATTAATGCCCAAGGATTTAACTAAAAACTCATAATAAAACATTGCCTTAAATCTAATCCATTTTATTATAAGAGTTTATAAAATTGTTTTTCAAGAAGGACCACATCTATTTCAACCAATGTTTCAACAATTACTTAACCCTTAATTACGCTCGCCCACTATTGGGAATTGATTACAAGCATGGCATACTAGGTGCTGTCTTGGAATTTTCATGCTTTATAAGCAGTATAAAAATAACAGAACTTACATTTTTTTATTTTAATGGATAAGATATATGGAAAAGTTTATTTTTATATAGTTTTTATCATTTTATTGGTAGAATTAATAATTGTTACATAAAAAATTTGTCGGTTACACTTTTTCCTCTCTGTTTGGTTCCAGGAATTTTTTTACAATATTGCACTCTGGTATTCTGCTAAATTTGCTTTTACATGACATTTTCTGCCAAACAGTTGATTTATCCTTCCCAATAAAATGACCTTTATCTTGCACATTAGTCTCATCGTCACTCTCATCAGTAGAGTCATCCTGCTCGGAATCGGCATAGTATTCCTGTTCGGAAATATGCTCCTCTTCTGAATCGCCATCAGTACCACCAATTTCTTCCAATAAAGCTGCAATTTCATCACCCTTCATACTTCTGTGTGCCCTGTGATTTTGCCAAAAATAAATTATAATGCCCCAATAAGTAAACTTTTCTTATAATAAAAAGCCAAAGGTAATTACAATATTGATTATAAATAATTTTTAGTGGATATATATTACAATAAAAGAATAGATAATATTTATTATACAAAAAAGTTTAAATTTACTTACTTAACTCTGTGTGTGTGTGTGGCATACCGAGTGCTACAAAATGAAAGTAACCAAAAATAAATAAATTCTGCACGAACAATAACGCAGTCCCAGTAGCGACATCCATCTTCCTCAATGCTAGACAGCTTACTGAAACAGTATATGTGACTCAAAATATTTTGTCACAATTCTGCAACTTTGTGTACATTTTAAGTTCAGTGGCGTACAGAGTGCCGGGATGTGCATAGTTAAGGGTAGCCATAATTATGTTTTAGGCCAAATATTTTCCATTTTAACAGCATATGACTGTTTATAAAGTTTTTTCTATATGCTACAAAAACAACAAATATATTTTTGTTTACTTTTATAAAAAGGATAAAGCACATACTCCCTAATTCATTGTTTGAAAAGCAAATAGAATGCATCTTAGTTTACTGGCAGAGTTGAATCAACTGTAAATGTTATATTCTTTCCTTAAGCATTAAGCTGAAGGCCCTTTGATAGTTATTGTTAACTTTCCCATATGCCGTTTGACTTCACCAACTACTACATTTTACATAACAATTCTGATTTACTCAGATGCATCTGAATAAAGAATATTGCATGTACCTATATGATGTAAACTAGTTTTGCCAAAAACCCTGAATGCATGGTATTTCAATTCTTTCCTCCTCTGTCCTAGAAAGATCTCTGTAACATATTTTATAATGTATTGAACATGCATTGTTTTAATTTTCTCTTATGAAGTCTACCATATTTATAATCTGAATAAGCATAACTAATGAGCCTCTTAAACACTAGATATTATCAGTCTCATACAGGGTAGAAGGAAATGTTGTTCTTTTAACTTAGGAAATAAAATCAGGCAACCCTATACAGATGTCTCTCTGTCACATAACTGATTATTTAAAAGTACAGTAGGACCCCCAAATTTGCAGTGGTTACGTTCCCAAAAACACCGTTAATTTGGAATCCGCGAAAATAGAAGCAAAGGCCTTATGAGAAAATGGGAGTTAGGTTCGCGGCTCTCCATTATTTTGACAACAATAAATGATGAAAAGTAGGCTAAAAGTGGTTTTGAACCAATACAATGTGGCATTTAAATCTGCTGTAGCCGTACAGTTTATCACATATTGCCTGCCCACTGATGCCACACACTGGCCACTAGCATGTTTATTTCGCAACTCAATTTTCTCACTTAAGCTTCAGTTTTATCCATAATATCACAGATATCCCCCTCAATCTTATGAGAATATTTCTTCACGTATGTTTTGCATATGAAACACTGCAATGGAGAGGAGGATTTTATTGCTCCAGTTGCCTAGAAATATCCTATACAGTTAGAGGAAAGTGGTCCTACTGGTTAAAATTCACAAGGGAATGCGAAAAAGGCATTAGAGGTCACACCTCCGCTTTCACTACAGCAGGGGCATTACACATGCAGGGTTTTCGTACTAAGCGTATTTTTTCTCAGCAAAAGGAAGAAAACACCATCTATGGGCTCTAACCTGTACTAGAAGGGCACAGCTAGATACCTGAGATGCTTCATGATGGACTATTTTGGCATATCCATAGCGGATAGCTCGAAAAACGGCATGACGGATATATACGGCATACCCACTCAGCTGGTTAAAGTCAACGTCTTCTTTTTGCTTCTGCTTTCTGTATTAGCACTTGCTTTCCTCTTGGTAGACATTTTCGAAAAACGGTGTCACAGCGTAATAAAAAAAACCTCGCGGATGGGGAAATTCATTTGTTTAGTGCTTTTTCTCTTCATTTCAAAGATGACAGCAGTAGTCCAAAACCATGAAACTGTGAAGCACGCGAATTTGGGGGTTTTACTGTACTCTGTGACTTGTAGGAAGATATGAATTGCTATAGTTTAAAATAAGTTATTTCAGATGGAAAAATTTTAAAGGAAAATTGAGTAACTTGCTTTTGGTAACATTACATTTTGGATTGGTCCAGTAATTAGATACTTCTAAGGAAATTTTGCTTCCTACGGAATTTAATGGTAATTATTTACATTGTTCTTTAATGTAGACAAATGAAGGGCTCTCCGGAAAAATGTTGCAAGTGACAATTTTTTTCAAAAGTGATGTTTTAATGCAAAAACGTTGCAAATGCTCTCTTTTATCCTGTGGCACACTCTACTGGGATAAAAATGAACTAATTATTTAGGCCTAAAACATAGGTGTAATTCATTAAAAATTAATTTCTAACAAAATATAAAGTAAAAGATGTTTTTACCATTCCCTGTAAAATTTGTAAAATGGCACTTGCAACGTTTTTCCAGGGAGCCCTTCAAATGACAGCATAAGCTGTATACATTTTTTATAACAGCTTTATTTATTTTTGGCCAATTTTGATGTGATGCCTAATAATTTTATCCTTAACATTTATCATATGGATTTTAATTACTGCCACAGTGGCTGTTGGCCAAATTTATTATATTTATTTATTTAAATGCTATATGCTGATTTTTGAGTAAATCATCATATCTCAGGAACTAATAATTATAAAACCTTAAAATAAATAGTATTTTGTAGAAAATATATTGACAAGTTACTGAGTTAAAGTTACTTGCTCAATAAATTCATAGTAAAACCAAATTTTTACAGTAATATACTGACAGTAGTACCTATTAGTCTCATCCACCAAAAAATATCTGTAAAATAAAGCATGTAAACGCTCAGTGGAGTCAAGTTCTCTGTGATGTTCAGTATTTCCTTAACCTTTTATGCCACTTGGCCCAGCAGTAAATGGGTGCACATATATACCGGATAAGTTGTGGAGGCTTTTAGTTAGCATCCTCTTGAACCTTGGCGCACTTGCTTCTTCAACTCCTCTACCTCAATCTCACTGTCCTCACTAACCTCATCATAGGCAATACTACTCATCCCTCTTCCTCATTTTCCTTTTTGATAATTTCGTACAAAATTATGTTCTAAGAAACTCTATTACTCGCTATCACACAAGTCAGGCACTGGTCGACAATTAAATGAGATTGACTAAGAAGGAGTATCCTAAATCGAGAAGCATTGTTACAAACTGGGCCTCCGCTTAGTCACCTTTTCAAATGCTAAAGAAACTCTTATCTCGATGATAATTCGTTCCTTACAGTGTTCAGTCATTACTCAGAAAGTGATGTGTTATACGTTCTGCAAGCATCAAGCCATTCCAGGGAGTCTGGATATCATGAATTCAAGTAGTCCGTCTGACTCCGCGGCTAGCACTTAAGTGTACATTCAGCCAACAGTGTGTACATCATGTGTACAGTAAAGTGTACACATGTACGATAAAGATTAATGTGGTCAATATGTGTTTAATTTTAGGTCTCTGACATTCCTTCACCGGTATTGCACTTTCCAACGAAATGAGCCCTGCTCTCTGCCAGCCATTGTAGAAATGATTGCTGCTTTCATGAAGAAGTCTCCTGAAGAGGTTGCCTTAGCCACTGCCTTCAATGCATTGAAATTGTTTGGTCTAACTGAATGAGGAAATCAGTAATGAAGATTTTATTTAATGAGATATTTTTGTAATTATGTGATAAAGGATTGAAATTTGAGAGGATTTCTAATGCTGAGTGCCTTCATTGAATGTGTATATGATGGTATTTTAAAAGGCAACTTTATTCTAATGGACTTGCATTTTTATTCTTTGATGATTAAATAGCATGATAATTTATGCAAATTTACTTGAATATGTTATATTTCCATTATTTTTATCAAGTAAATATAATAATATTGAAACTCAGCTAGCTACGTGTATTTGATTGCTATATAAATCTTAACTCATCAGGCTTTATGAATGCTTTTTGTCAAGGTTACAGTTTTTGGAAAATTTGACTTTTTGTGGTGTTTATTTAAAAATGATTATTATGTTTGAATTGTTCTTATTTTCTGGGTAGAATGAGTACATCAGTTACCTCAGGTATTTATGTGCTTTTATTTCTATGAATTTTAATGTTTCAGTTGATTTTTTATTTCCGACCAGCTCTAAAAATGGCCAAAAAACTTCAAGCTCTTCTATTGTTCATGTTTTCAAAATGTTCAAGTTGTTGGTAATGGTAAAACTGTACTCAATTAAGGTAACAAATGTTTTAATGATACTTGCCTAAAGTGATTAACAATAAATTCTGTTATTTTTGCACATTCTTTGTTTTATTGATATTACAATGAACCATTGAAAAAACTGAAGCTTTTACAGGATCTAAGTGACTACCTTAAGCCTTAATAAACAAATGACAAAGCCCTTATTTTATATCTGTTACTTTCTGTTCCTATCCTACTATATCTTCTTTAAACCCCAATTAGAATGGGTGACGTACCACTAATGTCGTAACTGGCAAGAAAATGAACTGCGTAGCACTTGAATCACAGATGTTCTTTACGCATAGCAGTTTTCAAATGACTGAGTTACCACACAATTGTTTAGCTTCGGTGCCCTGACTGGAATCATATCTCCCTTCCCGTCCCAGAGATACAGTGCTCGAAGCAGAGCAAACATAATAAGGCTTGATAGTTGGGCTTTGGCTCCCTGATGGAATTCATATCTCCCTCAGTGCCAGCAGAGTAGCACAACTGCAGAAAGAGATCCTTACTACGTAGTTCCAATTCCGACCAATAGGACTGCCACAGGTTCGTCACCTACACTAAACTTTAGCCGAGAACTTCTTTTAAATCTTTATCCTCAGTTGTAATTGTGATGTGAGTACCACTTTGTAGCGGAATTTTTTACCTGCATATGGAAAGCGAGGTGGAAAAATAACTTTTTTGTAAATTGAAATTGCGTTTTATCTCGCATCAGACGACAGGTTTAGGAATGTCTTGCTCATACATTAGCACTTTCTCGTTTTTGTGATCATAAGCGAAGTCAATTTCTATTCTGTCAAGCAAATGTACAGTATTATGACAACAAAATTCAGGTTGAATCCTCATAATATGTTTACTAATAACTAAATAACCAAGTTTTATTGTTCAGATTAGTTGTTTTTCGGCCAAGAAAAATCTCCCAGAATCTCTTGGAATTGACACCTCCTATGGCATAAATCTCCTGGAATTAACCCCTCATAAGGTAGTAACCCTATCTATAACCCATACTTTCAGCTAGCATTTTTCTTTGCGGTCTGCAAATTCGGCAGAGAGCTGTCTTAAACATCAATGTGTTTGAGACCCCTGGGAGTTAACCCACTAAACATTTGCCAAATGCAGCCGACCACATCTACCATTCCATATAATGAAGTTGAAACTTTGGAAGCCACTGGCCCCATGTCCTTTCCATTTTGAAAGATGTGGAGGTTTGGATTGCGCACCCCAATGACATCATCTGCCTACCTAAGTGTTAACATCCGTGGTGTGTGTAAAACTTTTTCGAAGCCCAAGTGCTAAATTCTCTTTGGTACATCATATTATTATTTTTCATATAAAAACGTAACAACCTTTCAACGATAAATCAAGTTATCAATGGATTCAATGCAATATGGTGGCAGTAAATGATTTTCTGTTAATGTGATAAATCACGCCAGAAATATTACAATAGTTGTAAACAATTACATGTTGCATTCTCCTGGCTAATGGAAAAATTGCGATGACCTCGGAGATATCCTGAACTACGAGTTGGAATGATTAAAAATAATTTACAGGAAATGGCAAGTTAAAAATATTAATATGGCAAAGTACAAATAATTTCTTATGAAATGCTTCATTGTTGTAAGGGTCACTTAACTGAGGATCCGGTTCATTTGCTATATGCCTCTGGTTAAGACACTAAACTGATCTGCTCAAAGTAGCCGACCACGTCTACTAATCCATATAGCAAAGTCAGAACTTTGGAAGCTGCTGAACCAAGATCCTTTCCATTTAGAAAGAAATGCAGGTTTCCATCGTATCGAACTTGAATATCAATAAAGGATACTTGAAAAAAAGGTATTTATTTACTTATTCTCGATATTTCCACAAGGATTCACTCACGTTAAAATTAAATTGTTTCTATAGTTTCATGAAAAGATCCTGAATGTGATATATTCAAGTGCTACCCTTAATGTAATGCACCATTTTTTCTCTCACTGCCAGTCAAAGAGGAGTGAAGGAGGGGGAGAGAGGGAGGGAGGGAGAGAGAGAGAGAGAAGGGAGGGAGGGAGAGAGAGGAAGGGAGCTGCGTTGATTGTAAAAATTGAGATGGTAATTTTTGCGGTACATACTTTCAGTGATTTCTTTTTCCAAAACTCCTCAAGATAAGTTTGAACTGACCTTAAACAATGAAAATATCATTCCCACAAACCATACAAAGTTTCTAGTATTACACGTTGAGCAATGTGGTGAGTGGACTCAACATATCTCATGCCTCGTACCAAAACTGATTTCTTCCCTATACTGTATATGTTTCATAAAGACTTCATTTTCCTTCAGTGTTTACTTTCAGTATATTATGGATATTTCTATGCTCATACCTGTTCTGAATGTTCTGGGGTGCATCACCATCAATACTAAATAACGTATGTACTTCTAATTCAAAAACGTATTGTAAGGTGCATGTTGAATTGTTCCCAGAGAACATCATGCCGACCTCTTTTTCAAAAATTAAATATGTTATCTATACCATGTGTTTACATTTTTAGGGTTGTTGTATTTGTGAAACAAAATCGAAATTTGACTAACTGAAATGCTGATGTTCATTCATATAATACAAGAGGACATAAAAACATCCATTTAGAGTATCACAAAAAATCACTTGCTCAAAGATCACCACTTGCTATGGGTTCTAAACTATATAATTAGCTTCCATTATTCATTAAAGATACTGACAACATTAATAAATTTAAGTCAGATCTTAAAGAGATGCTTATCACTAATTTAAGTCAGATCTTAAAAAGATGCTTATCACTATGTGTTTTTATAGTATCAAAGAGTTCTTATACTCATCTGTGTAATCACACTCAATTTATTAAACTGTTGTTTTATACTTTCTCATGATAAAAATATTGAGCCAAATTTTGACATGCAGTATAATGTATTTTAATCTTAATGTGTATTCTGTATTTTGCTACTGCCGTAATTTTCCGATTATAACAAGCAACCTATATAATACGCACCCATGTTTTTCCGAGTGAAATGCGAAAATTGTCATCACCATGTATATTACGCAACTCATTTTTTGTAAAAAGTCACTGTAGTTTTTCACTTGGTTATTAACAGTAACGAGACAGTTCTCGCCTTGCCGCAAAGTTAGATATCTGCAAGTGTTTACGAAAAATTTACGTCTATATAATTTTGACTCTCACTTTAAAGATCGATACAATGTATAAAAACATGTCCCCATGTCGCACTGTAATAATCTGGTCATTTGGAATAACAGTTCTCGCATTACCGCCAAGCGAGTTATGTGCGAGAGTGTTTACGAAAACTTCACGTCTAATAGTTTTGACTCTCACTTTAAAGATCGATACAATGTCACTGGTCAGTTGGAATAAAAGTTCTCGCCTTACCGCCGAGCGAGATAGTTTACGTGAATATCACGTGTAGTTCTGACCCTGTCTTCATACAATCCGGATGAGGTATGTAAAATAATATTTGTTGCTCGCAACTTGCATTGATTTTTTCTTAAAAAGCGTGGCTTTAAAAAGTGTTGCCTCAGAAACGCCATGGATTGTTCTGAAGACGACATCATATTGGATGATGATTTTGCCGAAGTGGATAGTAAGGATGAAGACGACATTCTCGGCGACACCATTTATGTAGACGATGAGAGAGAACAAAATTCCCAGCGTACTATTTGAGGACAGCAATAATGAATTCAGAGGCTAAGATTCGGACATTTAAAGTAAATAAATAATTATTCTTATTTTTGTTTTGAAAAACAATATTTAAAGGAATGTTATTTATTGGTAAAAATATGCCCGAAAATATAAATTATTTCCTTACTAAAAAAAATTGTATGTGCTTGTTACAATATATAATACGCGCCCCAACTTTTTGTCAATTTTTCGTGAAAAAAAATGCATATTATAATCGGAAAATTATGGTACCTTTTAATGTATCTGTTTTGTGACGAGTCCTATACCCACAAACTGATGTATGGTCCTTGGACAATAAATAATATTATTATTATTATCTGCATGTGACTGCTGCTATTACATATCGTGATACTAATGAAATCTTTCAGTTTGTTCTATATGCTTCTGTTTTTCAAACAGAGGGAGGAGTTGTCACGCAAAGGGGCATAGCCCCTAGTATAGCTGGTTACTTCTCCGAGTTCTGCTCTGTTGATATGTATCTTCTCAGAATTTGTGAAGGAGTTGTACATAGCCTTTGTTTTGTTAAGATTTACCTAAAGTCCAGCTTCTCGGCTTACTTGCTCTAGCTCTTCAGTTCTTTTACGGAGCTCTTCTGGGCTTCCTGCGAACAGTATGATGTCATCTGCAAAGCGCATGTGACTCAGATGTTCTCCATTTACTTTTATGCCCTTTTCTTCCCAGCCTAGCGTTTTGAACACTTCCCCTAGAGCTGTTCTGAATAATTTAGGGGACATGGTGTCTTCTTGTATCACTCCCTTTTCAGTCTTAAAGGCACTCATTTCATCATGCAGCTGGACGGATGTCGCATTTTCGTAGATATTCTTGATCAAGGTTATGTATGTTTCTTCTACTCCCTGTTTCTTTAGTGCACATAACACCGACGAAGTTCGGACAGAGTCGAATGCTTTCTCGTAGTCGATGAAGCACATACATAGAGGTAATTCGTAGGTACTCGCTAGTCCGACTCCTAGATGTCTATACATATTCTGGTCACAGCACAGCAGGACTCTTCACATCATGGTTCCAATCTGCCCAATGCCATCCACATCCACTTGCTCTGCTCAAGTGCGAGTACCTTATAGAAAGAAAAAAATTTTTTGGTGATTTCGATAAAGAAATATAATCTAAAAATGGGAGCTTCATTTGCTGATGCGATATGAAAAAGCTCACTTTATTTATTTATTGAGGCTTATTTAGAATTCTAAACTTAAAATTCAGTATAAATTTAGTAGGACAAATGTTACAAAGTAATTTATTCAAAAAAATTAAAAATCTTAACTTACTATTTGAAGTCACTTTCTCAATCTTACTTTTAAAATTTTGGAAGCACCTCCTGCTGTACATTGATTCTTCTAAAAATTTCTTCTCCACTTTTATAGATGGCATTAAAAGTCACATAAATAGCAGAAATTTTAACTTTCTATCTATAACAATTTGGACAGATTCTTAATTTTAAATGCAACCCTTGCATTCCACAGGTTTCTCCACAAATATTCTTTGGCAATGTAATGAATGCCATCATAAGTCACACTAGAAATTTCAGTCTTCTATCTCTTACTCCTTAATTTCTATTTCGATTTAATTTATTCCACAGATCGACAGAGTGAAAACATAAAAGTGTTTATTTAATAAAATCCGTTAAAAATTGCCTGAATTTTGCACAAGGTTTTGAACGAATTTAGTAGAAGTCATAAATGTAATAATACGGGACGCACTTTGTCAAAAAGTCCGTCCCGTACTTATTTCACACATTTGAGGAAAATTTGCTGAAAACGTCCCGTAACGTTCCTTAACTACTAAATTCTTACTGAGAATGTACTATAGAATATTACAGAAACAGCGGCTTTATTCTTTAAAATCTCTATGTATTCGCTCATTAAATAAACAAACGTAGCGATATTTTCTTCACCTCCCACTTATTTCCACAACGACCCACTCCTTCAGACTGCTTACCTCATCCCAAGTATTCTATTTGACGAATATATAATTCGTGCACTTCATAGTTTCTTGGTTTGCTCTTTACTAGGCATCAATGACGTGTCCTAACATAACCTTTGCTTGAAGCATACCTGCAGTGATTCTCCTCGAGAGTTTTGGTGTTTGCTGTAAACCTTTTTTTCGGACTTAAAAATGCTTCAACCTTCTAGAAAAAGGAAGTGTGACGAATACGCTTTCCAATCTCCAACTCCCTCGAGTTGGCTTATCGCATTCCCAGCTGTGCTGCTAATGCGGGAGTGAAGTTGTTAACTGGGCATGTGACCAATACCTATTTTTATTGCCAATTATTTTCCTTTTTGGCATTTACCGATTCATCATCATTTGATTAAAACCGCGTTATGCCTCAAGGGGTTCCTTTAGAGAAGGCTCATTTATCGAGGTTTGGATAAAGTACAAGTTGAACCGCGCGTTACGTCGAAAACTATGAAACTGATGGAAACTGACTGCAGTTGACAAGCGGTATGATTTTCCTCTAGCCACTGCACTACCTTCAAGAGCGAAACTAGTGACCTCGGGTGGCCGGCGGAATGAACTAATCATACTTTTAGTCGGCGGGTTACGGTGGGTGGATGGAAGCATTTGTCTTCGCTGCGAATGTTAATTCAACAGGTAATTCGACTACAGTATTGGAATATGCTTAGTTTGTATTTACTTGGGTTCATTTTTACTAAACTTTATGCTAATAATATTTGCCATTTGTTGATTTTTAAAAAGTATTGGCGAGTAAGAAAGTGATAATAATATCCAATATTACTATTTGAATATTTGCAGCTCTGCAACCTTCAGCATGCGTTCTGCGACGAAGTAAATGCTTTGGTGTTCGTCTTAAGATAAAAACTCGCTGCATCTTAGAGAGTGATATTCATCTACTGAAGAAGTTTTTCTCAGAACAGGTACCGGTAACTGAACTTATCTCACTTTTCAAAGTTATCTGTGTAAACTGATTCATAGACGACAGCATCAAACGGAAACTTTAGCAATTTACAACTGAGTATGGGATTAATATTGTACACTGGTATAGATTTATATATAGTGGATAGAAGATTCTGCAGGATGCTTACAAGCTGTACATTGTTTTAGGAAAAAAATCTTCCCTATTGGCATTCGTCATGTCACTAACGGCTGATGTTTTCATGATGGATTTTTCAGTTCATTATTGAGTTCAATTATTCTAAATCATGAAAAAGTCATTTAGTTATAAGGCAGCATGAAAACCTTCGTTTTTAATATTTATTATAATTTGCGTGGATGTAAATTAATTTGCAGTCGTATTGATCACTAAATCATAAATCTCACTTGAAATCTCTCTTGCAAGTATCTTGTAATGGGTTTCTGATTTCTGGCCTCTTATGGCCTGTGTTTTAGGCTGAAATTTTTCCCATTACCTCATTGATGGAAAGTAGTTGACCTCCTTACTAGTAATATTATCTTGGAAAGGGGTAATTAGAGACAGTGGAGAGGGATTTAAAAACAAAATATTACTTTTATAAGTATTCTTTCTGTATAATTACGAAGGGTTAACTTTATCCCCATATATATTCAGATTTTCTTCAATCTAAAATTTCTCTGGTGGTTCAAATTCAAGTGATTGCTTCCTGTGGCTACCTTCTGGTTCCTATCCATGCCTAAGCTTGGAGAGTGATTTGATTCTAAATTAATTTTCTCATTATTTATTAGTGAAATGGATTTGGTTCAGAATTTCATCCTGTAATTCATCTCTAGTAATGGGTAATGATAATTTCTTATACATATTTGGTAAAATATTCTTCTTGTATTTCTCCTATAATGTAGTAATTATTCTTATAACTATCAAAGTCTGTGGCAGTGTTCTTATGTCTTGGTCAGGACACACAATTTTTTACAACAGTGCCCACAAAATGTCATACGAGATATTGGTTATTGGGTTGTCTCCATAAATTGTTAGGGCCATACAAATTCATGTTCACTGTCGAGTTCTTAACTTTTGGAAATAAAAGATAAAACCTAGATGAATATTTATAACTTATTATTAATAAAGAGAGAACATCATATGGGATGGATGCAACATTGCATGTCTTTACAGTCAGATTTTTAATTGTACAGATTTTGTTCCACTGAGATAGAGGTGACATTTTCTTAGTCTTAAAGCAGTTCGGAAATATAGCATATGTGCAATTCTGTGGTCAAATTCCAAAATATCAATTATTTATTTAGTTATGTTGATATCAAGGGTGATAATCAATACTTATTGAATGTGGAGCTTAGAAATGATGGTTAAAACATACAAAAAATAATTTTATTCATTTTCTTCTTTGAAAGCCCTCAAATGAGGGGGTAAAATGCGAACTTAAAGAAATTTAACTCTAGAAAATGATAGAATGATTTAACATGAAGTAAGAGTATCACAAAGTGCACTGTTATCAGAATGACCTCTTACGATACAAAATTTCTGATTAGATTTTCTTTTTATTTCAGAAGCGTGACTCCAAGAGAAAGTTAACTGTCCATTCTGAACGTTCATTCTACCACAAAGCTGATGTACCAGATCTGGATGGACCTCTTCTATTTTGTGATATCAAGAAAGAGTAGTGGTGAGTTTAATCAATTTTTGTTACAAAGTAGAATGAATGAGCTTCTCACTTTGTGTTGTTTTTATCAGGTTGATTATTGTGGTGTTCTTGTTTAGATCTTGCAAGGTTTCAACTGGCGTTCCAGTGTGTCCCATTAAACTTTTTATTTGTTCAGAAACGATAGTTTTTAGAACGTAAAGTATTTTAGTGGATTTTTCAAAAATAGAGTCTTGTACGTACAAGCTGAAACTGAAAATGTTTAGAATTAGGATTTTAATTAATGGAAGTAATATAAAGCTTTACAATTTTGATCACCTGATACAACAAATGGCATAGCATAGTTTATGCTATATAATTATAAAATAGGCAATGCACTGGTGAATGCAGCTAGTAATGCTTTCATTACATAAAATGCAATGTATTACATAATTATTGGAACAGAACTGTTCCGGGGCAACTTCGATCGCAGCGCCATATCTGGCAAGGAAATGAACTACGTAGCACTTGAATCATACACGTTCTTTACGCATAGCAGTTTTCAAATGACTGAGTTGTACCGCAGTTGCATAGCTTTGGCACCCTGACTGGAACCATATCAAAAACTAAATGAAAAAGGATTGATTAATTCCTAAATATTTTTATAAACATTAAAGTTCAAACAAACATTAAAGAAATAATTTTGAAATAAAATAAATTATAAATATTTTTGGCTTTATTTGGCTTCCTCTCCAACTTTCTTACTGGCTTCTGTATCTACCGTATATACTTGTGTATAATGCACCCTCGTGTATAGCACGCATTTGGATTCTAAGAGCTGAGCTTTTAAGTCGTTATGGTATTTAACAAAGAATCAAACCATAGCTATAAATGTATTGGTAAAGTTTAGTCATTTGTATTCTCAAAAAGTATTTTGCTTTTGGCTATCACTAATTCAACAAAATTATTGAGCTTGTCTTGCGGCAGAAAAAAATTCAAGAACAAGCACTTTAACCCTTTCAGTGCTATTGACAAAACGATTTGTCACTTCCTTAGTCTCACCTCAGCAAATTAGTTTTGCATCATATTATAGCAGTGTGCTTTTACAGAGAATAGCGAAAACTCCTGACTTTAAGAGAATGGTTTTCAAAATGGCACATACTACCAAAACATTCAGCTCAGCATTGAGCTGAAAAAAATACAGGCGACTCCTGAGTCTCGTTGGGGATGAGTTCCTGAAAACGTGTTCGAATCTCGAATATTCGATTGTCGAACGCCGTTTTCCATATACTTGAATGTTATAATCAGGGGATACGTTCCCGCATCTCGGGAAAAAGTCTCTCCTCACGTTCTATAAAGATAAAATAATATTACTAATATGTTAATACAACAATATTAAATTATAAATAAATTATATAATAAATATTTTAAATGTATACCTTATTTTTTGCACTAAAAAGGAAAAAATAAATTTTTGTTTCGAACTTCAAAGATAGATGTATGCAATATGCTTTACAGACAGCCAGGTCCGGATCACGCGAGTCGTTTGTTACAAACGACTCACGCGACCTGATTAACATACCTGCGTACATCTATCTATACATACAACTATTTATCGCAGCGAAATTATTATAAAAGTTATTTAAAATGCACACAATAACTTAAGAATAAAGAAACAATAAAATTAAAAATATTTTCATACCTTAAATCTTTTTCAACTGCGCTTACTGGACCTGGTTTATTAATTGAGAACTTGGAAGATTTTAGTTGGAGGAAGAGGAGCTATTGGGTGGGGAACTGTGTATTGTTGTTATCAAATTACCTGCATTTATCACGTTCCACAATTTTTTCCTTCTGTTTCACATAAGTGCTAATAGTTGACACATTCCCAACGATCGTACGATTTCAGTATGGCTTTCAGTATGTTTTTCTGACACTGATCATCTACCCAAAGTTGTAAAAGTTTTTCCATTTTAGGAATCACAACACCGCGCCTAGGACTGTTTATTGCTGTTATCAAATTACTTGAATTTATCACATCTTCTAGAATTTTCTCCTTCTGTTTCACATAAGTGTTAATAGTTGAAGGACACATTCCCAACGATCGTGTGATTTCAGCTTGGCTTTCACCTTTCTCAACACGCTTTAAAATTTCTAATTTCAATTCATAATTACGAATCTTATGCCCCCATTTATTTGATTCCCTTACATTATCACTATTACATTTCCTTTTAGATGCCATGTCAAGTGATAAATTTATAAATAAATCAATAAAATAAATAAATTTAAATAAAAGATTAACAGAAAAAAGAGTGAAATCAGCACAAATTCAGACAATTAGAGCAGATATAACTACGTCTACAACAAAACTAAACCTCGCGTTTAGTCGGAACCAATAAATACACGAAGATTATTCTGCATATATTATCGATTGGCGGGATCGAAATATCGAATTAATCGAGTCTCGGGAGTCGCCTGTACTTATCTCAGGTATTTCCAATATCCCCAACAAGGTTATAAAAAAACAGATGTACATTTCGGCTAAATTAACAGATGGTGTATTACCACTGAAGATGGATTTTTTGTAGCTTAAATGCACATTATTTTTGTAACCTTACTGTGGCTATTGGTGATACTGGAGGCAAGTATTTTTTTAGTGTTTGTTCTTGAATTTGAGTATCACTATGGAGTCCCCTGAAAAAGTTAATTTTAAATTCAATGTGGTTTTAGCATTGCTCCATCAAATTATTTGATTAAGATTGATAAATAATTTAGCTATGTCAACTACACTTTTTAATCAAGAGGAAGTTCTTATTCTCAGCCAATGAACGTTTGAATGGATTTCCATGATAGTAGAAAACTTTAGTTGGGAAACTCTGATAAAAGAATAGTTTGCAAATAAAATGACGTATTGTTGTTAATGTTTCAGAGAGCCAAGGCTGTTTGAATCAGTGCTTGAAATGGAAAATGTTACACAACGGAACGCTTGTATTGGTAGTGGAACGGAAATTTTTACAAAACGGAATGCTTTTTATAAGGGTCAGCATTTCTAAATGTCTGACAAAACGGAAGGGTATCATCGGTTCGTATGACCAGCCAGAGAGGCATTCCAGCTCTTTTTGAGCACTGGTTTAAATATTGACTTGCATTAAATTTACCACTGAGACGAAGTAGGTTGGGATGGTTATTACTGAGATTTGAAAATTATAACTGTACACCTAAACTGAAAAAATGTTATGCATAGATATTCAATGCTTATTTTTAATTATTTATGTATCAAACAGTGTTTTGCAAAAGGTTCTCAGGAGATGGTTCAGAATATAATAAAACAACAGTTTTTAATGGTATTAAAACAGTAATGTGATTATTCAGACATAATAAATTCGATAAACATGACTACAGCATATGTTTTTCCTGTTCAATATAAATTAATTTAGTATTCCTTGCTTTTATGCTAGCAATCAGTTAGTATGGCTCTCAGTTTTAATTAATTATGTATTTTGATTATTTTTTCAGAATCTGTCAACAGCAGAGGAGGAAAGGAAAGCTGCACTGGAGATGAAGAAATTTTCAGGCTTTCATAAATTTTGTTAGCTTAGAGTGCCACATTAAGTGGGGACTAAAATTTGAATGGCATGCAGGTAATAATCTTATTCCAAATATGTTTATTCATAATAATTCCTTCATCAGGGACCCAGCTATCAGCCTTAATGGTTAGTAGGAGAGGTTTGTTGAAACTAGAGTCAAACAAAACACATTGAGATATAAAAACTGCGATAAAATAATATCTTTAAATATTGATATCCAAGGACAGTGTGGTGGCTTCAAAAATCCATTTAGATGCCAGTCTTTTTATAAGGAATGTTACTAAGAGTTTGACTTGCTTATAGGTAAATTTTGAACTAGTTGAAAAGAAAGAGTATATATTAAAATAATATTTAATGAATTAAATGTGCAGTTAACCCTTTCTTTATGCAGTTTACATAGTTTGCAATTCATTTATTGTGATCTAATTTAAAAATGCCTCCATACTGACCAATGTTTAGTCAAAAGATGTTGCATTGATTCAAAAGCATCTTTTTCAAATGGGCTTGCCTAAAATCCCATTATTATGAACAAGAGCATCATAGAAGAATGGTAATATACCGTATTCACCCAAATCCAAGATGATCCTGAATCTAAGATGACCTCCCATTTTGATGATTCCAAAACAGAAAAAAAAGCTCAAATTGACCTTCATTACTACAAAAATTATAAATCTTGTGAAATATTTATTTTCTCTTATACTTTTCTTGAATGTCATTGTCTTTTAACATTTTAAAATCATAAGATCACATCACAAATAGAACCATTCAGGTTTTCAAACAAATTAAATGGTAGCATTCATTTTAAGATAACATTAAAAATAAAGTAAATACATTGACAGAATATACTCATTTCAGGACAGCAAAAAAACATTTCAATCCAAGTGCTGCATAAAATCATTTTATTGTATTAGACATCATCACTGTCTATGCAACCTTCACTATTTTCCTCACGCTCACTATCTTTATCACTCTCAACTTCATCATCAGTCTCCCACAAAACATCATCATCACTCCCATCCATGGCATTAGATAAGCAGCATTTCTTAAATCCTTTCACTATTACTTTTGCATTTATTTGTTGCCACGATGCCTTGATCCATTGGCAGAGCATTGCAACTTCAGGTTTCTTAAGATTTCCTTTTGGTGTTAAAGTGTGAGTTCCACTTTGTAACCACTCAGAATACAAAACCTTTAAATTATTTTTTTTTTAAATTATTGACAGCAACAATTTTAACTTGAAGTTGCGATGTCATTCCTCCAGGTATTACAATAAGATCATCACACTCATTATGTTTTTAATTTCAGGAGATAAGCGTCCTTTGAATGCATCCAGTGAAAGCATTGCTGTTTGTTTTAGTAAAGCTCCTGGCCGTATATTCCACACCACACGTAACCAATCTCTCATTAGTTCTTTAGTCATCCACCCCTTTTCTTGACACCTAACTATTATTCCACTTGGCAAATGTTCCTTAGGCATTGTTTTCCGCTTTAGAATCACATATGGTGGTGATTTAGTCCCATCTGCTAAAACCGCCAACATTACCGTGACTCGCATTTTTTTGTTGCCTGTAGTTTTAATTAGAATGGACTTTGCACCTTTTTCGTTCACAGTATAATTGGATGGCATGTCGAAGAAAACCGGAGTTTCATTGGCATTTCCTATTTGGCTCAAAAGGTAATTATTGCTTTTTCTAAGTCCAATTACGTATTTCTGGTAAGCAAGAAGTTTTTCAACATAGTCTTCTGGCAATTTCTGACACAGTGAAGTTCATCGCCGTAAAGAAAAATTATTTCGTCGCATCATTCTCACGCACCAACTTCTGCTGGCCTTGAATTCTTGCAATGATATATTAAATCCTCTAGCAATTTCATGAGCTTTAAGTATAATACTTTCAGTCGAAACAGGTGCGCACAAACTTTACTACTTCTTCTATGACATGAAATCGGCCTAATTTTGGACCACTGAATGACTTCCTTGTGGCTTTGGCTTTTTCTAGTTTTGAGAGTTTCCATCAATGCACATTTGCCTCAGATACACCGAACTTTCTACTCGCATCACAGTTATTAGTTTTTTGGGCGTAATTTATCACGATCAGCTTAAAATTTGCATCATAGCTCCGTCTACTTCCTTTTGTTAACTTTTCCTTTGCACTCGTGCCATGTACTTCAACATGATCTGTCATTTTAACTTAAGGGTTGTGCATTTAAATCAAGAATGCACAACTCAAAATTACTGTCACCCTTACTGAATCGCAGTGAGTTGTTTGAAAGGGGAATCCCAATGATTTCCGCTCTCATTTGTTTTTACCTTGCGGTTGCCATTACGTGCAAGATGGAAGTACGTCGTCTGTGTTATGATCGTCGACGATGATTATTAGTCTAATTAATTATTATTGCTGTCATGTTTTTCTTATTGTTAATTCTATTTGTTTATTTCACTTATGTACGTACTTGAATTTGCTGTTGTGAATTATTTAGTCTAACATACCATTTGTTGTAAAAACCATTGATTAAATGCTTAAATATACTTTGTATTCGAATGTAAGACGACTCTTGATATTTACAGCTAACAATTTGGAAAAAAAGGTCGTCTTAGATTCAGGTGAATACGGTAAGCTCCAGCTAGTATTCAATGCATATAAGACTGGCTTTTTTGGAAAAGAGATACCATTGAGAGCTTAGGCATGCCTGTCCCAGTGCCATTTTTGTGCCTCAGTTCTAGCCATTGTTAAATAGTAACTTTAGGATTTGAATTTAATGTATTGTTATTCTTTTTGGAAATTAACTACAATTTTACAGGAGAATTATGAACATTCAAATCATCCAGAAAGGGCAGTATTTGTAATTTGTTACATTTGAATATTCCAATTAAGCATTTGATAAGCATTTTGTATTATGTTAGTTTATGCCATCAACATACCTTGCTCATTTTCTTACAACTTTATTTGCCAGTATTTTAGTTCGTTGTTAGTCGGTTTCAATTGAATGTTTTGGTCTTTTTCTTAAACTTGATTTAACATTGTAAGGCTAGTTTCATAGATTAAAATTCATCTTTCATGAAACAATCAATGCAGTGAATCATAAATATTGAAATGAAAGAATGAGATAAGGATATGTTCTAAGACAGTCATCTGATTTAGGAATTCATACAAAAGAGGTTCAATTCTCTAAGAGAGGTTTTATATCAAGGTGATTGGTGACGGTGATGTGATTATGATTTTAACCCATTCCATGCGGCATGACTGGAATTCCAGTCATAGCGCTACATCTGTTTCTAGCGGTCTGGGTAAGGGACCGCCGGCGGAATGAGTTTCCTATGCGTCTCCAGCCATCAGTTTGACCCTAACCAGCGCTTGAGAAAAGTCCGTTTTGTAATTGGTAGATATTCTTCGGATTTTCGACTTTTTCTTTTTTGGGTACGTACTCACTCTGATTTTCCTATAGTGATTGAGAATTAGTTTTATTATGAATTAAAGGTTATTTTATTTTCTTTCCAATTCCTTTTTATATTATAAGAAAATTCATTTGTACATCGTTAATTTTTTCGATGATTTGCGTGTTTTTCCTCTAATAATTTTTCGGTAAGTACTCGATTCAAATTACCGTCAGTGAATGAAAATTAGTCGTTTTATTATCGATTAAAGGTTGTTTTCTTTTCTTTCCAGATAACGGCAGCATAGACATGATATTTCCTAAGTGAAAAAATTGTAAAAATTTAATTCTTGTATGTGAACGCTGAAACTTTCAACACCATAATTAAACAAAATAGGTATTACTATTATGACTATATAGCAGGTTTCTTATTTATTATTAAAAACGTTTTCTTTAACATTTTATTTTTTTTAAAAGCCATACAAATTTAAGTAAATTTTAATAATAATATTTTAAAATGTAGGGTCCAATACTTCTTTATAAGCCGTACTTTTTGTTTTTATTTTTGGGTAAAGTGACAAGTTTTCAGATCTGCTAAACCGGTACACTCATTTTTTGCCCCTGGAGTGTTGGCAGTTTCAAGAAGGGTGTTTGAATACGAGTTCATATTCGTAAAACATTGGGTAAAGCTTTTCAAAAACATATTATTAAAACAGTAATCCCTCTCTCCTTTTTCTTTGCTCATTCGCTAAAACAAGTGAAATTTTTTAGGTTGTTGGTTTCACTCACAACTTAATATAAAAGAGCTATGTGGCAAATTAAAAATATTAAGTGGATGAAGACTAAATCTTCTATCATTCTGCTTACTACGGCGATGCTGCCATCGTAATATGCAGTGAAGGAGTATATCCTCTTTGCTTTAGGACATGTTTGATACTAGGGAAAAATAAATATCATATCACCATCAAAAATCAGTTGCTTTGATATAAATACATTGGTGACAGTGATTTGTTGGCAACTTCAGTTGCCGTCAAATCATATCACTGTCACCAATCACCTTGGTATAAAACCTCCTTAAGAAAAACTTCAAATTTGTATTTAAATAGGCAGAGCTGAGGCATGTATAATAATATATCGTACTTCAACATTCTCAGCAGTTCTATTAACAGAATTTAACAACATACTTCTACTGTGTTTCATTTTGTATTTCTCTGTGAGCTAGTTTAATCAAAGACACTATAATATAATTTAAACATTTAATGATTTTGCTTTATAAATTACTTTAATAATAACACAGTGATTATTCATTAAGTTTAAATGTGATTGGAGGAATTTGAACCAATGCATAAGTGTCATGCAGTGAGATGAGGGTGTCTAGATTATATTATAGATAACTAGTTAATCATCCATGTCTGATTTTAGGATTATGTATATGTTTGTCACAAAAGGTGATCTCTTAACAAAAAATAGGCGCTGCTAACCCAAGTCCCTTACTCCCTATTTCTCATTTAATCAAGGTCTTGCCGGTACAAAGTGAGAATATTTAGAGACAAAATAAACAATAAAATAGGGTTTTAAAAAAAAAATTTGGGTTAAAAAGAAAAAAACGGGTAAGAAAGGAATCAATGAAAAGAAAAACAAAAGTAACACAGGTTTTACGGGGGCAGAAAACCTCGTAGGTAGCCTGGTGTCACCCGTTCATGTACTCATATCCTTCCCCAAAGGAAAAAAAAACTTTTTCCTTCAGGAGAACAATCACTCAAACGCGCTCAAACAAGAAAAGAAAAAAAGAGCGAAAAACCTAATACACATTCACTCCTAAAGAAAACAATGTTTTAAAAAACACATTTATACGCACACACTCGCAAAACGGAATCTCTAAATATTCAAGGGACACTAATACGTATTTCGGATGCGAAGCGGCCATCATGAGAGAAAGATGTTAAATAAAGGTCTGGTGTGTGGTTTAAAAGTGTTTGTGTAAAAGTAAAAGGAGGGGGAAGGATGGACCGTTAAACTATTAAAAAAAAGTGGGGGAGAGGGCCAAAATCGCTGTTCATAACAGTTCCTTTGTATTTTGCGATGAGCATATTTTTCGTAGGCGTCCAGTTTAAAATCGTTGTGTACAGATTTTAAAAATAATAAGTTATCAATGGTAATGGAATAATTGTATTTTTATTTAATTAATTCATCTCGCCGTAGTCTCCGACCTTTTTTATTTAAGGTCTTGTCATTCACTATGTTTTCTTGAGAACTGCAAGGGTTTACTGTATTTTGTAAAATACTACAATATGAATGTTTCAATTTCAGTTGTACTTGATCAACAGACATGCTAGGAGAAAATGCACAGAAAGAAAATGACACTTTCATGATATGAAGCCATAAGTTGAGAAATTTCTTGGTGTTTCATGCACACTGCAATTCCTGTATGACATGGTTAATTTTCATTTTTCATTCTGAACATTACCATTGCTTCAAATAAAGTATTGCTGACCAAATTTGCAAATCTGCAACTAAAAGGCATCGAGCATTTTCGATAAGCCCTGTTTACTCGACCAGTACGTTACTGTGGTTTATTTCTCTTTCAGAGTCCCTATTGAAGTTTTTTCACGCTTCCTCGGGGTGTCTCTGTTAATCGTAGTGGCAATCCATCATAATAGGCTATATTTTAAAAATGTTATTGCATAAGTGTTGAGCTCATTATTTTTATATAATCATGCGGTAGAATTTGGCGAGTTTTATTAGTTACAGTATCGTCTCAAGTGAACGTAAACTGATCTTAGATTTCCTCGTTTCAACGAGTGATTTGTGTCGTTACCTTTCACTTTTATCCGGAACAACATTCGCCAGGCATGATAAACTCGAAGATGCATCAGCGCCTCATTAGGATTACAGTTGTTTAATTAGACCCAGAGTTGAAAATAAATAGACTTTTTCTGGAAGATTGTTTGTCTATTTTACAAAAAATCCACAATTAGAAAACGCGTTATACTGTACAATAGTAGCTATGAAAAAATTGTTACCTTTTCACATAAACGAAGTGCCTACAGGAGGTCGCCGAGTTAGGAACGGGTTGCGTTACAAAAGTTAGTGTTTTGTTCAGAACTCGGAACTATAGACAATATAATTGGTGGTTAGATTCCCAAGTCACTCCACAAATGCCTATTTAACCCAAATTAAACTAAAATCTATATTTGCTCTGAATAATAGTAGAAAACAATACTGTTGTAGACATTCGTTTTGTCTTTCAGTACCCTTCCGATCGTCGGACCTACAAGTAACTTAGAACGTAACGGGCCACTGTGTCCGAAGAACACTTCTGCATAGGGTTGACGCTACACTCCGCCGTCGCAATTCTCGAAAGAAAAACATTCGTACGTGCGAGTTGGCGACCGTATGCCCTATTTATTAAAATACCTTATGGAGCTTCGTTCCTAAGTACGGATGCCCGTAAGTCGGGAACCTGTATTTATGTAAAATCTAACGATTTAGTCGAAACGAAAATTCGCATTCGGGTCGCAGTAAGGCACAAAGTGCAGCCGGCAGATCGACATACCTGCCTTACGTGAACGACGAAGGGGTGTACTGTAATAGTCTCAAAATTACCCGATCGACTGCCAAAATAGCTGCATATCAGCCTGATCAGTAGCGGTTTTACGTGAAGATATTGATTTATTGAGAGAGTTGGTACGCAATTATCACTTTCTTACAGCAGAAACGGAAATTCTTCATGAATTTCATTAATATACAGAGAATACGGCAAAGTTTTTCCTGGACTTTAAATGACAAATACAAAATGTTTGCATGTTGGTTTGTGTCAGGTGATGCTTATATATTTATAAGTTCTAATTACCAAAAAGGAACGAAATGTTATTCAGTTTCTTCTGAATACCATTAATTCACTTTTTAGCAAATATGGATAGCTTTTTCAAGTAGAAAGAAATCCGTTAAATGTTTTGGAATTGAGAAAAGATATTGGAAACCAATGTACGAGTAAGATATATTCACGTTTCAAATTAAAGGGGAATTCTTTTGAATTGGTTTTATTGTAATAATATCATAAACAAGATTGTTTTTGCTGGTGGAAAAGGTAAAAACACCGTACTTTTGTGCGTTATAATTGAAGCGGGAGGAGCGGGTGACCTCTTGAGCTGATTTCTGTTTCTTCTTTCAGATCCACCGTGATGAGCACCGTGGAAGTTGCTGATTTTCTGCCAATCACTGTCGTCCTTCAGTTATTATTTTATGCAATTAGGCGAATGCCTAATTTGAAGAGCATTCCAAATGGCTACCGGGAAAATAAAGGGGTCATTTGGATCATAATATCTTCAACCTGACCAGCCAGCTGTTCTAATAAAAGTTTTGTGTACTGATTTCCTTTTTGTTGCATAAAAAGTTTTACGTTTATTACTTAAATGTTTTAAAACTTTGTAGATCATTATAACTGCATAAATAAAAATGTGTGAAATAATATATTGTCAAAAAAATTTTCTATTTATTTTTCAATTACCTATTATAAGTATATTCTCTATTAATAAATTATTTTAAAATATTACTTCACGCCAGGTTTGAGAGAAAGATTTTACAGTATAAAGAGAATTAGATAGAAAAAATCTTTAATCTTATCAAAACAATGGTTTCTTCGTATTTCGTGACAATTTCCCATCAAGAATGGAAATGGAAGCGTTATTCACTTGTTATGATAACGCTCCACCGCTGAGCTAGAAAATAACATGGCGTAACTCTCCCCAACAGCGAGAATATTG
Organism: Uropetala carovei; assembly: GCA_036926305.1. Lineage (NCBI taxonomy): Eukaryota > Metazoa > Arthropoda > Insecta > Odonata > Petaluridae > Uropetala > Uropetala carovei. The sequence goes on from JAXCHB010000004.1 coordinate 2,379,953, forward strand.
GATAAGTAAATATGACGTCAAAGAACTGTTACGTCAGAGGGGGGAGGAGGGGAGCTGTTACGTCAGAGGGGGGAGGAGGGGAGCTGCTACGTCAGAGGGGCGGAGGAGGGGAGCTGCGACGTCATAGGTAGTGACCTTGAACTTTCACTTTCTTGAAAATTTTGAGGAAAAACCGAAAATTTTGAAAAACCTGTATAAGTAGACCAAAAACTGCGTTTGACCTTTATTTAACCTTCTCTGACCGCTAATTCACCTTAGATTAGTTCCGATTTCCGCCACCTGCCCAGTAAATGGCGCATGACTAGTTGGCTAACATACCTGGTTACAAATACTAAGCGCGCGAGTTCGAATCATCCCGTGTGACTGGATTTGTTTTCGTGATTACGTTTGTTATATATTAAGATGGTGTCGGCGAACCCATAGTGGACTATAAGTTTTAATTAGAGTTATTTCCACTAAATGGAATATTTTAAATGCATTTCTCCAATTTTATATCGCTTATATGCGTGATAAACTTAACGTATTTAAATCGATTTTCGCTTGCAGTATTTACACAGAAGAATTTTGAGGATAGGACGTAGAATTGACTCGAAAACTTTAAATACAAGTAGATTTATTTACAATTTTTACTCATATATACAAATATAGGATTTTAGTAGTACAATGTATCACAAGTATATAATTACACTCCTGTCACTGCGTCGTAAATCCGTGGAGTCTATACAATGTCAAGTTGGCGAACACGACAGTAAATCGGCCAAACTCCTTCGTTGTTCCCGAGACTGGGCCTTCAGGTCCGCTCCACGCCTTTGAACAGCTGACTTCGAGTATTTTCTTCTTGACGCTGCTAATGATGGTTAAGTTTTCGCCCGAAGCACATGGCCGGAAAAATGAAGCAGTGATCTTCGGAACACTCCAAGTAGGCGACGATATCCTGATCCTGTAAAAAACACAAAGAAAGCATTAACATGGAATTACAAATGAAAAAATTAACAAAGATTAGGCCTAAAACATTTCGAAAAACTGAAATTCAGTAATAAATACCAGAAAATGTACAAAATATAAATATTAATGACAATAATGAACTATTTCGGAGAATTATCTGGGACCGATCAGGAACATATGCACATCGCCGTATACTAAGGACAATACATCTGAAAGAACTACGTGAAAATCGTGGGACGCACAGTATTTTACACAAACATCCTGCATGCGGAAAATGCTAGATGAGGGGCTAGAAGGTTAAAATAAGTCTTCGTCGTATAGAATAGCGATGCTATAGTCTTTTTTTAAGACCTTTATGCGTGGCATGCATTCCGAGTGCCGATACGGCTGTTTTTAAGCGCAGATCTTCCATTCTATAATGCATTATTTACTAAATAGATAAACCGCAAAGAGAAGAGAAATCGGAACGCATTTCAAACCGGAACCATTACCCCCGAAATGCTTACCTGGAAGAACTATGATTATACCTTGGCATATGTCGGACTACGCCATCTCTCGCGGAATCTTTTGCGTTTCCGGTAAATATATCCGGCAAAAACTACGAAAATTGTATGTATGAAGGCATGTTCGGTCGATTCTACATTAAGAGAACGTGTTTTGTCCTTCGGAAGCGACGTTAAGCATTTGGCTCCCTTGGTGCTCTTCGTAAAGAGTAGCCTATTGCCGGCACCAGGATTCTCTAATCTTTTCTGTGTTTGTCCGGTGTGGAAGTAGTTATGGCTATAATAATCTTAGAGGTTGGTTAGCCAAAAATACATACAAAAAACGATTAAAGCGTTCTATATTTTATATGGATGCTTTACTTTTATGAAAAAGGATAAGATAGAGACGTATACAAGTTCGTCCGTAACTTAGTTGGCATAGTTAGAAAAAAATATTGTCAAAGAAGTTAAGGTGAATTTAGGGACGTACTTTGAAATAGTTACTATATAATTTAAGCTAAAATGGTCATCATATAAATAAAAGCCTTAGCAAACGTTGTGTGTAATGCTTTTTGAAGCTTAATATCTCGCAAACGACAGAACCGAATTTGATGAAATTTTCAGGATAGCATTATAATATAATAAAAAAACATTTTAATGTATCCAACTCGAGATCAAAGACTTAGGGGATAATTTCCATTTCCCATAACGTAACACGTAATAATGGACATTTCGAAGTGCAGGCTTTCATTCTTTTTTGATTAAAATTAGAAATAATTGACCTACAATCTTCGGATATAAACCATTTTGAAGAAACCATTATAAAGTTTCTTATTATTTTCATCTTTTTTCCGCCTACAGTTCGAAATCGCTCAATTTAAACGTTTAATTCACACAGTTTGAGGAAATCTTTCCATTTTTAACGGGATGTTACCTTGCCTACCTATTCCATTGTTATTGTTATTTCAATTCTTATTGGTATAAACGTGCTTTGAATGCTTTTAATACGAGATAGAGGGAGAAAGAGAGAGAGAGAGTTGGGGAGAGGGACGGGGGAGAGATAGGGGAAACGATTTTCAAGACAGTTTTTTCTGATGTTAATATGATCTCCCTAAATAGTTTGAACGATCGTATCTTTCCTCCCGTCATTTTTGACGGGAATTACCATAGTATATAATAAAACTCATAAGGGGACGTTGTCAAGTCGATGTCAAGGATCCGGTTGAAACTTCTTGAGGTGAAACTAGAGACAAAATAAGCGGACACGTGTCCCGGCTTGCTACCCCATAGGCCCAAGTTCGAGAAAAAATGGGCAAAATAGATTTGCACGTAAAACGTATACCGGTATTTAACACAGACATGTCATAGAGAGCCGTGGCTGCGGTCGCTAAGGCGTTAGTGTTGTTAAACATAAGGTTGGTGGTTCAAATCCCACCATCTGCGAACTTCTTTTTCAATTTTATTTCCGTCTATTTTTTCAAATACCAAGCTGGGTACGTTTCTCAACTTCGCTATTTGTGATTAAATGTTTTTATAGTAATAAAATAATTTTTCATATTTTAATCTTTCATTTTTTATTTGCCAGCGGTAAAAAGAGGTGGTTCTCTCACTATTAACCATTCAACTGAATATTTTTAAGGCAAAGGCTTCGATGGTATTTATCGTAAAAACAAGGTAAGCACAGATATTCCTTGCACCACGCGCATCTTATGAAACTTATTGCGAAACATATGCACTTCCGTTTGCGTAGGTCTTGGGGAAAACAATCCTCCCGAACGTTCATGAAAACACTTCTGGTGTCCGCTAATTTCGATGCATACCATGCATTCTGGAGCATTTCTCGGAATGCGGGTGAAGACAGCCACAAGATGCCATATTAATGTAAATTGCTTACCCATAAAAAAATCGAACAGCCCCCGTTATATTTTGTTTATCGTGATTATCTGATAAAAACGAAGCATTGACGACGTCTTCATCGTCCGGTGCAAAGCTACTTCCGGAGGGTCCGGCAACTGGATCGATCTCCATCGATAAAGCGAAATGGTTCATGAAGGCAAAAGTCGAAATCAGGGAGGTAATCAAGACTCGTAAAATATTACGATAATCGTAAAAAAACGAAAAATCGCAATACTGAACGATCAAACAGCTAAATCGTAATCCAAAAAGAGCGCAGAGGTCGTTAACGGTAGAGTAAGTGATCCGGGTGAGCAGAGGTCGATATCAAAAAAGCATATCAAAGGAGTAAAGCGAGAGAAGCACGTAGCAAAAGCAGCGAACGGCAATAACTGAATTGGTGATGATCTGCGGCCTTTAATTGTAAGAGCGATCCACAATAGCACGTGTATTGCAACATTGTCGCGGGGAAATATGTAGCGTTTTAGCATGCGCGTCACCCCGCTTGGCGTCTCGGGCACCGTGAGAAACGCTCATTTAACGTGGTGTGGCTATTTTTGCGTTGCACTTCGCTTTTTCTTCATAGAAAAGCAAGGTCGGCTTCGTTTTTCAAGCTTCGACGATGCGTTACTTCTAATTTTGGTAAACCCGAAGAATAGTTCCTAGTTTACCAAAAATTAGTTTATTTAACTCGTAAATACTATAAAAAACATTAATCACAAATAGCGAAGTTGAGAAACGTACCCAACTTGGTATTTGAAAAAATAGACGGAAATAAAATTGAAAAAGAAGATCGGAGATGGTGGGATTTGAACCACCAACCTCATGTCTTCTGATACGCAAAAAACCCGCTGGCAGTGGGATAAACATTCTTCTGTAGGTAACTCAACCGTGCAGGCTGATATAAATTGGAATGATTTAATGCACTTCTTAGATTCCTTATAAATATTTGCGCTAAATATTTGATAAGAAATAGATTTGAGTTCGGGTCGCGTAGTATAAAGTAAATTGCTTCGCGGGCCGCGCAAATGCATCGCGCGGGCCTCATGCGGCCCGCGAGTTTGAGACACCTGCTTTAAAGCATACATTTTTTATTTGCTGGCGGTTATAGAGCGCCACGATTCCGTGCAGATTCTCTACCCTCGGCGGGGGTGGGGAACTGAGATTTTAGTGTTGAAGGGGTGGCAGCTTTCATATCGGAGTTATCGAAGGTGGTTGCAGGGTTCAATACGGACACTGGATATTTCTTTCCCGGATTGAGAGGCCTACCTCCAGGAAGGTGATGATGTGTGGGGAAGAAACGGTAGGTTAAGGATAGCGCAGGATGGGAAGAGAGGCGTGACAGAAAGAAGTGGATGGAGGCATGGTTCACCAAAAACGTAGTTGCGCTCTCGTACAGCGGTTCTCAACCTTTTGCTTCTTATATCCCACCAACCATTTTGTCAAAAAATCCGGGTCCCACGACGATGACAGGAGAGGTTGAACTTTTGAATAAGGCAGAAGCAGAGGCCGCGGAAGACGAGTTCATTATCCGCGAGGATGAGATCGTGAGAGGTTGGCTTCATGAAATCCCTCTAATTAGGAAGGGCTTGCGGTGTGGATGGGAGTTTAGGAGGAATAGTTCATCAAAGATAATTTTGAAACTATACAAAATATTTAACTATGAATATTAATCTATTTACTATTGAGGTTGTAGTAGGACATTAATACAATCACATATCAGTTACTAATTATATCTGAACAATTAATATTCAGTACAGGAAACTTCTTTTGACTTTTATATCAAATGGAAAATGATATAATTTTTAGTTTTAACCAATTCATTTACGAATCTTAAAGCCGGTTCAAACTTAAACTCGGGATTATGGGCGTTTCTCCTTCGAATAATTTTAAGAAGACATTTAAAAGTTTACGCTAACTTCTTTATAAGACCTGAGAAATTAAAACGTCGACTCCGAAAAAAACTGAAGGAATGCCATTGATATTCCGCCTTTTCAGAGATATTTATCACTGGAGTTCGTTGGGAAAGCGCACCATAGCCTATGGTCCATAGGTCATGGCGTCCCAGTCAGCCGTGGATACCTCAGGCCAGGCATTTTAACCGAGTTACTCTAGGTCAGGGATGGAAAACTTATGTCGCGCGAGATTTGGGTTGGCACGTAACATATGTATTTATTCACTGTTCCCTTAACATTTTTCCATTTTGACACAACATAGAACAGTGATTCTCAGGAGATATTTTGTAGTTGCCGCAACTGCGAGCAATCCCTCGTGGCCGCATCAATGAAATATTACAGAAAATGTAACTATAATCATGTAAAAACTTACACATGCCTTCTAATTCAATGACAACGGTTACTTATTTACCATTAATAAATGTTTTTATTTAAATAATTCCATTATTGAAATTTTAATGTGACCGCACCGAAATTGTCTGGTGGCCACGCTTGAGAACCTCTGGCATCGAAGACATTCTAGCGATCGTATAGGGATACATTTTTTGTGCCAAAAGTACTTGTTCGGATCGTAAATGTTAATATAACGTATTTCTTAAAAAACAGTTTAACAAAAATTTTAAAAAGGCGGCTCAACAGCCGATTCCAGCGTCAGAGGGTGCAGTGACCCTTCTGACCCTCCGCTGAACACGCCACGACGGATAAAATAATGCCGCGGGCCGCCAGTTGGACAGCGCTACTCTACACCACAAACTAACAATCCACTTACTTTCGTCGAACCACACTTTATAACACATTCGCATGTTGTTAAGAGCTCAGGCAGTGGCAGGGGAAGTGGGATAAGGGCCATCGACCTCTTCCCCCTGGATGCGTTCTTAAATCCATTCCGCGCAAAATTCCTCGGTTGGGCGTCGCGGGTTGGGTGCGTAGAGGAAAGAAAAGGATTATAATAGGGTTAGGTAGTTACAGAAAAAAGGGTCAGTGGCAGCGGAAGAGTCGATGTGAGGAACGTCCCCCTCCCCCATCGGGGAATTTCTGGATTCGCTCCTGAGCTCAACGAAATGTTCTCGGAAAGAACATCGCAAAATGCAGCTCCATTTCCGCATTGAGTAATGGATAGTAAAGGTGTCCCTTTCGAAGGCCTTCGACAAGGAAACCTTTATCTAAGAAATGTCTCTGACCTTTTGTAATGGAGGTGCGGTTTGTGATACCACGTAAGTTAGAGGGTCAAATTACTCCACTACTTTCCATTAGTTTATATTTTACAAAGAAATAAAATTAATATATATTAAGGTTTTTTTCTTTTCGTTGCCTCTTGAACCTCATGAAACATTATTAAAAACGGAAATTCCAATAGAAGATACAGCTAGAGAATAAATATTAATGAAAACCTTTATTATAATGTTATCATTATTTCACCACATTATCTAAAGTAAAATATTCTCTTTTGATCGACCAATTTTGTCGTAGCTATAACTAATGGTAATGGTGGTTTGTCTTTACTATCACACACACATACTATGGATGGAAATACAAAGCTTTGAACAGGACAGCATTAAAATACAAAAGAGCTCAAAGAAAATAATTTAAATACAGTGTTACCTTTACTATATTGTAACAGAGCTACAAAATACCAATAAAATAACATTAAATGCGTAAAAGTATCTCAAAAATTCAACATAGAATCTATTTTTCATTATTTATTACCATTATAATGCATTCTTTTAGATAAGCGGTAGTAAATGTACTTTAAGAAATAATTTTTTAATTTATTATTATTATTATTAATTTTTCTGTTGAAATTTCTTAGCGGATTACAGCTGTAAATTGTATTATATGACGCAAAATATTCACGAAGTAGGAAGAAGTTACGGTTGTGAATTTCTAAAACTGCTCCCGGCAACCTATAATATTATGAGATTAGCTCAAAAATGAAAAAAACTATTTTTCAAAGACCATGATTACGATCAGGAGGGTCATAATTTTGATAAGAATGACATGTTCCAACACTTCGTGACTGATCAACTCGAACAAGGTGTTGCTGCGTCTAGTCACAGAACTTTTAATGGGTGTTGGCGATTAACCTGAACACAAAGTCACCAAACCATATTCAAAGTGAAATTATAACTATTGCATAACTTTCGGATCTAACGCTAAGCTATATGACATACAACAACCGATGATAATGCTATGAAAAGCTGAAACCAGCACCGAGAAGAACGTGGCCCCTATCGTGTGGGCATAACGTCGCTTGAGATACTATCTTTAATCCTATGATTAGAGTCCGCCAAAGGTGTGAACAATTGCGAAGACCTCTTGCATTCCCTTTTAACTCTGCAGTGCGTTCGACAGAGCATCGCGCTCTGTCGAACGCACTGCACGGAAATCACCGTCACCTACCTGCAGCCTTACTCATTGTGGCCATCCGATAATTGCTGCCATATCCTCGCTTTGCCTATCTCGCGGAGGATCCCACAACTGTCTCGAAGGCACTCATTACTCTGCGCCGCCCTCGCTCGTAGCTGCCGACGCGACCTCCTCGCCCCTCTCTAGGAGGTTTCTCTCCCAAGGTTAATAGAATAGGAGGTGGTCTCATCTGAAAGTATTGGTGTGTGTGACGTCACAAAGTACCTCGAGCTTCTTTGTACCGTGAGGGACCTCGTGTAAACCCTTCTATCGAAGTAGTATTTAGGTGTGGTTCAGCGTGCGTTACTATTGTATTCGCTCTGTGTGATAGATTTGCGGACTTAATTGAAGCAGAAACACTCTTCCCGAAATACTGTAAAAAAAGGAAGATTAAACGCAAGGGTGTTACTAACAAATATTCCTATATATAATTTTGGAAGTGTCCGTCCCCCCTGTATCTCAAAACCCGTTCGTCGTAGAGATATGCGGTAAACTGCGCTTTGATCTACAAGCTAGGAGGTCCCTAGAAAACTATTTTGACTTTCTTAAAGTCCCGGGTTCGAATCCAGGAGACAATTATATGTTTACACGGCATTTTCGATTTTTCGGTGCAAGGTTTTTTTTCCTTCATACATTAAAACACGTAAATATAAACCGATTCTCTTCATTTTTGCTTTATTCGACGGATAAAACTCTATACTATCTTATTTTTGCAATGTTTACATGTTACACGGTCGAGATTTTCAAAAGTACGCAATTGTTTTCGAAATTTTGCGGATATTTCGTTCTCTTTCCGGGCGTTGCCAAGGTGACCGTCATTGGTACCTCAGATTCAATTACTGTCGATTAAAACTTCAAATAGATGAAAGAATAGCGTTATTCGCTTCGCACTTTTGTTTAAACATCGAAAATAATGATGCATAGCAACATAAATATTTACGGATAATTACTGCGTTGACTGCATATGGGAAACTTTCTAACGATTTAATCGAAGCAATTGAATCTTCATCGTTTGAATGCTGGAATCTTACCTTTTTGTAAGTAAAATTATTATATTATACAGCTGTAATGCATATTAACGCAAACAGGATCACGGATAAATTTAAAATTTGATGAGAATAGGGACATACGATATTTTTTAAACATATTGAAAGTTACACGGTTATCTTCTCTTCGTAGCTAATCTAAATAAACGGTTGCATTGATTGTTATATAAAAAAGAATGGACATCTTATTCAACAATAAGAAACAAAGAAAATTATCAACAAATGTTCGTGATCAATTACTGTTTAGCATTAATATCCTCTCTAATATGACAAAATGCAGATTTCTGACTGAATTCGCATAATAAATTGTCAATACGCACACAGCCGTGCCCTCAGGAGATTCTAACCCGCGAACCTTACCAATACCTGAAAAATGCATTAGTATAGTTAAATGTGAATTATTGAGATTAACATTTTTTTACACACTCCTTAATTTCTTATAAATGAATTGAAAAAAACGCCCAAACATTGCGCGGGTTCAGCTAGTATTTTTAAAAATCCTATATATAATTTTGGAAGTGTCCGTCCGTCCGCCCCTCTATATCGAAAGCCGTTTGTCGTAGAGATATGCGGTAAACTGCGTTTTGTTTATACAAGCTTGGAGGTCCTTAGAAAACTATTTACAGTTTCATGAAGTCCCGGATTCGAATCCAGAAGACAATAATATTTTCCCATAAGTTTACACGGGATTTTCGATTATTCAGAGTGCAAGGTTTTTTCCCTTCATTCATTAAAATACGTACATAGAGACCGATTTTCTTCGTTTTTACTTTATTCGACGGTTAAAACTCTATACTATCTTATTCTTATGATGTTTACATGTTACTCGGTCAAAGTTTTCAGAAGTACGCATTTGTTTTCGAAATTTTCCTGATATTTTGTACTCTCTCCGGGCGTTGCCAATGCGACCGTCATTGGTATCTCAGATTCAATTATTGTCGATTAAAACTTCAAATAGATGAAAGAATAGCGTTATTCGCTTCGCACGTTTGTTTAGGCATCGAAATGATTGCTGTAGCAACGTCAAACTTTATACATGGCAAAGTAAATATTTACGGATAATTATTCAGTTAACTGCGTATGGGAAGCGTCTCTAACGATTTAATCAAAGCAGTTGAATCTTCATCGTTTGAATGCTGGAATCTTACTTTTTTTTTAAGTAGAACCATTATATTATGCATCTGTAATGCTTATTAACGCAAATAGGCTCACTCATAAATTTAAAATGAATGAGAATAGGGACATACCTTATTTTTAACACATTACATGGTTATCCTCTTTTAGTTGATAATCTAAATAATCGTTTGCATTGATTGTTATATAAAAAGAATGGACATAGAATTCAATATAAAGAAACAAAGAAAATTAAAAAATAAAAGTTCGCAAAGAAACTGTGTAGCAGGGGTTCTTAAAATACGGCCCGCAGGCCACACCCGTCCCGCGCAGTGGTTTAATCTCATATATTTCTTTAAGTTTTGTGTATTCACCAGCATCAATTTTCATCAAGTATCATTCGATCGCAAACTCGTTTTGGTAGATATATGAAACATTTCTCTTTTCTCGATCATCCCTCCTCTCGAAATAAATTTTGACAGTGAAGTTGGGCGGTCGAAACTTGCTCTTTGAAGTTTTCACACGGCCGTATCAGTCATTTGAAAAGTCTTAACTATCAATAGAGATAAAATATTAAATCTTTTACTCTGAAGGAGCTCCAGTTCCTCTGTCACATCCCTTCCATCTCCATGGATACGACATTCAAGTTCTCCGTCAGAATTTAGTTAATATCTCAATCCCTGCTGAAGTTGAAAAACTCAGGGGTAGCTTCCTCTCAGGAACCCTCCATGCCCAAGCAGACTCACCTAACCCTTCTCTGAGGGATACTGTTGCTGTTCCACCATTGGGCTATGCAGTCATCAGATTTAGAGCCCATAATCCAGGTACGATCAAATCATTGCTCTTATCCTATTAATATTACAGTATCTCTGTGACTGTCACGCTCATCCATTTGCTCATATTCCACCAATCACATTTAGTTTCATGTGCATACACCATGATACAATATTTACCATAAATAGTATAATAAATAAATAAGTGAAATGTTAGTTAATAAAATGTGTGTATACCTATTATATTTTAAAACAAACTTGAACATTAAATTTCAATAAAGTATCGGTTTCAATAATCACTAAATTAATCAAAACTGATGCATTATAGAAGTTTTATTGACACAAACAATTATAAGTGTTAAATTTAAAGTGTAAATAATACCATTAAATTTTACAACTATTTTGAGTACTTCTGAGTTTATTTTAATCAAGTTATAACTGAAAATTAAGTTTCTTTCATTTTTTTATTATTAAAAAATTAGATTAACACCGTAAGACCTGAATTTATTTTTATAATAGAATTTTATTTTTCAATCTGTAGTCCATGAAATTCTTCCAAGACCATAGTACATGAAATCTTTCAAAGACTATATTCCATGAAATATTTCTTAGACTATAGAATGCAAAATTATTCAAAACTATAGTCCATGAAACTTTTCAGACTAGTCCATAACATTTTTCAAGGACTATAGTCCATGAAATTTTTCCAAGACTATAGCCCATGAAATTTTTTCAATACTATAGTCCACGAAATTTGTCAAAGACAATAATCCATAAATGTTTCGAACACTATAGTCCATGAAATTTTTCAAAGACTACAGCCCATGAAATTTTTCGAATTCTATAATCCATGAAATTTTTCCAAGACAAAAATGAATGAAATCCTTGCAAGACTATAATCCATGAAATATTTTCAATAATATAGTCCATGAAATTTTTCAGACTATAATCCATGAAATTTTTCAAAGGGTTTGGTCCATGAAATTTTTCCAAGACTATAGCCCCTGAAATTTTTCTAAGACTTTAGTCCATGAAAATTTTCAAGGACTATAATCCATGAAATATTTCGAAGCCTATAATCACTGAATTTTTTAAGACTTTTGCCCAAAAAATTTTTCAAAGACTATAGTCCAAGAAATTATTCGAAAAATATACCCCAAATATACATTTCAAGACTAGAGTCCACGAAATTTTTCAGACTATAGCCCATGAAATTTTTCGAATTCTATAGTCCATGAAATTTTTCCAAGACTATAATCCATGAAATTTTTTCAATACTATACTCCATGAAATTTTTCAGACTATAATCCATGAAATTTTTCAAAGACCTTAGTCCATGAAATTTTTCCAAGACTATAGCCCGTGAAGTTTATCAGACTATAGTCCATGAAAATTTTCAAAGTATATAGTCCATGAAATTTTTCAAAGATTATAGTCCAAAAAAGTTTTCAAAGTCTATGGTCCATGAAATTTATCAAAGACTATAGTTTTATCAAATACTATAGACCAGGAAATTTCTCAGACTATATTCAATGAAAAACCTCGAAAACTATAGTCTGTGAAATTATTAAAAGACTACTGTCTATGAAATTTTTCAAAGACTAAGTGCACGAAATGTTTCAAAGATTATAGTCCATGAAATTTTTTAAGACCATAGTACATGAAATTTTTCGAAGGCTATAGTCCACGAAATTTTTCAAAGACTATAGTCAGTGAAATGTTTCAAAGACTATAGTCCATGAAATCTTCCAAAGACTATTGTCCATTAAATTTTTCAGTCTATAGTCCATGAAATTTTTCCAAGACTATAGTCCAAAATTTTTTTAGAATATTATAGCACATGAAAATTTCCAAGACTATAGTCCAAAAAATTTTTCAAATATTATAGTCCATCAAATTTTTCAAAGACTATAGTCCATGAAATTCTTTAACGATATAGTCCAAGGATTCTTTCCAAGACTATAGTCCATAAAATTTTTTCAATACTATAGTCCATGAAATTTTTCTAAGGCTATAGTCCATGAAATTATTCAAAGACTATATAGTCCATAAAATTTTTCAGTCTGTAGTCAATGAAATTTTTCCAAGACTATAGTCCATGAAATTCTTCAAAGACTATAGTCCATGAAATATTTTGAAGACTATAGTCCGCAAAATTATTTAAAGATTATAGTCTATGAAATTTTTCCAGTACTACAGCCCATGAAATCTTTGCAAGACTATACACCATGAAATTTTTCCGAGAAATTTTTCAAAGACTTTAGTCCATGAAAATTTACCTAGACTATAGCCCATGAAATCTTTGCAAGACTATGTACCATGAAATTCTTCAAAGACTATAGTCAGTGAAATTTTTCATAGACTTGAGTCCATGAAAATTTCCCTTGACTATAGCCCATGAAATTTTTTCTATACTATAGTCCATGAAACTTTTCAGACTAGTACATGAAAAATATCATGGACTAAAGTCTTTGAAAAATTTGATGGGCTATAGTATTGAAAAAATTTCTTGGACTATAGTCTTGGTATAATCCTTGGACTATATTCTTTGAAAAATTTCGTGGACTATAGTCTTTGAAAAATTTCAGGGACTATAGTTTTTGAAATATTTCATGGACAATGGTGTTTGAAAAATTGCATGGACTATAGTATTGGAAAGATTTCATAGACTATACCCATTGAAAAATTTTATGGACCAATGTCTTTGAAACATTTAATGGACTATAGTCTTTAAATAATTTCACAGTCTATAGTCTGAAATATTTCATGGACTAGAGTATGAAAAGTTTCATGGAAAGATGTGGCCCGCCAAAGGTTTCTCATACACCGATGTGGCCTGCCATTTAGAAAAGTTTGGGTACCACTGCTCTAAGCGATCAATGGAATTATATAGAATACTAGAATAATTTAATGTTATTTTATGTATAATGACAGTATTAGCAAATGAACCCATTTAAATATATGCTAAGCTCATTGTTGAAATTAAATATAATGTACATTTAATGTTCCCATTACTTCTATGTTTTTCTTTCCTAAACATTTACATAAAGAAGGTCTTTTAAAATTACAAACAAACAAAAATATAATATTAATATTATTATTCTATCACTTCCTTATAAATTTCTTTGTTACGTGATTAATTGTAATATGACTAATGAGAGCTGTTATTGTTTTATTTTTAAATAAATAAATATTGAAAAAGGAAAACATTTCTATTGATATTAATACTTTAAGGATTTATTGTTTCAAATAAAAGTTGTAGGAAAGTGGAATCTCTATAACCTTATGTAGAATTGTATATACAATAATGATGTTTTAACGGAGAAATATCGCTAAAACCGAAATGGGTTTCGAATAAACCTTAACCTCCGGTTAACCGGTATTATCCAAAAACTAATCAGTTCTTTGTGCTCATGCTAAAGTGTTATATATGAAATTTGGTATTAATATGACAAGTACTTTTTGAGTTAGAGCGCCCACAATCACATGCATCCATCCACACAGACACACACACATACATCATTCCGAAAATAGTCTAAACGTGTTCTAGGGACCTCAAAACGTGTATTTCCGTTGAAATCTCGAAGTCGATTTTTTTCGTGATCACAAAGTAAAAAGCAGAAAATATGTCGCTTCGAAACTTTCTCATCGAATGCAAAATTTGGAACATGAAAGATCACCAAAATCATTTATTGTCATCAGCAAGCGGATTTTTTTGGGTGATTTTAATTTAGGCAGAATAATAATTAATGCTTCGAAGCGGTGTAAAGCACGGAGCTCTTCCATAAGGAAAAGACATATTTGTGCAAGTGGATGAAATGACATTTCGAGAAATAAATTTCCGGAGTTGAACTCAACGAATTGGAACGCTATTTTACGACTTTCAGTAACGTGTAAAGCTAAAATTCAGCGATGCGAATTAAGCAATTATTATAATTATTAAATTTTTCGTTGTAGCGTCCGAAACATTTTATTATCTTTTCCAGAACAAAAAACTTCTGACTTATTCGAATCTCCTCCATATCGATTTTCAGCCTCATTGTTTGCAAATACAATCTTACATTGCGCATTTCAGACACTTATTTTTAGAATCAGTTATTACCAGCATGCAAACGGAGGAGCTCATTCCCGTGAATGAACAAACTCTTTTTAGCGCCATCTACCCCTCCGCCTTCCACTCTTCTCCCCTTTCTCTTATCATACTTTGGTGCTTTTTTCGTTTTTAGTTGAATTGTAATAATTGCCATAGTTAAACTGACCTCTCCGCATTTTGTCGCGACAGATAAATATTATCAATCTTAGCTCAAAGTAAAATCCTTTCGTTATTTCACTCACCGCGCATTGATAACGCGATAAAACTCGTCTGTTATCATAGTAACAAAGTTGGGACAGGAGAGATAATTCGCAGTCTGTGATGCATCCCTCACGGCATCGCATCGATTCCACCATTCGCGGCCATTCTTTCGTTCGGATCGCGACTGCCTCTTGGCGAAATTGCAGTCTTCGATGGTGAGTAGAACAGCGTGTTCGCCCCGCTTCCTATTGCCTATGCGTCCACAGAGAAAACAATTTAGGAAAGTGTACAACGTATAACAAATGGGCGCGTTCCGTGCAATGAAGTATTAGAAAGAAATTATATACCCGTACGTAAGGGAAATAGCGTTTAAAAGTTCTTCTCTTCATCATAAATAATCCATTTTCTTCCTATTTAAAAATATTTCATGCACACGTAAGGAAATTAAACGTTTGTTTGTGAGATTGTTTATGTTAGCAACAATGAAGAAGTAACCATGCAAGGAAATTTCTAAGTTCAACTCGAATTAAGACATTTTTGTTTGATTTTCTCGATAACGGCTACTCCTGCGATAAAAATGTACAGGAAAGGAAACACTCTTCTTTACTTGTTCTGCAACCTTTATCTGAAAAATATTTTGATATGAGCAATACTTTACGAGATATGACGGAAATTTCATTTTTGTCACCAGTAAAGTGCTACCCCTGACTGGCTTACGTGATTCGTTTGTGTTCTTATTATCTTTGACTGTAAGTTGTTAATAACAAATTTCATGAAAATCCGTTCGGTAGAAGTCGAGAACGAACATGCGGACGGACAGACCGACGTTAATATGCGCTCACGCTGGAAGCGAAACGCGCCTAAAAAGGGCCTATAATGACATCGGAGCACTTTGCCCCGTGACCAGCACGTGCATCTCTGACGCAGAGTTAACGTTCCAACGAAATCAGTTTTGCTCGTTTTGGCGCCATGCTCAGGGGCGGTCCGAGGAACTTTAGCGCCCCGGGCGAGATAGTACTCTAGCGCCCCCTTCAGTAAATGTTTGTTGAGATAATTACGAAGTATGTGTACATCGCCCTGTAAAGATTACAGATAAAGAAAAAAGAATGAATGCCATTAAGATTCCAGTCTTTTTGGCGATATAAATCGGTATGCAATATTTATTCCCTTGCAAGTATTGCATAAATAGATGCTCGGAATAGCGCCCCCAAGATTTTGTCGCTCCGGGCAAACGCCCGGAACGCTGGTACCTCAGTACCTCAAGCCGGCTCTGGCCATGCTGAAACGTATACACTCACCCGGGATGCACTAACTTTCTAAGCGTTTATCCCCTTAACTCTGATTTTTTTTCATATCGGCCGTCGATCCATATAACGGCAAGTTTGCAAAATGGTGCTGGTGGGACTTGTTCCGGAGAGCGAGGCGGAATATGCGGCACTCAACCGGTACAGCACCGATGGCGGGAAGCTCTCCTTCCATGGCTACAGTTACCAACTGAAGCTGCTCATGCTGTTCATGGTGAGAGGGCTCAAAAACAACCTTTGCTTTCGCTTGGCGACCGAAATGAAAGACGCGGCGAAATTCGACGACGTCGTGTTCGAACTTCAGAATGCGTCGAGCGGAGGAAAGCAGTTTCGCTTCGTGCAGGCTAAGCACAGCGCGGGCGAGGGAAAAGGGGCGATCAGCGTCCACAACCTGTTGCTCGAGAGCAAGGGAGACTTCGCTCTGCAAAAGTATTTCCAGTCTTACCTGAAGATCCGCGAAAATCCCAAGTTCAACGGCGAAGGTGACCAAGTGAAAGACTTGATACTGTTCACGAACAAGGGTTTCAAATTTCTCGACCGAATTTGCGATTTCGAGCTTCGAGAGGACATTTTCGAGAAGGACAAGAGAGAAGACGGCGAGGAAATGTTGGATGAGATTTTGCAAACTGGACTCGTTCGGTTCAAAGAAGACTTCGAAGGGAAATCGTTTCTCGTGTCCCACATAAAAAACGCGTACGTGAAAATTCCACAAGATTTTGCCAAAAACGTTCTTGGAGGCAACACGTTCGATTTAGACGAATGCGGTAACGTTTCCGGGGATAAAATAATTGAATCGTATAGAAAAGCTTTGCTTAACGAGGTGGTCGACGTCGAAGCCGAAACATTTCGAGCGTCCTTCGCAGACTCGAAGAATCTGTCCCCGGAAGCCATGCATTTCCGCGATGTTTTGAGAAGCGAGTACTTCAGCAGGTCCCATGTCAACGAGATCGATTTCAGGAAAGAGACGAAAAAAATAAAGGTGAAAATTTCTGGAAAGCTCGAAGGATGCGATTGTAAAATCGATTCTCCCGATAAGGTTGCCGAGAAACTTGCCGGATTAATTCGCAAGAGCGCGGAGTCGAAAGTTGTGAAAATAACAGAGAGTAAAAGCATAATTGCGAGAAACATGTGTGCGCTAGCCGGTAAAGTTTTCGTCAGAGACGAGGAAGGGGCGATAAGATTCAATCCAGAGTTTTTATCCAGCGATGAATTCTCGGAAAAAATCAGAGATTTCAAGAAAATTCTCGTAAATGAGCTGAAAAAACGAGAGTTAAATCTCACCGAAATGGCGCAGTACGTGTTTGAGGTGGTGGACTTTCCCGATTTGAAGATACACGGGATAAAGGAAGTCTCTCTCGCGGACGCCGTCGAAGATTTCCTAAAGAAGCTCGTCTTTGCCGTGGAACAGCCGAATGAAGTGCAACTGGACGAAATTATAAAAGGCGAATTACCCAAGGAATTCAATGCTAGCGAGACCGAAAACGTCTACGGAAGGTTTCTCGTGAAAACTTTTAACTGGATGAAAGACAAAGTCGGAAGATACTTTTCGCACGAAGAAGGCCGCGTCTTCTTCGAGCAAATCAAAAAGGAAATGTTGTCGTCGATTTGGTTCGAAGTGAAGAATCCCGCCACAAACTTCACGGGGAGGGAAAAGGAACTGGTATCTTTGCACGAGGCCATTCGAGGAGAGGAGAAGGACGCCAAAGCAGCGGTCATCACGCAGTCAGTGTCGATCAGCGGTCTAGGGGGCGTGGGAAAAAGCGAGCTCGCCAAACAGTACGCCTTTCTCCACAGTAGCGAGTACGCCAACATCATATGGATCAATGCCGAGAACAACGCCACCATAAGCAATTCCTTTCGCAAACTGGCATTCGATAAATTGGGAATTCGCGAAGAAAACGTCAACGGTAAGGTGAAGAGCTTGGAAGCGATCGTGGAAGAGGTTTACGATTTCTTTCGAGGAAAAGACACTCTTTTCATTTTTGACAACGCCGAAAAAATGCGCGTGGAAACGGATGGAGATTCGGGCATTCAGCATTTTCTACCGAGATATCCGGTCGAAAGTAAGCACTACATGTTGATCACGTCACGGAATCAACAATGGGGGGATTTGAAAAAGATTAAGCTAGAGACATTCACTGAAAAGGAAGCCGTTGAACTGATCTGCAAATCCATCGATTTGAAAGAAGGCTCTCAAGAAAATCAGGCCAAAGACCTAGCCAAAGCTCTTCAGTGCTATCCTCTTGCATTGCAGCAAGCTATAGCTTACATAAAGGTCAGTAATGAGGAAAAGGTTATCTCGGGTGAGAACTACACCATTTCTGACTATTTGCAATCCCTTCAGATAATGAGTGTAAAACTATTGGACTTCCCATTCCAAAGCGAAAGCAATGATTCTTACACTAAAGGCACATACACCACATGGAAAATCACACTGGATGACATCAAGGACAAAAGATATGGTAGATTGGCAGTAGATGTTTTGAATTTGATTTCATATTTTGCTTCAGATGACATTTTGATCCAAAATATCTCCAGTACTTTGGGTGTCAAAGATGATTCTGAATTAATATCCTCCCTGAAATTCCTCAAGCAATACTCCATGGTCACCATCGAAAACGGTAGAGCGAGCATACACAGGTTGGTTCAACTCATCACCAGACTGAGGTTGACTGAGGAAGGGAAGGAAGTGGATACCTTGCGTAGAATACTGAGGGCAGGGGAGAAATTAGATACTGAGCACGCAATCTCTGTTTGGGATTTCTCTAGCAAATACCTTGAATTGATAAAGGAGTTCAGTCATTTGCCAACTCACATTGTCAAAATACTTTCCAACAATTTCAAATTAAAACAAGCCTTTTCATTTGCTTCAAGGTCATTTGAGGTGTTGGAAAAACAACTGGGAGAGAGGCATCAAAGCACATTAAACATTAAACAAAGTATGGCACGGGTACTGGATAATCTGGGAAATTACAAAGAAGCTTTAAAAATATATGAGGACGTGTATCAGAAGATTATGATGAATCTTGGAGATCAGAACCCAAAAGCACTAAAAATCAAAAATTACATTGCAAATATGTTGAATAACCTAGGTGAATATGATAAGGCTTTGACATCTTATAAGGAGGTTTACAATAAAATATGCAACATCTATGGAGAAGACCATCCTGATGCCCTGAATATTAAGCACAACATGGCAAATGTGCTATCTAACTTTGGTAAACATAGAGAGGCTTTGAAATCATATAAAAATGTTTATGAAAAGTTAAGGGTTTCCTTAGGTGAAGATGATCAGAAAACTTTGAATGTAAAGTACAACATGGCAAATGTGCTGGATAAACTTGGTGAGCGTCACAATGCACTACAACATTATCAGGAGGTCTATGAGAAATCAAAAACAGTACTTGGTGAAGACCATCCAATGACCCTGGCTGCAAAACATAACATGGCGTCTGTATTAGATAAACTTGGTAAATACGATGATGCCTTGAAATTTTATCAAGAGGTGTATGAGAAAACAAGAATGATTTTAGGTGATTATCATCCAGACACCATTGACACAAAGTACAACATAGCATATGTTTTATACAAGCTAGATGATTATGACAAAGCCCTGAAATCTTATGAAGAGGTGCATGATAAATTAAAAAATAATTTGGGAGAAAATCATGAAAAAACACTGCATTCCAAATATTGCATAGCAAATGTCCTGTGTAAATTTGGCAGATATGATGAAGCATTAAACCATTATGAAGAGGCCTATGAGAAAATCAATGAATTCCATGGAGAAAACCACCATAAATCACTACAAACAAAGCAATGCATTGCAAATACTCT